>JAPDOI010000183.1:467500-1067500 GCA_029168955.1 Aplectana chamaeleonis
GCTGAGGAATTCGAAAATCGCCCGGAAATTAGGGCAGAAGGTTGGTCCTTATTTAATTTTTTATTTTTACCTGAATTAAACTCATGTTTAATAGTTATAGAATGCGATTTACCAATTCTTTTAGGATATATGTAGGTTGCTGTATAATGCTTAATTTTTATTTTAGGCGCTGGCAAACCTTTTTGTACCCCAGCCTCCCGAAGCAGTCACCCATGAGGTTGGTTTTTTTTTTTTCAAATGTTTTCATCAGTGATTTATCTTGTTTAAAACGTGTTTATAAGTAGTTATAGTAAGATTTAGCTTAATTTGTTTCTTTCAAAAAATTCTTTTCAGGGAAACAAGGCCCATTTCCAGCTGGACCGTCGCGGAATCGTCACCCACGAGGTTGGTTTTTTTATTTCTCTTTGGGAACGAAGGCCCATCTCGAGGTGGACCCTCGTGGACTCGTCACCTACCAGGTTGGTTTTTTAAATTTCTTTTTCAAATGTGTTCATTAGTGTTTCATTTCGTTTTTAGTTCGTTCAGAAATACTTTTATTTAGATTTAGTGTAGTTTGTCTCTTTCAAAAATTTTTATTTTCAGAGAAGGAAGACCGATCTCCACCTCGGCCTTCGGGACTCTTCACCCACCTGGTTGGTTTTTTTATTTCTCTTTCAAATTTAATAGTTAGTGTTTCATTTCGTTCTTAATTAGTTTACAAATATTTGTAGTACGATTTAGCCTTGTTTATCCTCCTTCGAAAATGTTTTTTAGGAAACCTCGCTGATCTACGCCTCGACCGTCGCGGACCCGTCACCCTCGTCTATACTAGTATTTCTCTGCTGCTATTCGTCTGCTACTCTACCGATCTGCTATTCTATAGATAGATAGGAGTTTCCGAACCTGATCCCTTTGTCATCCCCAATCTCTTGTGCACTTACCGAGTCATTATCACCTAGATGCACCGGCTTCGGTCCCTGATAGTGGTATGAATTTGCTTTTTGAGAGTTCACCATTCCCCTCGCCTATACGAGTACGTGTATTCGTCTGCTGCTATTCGGAAATTCTTCTGCTATTCGTTTGCTACTCTACCGAACTGCTATTCTATCGCTAACCTACTATTCTGTTATTCTACTTTCACTGTGCAATACTGCTATTCTGCTGGAATTCAACAATCTCGGCGCTCTGCTGGTTCAGCAACTCGGCTGGATCACTGCTTCAAGGAGTGGATTTGGCTATCCTAAGTTTTGCTCGCATCACCACAGCACTAACAAAACAATTAACCATTCGAACGCATCACTGTATTGCTTTCGCTTCCGTGTGTGTGCACTGATTTGTCTTTATTGCTTCGCATGCAGTATGCTTTTAATACGCTTGAATAATTTACTTCAGCTTGCTCTACATTCGTCTGCATTGTTTCGAGACATTCAAGATGAGCGGGAGACGCGATTCGGTGAGCTACTTACCTGCTTCTAAATCAGAAAATTCACTATCACTAATAACCCTACTACTAATGATAACTGCTCCCCACCCCACGCGTACCACTTACCCACTGATTCAGGACCTCCCATCCAAACTAATGACTCGAGAGCGTCCAGCAGCAGCTGTAAGGTTTATAGAGATTGCCTCAGTTTATCCCTTGGCAAGCTAATAGAATGGTTGCTGTCATCAATTGCACGGGCTATGCTCCTTGAGAGGAGTCTTGTTAGCGCTGGAACTCAGCCAGAGGGGACGGACGGACGGACGGACGGACGGACGGACGGACGGACGGACGGACGGACGGACGGACGGACGGACGGACGGACGGACGGACGGACGGACGGACGGACGGACGGACGGACGGACGGACGGACGGACGGACGGACGGACGGACGGACGGACGGACGGACGGACGGACGGACGGACGGACGGACGGACGGACGGACGGACGGACGGATGGACACCACTCTCCTTTATTACCATCGAATGATACTTTTCAAAGGATGTGCGATTTTTGGCGCGCCTGGTCCTGCGCGGATCGATCACGTGCGGGAGCAGGCGCTGCTTTGAATTGCTTCATCTGATTCGTGGCATTTTTCCTTTTTTTTCAGTTCTTTCGAAGTTTTTTTATTTTTTCTTGGCTTTTAGGTTGTGTTGCTTGTTTTGGGTGGTATCGCTCCGGGGGACTATGTTATCGCACTTTGCAGCGTCGTTTCTTTCGAACCTCCCTTGTCTTCTTTTCTTTGTTTGTAGCATTTTCTTCTAGTTAAAAAATTGAAACAAAAAGTTGAATTTTTTCTGTCAATATCGTTATGTATACGAATCCTATTATAGGAAAATCAAATACTCCCTTTCGAAGGGGTGTGCGATTTTTCCGCGCCTGGTCCCGCACTAGTCGGTCATGTTCGGGAGCAGGCGCTGCTTTGAATTGCATCACTGTTTTTTATTCTACTTAGCTTTTAAGTTGTGCTGCTTGTTTTAGGTAGTATCGTACCAGGGGGACTACGTTATCGCAGCTGGAACGTCGTTTTTCCGCTCCTCTCTTCTTCTCTTTGATTGTAGCGTTTTTTCCTAGTTACTAAAAATTAAACAAAAAGATATCTATTTGAATTTCATTTTTTGTCAATATCCTATTAAAAAAGAATCGAACACTTTTTTAAAGGTGTGTGCAATTTTTCGCGCGCGCCTGGTCCTGCGCAGAACCGTCACGCGCGAGAGCAGGCGCTGCTTCTCATTGCATCATCTGTTTGGAAGCAGTTTTCTTTATTTTGTTCTTCATTTTCAGATTTTTCTTAGCCTTCAAGTTGTTATGCCTGTTTTTTAGGTGTTACAGGTTGCACTATGTTATCGCAGTTCGCAACGTGGTTTTTTTCCAAGCCTCTTATTTTCTTTTCTTTGTTTCTAGCTTTTTTCTAGTTACAAAATAAAACAAAAAGATACTTGAACTTTATTCTTTGTCTGTACTTCAGTAAGGATTGAAGACGTCGGTTTGAGCTATTAGATTAGTAGTTTATCCAGATAGTTCATACAAGAGACTCCAGTATCCAAGAAACAGTCAGCGAAGATCAGACCGAGCACAAGCCTATCCTAACAACTGAAATTGGTGAATCAACTTGAACATGGGTTCAATCATATCAAACTCTTCAAAGGAAAATCAAATTCTGAGTTTGATAATGACATTGCATTTGCGTGTGATTGCCAGAGAAAAAAAGAAAATGTTCTGTGTGCCTGGGGTTAGCGTCAGATTTGTCTTGAGTGCAGTTCAGAGTAGTGCCTCTACTTCAGAGTGGTATTTTTGGAGAGCCTGTATGAACGTGTTAGAGCCTCATGATAATATCTGTTGCCGAGATGTTCCAGGAAAAGGTGTAGTACGCGGAAGTGGGCAGGTGGAAAGATGGCAGAAAAAAAAACGCAGAAGCAGAAAAGGCACGATGACCGAAGTGAGCAAGCTTTAAGTTTTGGTTGAAGTGGGCAGGGGAGATTAATGTGATTGCGTTGTATAAGAGTTGTGTTAAGGGTGTGTCGCTATTAAGCCTATCGTGCCTTTGCGATACGGGCTGCTGGTTGATTTGGAATGGAAAGCCGCTTCGAGCTCTCCTCGTGTGTACGTGCTGCCATAATGTCGTTTCTTCCTTCTATCTTAGGGGTGCATACAGGGTTCAAGATGGTTCTAACGATGTCGTTTTGCGATGTGTGATACACATCTATATACAAATCATAAAACGGGCAAATTCACTCCGTCGACTACGTACCACGGGATGCGCGACCGCACGCGCGTCCGAAGCGGACGAGTTTTGGCCGCCGCGCGACGAGTTTCGGCCGCCGCGCACGGCGGCAATCAGCTGCTTCGTTAAGTTTCTTTTGATTTTTTTTTGATATTTAGTGATTTCGTAAATGTTTCTTGATATTTGCATGACGGCTAGGATTAGTTGAACTAATTTTTCGTTTCAGGTATGGCCGGCGGAGCTGAGGAATTCGAAAATCGCCCGGAAATTAGGGCAGAAGGTTGGTCCTTATTTAATTTTTTATTTTTACCTGAATTAAACTCATGTTTAATAGTTATAGAATGCGATTTACCAATTCTTTTAGGATATATGTAGGTTGCTGTATAATGCTTAATTTTTATTTTAGGCGCTGGCAAACCTTTTTGTACCCCAGCCTCCCGAAGCAGTCACCCATGAGGTTGGTTTTTTTTCTTTCAAATGTTTTCATCAGTGATTTATCTTGTTTAAAACGTGTTTATAAGTAGTTATAGTAAGATTTAGCTTAATTTGTTTCTTTCAAAAAATTCTTTTCAGGGAAACAAGGCCCATTTCCAGCTGGACCGTCGCGGAATCGTCACCCACGAGGTTGGTTTTTTTATTTCTCTTTGGGAACGAAGGCCCATCTCGAGGTGGACCCTCGTGGACTCGTCACCTACCAGGTTGGTTTTTTAAATTTCTTTTTCAAATGTGTTCATTAGTGTTTCATTTCGTTTTTAGTTCGTTCAGAAATACTTTTATTTAGATTTAGTGTAGTTTGTCTCTTTCAAAAATTTTTATTTTCAGAGAAGGAAGACCGATCTCCACCTCGGCCTTCGGGACTCTTCACCCACCTGGTTGGTTTTTTTATTTCTCTTTCAAATTTAATAGTTAGTGTTTCATTTCGTTCTTAATTAGTTTACAAATATTTGTAGTACGATTTAGCCTTGTTTATCCTCCTTCGAAAATGTTTTTTTAGGGAAACCTCGCTGATCTACGCCTCGACCGTCGCGGACCCGTCACCCCTCGTCTATACTAGTATTTCTCTGCTGCTATTCGTCTGCTACTCTACCGATCTGCTATTCTATAGATAGATAGGAGTTTCCGAACCTGATCCCTTTGTCATCCCCCAATCTCTTGTGCACTTACCGAGTCATTATCACCTAGATGCACCGGCTTCGGTCCCTGATAGTGGTATGAATTTGCTTTTTGAGAGTTCACCATTCCCCTCGCCTATACGAGTACGTGTATTCGTCTGCTGCTATTCGGAAATTCTTCTGCTATTCGTTTGCTACTCTACCGAACTGCTATTCTATCGCTAACCTACTATTCTGTTATTCTACTTTCACTGTGCAATACTGCTATTCTGCTGGAATTCAACAATCTCGGCGCTCTGCTGGTTCAGCAACTCGGCTGGATCACTGCTTCAAGGAGTGGATTTGGCTATCCTAAGTTTTGCTCGCATCACCACAGCACTAACAAAACAATTAACCATTCGAACGCATCACTGTATTGCTTTCGCTTCCGTGTGTGTGCACTGATTTGTCTTTATTGCTTCGCATGCAGTATGCTTTTAATACGCTTGAATAATTTACTTCAGCTTGCTCTACATTCGTCTGCATTGTTTCGAGACATTCAAGATGAGCGGAGACGCGATTCGGTGAGCTACTTACCTGCTTCTAAATCAGAAAATTCACTATCACTAATAACCCTACTACTAATGATAACTGCTCCCCACCCCACGCGTACCACTTACCCACTGATTCAGGACCTCCCATCCAAACTAATGACTCGAGAGCGTCCAGCAGCAGCTGTAAGGTTTATAGAGATTGCCTCAGTTTATCCCTTGGCAAGCTAATAGAATGGTTGCTGTCATCAATTGCACGGGCTATGCTCCTTGAGAGGAGTCTTGTTAGCGCTGGAACTCAGCCAGAGGTTATCCTCTGTGACACGGATGAGTACGGGCACGAAGAAGTAAGGATGGATCAAAAGGTAGTTGTGGATGAAGCGGTAGTTGAAGACGTCCAGGAGGACTTGGAGAAGTTAGTCAGTCTCAATGTCTTTTGAACCGAGAACCATTTATTTGCTAACGGAGAGGTTTGAATTAGGTAGCCCCAGAGTGTCTGTGCTCAGTCCTAAAAGGGTTGACTCGCGAGTCGTTGGTTGGAAGTGGAGGACGATCCCGAGGGCAGAATCTAGACGCGCACGCCGTGGTCGCCAGCGTACGCCAGATCCTGTCGAACCTCAAGAAGAAGTTGGGTCCATGGTCCAAAAGAACAATTTTCGACAACGTTGGTGAGACGACCGCTGCTGCCTGCGGACTAACCCGGCGCAGTGTGTGTAAGATCATTAATAGTGAGTCAGTTGCTAAGAGGCCGCGGATGGAGGGAAGCAAGAAGTTGACAATCGCCTAAACTATGGAGACGAAAGGACCGATTTGGGAGAGAAAGTTCGGCAGCTGGTTCATTCGAATTTGAGGGAAGAAGTGGGCACGTCTATCCGAGAGCTGAAGGAGATATGACGGCCATGTACGAGGACTTCCACCTGAGCGAAGAGACGCTGTACATTCTGTTGAAGGGTCTCGAGTTCTCCTACAAGAAGCTGCACGGACAGGGATTCATCCTTGATCGTGCGTATCTGATAGTAAAGCGGAGGACATACTTGTCCAGGATTGAGGAGGCGCGAAAGGACGGCGACTTCATTGTATACATGGACGAGACGTGGGTGTTTGAGGGCATGGTGAAGAGCAGAGGGTGGGTAGACAAAACTATGCCGCGTTTTCTCCCGGCGAGAGAGATAGAAAGATATTCAAACGGTAAGACAACAGGAAAGAATAAGGGGAAACGTGGTACTGCTGTTGGTGCCCTGGCTGAGACTGGAGTGGTGCCCGATTGCACCCGCGTCATCGTCAGTAGTCGAAGGAATGAGGACGGTGACTACCATGGTGATGTGAACCAAACTGCGTTCGAGGAATGGTTAGCATCGTCGATTCCGCACATGCAGACGCTCGCTGGAGAAGGGAGAAGGGTGGAGCTTGTGATGGATAATGCCCCATACCACAATAGGGCGATAGAGCAGGTCAATTCAATTCTGGGAATCAATTTTATGCAAACTGTACAGAAATTTCATAGATACCGTCGAGTTCCTCCGAGAAGCGGGACATAGTGCAATACTTGTCCGCTCACGGAGTTGATACTCCGGTTGACGCTTGGCGAGCTGAACTTTTTGAAGAGGTCGGTACTTAGCTGGAATGAGGTTGTCGCTGTGTCTGAGTTTCCCTTTTTCAGTTCAACGAGTATTGGCCTACTCGAGGTGGACGTGGCGCGGTGAAGCGCTTCGTGGTGGATGAAATGTGTCGGGAAATGGGAGTGCGGTTGATTCGGCTACCTCTTTAACACTGTGTCTTCAGCACTACAGAGCTGTGTTGGAGTTACCTGAAAGGTCACCTCAATAAACTAGGGAAACCTCGCGACAAGCTCGACACGGTAGACTTTTGTGAATTTGCCATGAACACTTGATCACGCTTGTTATAGAGTAAATTACTTTGAAGGTGAAACAGAGGTCGCTGGATCTACTGGGAAGCATCTCGCGCGAGCTGAGCCAAGGATGGTTTAGAGGAGTGATAATGGGGGAAGATGGCGTTAGGCAGAAGGAATGGTTGGATGCTCTGAACTTCGAGGACTCCAGCGGAAATGAGAGTTGGGAAGAAGAATATGATTCCACGGATTCAAGTTGAAACAAGAAGGTCGACCACTTTTTGTGTAGTTTGTGATGCTTCTGCTGCGGGTATAACCATTGTTTCAGGAATTCTCCTTGATTTCCTTTGCTGCACATGCCTGCCACTCTTACCTTCGACGGACTCTGATTGCAGTTCCGACCTGCGACGGGCGTGTTCAAGTCATACCATAGACATCTTCTGGAATACGGGACGTTGGTGTTCAACCCGAATAAGTTGAAGTCAATAGGGGTGCTTGAGAGGGTGCAGCAGAATTTCACACAAAGTTTACTTATAAGGACAGGTGGCTTTGATTACGATAGATGTCTGGGTCATTTAGGCAGAAATGTCAAACTAGGGCTTATGGCTTTAGCGCAGAGGAGGATGAAGCTTGATTTGATAATGCTGTATAAGATTATCCATGCTATTCGGGCAAGTCGTCTGTTCAACCTGAGGGCGTCTTCGACCAGGGGTGGTTCTGTGAAGCTGACCCGTCCTGGGTCTGAGCGGCACGTGCGATTGCATTTCTTCGTGAATACATCCGGTACCGACTTTAACAAGCCGCTTAGAATGGGCCTGGTCAGTGGGTTATTATCTCCATTTAGGAATGCCCTCGAGGTCTGTCTGAGGCCTGGGAATATTTTTTAACTAGTGATTGATGGTTATTGTGGTGTATTATTCTCTTTACTCTTTCTATTGTTATATGGACATTGAGTCGCCGTGTAATTTCATTGAATTGAATTGAAATTTAGAACCGCTCTATTGACTAATTAATGTATTGAGTGTTGGCATGCACGTAAGACATAAAATTTGTCACGAAATATCTGTAGAGCAACAGCTGAGGCAGGAGAATACAGGAGTCACATATCCTGCGTTAGATCCAGCAGAATACCAGTATTGCAGAGTGAAAGTAGAATAACAGAAAAGTAGATTAGCGATATAATAGCAGTTAGGTAGAGTAGCAGACGACTAGCAGAAGAATTTCCGAATAGCAGCAGAGGAATACTAGTAAAGGCGAGGGGAATGGTGAACTCCCAAAAAGCAAATCCAAACCAGTATCAGGGAGTACACCGGACCAAAGCCGATGCATCTAGGTGATGCCGACTCGGTAAGCGCACGAGAGATTGGGGGATGACCAAGGGATCAGGTTCGGTAACTCCTATCTGTCTATGGAATAGCAGATCGGTAGAGTAGCAGAGGAATAGCAGCAGAGGAATACTGGTATAGACGTGGGGTGACGGGTCCGCGACGGTCGAGGCGTAGATCAGCGAGGTTTCCCTAAAAAAAACATTTTCGAAGGAAAATAAACAAGACTTATTCGTACTACAAATATTTGTAAACGAATTAGAAACAAAAGGAAATACTAAATATCAAATTTGAAAGAGAAATAAAAAAAACCAACCTGGTGGGTGACGAGTCCGCGACGGCCGAGGTGGAGATCGGCCTTCCTTCTCAGAAAATAAAACTTTTGAAAGAAACAAACTGCACTAAATCAAAATAAAACTATTCCTAAACAAACGAAAAGCAAAATGAAACACTAATGAACACATTTGAAAAGAAATTCAAAAAACCATCTTGGTGGGTGACGATTCCGCGAGGGTCCACCTCGAGATGGGCCTTCTTTCCCTGAAAAAAAAATTTTTGAAACAAACACACTAGACTAAATCACTCTAAAACTAATTATAAAGAAGTTAAAAGCAAATTAAAACACTAATGAACGCATTTGGAAAAGAAAAAAGAACCAACCTGATGGGTGAAGAGTCCGCGACGGCCGAAGTGGAGATCGGCTTCTTCTTCTAATCTTTTACTAATCCTGGCAGTCATGCAAATATCAAGAAACATTTACGAAATCATTACTACAAAGTACAAAGTACTCTGTCTGACACTTCTAAGTTGGCAGGCAAAGACGGATCGTTAATTATAGGAGCTCGGACAAATGTTAGGACCTAACGCGCGCAACGCTCGCGGTCGCAACGATCACAAAAAGTTGCGCGCGTTCCGACCACCTTTGCGCGCTTCGCGGCCGCCATCACAAAACGTTCGGACCGCTCGCAACTCTGTAAAGGGCGCAGGAATCGCCACGATTTAGGTTTGACCGCGCCAACAAATTCAGACGTGAGGGAAAATGCATGGTGTGTAGCGGCCGAGAACGCATTTAATCCAAAGCGTGAATTCAACCATTTTTTGCTGCGACGCTCGTACTATCTTGTTTTTTATGTTTTCCTTTGTTTCTCTCTCTTTCCATTCTGTGGTTCTGTGTTCCCGTTTAATCTATATGTGTTAAAATCGTCTAATAATTGCATGCACAGTTCACGCGAAGATAACAGTAGGTATGTAATTCAATGATAAATATTTAAAACGGCTAAGGGTGTAGGGTCTTCTTAGATGTAGGCAGATCGTGAAAAGTGTAAAGGGATTCTGGTAAGTAAACAATTAACCATATGAAAAGAAGGTAATGGGTATCAAGGCGTGAGTGGTAGTTGTGAAAAGTGGGCGGGGCTTCAGATGGAGTGCGCACAACATCGGTTAAAGTGCGTAGGGATTCAGAGAAAAAACGTGAGGAAACAGTTTTCTCGGGGCATTATGGTTCTCAAAACAATAGTGATGTTTCGGAAAGTGGGCGGAGCTTTAGAAGGAGTGCGCAAAACATTGGCTATAGTGCGTAGGGATTCAAAAAAATGTGAGGAAACAGGTTTTTCGGGGGGGGGGCATCATGGTTCTCAAAACAATAGTGATGTTTTGAAAAGTGGGCGGGGCTTTAGGAGAAGCGCGCACAGCAGCGGCTTAATTGCGTAAAAAACGTGAGGGGTAAGTTGTTGGGAACGTATTATGGTTCTCAAAGTATAATTGATCGGTTTCGGAAAGTGGGCGGAGCTTCAGAAGGAGTGCGCACCACATTCAGTAAAGGGCGTAGGGATTTGAAAAACGAGAGGTGATCGTTGGTGGGAGTGGAAAACCTGGACTTTGGAGTTTCACTAAGTTTTGTAAAGTTTAACAGGAGATACATCGAGAAAAATTGTTTGCGAGAATGCTAGCTTGATATCTTTTTGGCCAGTATACTATATTAGGCCAATATTTTCAGAAATATAGCCTCGAACTTCAATGGATAGCTCGTTGATGCCAACTCATTATACTCCTAGAGCTAACCTAGTCATCTGAACATGAAAAGAAATCTCTGCCATCGAAGGATATTACCCATTGTGGGTTTTAATCGTTCTTAAAGACAGCATACATGCTCGCAAACATAGTCGAGATAACAGCATAAATTGGCCCGCATGGCAGGGGTGAGAAAATACAGACATACGAGGGAGTAATGCATAAATCCTGCCTCTAGATGGTTTCCAGGGCTTCAAGCGCTGCTGACCACATTGTAGGGGTCGTGCGCGCCTAATTATGCCGTTATCTCGACCGTGTTTGCGAGCGTGTATGTTGTCCTTAATGTTGATTATTGTGGTAGTGCAACACATTGTTCTTATTTAGCTCGGGAGAGACTGCTGAAATCGTCATACCATCATTTCATACTGTAATGTCAGTTTCGCATCTTTCATAGTGCTCACCGCAGGCGCTTTGGAGCTTGCGTTGGGCTATGAAACTATTCCCGCTCGGCACGCGCGGGAAGTTACTACGAAATCTCCGGCGGCGCCGCCATGGCGGTGCGGGTTCAAAATGGGCTCCAGCCGTGACATGCACTGCATTTCCTAGCTTGAATATATAGCTTAGGATAATCCCGGAATTATTTCTGTTAAAAAAAGCTTGAACTGACAAGCGGGTATTGAATCAGGCAGTGAAACCGTCTTAACGATTTGAGCGGGGCAGTCATGGTAGCTGCTGGGAGGGCGGCGCGCGCGTGCCGCGCAGAGATAGGTTTCATAGTCCACCGCACGTCCCGCGCGCTCCGGGCTAGAGGTGAGGATTATGAGAGATGCGTATTGCTTCGTCACATTTTTTGCTGTAATGTATCTCTTACTAATACATAGGAAAAGGCAGTGGTGCGATTGGGATCAACAAACTATGGTCCATATTATATCCTACGACCGAACGGTTGCAGAACACTGCGACGTCAGTGTTGCTCAGGGTCAGGAAAACCCTACAAGACACTGGATCGGACTCTCAGTCGCCCTTTCTGGTACCCGTCGCACAACGGACAGCCGCGATAGCTACCGAGTACACGGCTTTCCCATTATAGGACCTACATTCCTTCTCGAGCCAGCGACAGCGACAGGTGCTGCAGAGTGATCTAACGACATCGCATTTGTATTGTGTCGACCTGGTCTCCCCACGACTCGCGTCAGTTGACTGAACCTGTCGCGATCGCAGGATCTTGGTATGGCCTCTCTCAGAGTGCGACACGATCGTGTGCACGGCGATGGGGCCATCGCATGGCCGTGCAGACGTGAGTCATCAATTCATCCTTTCGCCTTACTTCGCGATTCAAATAATTTTTGAGGCGATTACGCCTAAGCGTGCTGCGACATGATCGTGCGACGCGACCAGATTGATGTTTCTATTCGATCGCCTCGCAGTTCGATAGCTTTCTGAAAGTGGCCTATAACAATGTACGAAGAATGTGGTTGATACTGACTTTTGGCTAAATTTCGTCATTGATTGGCCGAACGGCTGGTACTTCAGTTGATTTTTGGTTTATCCTCCTTATTCCTTGTTTCTTTCTGTGCTGTATTTAATTCTTTCATGTTGATTGTTGCAGAAAGAGGCTCTTGTCATTGTGGAAAGTACTGAAGCTTATTCCAAGCGATTTTTAGGTACTTAGTGATTTAAACCGGGATCCACGAAAGGAACAAATTTTAAAATGCTCAAAACTATGAAATAAGCCTCACCTACTGTGCTTATCTGGGCCGAATTCCAGTCCGCAATTGCGTCTCGACACGCTTTGCGGCCGCGCGCGCTGGAGTCAGTCGAGTTTCCTGCGCCAAAGCCGACTCGGTATGGCTTTTTAACACAGTTTTCTCCTATTTTGTTTACTTTCTAGTTTCTAACCCCCCCCCCCCCTAGAGTCAACAGATCAGCGTCTGCGGCGCTGGAAACTCCTCCGACTCAAATGCGAGCGGCCGCAAAGCGTGTCGAGACGCAATTGCGGACCGGAATTTCGTCCAGAGAAGCACAGTACACTCCCGGTGAAAAGACATCGTTGAAAACGGCGATCTGCAAATAACCTTCGCGCACCAAAGGAAGCCTATACCTACACCATCCAACAGGATCTGACGAATATAAACCTGAAAGAAACAAAAAAAGAGGAGAGGAAACCAAAATGCATTCTGAATATCTCGGCAGTTTCGACCCTATACTTTAGCCCTTTTATAGCTATTTTGCCGTCCGACATCTGGCAATGCTATCCGACGTCGCGCGCGGTGCCCTCAGGCCTGTCATAGAGCAACCGATAATATCGATCATCCCACTATCAACGGAAAAACTTCGCACCGACGTTGAAAGCCGCATTGCGACGTCGGTCAATTGGCGTTGCCCTCTGCCACTTAATGATGTAGCAGCCCTGTCCTATAACGTGTCGGACGGCGTCGTCCGGCAAACTGTTAAAAGGGCTTTAGTGCGTCTGTCGCAACCGCATCACCGCCTTTTCCCGTTTGTGGTGGATTGTATTTGATATCAGATGAAAAAATAGTTTTCAGATGTTCGAATACATATATGACTCGGAGAGTTGGTTCGAGTATTTCAAAAATAACATTCGTTGTTTGAGCGCAATCTTTTTTAGATAGCTAGGTTTCTATACAAGCACTTTCACATATGAAAAATGAAATAATCTCGACATGAACAATTCTGATGTTATGGCATGGGAAATATGTACTTCATCTTTCCCACAGGTGATTTTTGCAATTTTTAGTCATATTCCGGAAAATATGAAGCCGGATATGTACTGCAACATTTTTTGCATAATTCTGTATGTAGCTGTTCCTGTATGAGGAAGAATTTCTTGTACTATTATTGTTTCAGTTCTTGTTCATGTTTTATCAAGTAGTTATCTCATCAATAAATTTGTTAGTCTGAACTTTGTATTATCTGATTTGACACGCCAGCAGGTTATTCTCAAATTGTGATCTCCACTGCTGGCTGTTAGAGAGTGTAACAGCCAGTAGTAGGCGTCACGACTGGAGGATTCCTTGCTAGCGTATTGCGCTGTTCTAAGCCCCGCCCACTGAGCAGGAACCGTGGCTTAATATTTGCCCGTGGTCCGAACGTGGAGTGCCGTGATGCGGATTTGCTTTCAGATCGCGCACACTTCTCCGCGCCGCTATATCGGTTGAAACGCGCGCAATGGTGCGGTCGGAACGTCGCCAATTCCGAAGTCGGGCCTATTGTTGCGCGCGGTCAGCCCTCATATTCGTCTGAGAGGGTTGGTAGCCCAAAGTTACTCTCCATTTTCAAAGTATCCGGCAGACGACAAGAAGTTACCCTTCAGGTCCACCCACTCGGAATATGATTCATCGTTGTCAGCAGCAAGTGCTCCTACAAACTTGTAGCGTTTCCTGTCACTGCATCCTTAGTTCCGATCTCTTCTAATTAAGAACTCGTGCTGCCTTCAGTAGCACCTGCTGCTAACGACAAGGAGTTGAACATGATGGTGCCTCTAGAAATCTACCATTATCGTGTTCCTTTTTGTCTCTTTTTAAATCCCAAGAGTGACTGAGATTACCCCATAAACAGTGTGATCAGTAGACGCCGATAGCTGTCGAGCAACTCAAATCTTGTACGAAACTTGAAAATTCGTTTAAAGGTAGTGTTCGCGATGGAAACAACTTCTGATCTCTCTTTATAAGAATGTAGATTTGGCTATCACAAAAGTAACAGTAAGTGAAACGGGAAAAACGCTCAAAAACAAAAAAATAACGTGTAGTTACCGGTGTCGGCCGGCCCCCTAATCGGCACGATTTTCATTACTGCTTGCTTATACGACATTTATTTTGCTGCTTAAGTAATCAGTAGTCTCCAGGAACGTTCAGAAAATACTTTAGAAGCAAAATAAAAGTTGGCTATGCAAGCTTTTACCCAAATCTCGATAGTTGGGGGCGGGAGGACACCAAGCCATAACTTGCTCCTGAGCGTTTTTTCTCCAATTTTTTACTTATTTTCACTTTTGTGATAGCCAGATCTACGATCTCGATTCCATGGGTATAGCACAACAACCGATTTTATCGAGAACCCTGCCTTTGAGCATGTATAGAAGAGCTCTCAAATGATAAGAGTCAATGTGGACGAAGAATATGTGACAAATGGAGATTCAAACGGTGATGGTCTCATGATATCATGCACAGTTATGGCCCAGAAATAGATACAGAGGCAAGAGGCGTTCGGTATTTTTAGAACTAGGACACTTATGTGTAGTTTCAAATCGGTTCTGCGCTTCACAAGCTGTTTGGGTATATCCACATATTTATTTGTTCGAATGGTAAAACAGTTTGCCAGAAATACATGTTACGCGCACTCGACAAACGTACAAACCGAACTCAGGATGAAAATTACGGGGTGATCATAAATTAGAATTTTACACCAGCCTATAAACATGGGACAGCCTGAAAATTCAAAAATTTTCCTATCATCAACCAGGTAATGATTTGGAGGCTTGGGGAGCCATTGATTATAGCTGATAAATTTGGAATAGTTTTCAGAAATAGAGTTATTTTAGTTCTAGACAAACAAATATTTGGAGGGGGTGTACCGCGGTTCATCGATAAGATGCGAAGAGCTTTCGGGAAAGAAATCAGTTTTTTTTTGAGAAGAGTCAAGCTGTTGGTTTAGACAATTTTCACATCCATGAATCGCTGAATGTTGTGGCGGGCTTATTAGCTTGTCTTCTTGTAAATAGACCCTGTGACGAAGAAAAGTTATGTTGAAGTTCCGATACAGCCTTACTGACGTCACAGATTTCTGATGCGTCGAATTCCATGTAAAAATCTTTTGGACCCTCTTAGGCTTCGCCGGATCGACCGTGCCAGAATACAACTCGACTGCTTATTGACTCCGACACGATGACTTCGTCATTGCAATGAAGTGCAGTAAAATGAATATCGTAAATAGGCTAGGACGCAAGCAACAAAATAGTCTGGAAAAAGTCTTCGGAAATTTACAGGCGGCCGGAATTTAGAATTTTACCCATGCTAGAAGAAATTGCTCCATTTTATCGCACCTCGTATTTATTTTCAGATTTTTCGACGACAACCAGCTTCAGATTACCTTGATTTCATTTTGGTTTGTTCCGTTTTTTTTTCGTCAAAATAGATGCATAAAAATCATGTTTGTTAGAGCTGCGATTCTGGTCTTCTAGATCATGCCGAAATAGTGCTATCTGGAAACTTTACTGATGGTTTAACTTCGAAAGGCAGTGGTCACGATGGAAATAGTTCTTGAGAAATCAGCAAAAATCTGCTTTGTTCCAAAACTGCTGAAGTACTGTGAAGGTCGCGCGGCGAAAAACTAGGAAAAATAATTTTTTTGAGGCGCTAAGATGCCAATTCGTGCGGAGGTGACGCCAATTTGTGCGCCGCTCATAGCCATTTAAGTTTCACGCTGTGCCTGCTCTGAGAGAAATCTTTCGCGCTAGTACCGTGATGCTCCCGTGATCCACGATAGTACCGTGTTCGTCTCTCCCTAGTCCCGCGATCCGCGTTCGTTCCCCGATAGTTACCCAATTGACTCATCCGTTGGCGTTTTCGTTCTCGTACCGTCATGGTACCGCGATCGTTGAGAGGTTTACCGCGTTAACACCGTGGTGCACTCGCGATCCGCGGTGGTACCGTGATCGTTTCCCCCTGATCCCGCGTTCTCATGATGTGCAGATTTGTAAAGCAGCGCGAAATACGGCAAGGGCAATAACTTGTAGCTTTGTGTTGATCTGATAGGCAACACTCGCTCGTGTGAAACATCGAGAGACCATCAAGAGGCTGGCAGAATCTCGCGACCGTTCCGCGATAGTTCCAGGCTCGGTTCGTCGCGGATCCGCGATTTGATTCCCCGAGTACATCAATGCATAGACGCGATTCGCCCTCAGACTTAAAGTGGTAGGATCTCGCGATCGTTCCTTGATAGGTCCAGGCTCGATTCCTCACGGTTCCGCTATGGAGCACCGTGGAAGCATCGATGAGCAGACGCGGTACGCTCTCGGTTTGAGACTGGCAGAGTTTTGCGATCGTTCCCCGATAGTCCCATGCTAATATCCTCTCGGACCCTACTAGAAACCGTGAGGATTCTATGCGTGAACGATCGCGGGGGACTCCCTCAGAGTGGTTAAAATTCTGTGACGCAACTAATTAAGTAGTTTTAGAGCAGACAGAACAATGTTTTCACAGAAAACAAACATTGGAGTGTTATCGTAAATGAAAGTAAACAATGAAGCTCGAAAAATGCCAAGTCTGCGACCTGAAGTCATCTAATGAATATTAGTTTCGAGCCAGCTGATAACCCCTGATACACAAATTGAGACGATCGAGGGATTGTAAGGCCGCTCAATAGGCTACCACCTCGACGAGAAGAGGGCGGACCACCTGCAGGCCGAGGAGGACGTGATGCTTCCAGTGATCGGTGCCGGGAGCTAGACTCGTCCACCAGCAGAAAATTAACGATTTTAGATTGCTTATTTCACCCCATATTGGAATTTTGTGTGGTTTTCTGGTATAGGTCGTAGAAGGTAGTGTTCACGATAAAAATCGTTTTCCTGTTTCCCTACCTATCTTGAGAACGGCCCCATGCTGATTCCAATGATGTCTCTGAAATCGTACAAGACCTTCTGGGAACGGAGTTATGATTCCTAAAAAATTGAGCTAAGGAATCATGGTGGACGAGTTGTCCGAGGCTTGTAACATCCGTCTTTTTCAGCCGATGTATGCGAGCTGACCTGAGTAAGGAGAGAAGTTGAGAATGAAGGGAAAAACGTGGGTAATGATTGTAAATCATCGCTCATCTCACGGTCTTGAGCATTTATTTGTTCACGTCGGTGGGCGCGTGTTGCGCTTCTGGGGTTTGCCTTGCGCTCGAAGTAGCAACTTCGGGCTCTTTTGGTGCTTTTCCTGGCTCGTTTTCATGCGTTTTTTCGACGTGAACGTTACAATGCGCCCCTCCACTACCCGTTCCTAGTGGAAACTGAAACACATTGTTTATCGTGAACACAGCCTTTGAAGGCACTATTCACGACAAACTTCATCCTCGAATTTTCCATGAAAAGCGCTTCTCGTGGCTCTTAGAAGCAGAACAGCGTCAAAGAAACGGGATGAAAAGCTACACAGGAGCCGCGAAACGGCTTAGAAAAGTGGGCAAACCCCGCCGCTTCGGGAAAGTCCAGCCCCCTTCCGCCCCTCGACGTGAGCAATGGAACACTCGAGATCGTGAGATGAGCGATGGTTTCTGATCAAAAGCCCCGTTCTTCCCTTCATTCTTAACTTGTCTCTTCACTCAGGTCAGCTCGCATACATTAGCTACAAAATACGGAAGTTGCAAAACTCGGACGACTCGTCCACCATGCTTCCCTAGCTCAATTTTCTGAGGGACCATAACTCCGTTTCTAGAAGGCCTTGTGCGATTTCTTACACATAGTTGGAATCAGAATTGGACTGCTCTCGAGTTGGGCGAAAAAACAGAGAAGAGATTTTAATCGTGAACACTGCCTTTAAAGGCACAGTCCAAGCTCAGGGACGAAATCTGAGATTTCCACATAATTGCGAAGCAGACCCACCCTATAAAACCCTTGCCAAATGCGAGCTCTCATTTTCTCCGAATAAGCGAGATATAGGGGGAAGCCACCGTGGGGCGCCCATACCAGGAAGTCACTTTGGCACGCCCCTTTTTCGATCTTTCGAGCTCAACAGCGGCGAGATGAGCGATGATTTCCGACCAATAGCCCCGTTCTCCCCTTCATTCTCAGTCTCTCTCTTTAGTCGGGTCGGCTCTCATACATCGGTAGCAAATGACGGAAGTTCCGAGCCTCGGACAACTCGCCCACCATGCTGCCGTAGCTCAAATTTTGAGGGGCCATAAATCCGTTCCTAGGAAATATTAAACGATTTCAGAGACATCATTGGAATCAGCGTGAGACCGTTTTCACGACAGGAAAATAAACAGAACTACGATTCTGAGGTTGGACTGTGCCTTTAAAGGTATCATTCGCGCTGGAAACCACCTCCCAGTTTTCAGGCCCAATGTCATGAATCAGCCCGGTAGACCACAATGGTAAATTCCGGCGGGTCAAATATGTAGGGTTATGAGATCGGAAGGGGTTAAAGGCGAAGATCGACCACCAGTTCTTACCAGTTATCTAGCAGTTTTTCCTAGAATGTTCATGCGACCACCAAATAACATGAAAAACAGTTACGGCACAAACTCCACAGGCAGAAAAACTTCGAAAATATTAGTGACGGGGTCTCCGAATGCAGAAAAAGTTCAAAAAAACGAAAAAATTCAGAAAATCAAGAAATTTGAATTTAATTTTATGCTGTGTTCACACTGACTTTTCTTTACAGATGAAGATTTTTTATGGGCGCTTTAGACATTTTCGTTCATCAAAAAGCTACACAAAAACATCAATGAATACTATAAGGTCTTTTGCGCGTACGATGCCTTTACCCAAATAACACTCCTAAGAAAAGCTCGACTGCCATATTTCATCGTATTTCTGCATTATGTATGTAGCAATGTTGAAAACAGAAGGACACCAGATATCACTTTCTCATTTACATAGCGAAGCATAAAATTACAAATCGAAATAGGGTTGGGAGAAGTGTAAACGATTCTTGAACTATTGTTTTCCATTCTGTGGGCTATGCAAAACATAATTATTTGCTAATCGCTTTAGCTATGTTATTTTTGTTCGCAGTTTCAATAACGATTGTTTGCGAAATCAATAAGCCTCCGAGTTTTATTCAAAACAAAGATGCGAAACTTCCTCAAAAATTTCAGATGCTCAGAAGTCTCCGAAACAGAAACTGACCAATGTTCCTGAAACATCTTTTTCATTATGGAAAAACTGGCCTTAACAGCCGACTGAAAAAATTGGTCACCAAATTAGGTCGTTGGAGAGTTCAGACTCTAACCAGAACTTTCCCAACATACTGCGAACCCCTTAGCTGACATGTTACGCAAGTCTTCGGTAACATGTTGCTATAGGTGTGGATTGCTGTCCCCACATTCGACCGATAGCTGTTTGCAAAGATAAAGGAAAGCTGGTGTGGTTGCGTGCTAAACGTGCCGATAGCAGCACCGCTATACTTCGGTGTTTCCCTGCCTGGCATTCGAGTCATATTAGGCGTCAGTTAGATAACGATATTGATAGATTGCGAACAGCTCTTGAGAATTCTTGAAATTCTGTTCAGAAAAACATGTCGAAATTTCAGTAAGAGTAAGAAATGTCGAAAGTTGAGCAAGAGTTATCGAGAATCAGGCGAGTTATTCAGCATTCACACTAATTCTTGATAGTTTTCGCCTGTTTTCCCTGATTCTCGACAACTACTCTCACCTGACATGAGAAGCAGAAATATTCAAGGAAATGGTTAGATGGCGAGATAAGTAAGAAGCTTGAAATGCTTAAAATGGCGAAATGGGGATGTTTGGAATGAATCCCAACCATGGCGTCAAACAACTCAGATACAGACACCCCACTCCCCGCGGTCCTATTAGCCGACGTTCCACAACCCTTCCCGCGGGAGGTTTGTAGATCGACCGCGGACAGTCTTCAGCGCTGGATCGTCAACAACTGCCCGCGCACACTTCTCGGTCGTTCTCCCACCGTTTTGCGAATCTTCTATCAGCATTTCGCGGCCAATTAAATCACCGCGTGCGCACACCAAATCAACAGTCTGCGGACATTTTTTCGAACTATTTGTCATCATTCTGCGGCCCATCACACGATCAAGACCAGACCTTCTGCGGACCTCATATCTGCAGTTCTCGGCACATTGAAAAGCGATTCGCAGTTAAACAGCGAATAGCGACCTTTCGCGGCACTTTCATAGACATTTCATAACCTTTCCATGGGCATTTTAGGCAATGAAACAATACTGGCTTGTTATTTCGCCGTCGCTTAACCTGAATTTCGCGGCAATTACAATACCTGCCTCCGTACTTTGCGAAAAAAAGCATTTCCCGTCATTGCCTCATAACTCCATCAAAAGTGAGTTTTCCTGGATGATAAGGGTAATGCTAGAATCGCTCCATCCAGATGGTATCAAAATTTTGTTGATAGCTTTAAGTATTCGTCAACTACATATAGGTAGACTCTATTTCATTTCAAGTGAACTCACTCTGCCAGCGCATAGCTAGATGCCTCACACAAAAACCGGAGATGACCAGGGTTTCGGAGGCACCTAGTCTAATTTTGACACGAGAATTTACGTAAATTACGGAAAGTTTAGCCTCAATTGGTGAAATTTTAGCTACAGCGCCCGCATAATCTACGTAAATTCTTGATACAGCCCTCGGTCGATCGACTCAATAAGTCCCGATCCGTACTAGAAAGGCGATCCTCTCTGCGATCGACCGCAACGCCGTTTCTTCCCCACGGCATGCACCTTCCCAGCGGCCAAAAATATCCTCGGCAAGGTCTTCCAGAGAGCGACACGGGGTTCACCCTCCACGACCAGCCACAGTCTTTTAAGTAAGCACTCTGTGAGTTGACTGGGCCAACACTGTTCGAACCGCATCCCAGCGTTCCGCGTAGCCAGCGCGGGTTTAAGATTGCATTACAACACAGGCTGTCGCTAAATCCGTAGATTCTCGCTACAATTTTATAGCGAGATTATACGGGTTTAGCGACAGTGAGATCAATGTTTCGAATTTAGCCTTCGTTTTTACGTAGAATACGCGCAGAATTTGCACCCTTGTAGCCTCGACACAAGAATATGCGGGTTTTAGCTATCATAGCTAAAACCCGTAGATTCTGGCTACATGGAATGGGGCGGCTTTCAGGCCGCGCCCTCGGAGGCATCTAGCTACGCGTTGGCAGAGCATGTTTTCAGTTATCACAGCGACGAGCGGTGGCTTTTTCGTCGAAACCTCCTTAGCACTAGTTATACTTCACCGAGGCCCACCGCTCCGCTACTGGTGATAATCGAAATCAACAGGTCACTAGGGATGGTCCAGAGCTTATGTTGCTCCTTCGCAAACGCGTTTTGACTTGTTAGTATGCCCAGCCGGCTCTCTCATTCCGAAGAGTGAAAACGTGTTCCGGGAAGGGCAACATACCTATAATTAACGTATTGTTAAAGCTATCAACAAAATTTTGACGCCGTCTTGTTGATCATGATGGGATTATTCTAGCATTATCTTTTTTTTTACGCCGTAAAACATAAATATGATGGAGGTATGAGGAAAGGGCGGGAAATAGCAAGAAAACGCTTTTTAGCTCTTCTGCGAACCGTTTCATTAGTGTTTTACTAGCTTCAATACATGAGCAGAGGGAAAGTTGCCATCCCTGTTTTTTTCTTTCGCGAACAACCGAAATTTGGATTACGTTTCGCGACGGAATGCATGCACTTTTCGCGCCAAAACCCTACTGCCTAGCATGTTCTAAGTCGCTATCCCAGCTTTTCGTTGCTTGCCGACGCTCTACAATGTTTAGAAAGAATGCTAACAATGCAGTAGGCCTTCAAAGAAATATAATTTATCATAAACACGTAACAGCGCTCAACAGATTGCATCAACTAAAGGCATACCTAACGCAAACAGAGTTCTCCACAATGCGAAGATCGAATACATTAAGTTGCAGACAGGAACATTACTTTTAAAGTTGACCGTAAAAACAACACTCAATGCCCATCAGATGATGCAAGATCCAAGAATGCTTTCGGGAGGGTTTGCACTTAGCACTCCTAAAATGTTGCTTCATTAGTCAAGCACAAACACGCCTCAGGTTCAGCATGGGAGACAAGAAATTGAGAAATTTCTGGGTAGGGGTTCAAAAAACTTTCTAGATTCTTTAAGGAAAACGTTCTTTGTTAGTCACCAGCTCGTTCATACCCGAAACACATTGAATCCGAATCGTTCTCTGAAGTCAAAAATCAACGAAAAAACACCAATTCGAATCAGTCCGTCCCCGGCTTACTATGTAGAATAAATATAGTTTTTGAACTGCATCGGCGGAGAAAATTCTAAAAAAAAACAAAATGCAAAAAAAATGTAAGAAAAAGAAATTCCCACATACCCGTATAGTAAGGTGCGGTGAAAGCCAAAACGCTACGGAAGAATAGAACAATAGAGCATGAGCGCTTCTTCCTGATCGAGACATCTATAAAAACATAAATAAGTGCAATTACTTAAATCAGTTGCAGCATGGGAAATTTCATATAAAGGTATAACCGGAGAAAATAAAGATCAGAAAGAAGGGAGCAAGAACTCAACGCGAGAAAAAAGCTTCATGCAGGGCATTGACGACAAGAAATTGGCGCCGTCGCCGACATGTTCTTTGTACCCACAGTGTCCGACAGAAGAAGCCGACTACCCGCCGACACTCCGCGAGAAGTCGGAAAAACCTCTCTTTCCGCGGGAAGTGGGGCGTTGTGCCACGCCCACGAAATTGGGGCCGCGCGCAGTCGACTAGCCCGACTTGGCCAGCGGAAAGAGGGCTGTTTTTATCTGAGAATGTGTTCAAACATGTTTTGATCTGTCTCAACAATATAAATGTAGGGTGCACGTGAACATCTCGAAAACGGCTTTGTCGTGGGCTACGAGCGACATCAAATCAACTATCAGTGCAAGCCGTACACTCGTGGGCTGCTACAAAGTTGGAAAAGAGCTTTTCGATAGTAGCCCACCAGCTTTGCCAAAGAATACCCCCAACAAAATCGCGAACGCTAGTTCGCGATATTCTCGCTCCAGTGCTTATGATTGTGAGCTAGCAGCCCCCTCCCTGTGCCAGACTGTGCCAGAACAAGTGGTTATTTTCTCATAGGCGGTATTTGATCAGCTTGTGTATATGCTGGCCATTAAACTAGCTTCGAAAACCAATCATGAAAATAGATGGGACAAGTTATCGAGGGCAGTCTCTACCCGAGCACAATGAATTTTTGTTGATTTACTCCAAACGATAAGGTTTCTACGGCGGAATTAAGGAAACACTTCCAGCACTGGGATGGTGAATGGGCCAGTTAGTGCTTCTCAATGTGCGATTCATCGGAATTTCCTTTCACGTTCAGTAGCAGTCTACTCGCGCACTCGCAGGCGTCGGTGGGAGCTCAAAACGCGTTTTTACATGCAAATCAGTCCGATTTGACCTCTGGGAAGACGCTTCGTCATAACACCCATGACTGCCGGAGGTTTTGGGGTAAAACCTTGCATCTGACAGAGATTCCGGGACAACCTGCTGTTTAAGTATACGAAAAGCTATGAAATCATTCCTGCGCACTCTTGGCCGTCGATGGCATATAAAAGGCGTTTAAAAGCTGTAGCGCTTGCTTACGAAACTCGGAAATGGGCGCGCAAAACTCCAAAACTTTCTCTCTTTGAGCCCGAAAGTTCAGCATAGCTGCCTTCCACTGCCCGTACATTGAGACCACAAACTCTGTCTGTTCAACAAGAAAGCCCTGCGTGATCATCTTCTACACTAGGGCAATTACTATGACATCACACCACGTAAGCCTCCCTTTCCTAGGCACAGTTCAACCTCCGCAACGCAATCTCGGATTTCCACAAAGTTTTGATGTAGACCCACCCTATGTAGTACCTGCGATGGGCGAGCTCTCTATTCTCCCGAAGAGGCGAGAAGCCACTCTAGCGCTCCCACAGCAAGATGTCACTTTGCCATTAGATTGTTGCATCGGATACAGTTTTTTTTGAATAGTCGAATAAACGAATAACCCGCCTAATCCATTTGTTAGAATATGCAAATATTCGAATAACTCAATAATCCACTTGTTTGAATATTCGAATATTCGAGTCACCCAAATATTCCACTTTGTGAACATTTGAGTATTCTAATCAACCGTATAATCAACTTTTTGAACATTCTATTCAGGGGAAAAACACGAAAATTCACTAATGAACAACGGGACTTTCCCAATGCCTTCCTTTCACAAGTTATTTACTATGTACAAATTATCTACTTCAAAATTGAATCACTTTATTCACATTCTCTACATCAAATTTAAATCACTATACTCACATTTTCTGAAAACGCCCATTTTTTTCGTGCAGCCGCGCAATTCGAGCACTGACCCGGGGTTTCCCTTCCCTTAGAAAGACAGGAGTCGTTCCGAATGCGGAAATGGGTGTGGTCAAGTGCGACTAAAAGTTTTTGCCGAGAAATAGCCCTGAAATAGCAAACCAGACTCCGTAGCGGCTCTTCGTGGGCTATTTCTCGGCTACTTCTATTTTTTTTCGCGAAGTAGCTCAAAAATAGCGGAAAGATTGCTAAGCAATGACCGAGGAATAATGAGAAACAACCGAGACGCACACCAACACGGAATTTTTGGCGCCTATTTCTCGGTTACTATGCGAAAAGTAGGGTTGGTAGTAATCTTGTCTTTTAACGCGAGTCAACCACGCACTCTTGACCATTGGATGACCACGAATCATCTACAGCTTAGCAGTGAAGTAACCACCTCTGTGTCAAGGATCGGCTTAATATTTTAGCGTAAGGTATCTGTTGCGTAGAGCAGCAATATCACTACACATTAAGTCATGGAAAAAGTGATGATAGCATCCTTGAAATCAAAACAGTTCGCTGAGGTTTTTCTAGACCACAGAAAACGATTTGATCCCCCGATCATTATAATCGCAGTGCAACATATTGAAAAAGGGAAATCTGAGGAGACAATGGATTTTTCTCAGTTTCGAGGCTATCAAACGGAAAAAGAACATCAAACTGCACATTTTCTCGCAGCCGCTTACTTTTACCATATTATCTGTATTGGACATGATCAATAAACACCAAAGAAGGCTAAACTACATTTTCTAACCTTTTTCTTAAAGGCAGTGTTCACGATAAGAATCGTTTTTCTGCTTTTCCGCCCATCTTGAAGACGGTCACATGCTGATTCCAATGTTTTTTTTTGGAATCGTACAAGACCTTTTAGGAACGGAGTTATGGTCCATCAAAAATTGAGCTAAGGAAACATGGTGGACGAGTTGTCCGAGGCTTGTAACTTCCGTCTTTTGCAGCCGATGTATGAGAGCTGACCTGAGTAAAGAGAGAAGTTGATATTAAAGGGAAGAACGGGGCTATTGATCGGAAACCATCGCTCATCTCACAATACCGAGCATTCATTTGTTCACGTCGGTGGGCGTGGAAAGTGCATCTGGGGGTGACGAGCTGACGGGTGTCCTACTTTGAGGCCGAAGGGGACCGTTCCGAGCTTATTTTTCTTAGTTTTTTCAACGCTAGGGTTTTGCTAGGCCCCGCAGCAAAAAATCAAACATGTTTTTTTTCGTGGACACACCTTTAAGTTACAAACAACAGATTGGTAACGCATTAATCATGTTTACTTTGGTATTCTTTTTTTCTATCTAGCGCGAGAAAAAGAAATTCTAGAGTGTGCATTTTTGAGAAAACTAAGCTGTAAAACGAGTTGTGTTAACCGCTCGCTAAGAGTCCTCCATAGGACTTCTTGTGAGACCGTTTTTCGTCTCTCCACTGTAGGCATAATTCTCACCGTCTGTCTGAGGATCTTCAACCGGTGGTCTCATAGTTATGTTCGCCGCAGAGTGAAACCACATTGAAAAACTGTTCAGTAACCACGCAATTTTCCATTCCAAAACAGGAGCAGCAGTTTTTAAGCCGAGTTTTTGTCTTCTCAAGCTTCCAATATCAAGAACAAGTCTCTTCCGTTAGTAAGGTTCAGGAATAAACCTCATGCATTTTTCGCTGCCATACGAGCTGGTGATCAGCGACCCAATGACCATGTGATAACCACCCGCTTAGCGGTGGTTAACTCGCAGCCACCATGCAGATTACTACCACCCTACGCATTTTGCGGGTATTTCTTAACCAAGTCTCTCAGAAAAGTTGCCCTCTCCCCTGCTGCGACAGCACCAAAGGAAGACACTATACAGAGGACCTGAGTCAGCTAAGATGGAAAAGTTCTTTAGAAAACTGCTAGCATATGCTTTGTCTGAATACTTCCCTGATGGTCTAACTTTCAAAGGCAGTTTTTACGATGGGAAAGTTCTTCAGGAAACTGCGAAGATATGCTTTGTTTAAACCTAGCTAACGAACTGTGAAGATCGCGCGGCTATAAAGTTGTTAAGGCGCAAAGACGCCAATTCATGCACTCTTGGCGAAGGAACAATTACTGATAGTGCAGTACGGTAGTGGTTTATTCGCTTCAAATCACGTGACACTATTTTGGAGGACAAAGGAGGAAGAGGCCGACCATTGGATTCAGATGATCAAGCACTTCTGACAGCCGTGGAAAAGGACGAAAGCCTAACAACGCGAATGCTGGCTGAAGACTTCAATGTCAATCAATTAACGTTCGACATCTGAAGAAGTTTGAAAAGGTATTGAAATTTGCTGGATTTGCGCCCCACGAGCTCTACGACAGCAACAAAGCTGAACGCGTTAGGATTTTCACCGATTTACTGCAGCAAAGCGAAAAAACATCATTTTTGAATAATCTTTTCACCGGGAATGAATCATGGCTTCTCTTCAAAAACGTAAAAGAAGGAAGATCTGCGTTCCGCCAGGTGTTTCCTCCGAAGGAATACCTAAAGACGTGCCTTGTAAGAAGGCTATGTAGTGTGTGTGGTGGGACAGAAGCGGAATCGTTCATTGGGAAATCATTTCAAATGACATTTTTTATTGGTTTAACGACGCAGATGAAAGGCAACAATGATGAATCTCTCACAGAAACGGCAAGCGGCAATCCAACATCAACAGTGACGTCTATCTGGCACAGCTTGATCGCCGTAACGCTGCGATCGAGGCGAAAATGCCGCGCCAAAAACCACATCCTGTTCCATCACGATAACGCCCGTCTACATGTTGAGCGCCGTGTAATCGAATCCATTGTCAATAAGTGATGGGATCTGCTCCCACATCCGCCGTACTCACATACGGAAGCACCAGTGTGCTATCATGTCGATCGCTCATTGAAAAACTGGAAAACAAACAAAGTCCACAACGACTTGGATGACTTGGTGGCTGATGTCAAAGCGTATATTGCCTTCAGGAATCGTGACTTCCTTCCATTTGGAATCGACCGACTGCCAAGCAAATGGGAAGCAAATCTTGAAGTGGATGGTGCCCATGCTCCCGAGTGATCATTTAAACATGTTTTGATCGGATACTTTTATTGTTTTTCTTGAATAAAAATATTTAAAAAAAGTTCCCGAACTATGCATCAACTCAATAGTTTTGGAGTACACAGAGACACAATTTTTCAGAAAAGTATTTTAGAGTAAACGGTGGAGCTCGAAAAAGGCCAAATCGACTATCAGAAGTCATTTATTGAATATCAGGTGCGAACCAGCTGATGACCCCTGATACTACCAGTCATCGATGCCGTGAGTTAGACCCGCCCCCCAAAAAACTGTTTAGTTTGCTAGTTTCACCCACATGGGGGTTTTTGTGTTTTGTTTTTTTTGGTGTAGGTCGTACTACATTGAACCAAAATAAGACTTTACTGAAAAAGGCTTGGCAACCATATTTCATCGTGAGCACTGCCTTTGATAGCAAACAGAAATGAATCGTTACTCTTGAACTATGCAGCAATGTTCAAAACAAAAGGACACAAGATTTTACTTCCTCATATGCTTAGCGAAGCCTATAATTACAAAGCAGATTAGGATTTGGAAAAATGTAAACGACTCTGAAACTGCTGTTTTCCATTCTGTAGGCTTCACAGAATAACTCTTTGTTAACCGCTTCGGCTCTGTATTTTTTGTTTACAATTTACTGAGAAATATATGCGAAATCCTGAAATTCTCCGAAACCTGAAGTGGTTTGAAAACAGAATAACGCAACATTTTTGACTTCAAGCTCAAATGTTTCTCAAACAGGAACCCACACTGCCCCAGCTGCTGCTCTGCATAGTGATCTTGCGTGTTGCTATAGTCGCCTCAACTGCTCCAGTCGTCTCCCCAACTGCTGCTCCTGATTGTGGCCCCAAATGCTGCTCCTCATTTTGGCCCCAACTGCCGACTCTTTCCCCGATTGCTGCTCCTCATCTATAATCTTTTCTTTCTTTCTTATAATCTTTGTTCCCGTGGGGGTATATGTCGAGCTCAGCAGCAGGTCGACCTATCAAAAATGAAGACCTTAGTGAGACTCATTCATATCTATAACCAGTGTTTCATCCTAAATTATATAGACTCCGGCAACACCTAGTGACCTGTCGATTTCGATTATGACCAGCAGCGCAGCGGTGAACCTCGGTGAAATATAACTAGTGATAAGGGGCTCGGGAGAGGGTCTCTCTACACACGGAGTGAGGAGCACGAACGAGATTTCATGCTGACGCAACGCACGCGGCGGAATTTTTTCATCTGATTACCCCATCACTGGAGCGCGCTTGCCACAATTTCGCGAGATTCCATGGTGTTTATTGATTCTCATATGACTATTTCTTTATGTTTCATAATCCAGAGCCAAACTGGATGTTAGCGGCAACGATCCCATAACTACATCTAAAATGGTGCTCGATCTTCAATACCATATTACATTCTCTATAAATATAAAGCGGTACAACGGCACGAGAACATACAAGAGATATTGAAATGAGTTTCCAGGATAAGATACAACTCAGGAACATAAAGAAACGTCATGTGAGAATGAATAAGAACAGGAAAGCCCGTGAAATCTCGTTAGCTTGTGGTAAGCCCGCTCCAGTGATGGGGTAATAGGCTAAAAGGTCCGCCGCGCGCGTCGCGTCAGCAATGAATCTCGTCCGTGCTCCTCCCTCCGTGTGTAGAGAGACCCTGTCCCGGAGGATCCGACAAAAAAGCCATCGCTCCGCGCTGTGACAATCGAAAATAGGAGTTCACTTGAAATGAACCAGTGTCTACAATGATCTTCGGCACATGTCGAGGAAATGATGCTGTCATCGCCGGCTGTCTCATGCCCACCTAACACGGCCTCGTATCTGGCACCACTTTACGAGAGCCGTTCAACTCAGGCCTCGGTTGATTGTGAGTGTGATTGTCTCCAAAATATTTCTTAACTGATAATTCCTCTATAACTTGCACAACAAACTATTTTTATCCGGTTTGGTAACTGTAGAGATTGAAATCAGACGTGATAATCTGTTTTTCTCGATTTTAGAGACTAATTATGACATTTTTTCGCAAAAAAAAAACATATATATCGTTCATCGCTGGAAGGGGAAAGCCGCGACGCTGCTTGGCGGGAAAACATGAGAAAACGAAGACAGGATAGGCGTTGATCAAATGATTTCGCGCCCGATTGCTGAGCTCGGCATCCTACCTGATAGACACTGGAAAATATTCTAAGGATGAAGTTCTCAAAATACATTTGAATCGCTGAAATTTGCATTGATTGAGGAAATGTCTAGGGTTAGACGGAGATTCAAATATCAGAGTTTTCAAAATTGAGTGATCTTTCTATAAATGGTGATTTTTTCGCTTCTAAAAAACCTACGATTACAGAATTTCTTGAAATTTTTCTCTTCTTAATATATTATTGTCGTGAACATTTTTCGAAAAGTTCAAAATTATTGAATCAATTGCAAAGTAATTTTTGAGAACTGTTGGAATTAAGTGTTGGCATTCATGTTGTGACCATTGCGGTTTTCGTGTAGAAAAGGTATCCGCCATTTCGTTCAAATTTTGGCAAGCCGTCGCCGCCCAGCATTCGAGAAATGCAAATCCTCGTTTAAAACCAAAAAAAAACTTGCTTTGGAAAACTCGAGTGAAGTTCGAAGTCATATAAACGCATTTCAAAGTCAGAACGTGATTTTTGAAAGTTTTCTGCACATACCTCTCAGATTTAAAAAGGCAGCTTGTTGTCAAATCTGGTAAAACACGCCAAATATATATTATTTTAAAAGAGCTGGACTTCTCTCAAATTTTCGGTCGGCTCCGCACGATCATCATCCTATGAGAATGGCGACTCATCTTTTTTTCAGAATAATTCATCAGTTTTTAGCCGAGCTGAACCATTCAAATTGCTCTCAAGAAACTATTTTTCTTGAGTGCACCACCTTCAAGTTGATGACGACCGTTTTTTTTTACAGAGAGAAACGACGTTTGATTAAATGGTTTGTAAAATACCACACGTTTTTTGGAAAACTCGATGCAACGAAAATGTGAATATCGCATAAGAGTACCTCGATGGAGGGGGTCGGACGCTTTCAAAGGTGAGCTGTCCGCGCAGTGGGTTGACCACCACCGCGCGTTCTGCCAGCGATAGACTCACAGGCAAAGGACCAGTTGGAGGTGTGGTGAACGTGTTGAAAATGGGTTTGACTGCCGTCGACCAGTTGACGACTGGTAGCGCACGTAGCGGAGGTTTGGCGATTGGTTTGCAGCGTTTCTCAGTCGATGGCGACCGGGCGACGCCTGATCTTCAACTCGAAGACAAACTGACATCAATTTGTCAACCTTTCGGCATTTCGACTGTAGGGCAGCACGAGGGGACGAGCTTCTGCCCTTGTTATCCTCATCGAGGTGAAAGCCTATTGTACTTCATCAAAGCCCCGCAATCGTCTGAGTACAGTCAAAATGCTGGGTCATCGAAAAAGTGCGATATACAGCTATAGGCTGAAACTTCGGAAAAAGGATATTTGAAAAAAATCTTCTAGAAGAAGTACAATGGACGAGGATCCGAGCTGTAATTACTGAATCCCCGGCCTATAAAAAACATTTTGTCCTGTTCTATTCCGTAATCACGGTTTTGTTTTGTACTGAACGATGAAGAACATATGGAGTACGCTTCTTGATGCACAACTATTCGTTTCGTTACTGGGGTTCTTCCTCTATTCTACGGTTTTATACATAATGCTGACATCACAGTCAAAAGTCTTACAATCAGCATTCTTTCGTATATTCGTCGTGACAGGTACGCAAATTATTAGATAGGATGAAGCAATAACTTTCTTTAAATGCCAGTCTGACGCATCTAAAACAAACTTCTCTTGAGAGCGTACTTTTTCAGGCATTGGTGATATTCTTGGCCTATTTGTATTGGAATGGACACGACAAGACACAAAGATTGGATTTGGTGAGTGTAGCGTTACCATGTGGTTGGTTAGAGCACAGTATACCCTGATATCGAATGCACTCCTGGCGCTCCACTTTTTAACCAAAAATTTTTACGTAAACTTGCGTTGTGCAGCTGTTCATGTCTGTGAGGGGGAGGGACGCTGAAATAAGGCTTGGATCAGTGGACAAAAAAAAGGAGAGAGAAAGTGGGCAGGTGTGCGCGTGTGTTAGACTTTGGAACCTTCCAAAAGGCTCTTAGAGAACCTATTGAAAGCAAGTGATAGCCGAACGAACTGGTATATAATATGGCACCTATGTACCCGCTTGCTTTTGGAACGTTTTAGAAGATATTGTGACGTTGTTCTGTTCAAGGTGAATGAAAAGTCTAACAAAGTGCGTTTCATAACCATAAGATCACAACTCAAAACAGCGTTTCAGTGCAGATGATAACTCCGATCGAACAGTGGTTGTGGCGAATCGGTGGTTTTCTCCCCCGGGTCCGACACCAGACGTCAGTCCCGGGAGATCCAACCTACAGACTCCCTACCGATAACATAACTGACTGTACTAATTAACCCCGGCAAGCTGTATACTGTAATAAGGGTAATACCCACGATAACACCACATAACTAGTAATTGACACCAGTTGCCACACACTTGAACTTCCCTGGACTAATCGACACAGATCCCGACTGTAATATAGATTGCGAAATATATGTCCCTCTTGCATACACAACAGAACACAAGCTAATTTAGATTACTTTATACGACAAGGTAATGTGGAGAGATCTTAGAGGAGGAGATAGAAAGAAATAGAGAACAATAATACAAGAGAAGAAACGCACCACTGAAGTATTGCATCACGATCGATGAGACAGGCCATGGCCATAGACCTGTTCATTGAATATGCTCATCGTGAGCCAGCCGTATAGCAGATGGAATAGTAGTGTTCTAAAGGCCAGAGGCCCCGAGACGATGCACAGCACAGGTAGGAATAAAGAGCAGCACAGAGCTGCTGGAAGATGGACCACGCTTGGTCGCGGCAGGGGCGAAGACTGATGACTCAGACCGCGCCGCCCGAGCCAGTCCGACGGCGTCTCTACCGTGCGTCGGCATTCGTCGCGGGACCGACCGCGCCCAGGCCTCCTTGCGGAGCGATAGCATCGCGCTTTCGCGACACTCCCGCCCCGAAAAAGAATGTATTTCAAGGAGTCCCATATGGGCATAGGCTAGCGGCGGGGAAAAGCCTGCCTAGCTGTGCGGTCGGTGCTGTCCCCAACCTATTGGGCCTAGTGCCCCTAGATGCGGCTGGAACACGAGCGCGGTGGCAATGAACAAGTCCCAGCCATATATTGAATTGAAATAGTTGTATATAAAAGGGGGGGGAAGATTTTTAGAAAGTGGCGCTTTCCTTCTCTGCAATATATGTTCCCAAAGTAAAATGGTAGATCCTCCAAGATCCCTGTAGTATATGCGGTTATTACCGCAAAACACACGTGAGTAAATACCGGAGAGATAAAATTGACTAACTACCGGATTATATGCGAGTATCATATGATGAGTAAGTGAGTAATATACCAGTAGAAATGAGCATGCAAAGGCAAAACAATACAACACAATAAAAATTACATACAGATATGTACAAGTGGTAGATCACTGCATTATCAAGCAACCATCAACCATCAACCACCAGACGACCATCCACTACACCAGCAACACGCACACTCCACACACCACTGCTAGCACAACCAGGTCTGCAACATAATGCGTCTTTCTGTACTAGACAAGCTCACGGAAACGGCGGAGCGCCCGGCACAGTTCATGGGTTACCTTAAACCTACCTGACCGATTGCTCACTGACCTCAACCCGCTGCAACCGGACTGACCGCTACTCGATCTTACAAGCGAGTCTAGAGTATGTATTAGGCACAAGAAAGACGCCCGACAAACCCAGTAAAAGCTAGCCCACAGAGAACGTGCGATCAAACTTACCTGTAGTATCGGCTCCGGTGCCGGTCGATGCTGACTGGTGATGGATCTTGACAGGACAACGTCGATGGAAAGGCTAGAAGCTGCATGGGCCTATCTGAAGCAACCAGTTACTAAAGACAGAACCCAACAAACAACTAACCTGCGATTGTCTCGACAGTGATCTGTATTAGTGTATGCGCCGACAGCTGGTAGCGAGCTGCGATGTAAAAGCGGCGCACAAAGGGAAATCAGTATGGGCCTTACAAAGGAAGGAATTTGACGCGCGCGGAGTGAGCAAAAGAGTGGCCCTAATTAGAAAATACAAAAATATACGCGCGATAAATTGAGCGACTGTATTATGATGGCGACTGTAGTATTGTGTCAACCTGCCTCCTCACCACAAATCGTCAAGGTTCTCCTCCCCTGAATAATTCGGGGATTCGTCCCAGCGACGATTGGGGCTGCGATCCCGCTCAGCCCTAGGAGGGGGCTGAGGCGGGGCTGGAGCTGAACGCTCCTCGCGCCGGCGCGCGCTCTCGGCAGCCTGCCTACGTGTTTGAGGATAAGGCTCACGAGACGTTGCGCCGCGAGGAGGAGGGCAGTATGTGGAGTCCTGCAGACGTTCGTAGAAGTCTGCAGGGATTATATCCACGTCCTGCGTGGCCCTCGGGTTACGCATACAGAACGCACGATGGTGCCCAAAGACACCACACAAGCTACAGGGGTCGCGGCGGATACACTGGCTATGATGCCATTTGGCACAAATGACACAAATCCCGCGAAATTCCGCCAACTTGGCCCTTTCGCTCAAGCGGTGCACCTCCGTGCAGTCCGATGAGTAGTGCCCGGGGCCAAAGCAGAAGACACAGTGTGTTACCCTCGGTGGGGGAGTCAGTTGACGTCCCACCGGGATAATTCTTCTGTCCTCTGCTCGCGCTGGACCTGCATTACGAGGTGGCCTAGCGGGCTGTGCCGCTGGCTCTGCAATAGGCCGTATAGCGACAGGTTCTGGATTACGTGGGCGTGGGTCGGGGGACACCGACACTTCTCGTACTCCAAGCCCTGATCCACCACGGCCACCAGCCCCCGACTGGGGATTGGCCTGCGGCGGAACGGCGCTCGCGACCTTCCGCGGCGGCTGCCCCCGGCTCGCGCCTGTAGTAGCGTCTTCGTGCTTCCTCTTAGATGTAGTAGGCTGTTCCACAGTTCTCCGAGACCCGGTGGCCCGACCACCCTGAGGATTGGGTGTGGACGGATGTCCAGCCTCCCGGGCCACAGCGAAAAGCGGCGCAGGAACTTGCGAGGAAGCCGAAGGCGGTACTGATGTAGTAGTAGGTGGTGGCTGTATTGCGGATTGTTGGGCTGCAGGAGGTTGCACGCCGGCCTGGGACCCCTCAGTAGGGCGAGGGATCCTAGAGACGGGACGCAGATACTCGTCTGTAGCCGTCACAAACATAGCGTTAGAGTAGTTGTCGCGCCACCAACGCAACGCCTCCATGTATGTAGTAGGGGTTTCTGCGAATTCGGGGGGCGACGCAGGCGTCGTGCGCGTCCTATAATCCTCATCCTCTGACGTGACTTGGATGCCACGCTGGTACATTACTTGCACCAATTGATGAGACTCAAGGACGCGCTGCATACGCGTTGCGTGCGCCACGACCGCAGACGAAAACTGCAATACTTCGCGAATAAGATCGCCTGAAATATTGAAAAGCCTAAGCGTAGCCCTAAAATAATTAAGCTCCGCGTTCCAATCCATCACTCTAGGCACAATGAGCTCTTGAAGCTGATCTCGTAGAACCGTCACGGACGTGATGCCATGGGTCAGCTCATTAAGAAAAGCCGTGAGCTGAGTGTACCTAAAATGCATGGGCTGTCTCCTAACAAGGAGGACGGCCAAGTTATGGAACGTGCGGGTGAGGTGCTGGGCTACGAGTTGCACCTCCTGCAATAAAAAGACCGCATTAGCAGCGTCTTGGTAATCGCGGTCCTGGCTTGGCACTTCCTCACGAGGCGGGATTACCAAGGAACGAACGCTCTCACGCAAGGCGTTGTTGCGTGTAATATAATCGAAAACGGACCGTAGCTGGTGAGCTGTTAGCTCTTCCACCGTCCGTGTTTCGATAAGGAGTGTACTATTGTCTGTCACTTGTGGCAATGGGATTGCCGTGACAGCTGGATTAGGACCCATAGGGGTCGTGGCTGATGGAAGAAACTGCAGGCTCTGGCGGTAGGTCATCAGCATGTTGGCGATGCGCGCAGCGCGCTCGTCTCGACGCTGAATGGCCTCCGCCGTCGGCTGACCGCGACGGTCAATCGCGTCCCGGAGGTCCCCGTCCGTGACGGCGGCCTGGATCGGGCGCGACTGGCCGACACCGTCCTCCGACGGTGTCCACAAAGCTGAACCGACAGAAGCTGCAGCTGAATTAGGGCGAGGATTCTCTGCGGTGTCCATCGCTTCATCCCGCTGGTGAGCCGCAGCAGGTGCCAACGGGGCTTCGGGGGCATAACAAGCCGGCCCTCTGCCACGGACCCTGCTGTGCTCCCGCGCAGTCTGATTAAGGATTGAAATATCGCGGAGAACACTCGCTGCAATAGTTGGAGCCGAGATGGTAGGTAATGGCTGGACGTCGCGGGTTCGAGCGCGATCATGATGATCGCGCTCGGGCCGCGAATGCCCAACCTGGTGCTCCTGTGGCTGAACTGGATTATGGCTGTCGCCATGAACTGAATTAGGCGGGGTAAGGCGCAACGAATCAAACGAAGGAGAAAGTGAAGTACTGACTCCACGCTGACCGCGTGGCATACCTCTCCCTCCTCGAGAGGGTCCTCTCCCTCGGTATCCGCGTTGCGTATTACGTCCGCGTTCCACGGGCTTGTCCGTGTTGTCGTTCGCCATCGTTGTTGTTGAAATCGCACAGTATGAATACCGAAGCACTGAAAATAATGCTTTGATAAGCAAAAACGTGCGAGGCAGGAACTATGAACACGAACAGCGGTAGAAAAGGTAACTGAAATACGGGGGTGACAGAAAAAAGAAAGAAAAGAGGAAAAATGTGAAGATGTAAAAGAGAAAGAGACAAGCAAAATGAGAACAGAATGGAAAATGGAAAGAGAGAAAAAGAGAGGGAAGGGAAAAAAAGAAAAAAAGGGATGGAATGGAAGTAGAAGATAAGAGAGAAGGAAAGGAAGGAATGAGAGGAGAGTGGAATAGAAATAGGGATTAAGAGCGAAGGAAGGGAAATGAGGGTAAATTGAAGGTCAATGAGGGGAAAGGATAAAGACGGGTTTGATGAAATATAATAATAGAGAAGGGTATATGTGAGATAGATTTAAATTTGAGAGATTTTGAAAATATTTTTTTTTGAATAAATATGGGGTAGATTATGGAAGGAATAAAAATAATTAAGGTCAAGAAAGGGAGTTTTGTGTTTTTACTGCCAAGAAAAAGGGAAGAAGGAAAGGGGAAGGAAAGGGTATAGGGAAAATACATAATAAAGGGGAAGCTATTAGATGTAAGGTAGAAGGAGAATTGACGAGAAAAAAATTGTAATAGAAGGAGAATTTTGAGAAGGAAAAGAGAGAGAAAAATGAGAAAGATTTTGCTCAATTTAAAAACAAGAAAAGAAAGGGGGAACAACTAGGAGAGAGAGAATACTATTTTTGGTGTACTAGAATAGAAGGAGATAAACTACAAAGGGAATTGACTAAAAAGAAGAGGGTGAAAAAATGGGGTAAAATTGAGATTTGTATAGGAGGAAGGAGAAACGTATTGTAGAATGAAAATGAATTTTTGTAAAAATTTATGAAAAGGAGAAGGGGAAAAGGTGTACAAAAAATTGCAATTTAGCAGGAAAAGATAGAAAAAAAAAAATTTTTTTTTTTTTGTGAAAAATTGGATGAAGAAGAAAGGAATTACTATAGCGGAAATAGGAGATGGGCTTAGAAAGGAGGAAGGGTGGAAAGATTACTACAGAATTTTGGAATATTAAGAAATGAAAAGAGGGAGAATAAAATAGGTTGATAGTGGGCGGGGCCAATTACGGTAAGAGGGGGCGGTCCCGACCAATGGGAAGTGACCGAAGGTCGAGATGGTGAGATGCGAAAGGAAGGTTCTCGAAGGAAGAAAGGATAAAGGAAGGGGAAAAAGTAATGAACTAGGGATTTAGGGCAATGAATGATAGAGGAGGGAAAAATGGAGAAGATGACGAAACAGAAAGGAGAGAAGAAGGGGAAAAGTTGGGGAGAGAGAAGGGTAAATGAAGTAATATGAATCTCGCAAAGAAAAGGGTAGAAAGGGGACTGGAATGATGCGAGAATTCAATGCTGAAGTAATACAACATATAATAAAAAGAAACTGAAGTAAGGACCAACATGGAATAAGTGTGATGGTAGAGGAAGTTATTAGAAGAAGAAATAATACATGGAAATGAAATAAACTATATGTAAGGCAGGTTAAGAGGAGTGAATGCGTCGGAGTGACGCGGAAATCAGAATTTCGCATTTGTGACGTCACCGATCGATGTCTCCCACGTGACTATGCGCCATCGTGGTAGGACCCATCGGTCAAACGACACGAACTACGAAAGTACTGTAGGATTTTGAAAGAGGGTTTTTGAAGGAAACGTTGATAGAAGAGACGGAATTGAAGGTGATTTACCAATAGAAGCCGTCTACCACCACAGGAAGCAGAGAAATGAACCTTACTAGAAGGTTGTTGGTCCTGATAACTGGAATAAGGTGATAATACAAGTTTTAACTCGTTTAACACCGATGAAACTGGATTAAGTTTGGAATGAATCCAAACTATTTTGACTTTATTGACTGGAATAGACAGGAATCCAGACAATAACACCGGTAAACACGAGTCAAAACTAGGGAACTACTACCAGAAATAACTACAGATACTATAGTTAAATGGAGAAATAGGAAATTTTGAAGGAAAGGAGTTAAAAAAGAAGAGAAACTAAGAGAGAGAGGATTATATGAATAAAATAGGATTTACTAAAGCTACCGAAAGGAGACTAAATGAGGATATTTTGATTTAGTGAACTAGAACTGTTTAGAAGAGAGAATACTATCCAAGCAAAATTTAACTAGGAGAAATATACTAAGGAGGAGTGATATAATGCAGGACTAATACAGGAGGAAAATTTTTGAACTACAGGGAGAAAAATAAAAGAAGGGGGAGGCAATCTAGAATGGAACAGGGTAACTAACTGCTACTGGGAGATGAATATTAGTAACTGACGTTCATCCGCCGTCCTCCAGGTTGACCTTGCGATCCATCTGGAGGTGTGTTGATACCGCAGGTAACAGCCTCAGACCGAGAACCGTCATCGATGGAGGTTGCCATTGGACCAACCAGCAGATGAGACGACCTAAAATGAACTAATTGACTCGTACTTACCTGCATTAGTCGTGGGTTCCTGCCGTCCAGTTTGGAGTTGGATTTTCATATTGAAGGTCTGGAACTGGATCTCCGCGAAAACTGTCCACAGTCCAAGCGTCCTCGGACTTGGGACGATTCGCGGTTCGACTAGCCACCGCCGTGGAGTGTTCCACGAGAAGGTGGTGGACATGAAGAACCGGAGAAGCGAACCAAGTTAAACCTGAAATATGAAAACATACAAAAATGTGGTGCTCGGTCCACGCACCTCCCTGCAATATTCTATCCCCAGGGGGACTTTCGTCCACACCGGGGAGAACCAGAGGGCGGGGCGAACTGACCAAACACCAAGTAGAAAATTGCCTGAGGGCAAGAAAACTGAAATATGTCCAAATGGACAGAAACTGGATTAGCCTTTTAAAAAGGCATAAAACAACTAAAACTAAGCACTAAAGAGCGCGTAAAAAAACTAAACTACTGCGCTAGAGCGCGCAAAAACACTAATTAAAACAAGCGCTACAAGGCGCTCTGGAAATTTTTTAGAGTCCTCACTTACCTGCCAAGCCAAGCCTGGCCGCCGATGCGAGTCCGTGCCGCTCCGTCCCTGCTGACTGTGCCCGTTTGAACAACTACTGATGGTATGACCTGAAATACAATGACCCACGAAGGGCCGTGATAGTGGTGCCAAAAAAAGGGAAGGGAAAAACTACGATATATACAAAAAATATTAAATATACAAGGATATAGGGAGAAAATAGTTAGAGAGGTAGGGAGAACAGTGGTAGAAGAGAGAGAGAGAGAGATATATGTTTACGCAAGAGGGAAATTAAGTGTTAATAGAGAAATTTTGGTATAGTAGGGGTATGCGTTAACGTGTCCAGAGAAGTCCTTCTAACCGGCAGCTGGTGCTGTAGTATTTACGTAGAACGTACTACCGTATACAAGTGCAACAACCTGTAATAGAACCGAGACTGCAATAATGCATTAAGTATAAGTAGCGCAACCAGATGAGTCAGGTTCAGGCAAAATGGGAGTGGGTCCCCGTACAGACCACTGGCGATCCAAGTCGTATACCGTCCAAAAACCGGGCTCGGCAACGCTCTTCACTACTCACCATTCGCCTCCATCCCCCTCTGGTGCGTTCCCCTGAGCCTATTCAGGGTGCGCGTCCGCCCGCTCGAGATGAATACGCTTTCACCGAACTGCTAGCCACTGTCACAGTCGGCTTCCACGTACCCCAAACGAACCGCCAGCAGGGTCTATAAGTTGTCTACGGAACAAGCAGGTTGTGCACCTTGGCTTGCCGTGGCAACCCTAGATGAAATTAGTCCCATCAAAAGTGGGGGGGTAAATGGGGAGAACCCACATTTTGGTCCCACCACAAGGGGCTAAGGGTTACCCAAGGGAAAATTAGCAGGATATTTTAGCCGTATGCACCATGTGGCGAATCGGTGGTTTTCTCCCCCGGGTCCGACACCAGACGTCAGTCCCGGGAGATCCAACCTACAGACTCCCTACCGATAACATAACTGACTGTACTAATTAACCCCGGCAAGCTGTATACTGTAATAAGGGTAATACCCACGATAACACCACATAACTAGTAATTGACACCAGTTGCCACACACTTGAACTTCCCTGGACTAATCGACACAGATCCCGACTGTAATATAGATTGCGAAATATATGTCCCTCTTGCATACACAACAGAACACAAGCTAATTTAGATTACTTTATACGACAAGGTAATGTGGAGAGATCTTAGAGGAGGAGATAGAAAGAAATAGAGAACAATAATACAAGAGAAGAAACGCACCACTGAAGTATTGCATCACGATCGATGAGACAGGCCATGGCCATAGACCTGTTCATTGAATATGCTCATCGTGAGCCAGCCGTATAGCAGATGGAATAGTAGTGTTCTAAAGGCCAGAGGCCCCGAGACGATGCACAGCACAGGTAGGAATAAAGAGCAGCACAGAGCTGCTGGAAGATGGACCACGCTTGGTCGCGGCAGGGGCGAAGACTGATGACTCAGACCGCGCCGCCCGAGCCAGTCCGACGGCGTCTCTACCGTGCGTCGGCATTCGTCGCGGGACCGACCGCGCCCAGGCCTCCTTGCGGAGCGATAGCATCGCGCTTTCGCGACAGTGGTTATTATTCGCGAATCTATGAACTAAAATAATGGCGGAGTATTTTCTGTGGTTCGATACCTCGACTTGCACTTTCACGTCAACATTTTATCAATTAACTCACCGTTTAATAAACATGAGACCGCTCACTGTACTGTGCTTATCTGGGCCAATTCCGGTCCGCAATTGCGTCTCGACACGCTTTGCGGCCGCACGCTCTCGAGTCAGAGGAGCTTCCAGCGCCGCAGCCGCCGATCTGCTGACTTGAGGTGGGTTTTGAAGACGGGAAACTAAGAAAAATAGGAGAAAATTGTTTAAAAAAGCCACATCGAGTCGTCTTCGGCGCTGGAAACCCGACAGACTCGGGCGCGTGCGGCTGCAAAGCGTGTCGAGCCGCAATCGCGGACCGGAATTTGGCCCAGATAAGCACAGTAAATCATCATTATTCGTGTAAAATCATGACAGCCATTAACTTCTAAACTCCATTGGTCCTACTCTTTTATCAGCAACTTCGAGGTGTTGTTGAGGCCTCCTCACAGCAAGGTTTCTAGTACGGAAGATCAGATACAGTTCTAAGGTTCTTCATTTGCGATCTTATTCTCCCAGACTGGAGAGAACTGACAATTATGAGCATAATTTATTATCGCAACATTGTCGCAGAGGTATTCCACAGAATTGGAGCCGAGTCTGAAAGCATGCCCAGTCAGGGTAACATCTTTACGCGATCGTGAATTTCCGGTGTTGGTCGGCCGAAGTGGATAGTGGCATTGCCTTGCTGGCAAGCATTGTCTTCTCGAGCTAGAAGTCCCAAATCGATCAGCAGCTGGGATTATGGTGTTGCCAGGTGTCAGCTAAGTCCATCGTTGCACACTGGAACACCATCAACTTATTTTTCTGCTTGGTGAAACCTAGCCAGACGTCTATAATATTTGGAGACTTTTATCCTATTGTAGGAAATGCTCCCACATGGTGGAAACAGGGCCAGTAGCAATCCCCCGAAAGGTGGCAGCTACCGGCTGTCACTGCGTGGTGACTGGGTCAATCACGTCTCGGCTATCAATATGGACGGGCCGGCATAGAAATGCACAGGCGGCGCTCAAGTTAATGACCATTGCAGTCAGCCACCTGGGAGCAGTGAGCGTTCTTTTGCGAGGTGGCTAACTGCAAGAAACGGGTGGTGACTTCGCTCACCGCCGCAGAGGAAAGAGAAATAGCGCGCGGAGCGAAGAGGAGCTGGGTCGATACCGCGGTCATAGGGTCGAGCACGTCCAATAGTGATGACTTTTTGAGCCAAGTGCGCTCCAAGAAAGGGCAGTGGAGCGCTTTCGAACCGACCAGTCCGCTGTCTACTTATCACCCCAGCACAGCACGGCGGCCTATCTCGTTGCCTAGGTGGGCAAGGAAAAATTGGACCCGCCGGCTGGCGGCCATCCAGCTCCGCTGCCAGCTGATAGGAATGCAAGGCGAAACGTTCGAAGGTTTTATTGATGTTTAAATGATTCCTGGCGAAGATTAGTGGGAGATTAACGTCAAATTGTACGTAGCTGTCATGAACCCTTCTTCTTTATAGATTTTACGTGCTTTAGTCCTATGCTAAGCTCAATTTCCAATTCCTAAAAGTTGCTGTGGCCATATTCAACCATTTTCAAATCTTTTTTCCAATAATCGCTCGCCACAAATAAAATCAGATTTGCTTAGAGAGCCACCTAGGAAAGATGGCTGAAAAACGGTTTCGTGTTTCAGAAAATGCATGAAACCTACGTGATCCGCGTGTACTAGTTACTAAATGCTGTATAATAGTTCATCTAAGTGCGGCTTTTATCTAAACAACATTTTCCTCTTTTGCTTCAAGTTCACTTCTTTCTATGTTGACTGGGGAACGTGAAACAGACTAAGGAGAAAAACAGTTCATAATTCGAAAAATCCATTGAATTTTTTGGTACATTGTGACAAAAACACGAGGTTTGCTCCTCGAAAATCATACTACAAAGTATTGTGTATCGTGGTTCAGTGGTAAGAGGTCATCCAACAAAAAATTTTCAAAATCGTTTTTTGAATCTAACATTCTCTCGCTTTGATGATTTTAGAGAAAATTCCGAAATATCATCATCCAAGATTGGAAACTTATTAAATCTGAAAGATAGACACGTTTGCACGCTCCCGAAACCTATATTTACTACTGCTAGTTCGATCAAAGTTACAATGAATACGAAGAACTGTGGAGGGGGTGTATGTAAGAAAACAGAAAGGGTCCCTCACACATGAACTTGTGGCCTAGTGGTCTAAGGCGCTGTGTTGGGCATCCGTCTCGTAGGTTGGTGCAGTGCTGGTTCAGATACGACGACTATTGAGAGTTTTGCATTCAACGCTACTCTTGAAGAATGACTCTCGTTCTAAGGTCGCGACCTAAAGAGGCATCTAGGCGTCACCGACTTCAGGTTAGCTGCCTCTTTAGAGTCACCACATTGGGGGATTGCTGCTGGCCCAGATGTCATACCGGCGTCTTCCGATGAAAATAGTTCGTCTTGGATGAATCAGGTGGCGTCATTCAAAAATGGCATGATGTCGTTGTTGAAACAGTAAATCTCAGCGGGCGCAACACTGCTGTAGTCACCTTCCCTACCCACTCAACTCTGATAATGTAGTTCTCGTTAATAGAGGTGAGCTTAGCCGACTACCGGTCACCATTACAAAACTATCTGCTGTTTAATCCAGCACCTCCAGCTCAAAAAGACAGCGTTTTCCAGCAAGGCAATGTCACTTCCCAAGCCAGGCGGCCAACGCGAGAAAGGTTAAAGGCTTCGTTCGAGCTGAAAACCAATTTCTATATTTCAGGCTCTATTTCATGAATGAGCCCGGTGCACAACACCGGTGAGCTTTGGCGCGTCAAAAGCGTAGGGTAATGAGGTTGGAAGGGGTTAAATATGAGGATCCGCCACCAGTTCTCACCAGTCATCTAGATTTTCCATAAAATGCCGATGCGACCGTCAAAAAACATGAAAACGTTCACAACTCAAGCCCCACATGCAGAAAAACTTCGAAAATTAGAGTTTCGAGACCTCCAAACGCAGAAATACTTCAAAAACGGTTCTGGCGCGAAATTCAAATTATATTTACAATGTGCTCCAATTGAGATTTCCTCACAAATGAAGGTTTTTTTATGGGCCGCTTCGACATTTTCGTTAACTAGAGAGGCCAAGCTACACAAAACAGGGAAAAGTAAAATGCCGTGCCTTTAAAGGCAGCATACAGGCTCGTTAACGTAATTGAGATAACTGCGGATACAGAATGGGATGGCACCGAACACAACGCCCACGCATTTTTAAGCGTCAAAAACGACCCACAATGACGCTACAGGGGTAAGAAGTTGGCCCCGCCCCTGTATTTGCCCGCCCCCGTGTTTGCGTCCTCCTCTAAAACAGGGGTGCTGGGCCATTTCCACGGTCGTCGGTGTGTTTGGTTTACCTATTGTACCTATTGCACCACCCACAAACGTCGCCGACGGTGGGAATGGCCCAGAACCCCTGTATTGGAGGAGGACGCAAATACAGGAGGCGGGCAGATACAGGGGCGGGGCCAAATTCCTACTCGTGTATCGTCATTGTGCGTCGTTTTTGAAGCTTCAAAATGCGTTGGCGTGGTGTTTGAGTAAGTTTGCATACATCGGCTACAAAAGGCGGAAGTTATACTATGCTTACCTAGCTCAGTTTTCAAGGGACCATAACTCCGTTCCCAGAAGGTCTTGTACGATTGCCGATTAGAATCAGCATGGAACCGTTCTCAAGAGAGGCGGAAAAACAGAATAACGATTTTTATCGTGAACACTGCCTTTAAGGTAACGTGAAGTTGTTACCTTGACGTGGCCTGCTTTCAGACTCGGCCTCGATCCTTAGGAAAACCTTTGCGACAATGCTGCAAGGGAAAATTGTGCTAATAATCGTGAAATTTCTTCGGTTTTCCTGTTGAAGATCGCAATTGAGGAGCCTTGGATCCTCCGCACTAGAAACCTTGCTTGGAGTAGGCCTCAACAACACCTCCATGTTGCTGGTAAAGGTGAAGGACCAATGGAGTTCAGAGTTTTCTGGTTGTCATCAATTCACACCATGGAAATTGATTTACAGGAAGTGATCCTTTTGGTTATGAAAAGGTGTGTTAACCGATGAAATGTGGTTGTAAAACACCAAATTGAGGAATCCAACCAGAAACACGCACTCAACTATTATTTTAGACGCACAATTCAAAAAGAATAACTGAAAATGAATTGCAGTTCTCCTTTGTTGATGAAGATTTAGAGAATAAATTAGAAGGAAGAATAAAGTTGATGGGAAGCTGAAAAGCAAGAACAAAAAACGAGGCCAGTGAATCGACGTGAATTCGTATATTGCAATCCGGGAGCCTTTTGCACTGCTAGGCTTGATACAGAATCGGATAATAATCGAAAAATTCGAATACACGAAAAATCCAAAATTCCATTGACTCGTGATTCTGAATTTTCTGCTGGAGTTTTTATTCATCTAAGATTTCAAGCTAACTGCTTTTCGTAATCATTGATTCATTTGAAAAAGGTGGCTGCTCTTATCCGATACTCCAAAATTGTGTGAACTGTCCGTTTTATTCGCTTTTCGTTTATCATAGCATATATATCTCCCAAGATTTTATTACAACTCTTGAGCTTCTTGCAGGAGCTCAAATTGAACCACTGACACGCATATTCATGACTATGACAGGCATCAGCGCAATGACTCATTACATCGGAAGCCTTCTGATGACAGTGAATAGGCTCACAGCCGTATGCTTCCCTACTAGACACGAAAGGGTAAGTTTGGAGTCGGATCCTTCATCACTATAACTGCATGTTGTGTTTGTTTCAATCCACTTTAAACTCACTGTTTGGATGATTATGCGTGGGCGTTCATACTTTCCCCAACGGGCTACGCGACGTATACGTTCTTAGATCACTTTTGATATTTGAATCAAAATCAAAATACATGAGTTCAATAACTATTGGGTCCTGTTTTTCTTTCGAGATAAGTATGATTCAGACCTGAACGATTCCAGTAGAACGTACTTGTGAGAATCACTTCTCTGGCGCGATTTCATAGTTCCGTTTTAGATATGGAGAAGCAAAACTACTTCCGTACTTCTCATACTTGATGTTGTTATTGCAACCCTTATATATGTCCAATTGTTCTTCATGCCGTATGTACACGAGCCGTCTCCCGACGGTGGATGGATTATTACAATCAGCGGAACTATTAATGTATGTACACGTACTATAGTTGTGGTCTGGTCAAAAATAACGAATAGAGTCGAATGACTTCTTTATAGAGGTCTGGATTTCAAATAGACTCTGAAAAGCCATTTTTTGAGATCGGAAGATCGAATGGACTCGAATGACCACTTCTTCGAGGTACACATTTCGGAAAGATTCAGACAATCTTTTTAAAAATTCATAATTATTTCGAATCGCCAACCTAACAGCCTAGGTGTGCAGTCAATGTAATCATGTTGAAAACTACTACTCTGCTCAAAGTGCGAAAAATTTCACTTTCTCCGAACTTTGCCCTGGGATGACATTTTGGGCGCTGAACACGATCATGAAGTGCATTTATAGATTTTCGAAAAATTACAGCGCGTTTCGTAAGCCAGGCTAAGAGTTTGCATCATGTAACATAAAGTCTACAGACTATCAAAACATGATGAAAGTCCTCCTCAAGCTCTTTCTAGCATCCGTCTTTCTTTCCGTGAGTCGGACGACGAAGGCTCGGCTTCAGGCCAAACATGCCATTTCGCTCGAGCGTCCGTCCTGTTTTCTGAACCTCAAAATGATGGTAAACTTGGGAGGTATCCTTGCGCGCCGAGAACAGACAATACGAGGCCGTGAGTGGACACCCATCAGAAAATTAATTTACACCACTCAAAGCAGAGACATTTTTTTCAGGTTAGCTTTCCGGCAGTTAGTCCAATTTTCTGGAAAATCGTACGGGGAAGTTTTCGAGGGTGCTTCAGGGTGCTGCGACCAGCCAACTTGACCGTTTATCCGCTAAATTTTTGCGAATAAAACAAAGGCGGAAATTGTGTCATACATGTAATTTTGCAAGGCACTGCAAATGCAAAGCTTTATCAAACGCAGTTCAAGTGTATTCTATCGTCCATCACTGTATGAGGGATCGCCGCTACGCTGCTTGGCGGGAAAAATCGCGCGATCAATAGCCACTCTCCCTTCGTTTTCCCGCGCGCAATTTTTCCCGCAAAGCAGCGTCGCGGCGATCCCTCATCCAGTGATGGACGATACAATGTAAGGTACGCGTCTCTTTCACTTATAATCACAACCAAATCTTGTGCAATTGATTCTCAAAGTGTTAGAATTTTACAATTGATAGTCAGAAGTATTACTCAGGAAGCACAAAAATCAATATCCTATTGAATGGGAGAACCTCTATAGCAAAAGCTTATGAGTGGACCTTATCTATGGAGTTGTGGGAGTAGCCTCCGAATGCAAACAGGGAGCTTAGCATGGCAGCGTCGCTGACATGTCCGCAAAATGGGAGCCTGAGGCTCTGAATCTGTCCATTACGTATAAACGAGTTGTTATATACGCTGAGGACTGGTGAGAACAAAAATCATGACGGCTGACTGGTCCCAAGCCATAGTTCATTTTTAAGAACAGAAATCATAAGCTGCACGAGTACGAGAAAGGACTCGTAACCGTTCGCTTTGCCCGGGTTTATTTTTAAGTGAGAGCCAACGTCTCAATGGAGATAAGAATGGTCATAAGAATCTTAGCCGTTTGCGGTTTCCCCGAAAAGGTTCTGTCGGGAAGTTGGCAAGAGCGGCAATCTGGGGCATCTCCTATCTCTGCTGCCACATGCTTCCACGAGGGAGGAAAATGCTTATAGTGATTGTTGCTTGCTCACTACTGGCGGAATGTGTCGTTTTTGAAGCGGCAAAGCTCTCTCTGGCTTCACCACTTGTAAGTAATGGTATTAGCTTCAGAATCATGTATGGGACACAACGTGGAATTGCGTCTTCGTCAAAGCGATGAGCTATGCATTGCTTACAAAATCTGATTTGGTCACCGAGTGATTTCAAATGGTTCTTTCCTTGCATCTTCTTCACTGCTCGAAGAAATACACTATCGTATACATTTAGGTATGCCCCCTTAATGAAAAACGCGATCGGGGATCTCGTCGATAGTGTTTTTCCGCTTCCATATAAACCAACCCGAAATACGACGCCTATCGACAAACTTGGTGACCTATTGCTTTGCGTCAGCTTGTCGAAATCAATTCGCAGACGAAACCGCGGAAGTGGCAGTGAGATCGAGAAGAGAAGATGCGGAGAACAGCGTACGCTCGCTGAAGCCTGAGTAGGACTCACAAAATTCTGCTCCAGAATAGGGTGTAGACCTCCATGCATCTTAACGCTCGAATTCTCTGCAAGCAAACTCGCTCGCTCAGCCCTTCATTGCCATATTCAGAACAAAGACTTCAATTCTTAGTGTCGACTCCGTAATCGTTGAGGAATGTGCTTCGGGCCTACACAATGGTTTGATTCTACATCATCTCGTCCCTGATCAATTATCGTCTTGTGAGATCGACGCAAGAGAAGTTACGAGAGGGCCAACGTGGGCACGCCATTAGGGTGGTGGCCGTTGCGTCTCCGCTGCCTTTGTATCATATCTACAAGCACAAACGAGAAGCGGGCTAGAAGAAGATAAACAAATTTGATCAAGGAAGTTCATTAGTTTCGCCTTGCCAGAACGCTGTGAATAGATGAACAAGTGGGATAAACCCTTTCAAACGAATACATTTTGAGCAGTCAGCCCTTTTCATGATTGTCGAACAAATGAGCGATTGTGGATACGACCTTCGTCGGAACTTCCGAATGAACTGTCAATTTGGAATGTGCCTTCCCGTAATTTTCTAATGAATGAAAAATTGAGAAGGTGTTCTCGGTTCGATTTATTGTTCAAGAATTAGTTCCAATATGCAAGTGATTGAATTTTTGAACAGTTCTTGAACTACAAGAGAAAGTAAATCAACAATTGTTCTGGTGTCTAGATATACGATAGTCATGACGATTAGAAGATGATAGAATATCCGGGAACTAGAAAATTTCGACTTTCGAAACAGGGCGATTATTAGAAAGATCGAGAATTCAAATTCTCGAATGGATCAGAAATAGATCTCAACGAATTCTCGAGAAAATAAATCAATTCAATTTCTGAACAAATCGATTGACCACGATAATCATTGAATCGAATCCTCGAATTAACGAAATTCTGAAAAGATATTATAAAATCGAATCTCTGATGGAATCGAGTATTCGGAGGAAATGATAAATTCACGTTGTCGATTAAAGGCAGTGGTCGCGATGAAAAACGTTATCTAAAAAACTACAAAAAAAGCTTGGATAGAAAACACCTGAAAAACTATGAAGGTAGGCGGTGAAAAAACGGGCTAGAATTAGAGTTTCTAGGGCCCATGGATGCCAGTTCGTGCACACGTGCACAGCGCCGAACAAAAAGATGGCAGTCTCATACCGAGCAGTCAAATATCATCGACATTCAGAGGATGAGATAAATGAAAATTTGCGTAATGAAAAGAGTTGTCTAATGAAAGCAAGCACCTCAGCCAATGTTTTTGACTAGATGAATAATTTTCATTGATTGAATTCCAATTTCAAGCCAGTTTTGATATTAGAGATCATCGATGCCGATGATGTGGAGTGGGCTCGTCCACTCCACATAAGACAAGAAAGTTCAGGCTTCAAATTTGGCCCGAAACAGCGGTTTTTCCGCGATTTCTTCTCATTGGTCCTACTACTCTACACCCAGAAAAGGGTCTAGAGAGGAAAAGAAGAGAAGCATATTTAATCGTAAATTTTATCTTTATTTTTCCTTTAAAGGCAGTGGTCGCGATGAAAAAAGTTGTGGAACAAACCACAAAAATCAATTTGATCCGTAAGCGGCTAAAAGACCGCGAAGGTCACGCGGCATGAAACGAGCTCTAAATAGAGTTATCAAGATTCTATGTTGCCGATTCGTGCACACATGCTCAGCTCTGCCCAAAATGTGCACACATGCTCAGCTCTGCCCAAAAGGATGGGGGTCTCATGTGTGTATAGTCAAAATTCATTGACATTCACAGCCAGAAATAAATGTAACTTTAACTAATAAAACAACTGAACAGTGAATACAAGGCTTTCCTCCATTGTGTAACACGACGAGATCAGAAATATTCGAGCAGGTCCTACCGAAGGATGTTGTGCATTGATTGAATTCCAATTGCAAGTCAGCTGATGTTCTTGATGTTAGGGATCATCGATGCTGATGGTGTGGAGTGAGCTCGTCCACCATCAAAAGAGAGGAAAGCTTAGGCACAAAATTAGGCCCAAATCGAGGGTTTTTACGCAGATTTTTCTGATAGGTCGTGCTGCTCTGAATCCGGAAAAGGGTTTAGAGAAAAAAAGAAAAGCATATTTTATCGCGAACACTTTAAATCGCACATACGAATGATAATTCGATTCAGTCGCGTCTCGAGCGAACGTTTTCTGATGAAGAAATAAGAAGACAAAGATCAAAAACCAAACCTCTCCAGCCGCTTCGCGGCTGGAGCGATTAACTCCATCCCTCACGGGTGTGAATTGCTTCATCAAACATCTGAATATCAAAGATATTTCACATTTCATAATCTTTAAGGCAGTGTTCTTGATAATTTTCAATCTTGAGATTATTCGCTAGATTGATCAAGTGACCCCCGGGTAGAACTAAAATTGACGTAGAAGAAAAATGCACCAGAAGTACACGGAATCCTTAAGTATCACCCCACCTCTTAAGTATCACAGGAAGTGTTTGTTGTGGCAATGAATTTTTTTGTGGACCCGTCCTTTGCAATTCTCTACTCTCTATTGCTCAGATCTATCCTTGGGGCCCTAACTAATTCTGTTTTGCATAAAATACGCTTCTATTTTTGATTGACCCAATTTTTCACCGGTGATGACCACCATGAACATGTTCATCCAACTGGAAAACTAGTACATGTTATTGAATAATGTCACTGAAATACGAAGTTTCAATGCGTTTCTCGCCGTTTCTTCGTAAATTTGGTAACACTTGGAGGCCAACGCATTGTTCCATGTGAGAAACTAGGGGACGAAAATCATCGTGAGCACTGCCCTTGATTTCCATGGGTACTGTATGTATTACTTTCAGAATAATCGTTATGCGTCGATTCTCAGCCTCGTCAGACGAGCTTTAGAAAGCGGAGAGCGCAAGGAAAAGCAGGAGCACTTTCCGAGTATAGATGTGCCCAACAGCACACCAGCAAAGTACATTGAGCACATTAATTACAGCCAATATTTAGGAAATACTCTATATTGATGCAACCGTATGTGTGTTATATGAAATTATCAGCGTTTTGATGACGAGCGCAACAATATACTCAATCAACAAACAATTGCGCCAGGGTGATCGCAAAGTGACCCAGGACATGGTAAGCAATGTTTTCATATTGTAAGCTGCGACCGTATTTTGGTCTGCAGAGTCTCACCGACCTGCACCTTGTCACCGAGCGTCAGCCTTAACGCAACGACATAAATGTTTCAGAGCACAGCATTATCGTCGTCGCGTCGGTTGCCGCTAGCTGGCATCGACGCAGGTTCGCGGCAGCGTTAAAACGCTCTGTGGTGCCGCTCGTCACCCTTCACGCCGCGTCGGTCGCCCTTGTCACCGGATGAAATCGATATTGCATCACCCATTGCTGTTCGTAATCGCGAATTTAACTCTGGGGACCCCTTATGGCCGGAATCATATTGCTGTTGTGGCGAATTGTGAGAAAAATCGTAATCGATTAATCGCAGCGATATTGCTCATTCAAGGGAATCTATTGTTTTGGAAAGTAGAACGGCAGTTCCAGAAGTGGAAACGGGTTGAGATAATTAACCTGAAACAGCTGAAACTTATGCTTTTCAAAATTTTACCATTCACGATCGTCACGATTTTATCGCCTCGTTGTCCAATGGAGAGCGAGGCCAACGTCATCGCGGCGATATACGCATTTGCTCGGAAATATCGAAAATGTGGTTGAAAACGGAAGTGTCTAGCATTCCAGGAAGTAAAAGTTATTCCATGCCACATCACATCATGCCCATCACAGCAATCGGTGCTATCTAATGCGCAGTATCACGACGACTGATCGATACCGCTTTCTCTCATCGCCGCTACAATAGTATGATCCCGGCCTCTGACGCTGTTACTGTGAGAAGTGATTCAGGCAAGGCGGCGATTGCGACACGCGGCAAGCAAAAATAGTCCTTTCACGTGTAGCGATTTCTGCTACGAATCACGGACGGGGATTGCTTCTGCAGTGTTACGCATCGCAGGTTTTATACGCCCAAGCTCGAAGAGGTGGGTGAAAAAAGCGGATATATGAAGAGTCAATTTCGGAAGTAATTTTTACCAAGATTTTTGAAACCGGAAACGAAAGAAAAAATTCTAAAAAGCGCTGGAAATGAAAATCCGGAAATGAAAACGAATGAGACCGAAAACTTTTGGCAGGTTTCATTCTGACGATTTTTTCGCTGCTCATTGGGCCTGTAGCTGCAGCAATTCAAAAGCCGATGATTGCAGTCAAAATGGAAACAAATTACACGTAATATAAAAGGCCCTAATTAATATACATGTAATATAAATTGGCCAATGTATATTACTCGCAAATTTTCTCGACCGATGTATGTTGCATGTAATATATGGGCCCCTCGCTCGCAGGCCCAATGTCGTACGTAATACGTTTTTGATGGCGAAAACATAAGACAAGTAACATAAGAGACGTTTACGATATACTTGTAATACATCTCCGTCAATGTAAGTTACATGTGAATTATCTCTACTCAAGTAAATTACATAGTATAAGTGTAACATAATTCAAATATCTTCAGCAACTGAGGGCCCATGCTGAACACCTTCTGCAAGCCTGCACAGCATACGGGCAGCCTCATACCTTGGCTTTGAGCGCAGGTCGCCTGAATTGATATTCGACTGGGTGGACACTGACCCTGGTCGAGTCGGTGATCTCTCGCTCCTCATGGTTCGTTTTAATTGAGGGGGAGGGAGCGACATGCAATATTTTTGAAGCAATTTTTAACCCACTAACTCTTGTATGGAGCTGTGGGATCCAAGCTTGCTGCTTCAGTCAGGAAGCAGCGAGCTTCATGCTCCTGGGGTGTCCAAGATAGCTCAAAGCTTGCTGATTCGTACCTGGAACTTGCAGCTCCAACCCTTGAAGCATCGAGCTTCTACTTGCAGCTCTAATTAACTTACATGAATTATAAGTGTATGTTACGTGTAATATAAGTATGTGTCACATGTAAGTGTAGGTTACATGCGATATAAAAGTAATATACTTGAATGTCTGTTCCGCTCGCGGTCGAGTTTTCCGAGGAACAGTTTGCTCTGCTTCCATATTAACATTGGAGCGCGAGCGCGGCTGAGTTTTAGCATTGGGCGCATTTTCTCTCTACTTCAGACCCATGCCCGCGCAACTCATCCACCGTTGAAATGTGGCTTTCAAGAATAAGAGCTGATTTTAGATGTTTCGCAGCGTTTTCCATGATTTTTCCTTCACTGACGAAACAGTCAGGCACTAAACCTTCGTTTTCTGGCAAAAACTCGAAAACGATTTTTATCGTGGACACTGCCTTTAATGTGTAAGCCGACACACAGATACAGGGCTCACCTGAGAGACGGAAAAGCATGGCCCAGCCCCCAACATGCGTAGTAAAAATCGTGAGGGTTAAAATGTTTATCTGAGAGATCCTAGCACACAGTCCCGGCCGCTCCAGATGTTTGCAGAGTTGCTTTAAAGGCACAGGGCAACCAAAAATTAATTTTCAGATTTTATGCCTATCTTGGAAAGAGTCACACGCTGATCACAGCGGTACCTCTAAAATCGTCCAAGATCCCCTTTGAAGAGAGTTATGACTCTTCAAAGATGCCAGGATTTTGAGGGTGAAAAAGTGGTGGACGAGTTGTCTCAGGCCTGTATTTCTCTTCAATCGCAATAGTTGCTTGAGAGAAAGTCAGGATAAGAAGACAGTCCGGTAATGGACTGAAGAACAACGACTTGTTGGAATTCATCCATCCATCGAGCCGCTATCGAGCTCGAAAATCTGTTGGGGGTCGGGCCTGTGGTGGTGAGCGAAGGGGGTCGGGCCTGTGGTGGTCGCTTATATCTCGCTTATTCGGAGGAAATGAGATCTGGCATTTGGCACGTGTTATACAGGAGGCGTCTTCGACACAATTACATGAAAATCTCAAGATTCATATCTGAGGGTGTACTGTGCCTTTAAAGGAGAAAGTTTTTTTGCTTTGCTTGTGCGAAGCGGCGCCTTGGCCGGTTTCATTAATCACTGAATGCGGGGAAGCCGCGAGCTGCTTGGCGGGAAAAATCGGAGAACGAAGTGAGGATGGCTATTGTTTTTGCGCGCGAATGCTGAGTATATTCTTGTGCTGAAGGAACAACGGTGCAAATACTACGCGTATTCTACGCAAAAACGAAGGCTAAATTCGATACACTGACCTAGCTGTCGCTAAACCCCTTTATATTCGCTATAACTTTGTATCGAAAATCTACGGATTCAGCGACAGCCTGTCTTGGGACGCAATCTCAGACCCCCGCTGGCTACGCAAAACGCCGGGATGCCGTTCGAACAGAGTCGACCTTGTCCACTCCACGGGAGTGATTGCCTGACACTCTGTAGCTGGTCATGGAAGGTGGCCCCGTGTCGCTCTCTGGTAGACCTTATTAAAGGCAGTGTCCACGATAAAAACCATGTCTGATTTTTTGGTGGAGATCGGCAGTTGCGGGGCCTAGTGGAACCCTAACGTTGAAAAAGCTGAGAAAAATGAGCTCGGAATGGTCCCCTACGGCCCCAAAGTTAGACACCCATCAGCTCGTCACCCCCAGATGCACTTTCCACGCCCACCGGCGTGAAAAAATGAATGCTCGAGATTGTGAGATGAGCGATCGTTTCCGATCAATAGCCCCGTTCTTCCCTTCAATCTCAACTTCTCTCTCTACTCAGGTCAGCTCGCATACATCGGCTGCAAAAGACGGAAGTTACAAGCCTCGGACAACTCGTCCACCATGTTTCTTTAGCTCAATATTGGACGGACCATAACTCCGTTCCCTGAAGGTCTTGTGCGATTTCAGAGATATCATTAAAATCAGCATGGGGCCGTTTTCAAGATAGGCGAAAAAGCAGAATAACGATTTTTATCGTGAACACTGCCTTTAAGGATAATTTTGATCGCTGGGATGCTGCAGGCCGTGGTGAAGAAACGGGGATGCGGTCGATCGCAGCTGGGATCGCCTTTCTAGTACGGATCAGGACTGGGTGGGTTGATTGACAGAGTGTTGTAACGAGAATTCGCGTAGAAGATGCGGGTGTTGTAGCGAAAATTTCACCAACTGATGCTAAACTTTCCGTAATTTACGTAAATTTTAGAATCAAAATTAGGCTGGAGGTGCCTCCGAAACCCAGATCATCTCCGGTTTCTGTGTAGGGCATCTAGCTACCTGCTGGCAGAGTACGTATCGACCGCACACGACGAGACGTTAGGCGCTGAAGCACATGAGGTTTCTGTCTATCGCTTGCGGAGAGACACGACAGTTATCAGGATCGGTGCCCTTCGATCAGAGATGTGCGGAGCTGTTCCAATTTTAATTCAGTTTCTATTTCAGTGTGTTTGGGCTTTTCCGCTCCGCTTCCCTTTCCGAGTTTTGAGCCAGGAAACGGTTGAAAATAGTGCCACACAATTTATGGTAGTAGGTCTAAACCAGGATTTTCGAACGTTTCATGAGACGTTCAAAAATACATCCGACCTCATGTGTTCGAACGGAATATATGAGCATGGACGAGATCATTAACGAAGTTTGGTGTCTTGAATTCGTGAGACAACACTAGGAAACGAGATTGGAGACTACTGCCTCCCGAAACGAGATTGGAGACTACTGCAGCATCCCAGCGATCAAAATTATCCTTAAAGGCAGTGTTCACGATAAAAATCGTTATTCTGTTTTTTCGCCTATCTTGAAAACGACCCCATGCTGATTTCAATGATATCTCTGAAATCGCACAAGACCTTCAGGGAACGGAGTTATGGTCCGCCCAATATTGAGCTAAAGAAACATGGTGGACGAGTTGTCCGAGGCTTGTAACTTCCGTCTTTTGCAGCCGATGTATGCGAGCTGACCTGAGTAGAGAGAGAAGTTGAGATTGAAGGGAACAACGGGGCTATTGATCGGAAACGATCGCTCATCTCACAATCTCGAGCATTCATTTTTTCACGCCGGTGGGCGTGGAAAGTGCATCTGGGGGTGACGAGCTGATGGGTGTCTAACTTTGGGGCCGTAGGGGACCATTCCGAGCTCATTTTTCTCAGCTTTTTCAACGTTAGGGTTCCACTAGGCCCCGCAACTGCCGATCTCCACCAAAAAATCAGACATGGTTTTTATCGTGGACACTGCCTTTAATAAGGTCTACCAGAGAGCGACACGGGGCCACCTTCCATGACCAGCTACAGAGTGTCAGGCAATCACTCCGTGGGTGGACAAGGTCGACTCTGTTCGAACGGCATCCCGGCGTTTTGCGTAGCCAGCGCGGGTCTGAGATTGCGTCGCAAGACAGGCTGTCGCTGAATCCGTAGATTTTCAATACAAAGTTATAGCGAATATAAAGGGGTTTAGCGACAGCTAGGTCAGTGTATCGAATTTAGCCTTCGTTTTTGCGTAGAATACGCGTAGTATTTGCACCGTTGTTCCTTCAGCACAAGAATATACTCAGCATTCGCGCGCAAAAACAATAGCCATCCCCACTTCGTTCTCCGATTTTTCCCGCCAAGCAGCTCGCGGCTTCCCCGCATTCAGTGATTAATGAAACCGGCCAAGGCGCCGCTTCGCACAAGCAAAGCAAAAAAACTTTCTCCTTTAAAGGCACAGTACACCCTCAGATATGAATCTTGAGATTTTCATGTAATTGTGTAGAAGACGCCTCCTGTATAACACGTGCCAAATGCCAGATCTCATATCCTCCGAATAAGCGAGATATAAGCGACCACCACAGGCCCGACCCCCTTCGCTCACCACCACAGGCCCGACCGCCAACAGATTTTCGAGCTCGATAGCGGCTCGATGGATGGATGAATTCCAACAAGTCGTTGTTCTTCAGTCCATTACCGGACTGTCTTCTTATCCTGACTTTCTCTCAAGCAACTATTGCGATTGAAGAGAAATACTGGCCTGAGACAACTCGTCCACCAATTTTTCACCTTCAAAATCCAGGCATTTTTGAAGAGCCATAACTCTGTTCAAAGGGGGTCTTGAACGATTATAGAGATACCGCTGTGATCAGCGTGTGACTTTTTCCAAGATAGGCATAAAATCTGAAAATTAATTTTTTGGGTGTCCTGTGCCTTTAAAGCAACTCTGCAAACATCTGGAGCGGCCGGGACTGTGTGCTAGGATCTCTCAGATAAACATTTTAACCCTCACGATTTTTACTACGCATGTTGGGGGGCTGGGCCATGCTTTTCCGTCTCTCAGGTGAGCCCTGTATCTGTGTGTCGGCTTACACATTAAAGGCAGTGTCCACGATAAAAATCGTTTTCGAGTTTTTGCCAGAAAACGAAGGTTTAGTGCCTGACTGTTTCATCAGTGAAGGAAAAATCATGGAAAACGCTGCGAAACATCTAAAATCAGCTCTTCTTCTTGAAAGCCACATTTCAACGGTGGATGAGTTGCGCGGGCATGGGTCTGAAGTAGAGAGAAAATGCGCCCAATGCTAAACTCAGCCGCGCTCGCGCTCCAATGTTAATATGGAAGCAGAGCAAACTGTTCCTCGGAAAACTCGACCGCGAGCGGAACAGACATTGAAGTATATTACTTTTATATCGCATGTAACCTACACTTACATGTGACACATACTTATATTACACGTAACATACACTTATAATTCATGTAAGTTAATTAGAGCTGCAAGTAGGAGCTCGATGCTTCAAGGGTTGGAGCTGCAAGTTTCAGGTACGAATCAGCAAGCTTTGAGCTATCTTGGACACCCCAGGAGCATGAAGCTCGCTGCTTCCTGACTGAAGCAGCAAGCTTGGATCCCACAGCTCCATACAAGAGTTAGTGGGTTAAAACTTGCTTCAAAAATATTGCATGTCGCTCCCTCCCCCTCAATTAAAACGAACCATGAGGAGCGAGAGATCACCGACTCGACCAGGGTCAGTGTCCACCCAGTCGAATATCAATTCAGGCGACCTGCGCTCAAAGCCAAGGTATGAGGCTGCCCGTATGCTGTGCAGGCTTGCAGAAGGTGTTCAGCATGGGCCCTCAGTTGCTGAAGATATTTGAATTATGTTACACTTATACTATGTAATTTACTTGAGTAGAGATAATTCACATGTAACTTACATTGACGGAGATGTATTACAAGTATATCGTAAACGTCTCTTATGTTACTTGTCTTATGTTTTCGCCATCAAAAACGTATTACGTACGACATTGGGCCTGCGAGCGAGGGGCCCATATATTACATGCAACATACATCGGTCGAGAAAATTTGCGAGTAATATACATTGGCCAATTTATATTACATGTATATTAATTAGAGCCTTTTATATTATGTGTATTTTGTTTCCATTTTTCTGGAAAGGGCTAGCGCGAGCGGACTTCGGAGCCGTATGATGCCCTTTCGGGCTCGCTTTCGCTTGTTTTTTCGACTCCAATACTCCAATGAGACCCTGAACTTTCGCTTTCCGGCCAAAAACCAAGGACGAAATTTATCGTGAACACTGCCTTTAAGGGTCAGCAGCTATCAGTCATTAACTGAATCATCTTTGAAGGCAGTGTTAACGATGAAAATTGTTCTCCTGTTTTCCCGCCTATCTTCAAAACGGCCGCATGCTGATTCCAATGATGTCTCTGAAATCGTACAAGACCTTCTGGGAACGGAGTTATGGTCGCTCAAAATTGAGCTGAGGAAACATGGTGGACGAGTTGTCCAAGGCTTGTAACTTCCGTCTTTTGCAGCCGATGTATGCGAGCTGACCTGAGTAAGGAGAGAAGCTGAGAATGAAGGAAAGAACGGGTCGAATGATTGGAAATCATCGCTCATCTCACGATCTTGAGCATTCATTTGTTTGCGTCGGTGGGCGTGTGATGCGCTTTTGAGGTTTGCCTTGCGCTCGAAATGGCAACTTCAGGCTCTTCTGGAGCTTTTCCTGGCTCGTTTTCATGCCTTCTTTCGACGTCAACGTTACATTGTGCCCCTCCACTACCCATTACTAGTGGAAACTGGAACATATTTTTTATCGTGAACACTGCCTTTAAGCTACTCGTTATTATGACAGCTATGGAGAGCATAACAACGTCTTTGAACTGCCTAAATAGCATCATATTTATCTTTCATCTGGAAACCACCAGTCCAATATTCGACTACCTTTTCAAAAGCGTGAGGCATTTATCAACTTTCACGCGTATTCATCTGAAATTCGTTCTCTTCTGGGTTCTTGGTACTACTTTCTATAGAGACAGCTTTTTCAGTACGACATCTATACCCTCTTAATGTTCACTACGAATGCCTACTGCATCATGTTTCTCAGTACTGAGCTTCGACGGGAAGCCAGATTGCTACTATACTTCAAACCACATCGTCTGAAGAAGCTCGGCACGATCGTTATCATCTGATTACTGGTATTTCAGATTGTCCCTCGACGGGGTGATCGATAAATATAGACGCTCATTTCTAGATACTTTTTGGATCCTTGGAAGAGATTTCTCATGTTTTCCTGAGAGTATTACAAAACTGACCAATATCCATGTACGACATCGCAGCTGTCGATATAATAGCAAATAGTCTTCTGTAGCTTGCCAACCGAGACAGTCCAGATTTATTCGGCTAACGTTTCGACGTTATCGCCTTCTTCGGAGCCTGGAAATCGAAAAACATTCAGGAAACTACCCGATCAAGCGCTATTTCATTCTACAGAGTTTCATTAAGTAGGTAACCAGATCACTCACGAAGCAACATATGCAAGGAAAAATAGACCAACCTCTGACTGTGAGCCGAGTCGCTCAACTAGTCACCCTCAGATCGACACAGACGGAGAGGAATGAGCCAATGCTAGGGCCTAAGACAGACTGCCTGATATACAACACTAATTACCGCAAGATATTGTCCGTGGCGGCCTAATTTCCTCAAGGTACTGCCTGTAGCGGACTTATTACCTCGAAGTACTGCCTGTGGCGGACTAATTACCTCAAGGCATTGCCTGTGGCTGATCCGTGTCCTCAATCCCACACAGGTCAAGGTACGGTGACAACTCTTGAGTGACTGCGATGCGCTTCTCCTTTCGATTGATATTTGGATTTTTGGCCGCAATCCAAAACGCTTCGAGGGTTCTGCGAGTTGCGATGTCAGGCTCACGTGATAAAATCGTGACCGCCACCTCAAAGCATCCATTTCCGTGAGCGCGCACTCGGTGGTCTCCCAGATGTGTGGCTGTTTTGGACCTTTGGAGACCACCTAAATGCTCCTTCATTCGTACACAAAACGGTCTGCCCGTTCCCCCTATATATTGCACCTTACATAGCTGGCAAGTAATCAGGTACACAACGCCAGATATCATACAGTCGCCTTCGTTTCCGAAAGGACATATAGCATACGATGGTGTAGTGCACAACCGATCACACAGGCGGTTTCGTGTGAGCTGTTTCTTAAGATTAGCAAGTATTATTTCTACTAATCTTACCATATCCTGTAAACTCGCTTTACGAATGCAGGCACGAACTTCTGTGCTCAAAGCATCCGACACAACTGGCAGGCAAAATGATACTTTTGCTCTCTCACCGTCGTGGCGCTCGAAAACGGAACGTTGCCGCTCTGCTCTGGTCTTCCACACTGACTGGTTGTATCTGTTTTCGACCGCTATACGTCTAGCCATTTCCATCGAAGTAGGCTTCTCTTCTGAACCTGAAGACACACCTGCCGCTGTTCTGAACATGTTGTTACCGATGGCCTTTTTCATGCTCCTAGGATGAGCTGAACGTGAGTGAACGATAATGTTTTTGCTAGTTAACTTACGATACCACCTAGTTTAAAGCACTCCGTGATTGTTTCGAATCTGCACATTCAGGAAAGTCAACCAATTTCCCGCAGGTGGTTTTCGGGTAAATTCTATGTACTCTGGCTGCTGATTCAGAAGTTGAAAGCAAGCGTTCATCTCGTCTTGAGTCGAGCACACCACAAAACAGTCGTCGATGTAGCGGCAGTACGTTACAGGCATTCGATTCAGAACAGGGTTTTCCACCTTCGACATAAAAGTGACCGCTAAGACAGGAGCTAGCCTCTGTCCTATCGCAAGGCCTCTCATCTGCTTATAGTAATCTCCAGCCCATCTGAACACAATGGATTTGAAACGTTCATCGACCAGCGTCACGATTTGGTGAATATTGAGACCATATAAATCCACCTCGGATTGGTGTTCATTCAAGATCTCAAATACGGCTTGGAAAGCGCTGTGATTTGGCACATTAGTGTATAATGAGGACACGTCAAAGGATTTTATGACGTAGCTATATTCCATCCTACTTCACGGGTTTTTTGGAGAAAACTGTTAGTGTTTGGCAGATGGGCAGGCACGAAATTCAGCAGCTGTTCAAGAACAAGGTTTAGCAACCAGGAAATTCAGTCCGTATGAACTACCACGCCGCTAATTATTGGTCTCACTTTGAAACTAGAGGGACCCAGAGCTGTGGTGTCTTCCGGGTTGAGCTTGTGAGTCTTCATGAGCACGTACAAAACAGGATACAACGGTAGCTCACTCTTTAGTCTAGAGACTAGGCTACTAGGCAAGTTTTCCGTTTTGGCTACTTTGCTCCAAGTCCGATAAAGCCGGCGATACTGTTTTGCATACTCTTCCAGTGAAGAGTGGCTATACGTCGTTTAATTGTGAAGGTGATGAAGTGTAATAGCCTTATCCAGCTCCTGGGACAGCACCACAAGCTCTCCTCCTTTGTCACTGACGCTGATTATCAGGGCGCCGGACGCTGAGAGATCCCTCAATTCTCGTGAAGCCCGTTTTTTTTTGAGCGCCAAGGTTGCAAACCCTGCGTTTACTGGTAAAACGCTGCAGTGCCATCAGCAGAGAATTGGAAAATATGCGAAATTTTGAATCTATTGTACTGTCAAGATCTTGCGGCTTGAGGAAACTGCTGGGGAAAGGAGGAATCTGAACCGCTAAGGTACTAACGAAACCCTGACCATTAACCCGGGCGTCGATTTTTGCCTGTCCTCGCCGACGATCTTGCAATGCCTGGAGGCTGCCAACGATTTTCCGTGAGACGCTGTGACAGAGGCATTGTTTAGGAGCGAAACTTGGACCCAAGTTCGATAAGGAAAGCGCGCCGCTAGATAAATTGTGTCACCAATGACTGAAACCCGTGGCCTACGCTCTTCCTCCTCTATCCGTCCATTTTCGAGGTTTGATAATAAGGTTGTGCCTAAATCACCATTAACACTACTGTCCAGCTTGCAATCAAGCAACACACTGAACTTTCTCTGCAGTCTTACTTTAACGCTAGAACGAATAGAATCACAAATGTCTCTTGACTCACGCACAATTCTCCTCCAGAGGTGAATCGCCACGTAACGTTCACAACACAATTCTTTAGAAATACATCTCCTGAGCATAGAATACATGATATCTTGCTTGCTCTGTAGAGCCGTCTTCAGAATGCGCATTTCGATAGCGTGGAGTCGTTTTCTGTCTTTTAGCTGACCGCAAACTCGATACAGATGTTTTGACGAGATAAAGTTCGGAGTTACTCCAATTACTGTTTTGTGGTGTGCTCGACTCAAGACGGGATGAACGCTTGCTTTGAGCTTCTGAAACAATAATCAGAGTATATAAAATTTACCCGCGAACCACGTGCGGGAAATTGGTAGGGTTTCCTGAATGTGCAGATTCGGAACGATCACGGAGTGCTTCAAACTAGGTGGTATCGTAAGCCAACTAGAAAAAAAAACATCATCGTTCACTCACGTTCAGCTTATCCTAGGAGCACGAAAATGGCCATCGTGAACAACATGTTCAGAACAGCGGCAGGTGTATCTCCAAGTTGAGAAGAGAAGTCTACTTCGATGGAAATATCTAGACGTCTAGCGATCGAGAAAGGATACGACCAGTCAGTGTGAAACACAAGATCAGAGCGGCAACGTTCCGTCTTCGAGCTCCACGACGTTGAAAGAGCGAAAATATCATTTTGCCTGCCATTTGTTTTGGATGCTTTGAGCACAGAAGTTCGTGCCTGCATTCGTGAAGCGAATTTACAGGATATGGTAAGATTAGAAGAAATACCACCTGCTAATCTTAAGATCAGCACACACAAAACCGCCTGTATGATCGCCTATGCACTACACCATCGTATGCTATATGCCCTTTCGGGAACGGAGGCGGCTGTATGATATCTGGCGTTGTGTACCTGATTACTTGCCAGGCAGACCGCTTTGTGTACGAATGAAGGAGCACCTAGGTGGTCTACAAAAGTCCAAAACAGCCACACCTCTGGGAGACCACCGAGTGCGCGCTCACGGAAATGCATGCTTTGAGGTGGCGGTCATGATTTTATCACGTGAGCCTGACATCGCGGCTCGCAGAGCCCTCGTAGTGTTTTGGATTGCGGCCAAAAATCCGAATATCAATCGCAAGGAGGAGCACATCGCATTCACTCAAGAGTTGTCACCTTACTTTGACCTGTGTGGGTTTGAGGACACGGATCAGCCACAAGCAATGCATTGAGGTAATTAGTCCGCCACAGGCAGTACCTCGAGGTAATACAGGTAGTTTCCTGAATGTTTTTTCGATTTCCAGGCTCCGAAGAAGGCGATAGCGCCGAACGGTTAGCCGAGAAAATCTGTACTATCTCTGCTGGCAAGCTACAGAAGACTATTTGCTATTATATTGCAAAACTCAAGATTTAGAAAACTTTTCTCCCGCTCTCACTTCTGTGAAATTGATGGAGGAGAACACTAAGGGATCCTTTTAATTGCGAACAACACCTCAGCGTATGAAATTTCTCTGGTTTGTGAAGACTAATACGGAGAAACTTCAGCTCTGCCCTGAGGTCTATATGTTATTACAAGGAGCACTGTGTTGCTGTAAGGCAAAGTTAAGCTAGCCCCGGGAAAGTAAGTAGGAATAGTGACGTCATCAAGAAACCCCTCACTAAGAAAGATTGAGCTTCTGCTTGTTGGTTGAACTTCTCTTTCTAGCCCGGTCCACATTTGCGAACAACAAACGAGTAAAGAATTCAAGAAGAGTGTGAAATTTTTTGACTGCGCCGCTCAGAAGACGTCCTATGCTGTGTTTAGAAAACTTTCTCAGAGAAAAGGATCCAAACTACTTGAGTAGTCGCCAGTAGGTGTTTTCAGCCCAGAGTATTACAAGGACTACTAAATTAGCCACCAAATCGTCCTACCCCTATTGTTGCGTCATCCTCTATTGTAGAACTACATCAATGTGCCGAGCTCGTTTCGTTTTCATTGACGCAAACGTAAAACTAATCTTCGCGGTTCAGGTTGCAGGAAAAGTGTTAGTTTATTGTGAGAGAAGCAATAGCGATGTGATCTTCCAACAAGAGTGATCGTGTGTTCACATTGCAGGGTCGACAATTTTCTATTCGGACACGTTTTTCTGCTGTGGCTCACAAAGGTTGTTGGCCTACCATAAGTCCCAATTTGTACTCTGTGGAATTTCCGCTCAGGGCTTTGTGAACTGTATTAACAACCTCATGTATATGTGAAATAAAATGGCTCTGCTCGATAAACCGTAAGATAAGTATCTCATAGAACATTTTCTTATCTTTTGGTGCGTCGGTATGTCCGATTGCCCGAGGTGCGGTACGCGGGTTCAGGCGGCACGTTTTTGAACATCGCTGCGGTAGCAGCGATGTATGATGTCTGTTTGTAAAACCGAATCCCCATCCTGTATAGAAGGCGATTTTATGTATAATGTATGTTCGCCTGTTCACTGATCAGACGCGTATTAATGAAGGTGTTGTACATATATACGTATCTGTAAACAGTAGGTGTTCCACCGAAAGGGCTACAAAAGAAAACTGAAAAATGCTATTACTGCTGACTTTGGATTGAGAAAACATCGATGCGATTTGGATGCTAGCAGCCCACGGCGCACTGGGAATTCCATAACGTGATGATCTCAGTGGTGAGAAGATCAATGCTGGGCAACTGACTCAGTTCCTACACTTTTGTCCCCATTAATTGTCAATAAATAAGAAAAGGGGAACGAGTCAATTGTAGGAAGATGCTTGGAAGGTTATTTTTGCATGCTCCTATATTTTTCCGACAAGCGGAATATGCGCATATTTAACAAAGAAGATTTGTGGTCAAATCCACTTTCGTATGCCCGATTTCTTATTGAGCGTGTTTTTCTTACCTTTCGTCCAAGCCTCTTTTCGGATGTGATGTGAGAGAAGAAAATGAAATTAAGAAAAAAGTTATAAGTAGAAAGGGTTGTGAATTTGACTCAATCGGCTGTTCGACAAGGTGCGCCGTCCCAATAGCTAGCCATGGCGGCATGCACGATGTTGAGCCGCGAGTGATTGAACCCAATCTGTTTCTTCCCATTTTATCACTTGACAAACACAGCGCCTGCAATGCCAAGTGACTTCAGATACTCGTTCACCACATCTCCAGTTGGGATGACGACATCAGTAAGCTCACGAGGCCAGTCGCGGTATGCCTACCTCTCTTCAAGCTTCAGAGATAAGCCTGCGCTACACTTTGAAAGCGTCAGAATCGTGCCGTATTTAGCAATCGTTTTGTGCAAGAGGCTAAGTTTGGCAAGGAAAGTGGGCGAGATCATACTCAGATACAACCGAAGGAGAACTCGAAATAACAACAGAAAGGCGTTGAGTCCACTCGACAGCGTAGGTTGCGGGTCGTCATCCATTGGACAGGATGGAATACACAGCGGAATGTTTTTTTACTGTTTTCGCATTTGCTTCTATATTGTTTTCGTATTGTTTGTCAGTTCAGCGTGGCATAACGTAGAGATGAGTTCGTCAATAGCGAAGACCCTGTACGCTCTTCGACATCAGCATTTGAATTCTAGGCTCTGCTGTTAACTCTTCCTCGAAAGGTGAGCCGGCCGAAAATTGTGATGATTCAGCATCTTGTAGTCTGCATAGGATGTTAAAGGCATCGTACGCGCTGAAATCCACTTTCCATTTTTTATGCTCAATCCCTTCCTCGGGCCCCTGTGAGAACGTACAACGAGCTTGGCTGCTTAAAAACGTACCATTTTGAGCATAAAGGAAGTGGAAAGTAGGGGATTCCGTCAAAAGGGGCCGGCCCTTCCGTCAGTCATTTGGCACTTTCGCAATATTTGAGCAGAACGTCGTGTCGCTAAGTACAGGGCATGCCACTGTACGCTGACGCACCGTCGAACGAAAGTGGCACTATCGACTGGAAATTTCTCGTCACATAACGAGCGATTGCTTCCAACGCTGCGCCAATGGACGAATTGTAGAACTGTTCCTTGCGCACTCCGCGTAACTATCCCGAGTCGATGCCGGCGCGAATTTCAAATGATTCTCAGAAGTTTTTTTAAAACGTTTTTTCTTGAAAAGTTAACGTTTTTGAGCGGGCTTTTCGCTACCTTTAGTCTCTATAGGGGGCTAACAACTCAAAAACGCTCAAAAACGAAACATGGATTTCAGCGCGTACGATGCCTCTAACATGCCTTCATGCTGCCTACAGCCTGCACATATGTAGATAAATGTTCGCATAAGGGTCGTCTCCCATTTCATGGAAGCATTTCTCTTATCCATTTCCTGTCTTTTGCTACACTTCAACTTCCTACACAAGTGTAAGCTGTTTCGAGTTGGTCAAGTGCTGCGGATCTCGCTCAATTGCTCAAATCACTGTTTGTTTCATAACCCCACAGCAACAAAGGCCTCTCACCATGGCTTCTTTCACACTTGCCGCGATTTCTAGAGATCCATGTATGTTTTGAATGTTATTGGTTGAGTTCGGTTTATCAATAATTCGCGCTCTAAATTTCTCGAACGCATAAGAAGACTTGAAAAAATTAATTTGAACTATCCAGTCAGAACTAAAGCTAGTACTAAAGCTTACAAACTTACCCAGGAGCTACATAGACATTGCGACTCGAATATTGTAAGCATTCTATAGTCATTCTGCTGTGCACTCTGAGAGAGTTTTAGAGTAATAGCTTCGAGTTTCTAGATGGAAAAGTTTGTTCCTTCAATGTTTTGGGTTTTTGTATTTTTTTGCCCCATTTGGAAGAGGCAAGGAATATTCGAGCAAGGATTGTCCGTGAGCGGGACTGTACCTACAATTTTATAGCATTTCAAAACAACTATGCAACAATTGTCATGAAAGCATAGTTTCCTAAGGTTTCGGGGCATCTACAAAACAATCCCTATTTTTTCGTCGTTGTTTCACTCCTATACAGCTTCGCTGATAGCCTAGCTTTAGTTTTAATTCTTGCGGTGCTCAAGGCATACGTCATGAAATCGACCACTAAAAAAGGAGATAAAACTGTAATCAATGAACGGATACAAAACAGATAAAAGAAACGTGACACCTCTGCTGCTATGCGCTTAAAGGACACGAAACTGCGAGAGGTAGGTAGAAATTCAAGACGAAGTGAAAGAAAGTTGGAGCCCGCTCTACATGTGAACAAATTTGATCTAAGTTGAGACTTGGGTATGCCATATTTGTCCCCATGCTAGTCAAAAATATGATTTATTTAGAAAAGTTTCAAGAAAACTAGACAGTCCATTTATGACCTATTTCTCAGTTCCCTATTTTAGTTTCATGGAATGCCGGGCTAAATGTACGCCGCGACTTTGTACGGAGAGGCTTTATATCATTGTATGAATAAGTGCTACAAAATGACAGCGGAATTTCAGGGCAAATGTGTTGTTTTCTGTGGTGCCTTGTAGCGTTTATCGCTAGCAACATAATCATGGTCGATGCGAATGTGGAATGTCCCGGAGTACACTGCGTATCATAAAGGTAGGACTCCCCTTGAATTTGTCGGTCTCGTGTTTCTCGAGCAGAATAGATCTTTTCTGTCAATACTACTGTGATCAGAATGTAAAATAACCCCTGTATACCTCTTTCAGGTTAGATTGAATGTTTGTGCACTTTTCTAGAATAAATTTATGTTTTAAATTGCGTGTCAAAAAGATAGGACACCCGGGCTAAATCGGATTTCTCGTCCGATAGAATTGTGCGATCCCAAACCTGATGGTCTATAGGCCTTCCTCGCATCTTTACTGCAACAAATACTTGATTTTGTATACTTTTGACCAGAATGATCTGCCCTAGAATGTCGGTCTTGCTCTATTTCACACTTATGTCCTGTTGGAGCGCAGAAATCGAGGGAATGCGACAGTCATTTGCTCAGACTCGACAAACTGAAATATCCCAGAGATTTTTCATTTTGTTGAAATTAGAAACTAAGACTATTCACTTTGGACAAGATAGTGGTTGCCGAGCAAAGAAGCCGACCTCAGACTTTCTGGTTGTCCGGCTAGAAACTGCAACTTTGTCGCCCGGAAACGTGGGGAAATGAAAGTAGGTAATACTCTCATACCCTGTGGTATTCACTGGAGATCATGTGACTGCTGGCGAACGCAAGCTGCAGACGTCCTTGACGGGCGAATTATCTGACAGATTATGGGAGATCTGTGACCGCAGTTCCTATGGCTAAGGTGAACAGTTACTTAGACTATTTGTGTATAGGCGATGGTTTCTAATGAAAAGGAGTCTTTCTTCAATTGGTCTGATGGTCGGAAGTGCTACTAAAGCAATTCGAGGGTAGGTGCTGTCCATTTTAGCCTTCAGAACTCCGAACGTAGATCTCTTATATATATTCCGTCAGAGCTTTTGCCCGTAAGGACGTTTGCAGCTTGCGTTCGCCAGCAGTCGGATGAACTCCACTGAGTACCAGAGGAAATCAGAGTAACACCTACTTTCATTTCCCCACGTTTTCCGGCGACAAGGTTACAGTTTCTAGCCGGACAACTAGAAAGTTCACGTGAGCAGGTCTGAAGTTGGCTTCCTTGCTCAGCAATAACTATCTTGTCCAGAGTGGCTACTCTACCTTTCTGATCTCAACAGAATGAAGAATCTCTGGGATATCTAGGTTTGTCGGGTCTGAGCAGAGGGCCGGCGATTTCTCTTGATTTCTGCGCTCCGACAGGAAACAACTGAGAAATGGTGCAAGATCCAGTTCCGAAGGCAGATCAGTTCGGTCGAAAATGCAAAATCGCGTATTTGTTGCAGTAAAGGTGCGAAGAAGTTCTAAAGGTCATTAGATTCGAGATCGCACACATTTATCGAACTAGAAATCCGATTTAACCCAGGGATGTCTTATCTTTTTGATACGCGATTTAAAACATAAATTTAATATATAAAATACACAAAAATTCGATCTAACCCAAAAAAACGTATACGGGGGTCATTTCATATTCTGATCACAGTAGTGTTGACGAAAATGATCTATCCTGCTTAACAAACACGAGACCTACAACTTCAGGGGGTGTCCTATCTTTATGATACGCAGTGTAGAGGGTCTCACTCATGAATCCTATCGAACCGAGGCTTGCTACAAGAGTCCATGGTACAGTTGTTAGCCCCACCGTTCCTTTTCCAAAGATTCTGCTGCGCCGCAAACCGGTCTAACTACCTGGCCCACGCAGTGACATCACCCCTTCTTTTGCAATGTACACTGTGGCGGTATTCATAAAACTACGGGCCTTCTGGGAGGGTCTGAATTCCGCCCGCCGCAGACATCGATTGGTTCTTGAAACGTTTCCGAGAGATTCCCGTAGTTTCATGAATACGGCCCCTGGAGAAGTCCCTTGCCTTCTTTGCGTGCGGAGCGATGGATGAGACAGCGAGAGAGCGGACAGGAGACGGAATAAGTAGTTTGCTATGAATGATAGTAATTTCGTTTCTATACAGGCTGTGTGAAGGTCAAACTGCCTTTCTGCCTCATATCACTGCGTTGTTTTATTCTCAGGTCATAAAGTATCCCATGGTCTTTATTTTGATCATCCATCTCTTCTTTCAGGGTTTCACGTGGGTGGTCTGCGATACCTTCTTCGGTATACATAATTACATGTGAGGATGACCGTCGCACTAGATAATTTGACTGGAAGTTAAGAAGAATAAAGGCAGCGTCCATACGTAGCGAAAGCGGGCGTTCCCGCTGTTGTTCGCCTCTCGACGCTCCTCAACGCTGGAGCAGCCCTTGCACGCAAATGAACACAGGCAAACACCCTTACCTCGTGTTTATTCGATTGAAAATGTTTGATCGGGTGATCAACCGCTCGAGTCGGCGCAACGGCAGATGATTTCGATTTCCGTGGTGGGATTATGGAAAAGAAGGACAGCAGTTTTGCTATAGGTTTAATGTCACATGCTTTAGTGAGGAAGCAGTAAGCTTGAAACGTGCTGCTTGCTTCGTGGTGCAGGCTTAAGCGAGCGAGAGCGAGCGGGCGAGGGCGCGCGAGAAGGAACGCCTGTGAGCGGCTAGCGAATCGTGTGCCCACGATGACCATCGATTTTGCGTAATCGCACGCTCTCGTCACGTGTGGACGGAGCCTAAACATATTCGCACTTCTGTACTTGCGTAATTACGCAGACAAAGACGCGTGATACCTGCACGTTGCGCTCAGAAAATACAGCTTAGAGCTCGCCGTTTCCTTAAAGGCAGTGTTCCCGATAAGAAAATTTGTCTCAGTTTCCCCTAGGAATGGGTAGTGGAGGGGCACACTGTAACGTAGACGTTGAAAGAACGCATTGAAATGAGCCAGGAAGAGCTCCAAAAGAGCCTGAAGTTGCCACTTTGAGCGCAAGGCAGACTTAAAGGCAGCTAACACGCTCGCAAGCATAGTCGAGATAACTGCATAGATAGGTCCGCACGGCCCGTACTATGTCGTCAACGACGTTTGAAGCGCTGAAAACTGTCCAGAATGACAATGTTTGAGCAATCTTGCCTTCCACGCCCGTATTTTCACACCCCTTCGAGTAACAGAATGAGAATCGATACTTGTGAAAACGTGTGATAATTGAGAGTGATAGCACTATCAAATGGGAGTGCACGAGAGAAATAGGTTGGTTTACTTGAGTATAACATGTCTGCATACCTATTGAATCTCGTCCACTTTCGAGAATGCCGCTCTGCTTTGGCTGACCTCTTGAAATGGAGGATTTTATCAGTGCACAAACATGTTATATTGAGGTAAATCGAGTTTTTTCTCTACTGCACTCCTTTTTTATAGTGCTATCATTCTAAGTTATCACATGTTTTCTCATGTATCGATTCTCATTCTGTTACTCGAAGGGGTGGGAAAATACGGGCGTGGAAGGCAAGATTGCTCAAACATTGTCAAATATTGTCATCCTGGACAGTTTTCAGCGCTCCAAACGTCGTTGACGACATAGTACGGGCCGTGCGGACCTATCTATGCTGTTATCTCGACTATGCTTGCGAGCGTGTATGCTGTCTTTAAAGAGCGCAATGCCCGCCTCCTAAGAGAGCAAATGAAAACTCGAGATCGTGAGATAAGCAATGGTTTCCAATCAATAGTCTCGTTTCTCCCTTCATTCTCAACTTCTCTCTTCACTCAAGTCAGCTCTCATACACCGGCTGCTAAAGACGGAAGTTACAAGCCTCGGACAACTCGTCTACCATGCTCCCCAGCTTAGTTTTGGAGGGACCATACCTCCTTTCCCAGAAGGTCTTCCACGATTCCAAAGACATCATTGGACCGCTTCCAAGACGGGCAAAAAAAAACAGAGAAACAATTCTAATCGTGAACAGTGCCTTTAATCGGGCTCTACAGCGTGAAAAATCTATTTAGTACGGAACGACACTATTTGCGTCGGACGCCATCATAACGGTGATGGTGATACCCGTAAAGGGATTTAGGCCGAGATCTTACTTCCAGCGACGAGCGATGCGACGCAATGCTTACCGACAATTGATATGCCTGATGTGCACTGTCGCTGTCGCTGGTCGCGGGAAGTATGATCCCGGCATTAGACTGAATTTGGTCTAAAACTGCGCGCGTATTAGACTGACTGCAAACAGGCGCGAGATTAGAATAAGCTTTAAATTAAATTGGACGCCTTGTACAGTGCTCTGCCACGTTTTACTAATGTGCTTGTGTTCGGATCAATAAGAAAAGTATGCGGTGGCTCGGGGTATATTCTCTTGGTAAATGATTGTGGCTGGATTCTCTCTTTGTCCATGCGATTGAGAAACTAACACGTGATAGCGCTTAAGCCTTGTTTTTACTGCAGGCAATCGCAGCGGCGGTGCGGAGGACAACTATCACTTTTCCATCGCGCATGCTTCAAAAGTGGTGAAAATGTGATTGCTCTATGGCAAGCGTTGGCCATCGCTGCAACGCGGGCGCCTAATCCCCGATTTTAGTGCGAGACTCTAAATGCCACACGAGCAAACTCATGTGGGATGTAATTCAGGACGAAAAAAAAATTCCATGAATCCTACACAGTCAATGTTCAGCAAAAACCAACGAAGTAGGGACATTTCAACAAGAATTAGCAGTAGACCAAAAACAACATCAATATCGATCATGGATTCAGGTCAATACCCAACTATTGTTTTAAGGCTTGGTTATCGCAGATTTCCAACTGTATTCCCCTCCTGCTCTCAGGGTAAAATAATAAATCTGCTATTATGCCTGGCGCATTGGAGAATTAATTTTTCTCCTTTTCTAGTGATAGATGTCCTCAAGGTACAAAACTGCTCAAGATGAAGACCAGGGATGTGCGGAAAAACGTATTCTGCAAACAGAAAGCAGACAAGAAATCCAGTCTCACAGAAAACAAAAAAAAATCTTTGAATTTCAGGCAAAAATCAGAAAGCAGAAACAGAAAATTTCACAAAAATCAATAAATAATGTTCAGCAAATAATATTTGTGCTTTGTTACAGCGTACTTTTTACAAATTTTCCCGTGATAAACGATTCATTTGCACAAGTTTGAGAAATAAAATTAGCCAGAGGGAGAAAATTAATTTTCGAGAGTCAGCAGTTCTGCCAGGCAGATGATAAATGCAAAATGCCCCTCCAACCCCCCTTCTCCTCAAACAATAACACTTGATCACTTGATCAGGAGTTCAATATGTGCAAAGAGTACATAGTTTCAGTAGTAGCGGACTTTCCGTTCCCCAAGGTGCATATTTTAAAATTTATTCCAAGGTGATTGCTGGGTTGTGCACTTTACTACTCTTCAGCGCGCTAGAGTAACACGCGTACCTCACGAGTGTGCAGTGTGAGTATAAATGACCTGAAGCGCCGCTCGCTCCATCATAGCGGGTTCGCTCGTGTCTCTGCGACAGTTTCAACAACTACATACGGTTTCCGTTTTCATTTTAGTCTGACACATGAACCAGGCGGTTGGCCGTGCGAGGTTGGCGGCCTCAATGGAGAATGATGTTTCGATTCGTGCGGGTTGATATACCATCGCAGGCCCGTGCACTCATAAGACTAAAATTATACATTTACATACATCTACACCCCATCACCAAATTCTCGACAATACATCTTATTCTAATTCTGTGTCATCTTGCGCTGGAATGAGTCAAAATATAATTTTAGAATCTGTGCGAATGGCTCTGTTGGAACAAAAATTTGTCTAACTCCACCAAAGTGGTGACACTGGAGTATTGTCAGTGTCTACCAACGTGTAGAAAGCATTCATACTCGAACACCAAGCTTGTCAGGGTACGAATAGCGGGCGCTGAGTGGTGTCAAAGTACATTACCATCATTATTCCATAAAATCTGAGTTTTCGCGTTATTACTGTTTAGGATACCTTCTGAGGATATCATCAATTGTAAATCTTTGAGTGAGGGTAACCACTACAAGATAGAGATTAGGTATCAGTTTCTTCAATCTCTACTGGGATACGCATCGCATTCGACGTATATTTCATAGAGACTTGAATGCTTTTCAGACCTTTACAGTGACATGCGACTGTCAGTCGACTTCCCAGTCGGATCCTTTTTCTCCTAACATGGATCTAGTACCAGTTCGAAGACTCCGTAGGGATGGTAGATCTGGTTAACTCTGGGCGAAGACCGACCACAACCGTGTCGAGCGTAGAGCTGCGAATCCTGCTACTACGCCACCCCATCTCGCATAACCAGCATAGCGAAATAGACGTGTTAACTGCAGGGAACTGCAGAGAATGCGGGTGTTTGTTTTCAAACCTACAAATATGTTTACCTTCTATGAGCTCCGGGCACTTATCACTGAAGTAATAGCCACGAGTCGGAGTACACAATTTTTCTGTTTTCTGCCAAATTTTGCCTATTTTTACAGAAAACGAAAAACAAATGGGGTCTCTAGAGGCTATAAAATGGCGAAATTCACATGGTTCTTACGCGTGCTGGTGCGGAGCGGAAGTTAGAGACAGTGAGAGAGTGGAGGGCAGACGGAGACCCAGGCTTCGCGCGCGCAGCTCGCGCCTCGATTGATGTGAATTACGGCGTTTTATAAGGGGGACCTTTTGACTGCGGACATTTCGTACAGATCCAATAGAAGAAATCACAACGGGCGTATAACCACAACTCTGATCTTGAAAAGCAGTTCAGTCCGGCGAACTCAGGAAATTGAATTCATGTTGCATGTAAGACAAAAGGCGCAAGACAAAATATTTGTAGCATAAATCGGTCAATGTATAATACTTGCAAGTTATTTCGACATATGTATGTTACATGCGATCTATTGGTCCCTCGCTCGCACACATATCACATTCATTCGCCAATATATTTTTTACATGTAATATGTTTTCGATTGCTGAAAACTTGATACTTGTAATATGAAGGACGATTATGTGCATCATGCTTGTAACATAACTCGGCCAATGTACTCGCGCTGATGACGTCGTTGATCTCTCGCTCCTCATGGTTCGTGCTAGTCGTGGGTAGGGTTAGAAGGATTGACATACAATATTTTCGAAGCAAGCCTTGAGCCCACAGCTTCACGTATGAAGCTGTGATTCCAAGCTTGCTGCCTCAGTTATGGAGCAGCAAGCTTTAAGCATCTGGGATGCCCAAGAGCTTAAAGTTTGCTGACTTGTACCTGAAGCAGCAACATGGAATTTGCAGCTCTAACATTGAAGAATCGAGCTTCAACTTGCAGCCATAATCAAGCTACATGAAGTATAAGTGCATGTTACTTGTCATGTATGTTACGTGCAATATAAGCGTCGGTTACGTGACAAACAAAGGTGAATGTCTCAAGTTTCATACAGTTCATATTACATTTTTTATTTTTCTGAGATGAGCAGCGAATAAGACGGTCGGGAGAAAATGTGCTTCTGCGCACTGTATAGAATTAGAGTTTCTCTATGCATGCATCATGATCGGAGGTGGGGGACTCAGAGGGTGAGACCTGAGTTATTCTCCTCTCAATCGATGCTAGGAGCAGTGAGCTGCGTTTTTCGTGATGAAAAATCGGAAAGAGGGTCAATAGGCTGTTTCCTTGAAAGCCGTGTTCACGATAATCTGCAATCTCGACATAACTTGCTGAATCGATCACTTGGTCCCCGTCTGGAACTGGGATGACGGTGAACTTGAGAAAACAGAAACACAGAAAATGGTGAACTCTCACTCCACCTCCATACTCTCAGTGGAACTGCTTTTTGGGACGACGGGATCCTTTTAGTATCCGTCGTTTGATATTCTCGACTTTGTGTTGCTCCGTTTTTCCCTATAAACTCTGACTAGTACTGTTTTGCATGGTTTAATCTTTCATTTTCGAGAGACCCCATTTGTCACCGGTGGCATCCACTGAGCAATCAATCATTGCACCTGGCAACTAGTAAAGGAAAAAAACTCCTCCACTGGAATGAGGCATTTGAAGCTTTCTTTTCGCCGTTTCTTCGTAATTTTAGTGATGCGTGGTAGCGAGCGCATTGTTTGAGTGGAAAACTTGGAAAAAAATCATCATGAGCACTGCCGTTATGGAAGGGGTGACTCCCAATTGTCTCTATTCGATCAAGTGACAGAGAGAAAATTGGATCTGAAGATCTCGGAAGTTCCTCTGCTCTTCCAAACACTCTGCGCATGCAGTTCGATTCTAGTCACTGCTGAATTGTAGACTTTGTTGCTAACACCCCTTAGGCACGTCTTTGTGCAAAGAATGCTTATAATTGATTGCCTTGTATTCTGCACATTACGCACATACATAATGTAATGCCATGGTTTTGCTAATAAGGGCATGATTTCTCAATTGTGATGATACGGTCTTTTGGTATTGACAGTCCTTTCTGTGGCTTGCAGCATTCCCGTCTGTCGCAACTATGCAACTCTCACAAAACGCATCTATTCCGGGTTATCGTGTGGAGTTGATCATATGTACCAGGGCTGTGCGTTATACCGTTAACGTGTTAACGCATTAACGGGTTAACGCGGTTTTTTCCCGAAAATTAACGATTAACGCTTAACGAAAAAAATACTTCTCATTAACGCACACCCCTGATATGTACATCCAGGTGCCGTAGTAAACCCCCAGTCCGGCTAATTAAATCATCCGGACTGTTGACCTGACAGCCGGCTGCCAGCATGCGGACACGCACGTTGTAGGATAGCAGGCGAGGGCACCGGCGCAATACCTGGCCAGGTCCTAAAATCAGATGGACTCGTATAATAATCCGGATGCTAGCGTGCTACGGAAAAGCACTGCTATTGGAGAGTATTTTCAGCCCAAGTCGTAAGTTACAAATAGCAACTTACGATTCGAGCTGAAATTTGGGAAGAGACGCAAAGCTTCGACACACGGGATTCAAACCTTTCGGCGACGTCAGCAGGACGTCATGGAGATCTGTATGACTTCGGATGGCGTCAACAGGACGTCGTAGAAAGTAGGTAGTGCTCCAGATTATAAACGCTAGCAGGACGTCGTGGAAAACATTTAGGGCTTCAGATGATGTCGTCAGAACGTCGTGGGAAGTTGTTAGGGCTTCAGATGACGTCCGCAGGACGTCATGATAATCAGCGGGGCTTCAGATGATGTCGTAGGGAACGTCGTGAAAAGTTCTTAGGACTCCAGATGACGTGGCCAGGATGTCGTGGAGAGTAGGTAGGGCTCTACATGACGTCGTCAAGACTTCGCGAAGGTGATCGCGCGTAAGCTGATTGCGGTCGTTGAAGTAATCGCGCCCAGAACAACGCCTATCGCAGCGTCGCCGATTGGCGGAAACTGTTGCGGAAGACACAAACATCTTCTTTTCGTCGACTGGATTTTATGTCACTGCTATAAAAATGGTTATGCCTGCGCTTGCACTCGTTGGTATGTGTACACGCTTGTTTGTTAGTGTATGTGTGTGGGCGCACGCGTTGGTAACACCGCGTGTGCATATGTGAACGACTTTGTGTGCATCCTTGTACACGCGCGCGTGCACGCGCGTATGCGCCAGCGCGCGTGTTTGCGCAAATGTCCTCGTAAGTGAGCGCAAGTTGCGCCTGTCCTCTGTTTCAGAGTCAAATTCATTTCTGTTTGTCGCGTGCGTCTGCGCGCGTACGCTGCGTCTATTTCTCCCCGCACTTTCTCACGGTCTAAGCCCTCGCACCGCACAAGCACGCGAAGAAACACAGTAAATTTGGTAACCCCAAGAACAGGGGATATGTGTGTTTTCGCGTGGGTGCGTTTTTTTAAAAGCGGGTAATTGTATGCGCATGAGCATACGCATATGTATGTGCATATGCGCGTGCATGTTATTGAAAGTCGACAAGGATTACATTAATACTTCGCGTCCTTATTGTGCGTTATCGCAATTATATCATATGTGCACAGAGCATGCACCAACGCAAAATAAAGAGCGCGTAACAGTGCGATATCTGCTGACTGTAAGTAATAGTGCGCGGGAGTATGCGCGCATGTTTGCGAATATGAATGCTATTATGCGTGCGTGTCACGCATAGACAGTGATTAGGCAATCGTTCGAGCATGCGCGCGTGTTCTCGTGAGCGGAATTGGGTGATTGTGGTCGCATATATATGAATGCGTGCGTGTGTGTGCATATTATCACTGCGCGCATGAGTGCAAATGTATACACAGAAGGACGCAAGGATGTGCTCGTTTTTTGTGTAAGCGTATGTACCACTGTACATGCTCGCGCATGAGTATCCATGAATGCGCGTAGATCTCCAAGGGTTTTGCGCGCATATGTATACGAGGCAGGTGTGCGCATATATACACTGGCACACGTGTACGTGCACGTATACACGCGTTGGCGCGTGCATGCATTTTTGAAAATGCTCGTGAGTGTGCGTGTGGTGCGCGCATGCGGGTGAGTGTGCACCGATAAGGAGGCGTTCACACATTGCGCTACGAGTGACCACAACCATGCATATCAGTCATTTCGATTCTTGCAGATGTGGATGACAAACACTCCATTGCGTCACCAATCGGACGAAGCTGGAAATAGATCTGAGCGCGAATAGGTCCGCGCGCGGTCGTTTGCTGGAACAAGCGTAGAAGCGTGCGTAAATGCGTTTTCTGTGACATTTTTTGATAGATTTATTTTGAGAGGTAACTAGTTTACGGAGAATCTTGTAGTATGTGTCTGTTCATTCAACAGAGTAAACAAAAATCAAAAATTTTTAAGTTGATTTTCATAAATCAAAAATAATTGCTCTCTAACCAAAGATTATAGGGAAATTTCTGGTGAAAATCTGGTACATTTCGGACCTGAGACAGTCCGTACTCTGTGGCGAAAGGTGAATATGATGAGTTCTCAGGGAAGATCAAGCTCCTGGCGGAACACTCCAACCCTGAATTCGTCGCATGCATCCGGCATCAATTAGACTAGACACAGCCCTCGATCGTTAATGTTTGCTACTGCCAGCCGGGTGCCGCCAACCGTCTTCGCTCGGCTGACTTGGGTTTACTACGGGCCCAGCTCACCACTGATAATAATATGAGCTAGTATTAGAAGTATGCTACGACGGAGGTGCTTGGCGGAGGGGATGGGGGGGGGAGATCAAAAGATGCATTAGATATATCTTGACCCACGGCTTCATTGCTGATGATTCTTGCTTCAGCAGTGTGTGACTGTACGTGCATTTCGACTTCACGGTAAGCTCTATAAATCAGTACTGACCGCAAATATTCAGCACAAATGTCTCGTCTCCTACCGTGCCTTGTAGCTCTTATCGCTTGCAACAGTATTTTGACGTACGCATGGTCAGCACCCTCCAGACCCTGTGGTGCCTGTTGTCAAATGTATCATCCTTATTACGGCGAAATAGTTAAACTCGAATGTCATGAAGATTGCGTTTCTAAGGTAAGGCAAACGTGATATGATGTTATGTCGCAGTCGAACCGCGGTGAGCAGACTCATTTCCATTGGGAGCATTTGAGCTTGCCTTTTCCATTTTTTTATCTCACCATTATTTCTCTAACAGCTCAAGTGTTGGCTATCTCGTCCTCACCCATGCATCTATGCGGAATCTCGACATTACAATGCACTGAATTGTGCCAAAAAATCATCCAAAATAATATACATAGGCACACGTGGATCGCGTTTATCTGGCTATGTTGCTTTCTCAAATATTGCGGTTTTAACAGACAGAAAAACAAAAACGAGAAATGCTGTGTATAGTTGGGGCAGCCGAGGCACGGCTGATATATTATATCATATAATATTGATCGCCAGCACTCGCAGGGCAATGCGCCTTAAATCGGACGCATACTCGGGAAACTCTACGACCACAAAAAAAAGTTACAAGATTTCCAATGGGGTATGAATCTGGAAAATTCACAGTTTTTTTTTGGTATGCTGGCTCAAAGCGTGATTTCCAAAATTAAATCTGAGTTCTACGGTCCGTTCCAAAATAAAATACACAGAACAGACTCTCCGCATTGTTTAGATTCCCATGCACCTTCTCTTTTCAGTTTTTTTTTCTCCTAGCAAAAAAAGCATATCGACACTTACAGCAGGGCTAGAATGCATTCAGTGCGTTTCGTAACTAGAAGGTCACCTCCAAAAACAGATTTTTGAAAGAATGGAGACAGACCTTCAATCGGATTGTGGTTATTATTTTGTGATTATACGTCTATTGCGTGGCGGAGGGCTTGTTTGATTTGAGAACTCAATTTGATGCTTTACAGCAACATTTTGTCAAATAACGCATCGCTCTACTCCGCCAACGCGTAGCTAGATGCCTCACACGGAAACCAGAGATGCCCACTGTTTCGGAGGCATCTGGTCTGGTTTTGACCCGAAAATTTAGATAAGTTACGGAAAGTTTAGCCTCAGTTGGTGAAATTTTAGCTACAGCGCCCGCATATTGTACGTAAATTCTCGCTACAGCACCCGCATATTCTACGCTTATTCTCGTTGCAGCACTCGGTCGATCAACCCACCCAGTCTTGATCCGTCCTAGAAAAGCGATCCCCGCTGCGATCGAGAGCATCGTCGTTTCTTCCCAACGGCCTGCACCATCCCAGCGGCCAAAATTATCCCTAGCAAGGTCTCTCAGAGAGCTACACGTGGTCACCCTCCACGACCACCCTCAGAGTGTCAAGTTATCCGTGGGTTGACTGGGCCAACACTGTTCGAAACGCATCCCTGCGTTCCGCGTAGCCAACGCGGGTTTGAGATTGCATTCCAACACAGGCTGTTGCTAAATCCGTAGATCCTCGCTGCAAAATTGTAGCGAAAATATACGGGTTTAGCATCAGGGAGATCAATGTTTCAAATTTTAGCCTTCGTTTTTACGTAGAATACGCGCAGAATTTGCACTCTTAGGGGCTGAGCAGAGTGCCATCAGGGCGCGGCGCGGTCTGATGATGGAGAGCCGTATTGATAGATCGCCGCGATCTATCAATACGGCTCTCAATCATCAGGCCGCGCCACGCCCTGATGGCACTCTGCTCAGCCCCTTATAGCCTGGCCACAAGAATATGCGGGTTTTAGCTATCGTAGCTTAAACCCGTAAATTCTTGCTACATGGAATGAGGCGGCGTTACAGGCCAAGCCTTCGGAGGTATCTAGCTACGCGTTGGCAGAGTATGACCATAGGATCACAGACTGTAAATCAGTTTCCGTTGTGTGAGACTAGTAGTGGCCGTATTCAAAAAACTACGGTTGCCTCCTGGGAGGGTCTAAAACCCGCCCATATCATGCATCGGCTGGTTCTTAGAACCTTCCCGGGAGGCTTCCGTGGTTTCATAAATACTGCCACAGCACAACACGGAACCTCTACAGTCACTTGGTCCTTCACGTTCACCAGCAGCACGGAGGTGTTGCTGAGACTTGCTCCAAGCAAGGTTTCTAGTGCGCAAGATCGGAAGCCGCTTTATGGTTCCTCATTGGCGATCTTCATCTTTAAAGCTGGAGTGAACTGAGGATGATGAGCATAGCTGTTTCTTGCAAAATGGTCGCAACTGTTTTCCACAGAATTGGAGTCAAGTCTCAAAGCACGTCCAGTCAGGCTAATAGATTCACCCGACCTCAACCTTTTCCGCTTTAGTCGGCTAACTTATATAGTGGCACTGCCTTGCTGGAAGACAATGTCTTGGGGAAGTGGAAGTGCAGGATTGTACAGCAGATGTGTTTGTAGTGTTGCCCGTAGCCACAGCTAAGTCCACCCTTATTTACGGGACTGCCAGTTTCAGTGTTGAATAGGTAATGAAGGCACGGGTCACTGCAGCCCTTTACGCGCCAATGTTGCGCCAACTGAGGTTGATTTTTCGAGCTAGGGTACCACACCATCTATAGGTGGAGCCACCTGATCCGTGCAAGCTAATTTTTTTCGATCGGAGAACACCATTATAACTCTTTTTTCATCATCTGAGAGCCTTCCTCACCATAGGGTGTAATCCTCTATACTTCGAAGACTTCTGGCTAGGTTACATCTTGCAAAATCAAATGTTGGTGGTGCTCCTATGGACAACGATCGACTTAGATGGGTACCTGTTAACACTACGAACAAATCTGCTACCCAATCCTGCACTTCGAGTTCGCCAAGACAGTGTCTTTCAGCAAGGCAATGCCTTTATCTAAGTTAGCCGATCAACGCGGAAAAGGTTAAGGTCGCGTAAATTTATTATTCTAGTGTGACCTGCTTCCCAGCTCGGCGCCAGTCCTGTAGAAATTATTCGCGACATTGTTGCGAATATAATTATGTTAATAATGGTTATTTTGCCTCGGATTTGGATATGATGAAAATCGCAATTGAGTCAGCCTAAAGTGGTATCTGATCATCCGCACCAGAAACCTCGCTGATAGTGAGCCTCAACAACACTTTCATTTTGCTGGTGAAGGTGAAAGACAATTTCAGTGTAGAGCTTTCGTGTTGTCGTGGGTTCACACAACGGAATTTAATGCACAGTCAGTAATCTTATGGTTACGAAACGGTGTGTCAATCGATGAAAAGTCGTGAAACTACAAATCGAGCTATCAAACGATAAGCAAATGCTGCACTTTTTCTTTCAAGTTTTTAGGGGTGACCTAAACGCAATGTTTTTCCTGCGATGAGCGACAGCAGCAGTAAAGTTTAGCCATATCGAGTTTGGGTTGATATAGATGACAACACCACATATATAGCGCCGCTCGTAGAAGTACGAATTAGGGCCTGGCGCCAACTCGTCTCTTTTTTTGATGCATGATGCGATTTTGGATGTGAATAATCTACTCATTTTTTTCAGGGTGGAGTCAATGGCCATTGTGAATTTGTCGATAAAGAGACATGTGTGTGCGATTATAGATTTGGTGGAAAATAAAGGAAGTAAGCATACATATTTGTAATTCAACTTCTCCCTGCAGTGGGACATCGGCGTTGGAACTGCTACGCACTCCGACGAAACCAAATCTTCGCTCCACTGGAATGCGATGCATTCACGGGTTGAGCCCCTGATCTGACGAATTAACACCTTTGCTCCACTGGAATGATTTGGACTCTTGGGCCACTGCGCCCCCCCCCCCCGCAAAGAAAAAAAATTCGATTTCTCCCATTCACACTCTGCCTTCTTTGTTTCGTTTTTTTCAAATAAAATTTATCAATATTTTCCGCAGTGTAGTAAATTGTAGAGTTAGTACAGCTTTACATAGAGAGGAACGTGAACGAATGTTAAACCCAGGAAGAGTTTCGACGACGTCGACGATAGGGAGGTCGGTGACCTCACACTCCTTCCTGGAAGTCGGAAGTCTCTCTTTACACGAACAAGAGGGTGGATGCCCTTCTCGTACTTGGCAAAATATATGAGCAGTTCGAAAACTATTTAGGGCCTCCACAGTCTCAGTAAAAAATACCGAAATTGTCCATCGTCGCGTTGAAGAGGCGTGGAACTCTTCCTTGAAAGAAGGAGTGGATTCTGAGATTCCTATTCCACAAGTCTTGTCCTCGACTCCAATGGAACGCCGTACTTTAACTGTACAGTCATGGTGGAAAGCAACAAAATCCTGATTAAAGATGGAAAATCAGGTTGAACGGTCCAAATATTTGTCTCAGGTTTCAACGCGGAAAACTCAACGAAAAAATCAGAACTTTTGTAGGCTCTCCTATCCTTTTTTTCTATTCGTGTTACGAAAAAAATTGAGGCAAAAGTTTAAATTTAATTCGATTGCGGGCGCAACACATTATAATTCTAAATACTCACGAAGTGAAAGCAGGGGTGGAGACTTTAGAAGATTGCTCAAGATTTTCGCGAAAACCCAAGATGACTTTCAAGGAAATATCTACCCCTATGATAGACAAAAAGGATTTGAATCGATTCAATCGTTGATCCAATTGTGGCTCAAAAGAGGGTCATTGGGTAAAATGATAGCCTCTAAAGGAGCGTGCATCTTAACAATATTGGACTGATTGGACTGGAAAATGTTGATGTCAGGCATTAAAGGTATGTTTTTGCAAGCAGACTGCAGCGTAAACGGCTTCCATACATGGAACTCAGACTTGTCTCTATTTTTAATTGCCTTTATTGCTACACGAGATTTACGGACCTTGATTATAGCACGGTTTAGCCAATCGCTTTTAAAAGCTGCCGTATCATCCAACTCTGCGATGTGAGCTACTATTTGTAATAAACAGTTTACTTCTCTATACGATCGCCTTATAACTTCATGCATAATGAAGGCTGCGTAATACGGCATGGATTCTGAGGCGGCTTTGCACTCCCCATTGGAGGTAGGAGCAAATTTGGTGAACCTACAGCTTACCGCAATGTTGAAATGACGTGGTGCGGTTGCGGTCACACACTAAAACTACGGTGGAAGACGCCAGATTTCATTATCGATCGACAGCACAGCTGATTTTCGGGGTGAGTACCAGTTTTTCTTTTTTTTTCTTGTTTGCTCCGGCATTATTTTTGTTTCTGACGCTTATAATATTACGATTAGGTGCTTTTATTAGCGTGCGAGAGGGATTTTCCGTTCTTTTTTTTTCAATTTCTAAACAGAATTTTGAAAAAAAAACACTTGGAAGCCCGAACAGCCGGCTAATTTCCCTCACGCACTAAGAATAGCCCCTATTCGCAATATTTACACATTTAGAAACAAAATCGAAACAAACAAGAAAATAAAAGGAAAACCGTTTCTTACCCAGAAAATCAGCTGTGCTGTCGATCGATAATAAAATCTGGCGTCTTCCACCGTAGTTTTAGTGTGTGGCCGCAACCGCACCATGCTCTTTCAATATTGCGGTAAACTTTATGTTATAGCATATGGCACAGAGACAGTGCCAGCCCGCAATAGTGGGCGCGAAGTCTCATTAGGATCCATGCCGGCGTTATATAAGCGGAATCTTTTGGATTAAAGCTTATTTCGGCATAACCGAAGTCTTCGAAGCTCGTCCTGATGAAGCTTGATAGTTGCTTGTATTGTGATAACTGCCTCCAAGGCAGTTTCATTTCACACCTATAATGAAATCCGGTAACACACGATCAGAGTTTTACTCTGAAACATTCATCTGTCTCGACGATGTCATTCATCTGCATCCTACAGGGGGCAAGGCGGTGACATTGTTCACCTCAACTCAACACTATCGTCAGTGATAAAGAATCACCCTAGAGAAGAACTTTCTGAAAAACTCTCACTGCGGCACTCCGACTCCTGGTATGATTATGAGTGATTTCACTTTCAATATGGACGGAGTTTCCAACCATGCTGTCGACAAGTCGACGGTGATATTCCGCGTGTTTCCTTTCCTTGTTCCGCTTGTAGAGGTTTATCGTCTGTATAATTCTTGTGATATGTTCTTTGGTACGGAATGTGCCTTTCTCATCGGACTTTGTTGGCATCTTGTGGCTTGCGGGATGCACTTTGTTATTGTAGATGGCGAGCACGATTGCGGGCGCAGCCGGCGCTGAGAAAGTTTGCTGGCGCAGGGCGGATATATATTGCACGTCGATGGTACCAAGGCATATCACCATTTTTTATTCCTCTTGGCGCGTGTCACCTATTCTGCGAGTAGATTAAAAGGCTCATTAACTCTTCTGGGCGCGTATCACTTATTCTGCGAGTAAGTCTTTGAGGCTGATTCACTTCTTCTAGCGCTTAGTTGTTAGCCAGCTGCCCAAGAAGCTCATTTATTTCTTCGTTATATTGGATAAGTTAGCCAGCGCACAGAATTCCATTTTGCTGCATTTATGTATTATGTATTGTGTATTGTGTATTGATTATGATGTTTTCGTGTTAATCTGGTTTGTGTGAATTATTAAAGGTTTAATTAACCAAGTTTGAGGTACTCGTGTTGCGCATGTGATAACAGTGGTCATATTGGCGTGGCCCCGAACTTGTTTGGGAAAGACGAGCTACCAACTTTGCGCGTAACCCAAGTCACTTCAAGTGGTGCATCGGCCGCTGACAGAATCAGAGGTCGATTTCAATTTTCAATTTTTTTTTTCAAAGTATAGGCTTATGCATGATTGCTTTGCTTGGTTCACAGAGGTGTTGTCCACGAGTTTGATAGGATCACAGTCTTCTTGGCCCATCGAGTGAATCATCGCGTATTATTCCTCTTTGTCTTGGTGATCGGAGTGGCATTCATTAGCGTCCATCGCCCGCGTTCGAAATTCAAAAATAATTCTAGAGCAGCTGAAAGGGGACGGTGTGGAAAACCTTAAATCGATGGACGACGATGGGACACCAGGATCTGAGAGGAGTTGCCGTAAAAAACTCCAAGAGGCAATAGGAGCTATCGAGTCCTGTCCCTCAAAAAATTGAGGAGTTATGGGAAAATTATGGAAGTGCGATGGACAAACTGGCAGAGGTCCCAAATTCAGAAAGTAACGACTTCGAGGTATACTCTACCAAGGCTGAGCAGGTATTAGGCTCTGCGCTTGACTACACGGTACTACTGCAAGGCCGTTTACGCTCTTTTACTCCCAGCGATAGTGGTACGAGACCTGCGAAAGCTGCTTTGTCGAATTCAGGATCGACAGAGACAACAACTGGGCTTCCCACAATACCTGTTCCGACTTTCAGTGGAAATATCTGGGATTGGAATAATTTTTGGATTCTCTTCAAAGCCAATGTCCACGACCGGGCCTTACCAGCACTTTTCAAATTCAACCACTTGCTGAACGCGTTGAAAGGAGAGGCTTACAATTCAGAGAGGCAATTCCAAGTGACGGAGCAAAATTACCAAAAGGCCATTGATTTTCCCCATGAGAAATATGGAAATCGGGAAGATTTGGTTAACCGGCTCATCAACCGTTTGGAGAATGCAAGGTCGCGTTCACTCTCTACTCCGGATCAGCGAGTCCCACTGGAGCAGATGCATGCCACTGTGGCCCAATTACGGGATAATGGGAGCAGATAGACAACCAGCGGATTCAGAAACAGGTTTTGTCCAAATTCCCAGAGCTCTTGCAAAGAAGAGTTCTTGAAAGGAAGTATTCCATGGAGGGATCCTTTCAAATGGACCCTCTTCTCTCTTCTTTGGACCACATTGTATCCAATGAAGAAAAATTGCACTTTATACGTCGAAAACACCCACAATGGTTATAGAGTGTTGAGCGAAGCGACAATTTTAGGAGTCAACCAACTCCAAACGGGCGAAGCACCTGCATGTATTGCAATGGTCCACATAAATCGATTACGTGTGGAAAATAAGGTACACCAAAGGAACGGTCAAACTATTTACGCACACACAACCTATGCCTGATTTGCGCGTCCCCTAACCACCCTACTGGCGAGTGCACGAAGGGAGGCTGTTTTGGATGTCAGGGCCGGCATCACACTTCTTGCTGCTTCAAACAGGACGAATCGGGTCGGGCGAATCCGACACCGCCAAGAGAAGTTCAACAGATGCAGCCCCTTTTGATTAAATCGAGGGAAAGAGCGAAATTCACCCCGAAGCACAAGCTGACCACATCTACGACTCATCAGGTATCTCGAGACGTAGAAAAACCCGTTCTTCATCAGGAGATCAGAGAAAAACCGGCAACGCAACTCCATCTGAGTGACGACGACACGCAGGGTTTTGACACATATCTGCGGACGGGTGAACTCACCATATTGGATCCAGCGTCGCGTAAGTTGAAGAAAATTGCAGTACTTTTGGATTCAGGAGCTGAATATTCATTTATCGACGAGGCCGTAGCGAGGGAACTTTGTCTATCTACATTGGGCATAACAAGTCTACGCGTGTGTGCATTTGGATCGGAAAATGTGCAAAAAAGCGTCAGTCGGAAGGTACAATTAGAGATATGGTATGAAAACGGAGAACAGCGATCGTTTCAGTTGTTGACGCATGCAGTTTTAACAACCAGCTTGAGAACCCCTCCGATCTTGGATAAGGACCGTGCGTTCATGGAATCATTGAAAATCCCTATTAATATGATCAAGGCCAGGACAAAGGTAAAGCCCTTGGTATTAATAGGATGCGATCAACTGTGGCAATTTATCCGATAAGATCAAACCCATATCAGTCTTCCATCAGGTCTACACTTACTACCTACTTGCTTGGGACATATGGTAACCGGACAAATCAGTGACCAATCTGACCAGTCTCCAATTTCGGCACAGTCGGAAAGTGTCAACAGTGCCACAAAGGGCGTCGAAAACCCGCAATCGAAGTCCGAGGTCAATCTCGATTATAAACAACTCGGACGAGGAGCAAGAGAAACGGGCGAATTACTGGTCATTGGAGAAAGAAGGGGTTGAAGAATTTACAGGTTCGGAAAAGGAAATTCAGGCGCAAATCGATGGAGAGGTAATTGAACATCTCCTCAGGACGATTGAGAAGAAACCAAATGGATATTACGTGCGTTTACCATGGAAGGATATTCCTGTGCCTTTGCCAGATAATAGAGCGATTGCGGTTCGACGTCTGATAAGTGGATGGAATTCGCTCAAGAAGAAGGAAGGATTGCTGGATAAATATAACACGATATTTCAGGATTAATTCCGCCTGGGTATTATTGAGGAAGTTAAAGATGAAAACGATCGTGTGGAAGGGAAAACCCATTACCTTCCTCATCAGGAATTTTTGACACCTCAGAAAAATACGACAAAGCTCAGAATTGTTTTCGACGCGTGCGCTCATTTCAAAGACAGTCCTTCATTCAATGATGCTTTGCACAAAGGGGCTTCCACAATTATTTGGTCTTCTTCTTCGGTTTCGAATCGGGCGCATCGCGCTGAGCTCGGATGTAGAAAAGGCATTTTTGCAAGTACGCATTCAGCCACAGGATAGAGATGCTACTCGCTGTCTATGGCTACGTGTTCACAAGAAGCCGCCAGATGCGCGTCATCTGAGAGTTTTTCGGTTCACGAGGGTAACATTTGGATTACTATCCTCTCCCTTTCTATGAGCGGCAGCGACTCATTACCATCTCGATCAGTATAGAGAAGATATCAGCCTGGTGAAAAAAATTAAGGAAAATCTCTATGTCGATAACCTTCTGCTCACCGCTAATACTATCGACAAAGCAACCCATATTTTTTCAAAAACTAAAACGATGTTTAGATAGTTGAATATGAATCTTCGGGAGTTTGCTTCAAACGACACATCGGAACTAAATGTGATGCCAGAAAAGGACAGATTGACAGAACCGAGCCCAAAGGTATTGGGAATCGAATGGGATACAAATCGGGATCAATTGGAGGTTGTGTGTGATATACCGCCATTGGCAAATAGCACCAATCGTTCAGTCTCTAGTGCAATCGCGTCAGTCTACGACCCTATGGGTTGGACGGTTCCACTTATGGATAAGTCGAAAACATTCTTACAATCTTTGTGGTGAGAAAATTTGAAGGGGGACACTCAACTTCCTAACGAGCGAGGAGCTGAATGGAAGGCGATATTTCGCGAAATTACCGGATTTCGGAAGAACATACCTCGACTCCTATTGGAAAAAACGTCAGAGGTCCAGTTGATCACCTTTGCAGATGCTAGCGAAGCAGCAATGGCAACGTGTAGCTATTTGTATTCCCAAGGATCAGCGAAGCTAGCAAATTTAAAAAGCAAGCTGCCCAGTCTAAAGGCGAAAATCACTATTCCGAATCTGGAGCTGAACGCCTTCACATTGGCGGCGCGTCTTGCTAACACGGTAGTTCCTCAGATATCATCAGTCGTATCTATTTCGCGCGTATTAATTATTACGGATTCCGGAATCGCTTTGAAATGGCTCACGAAGGAACAGATGTACGATAGCGGCCCTTTCATTCGAAATCGTGTTCATGAGATCAGCAAAATTGTCAATCATCTGAACGGAAGTGGAGTTCCGGTTGAATTCGGCCATGTTTCTTCCGAACAAAATCCAGCGGATTGTGCAACGAGAGGCTTGAATAAAATACAATTTGAAAATCATTTCTGGTGGACTGGTCCACGTTTCCTTTCACAACCCGAGGAACAATGGATCAACGCTTATACTCCGATGACCTTATTGGAATCGAAGGACGAGGATGACCATTCACAGAATGCAGCCATGGAAACGAATATGCCGATCAATACGGCAGTACTTCCTACAACGGTTTATATCCAAGCAAACACAGAATACGAAGATATTTTTCACAGAATCCGGTTTTCGAAATTGGTAACTGTTACAAGAGTCGTTGCCTTTGTTCTCCGCTTTGTGAGAGTGCTCATCAGTCGCGTGAATAAACACCGGTCGAGTCGTATATTACTCTCCTCACTTCTCCACCAGGATACTTCAGAGGAAAAAATAACTATCAATGGATGGGAAATGAAAGCAGCAGGAAACATGCTAGTAAAACAACATCAACTTTCACATTTGAATCGGACTATTATTAAGGCTATCCATCACTTAAATCTCTATGCGGATGAAAACGGTATCATGCGATGTCGCGGACGACTAGGAAAAATCGATCTAGATCACAACTCGAAGTATCCTATGTTCGTGGTTCAAAACTCGTGGTTGTCGCAGCTGATTATTAGGGACAAGCATCAGTATTTATATCCCAGTACCAGCCATACCATTGGTCGGGTAAGAGAGAAGTTTTGGACACCGAAACTGCGGGCAGAAGTCACAAAGATAGTACGACGATGTGTAAGTTGTCAGAGATTCAACAGCTTCCCGTACAAATATCCGGAACAAGGATATCTGCCGAGGCGCAGAGTGACGAAATCACGTCCCTTCGCACATATTGGCCTCGATTACTTCGGACCTGTATCCGTGAAAAACGGAGAAAATATCGAGAAGTCGTGCGGGTGCATTATAACCTGCTTGGTCACGAGGCTAATACATCTGGATATAGTACATGATGTTTCGACTATTGCATTCCTACGAATGCTACGGAGATTTTATGCCAGAAAGAGAGATCCGCTAACTATCACAAGTGACAACAGTCCAACATTCGCGTTAGGAAACACTATTTTATCGGAATGTTTTCAGAGAGCAAAAGGAGATCCTGCAGTAGCTAAAGAAGAAAGTATTCGACACATCGAGTGGTTCTATATCACACCCTATGCACCCTGGCAGGGAGGGAGGTACGAGCGCTTAATTCGTTCTGTTAAGCTGGCTATGCACAAGTCACTAGGGAAAACGACACCTTCACATGAAGAATTGGACACTCTGATCGTCGAAATTGAGGGAATGCTGAATACGCGATCATTAACATACGTAGAGTCGGATTCAGACCAAGATCACGTTCTTCGCCCAATAGACTTTGTGCAAAACGAGTTCGAAATACCTCTTACGCTAGATCCAGGAGATGGTTGTTCTGAGGATCCCACGTACATCCCTACAGGAGAGCGCGTAGCCCTACAAACCAAACAACAGGTACAAGAAGCTCTTAGAAGCTCATTCAAACTCATAGAAAAATTCTGGAACCTCTGGCAGTCAGAATATTTGACATCCTAGAGGGAAAAACACCAGAGAAAAGTGGGAAAAAAGAAAGGATCACGTGTTTTGCCAAAAATAGGAGAACTCGTCTTGATTTGTGAGGCAATGCAACCACGGTATATGTGGAAAATCGGCCGCGTAGAGGACGTAGTAACGAATGGAGAGGGAATAGCAAGAGAGGCAGGGATATTACTCCCTTCACGCAGGAAAATAAGGAGATCGGTGAACCAGTTGGCTCCTTTACAGATTGAAGATAATGATGATATTTCAGACGTGGAAGAACAACTTTCTGACCAAAATCGAACAGAGACGGTCGCAGCGAGTAAAGAGAACAGCGCTACTGGAACTACGAAAGAGACACCTCCAAGGTATAATCTTCGCAAGAGGAAAAAAGTTAATTACACAACCTCAATAGCATGTTCACAGCACAGCATGGCGCTTCAATTGATGATTGCTATGTGTTTTGTTTTGACCTCTTTTTGTGCAGGATCACACGCCATGAAGCATGAAGATAGCACTGAGAAACGCATTCGTTGTTTTCAAGGAGGAGTGGAGTTGGTATCGTTGGATCAGTGGCCTTATCAAATTTGAGCTGAAGACTACTGTAGACATTACGAAGCACCGCGTATTTCAGAACACGTACACTTTCCAGTTCACGTAATACTTCATGAGCATGAAGTACAATGGAAAATTCTCGAAAACAATTCACTCATAACAATTGAAACAACATGTCCACCAGCACCTTTTTGTGAGAATATCGAGTGCACGTTTTGCTCAACGATCATTTTTAATCCAGTGGCCGTATTAATGAAACTTTTCGAGCGGGAAGGGGCGTGACCGGGTAGGTAACGCACCTACCCGGTCACGCCCCTCTCATAGTTTGAAGAACCGACTCTATGAAGTGTTCAAAAATATCAACGGGAAGACTGCGACGCTGGCACGCGACGCGCGTTCACGGAGGCGCGAAACTCAGAGATTTGAATAAGCACATCGACGCCCGCACGATGCCATAAACAAGTGTGCGGGACCCATGTAAGAGTGCGCCGGACGCCATAGAAAGTCTACGGGACCCATGTAGGCGTGCGTCGGACGCCATAGAAAGTCTACGGGACCCATTTAAGAGTGCGCCGGACGCCATATAAAGTCTACGGGACCCATGTAGGCGTGCGTCGGACGCCATAGAAAGTCTACGGGACCCATGTAAGAGTGCGCCAGACGCCATAGAAAGTCTACGGGACCCATGTAGGCGTGCGTCGGACGCCATAGAAAGTCTAAGGGACCCATGTAGGCGTGCTTCGGACGCCATAGAAAGTCTACGGGACCCATTTAAGAGTGCGCCGGACGCCATAGAAAGTCTACGGGACCCATGTAGGCGTGCGCCGGATGCCATAAAAAGTCTACGGCACCCATGTAGGCGTGCGTCGGACGCCATAGAAGGTCTACGGGACCCATTTAAGAGTGCGCCGGACGCCATAGAAAGTCTACGGGACCCATGTAAGAGTGCGCCGGACACCATGGAAAGTCTACGGGACCCATGTAAGAGTGCGTCGGATGCCATAGAAAGTCTACGGGACCCATTTAAGAGTGCGCCGGACGCCATGGAAAGTCTACGGGACCCATGTAGGCGTGCGTCGGACGCCATAGAAAGTCTACGGGACCCATTTAAGAGTGCGCCGGACGCCATAGAAAGTCTACGGGACCCATTTAAGAGTGCGCCGGACGCCATAGAAAGTCTACGGGACCCATGTAGGCGTGCGTCGGACGCCATAGAAAGTCTACGGGACCCATTTAAGAGTGCGCCGGACGCCATAAAAAGTCTACGGGACCCATGTAGGCGTGCGTCGGACGCCATAGAAAGTCTACGGGACCCATGTAGGCGTGCGTCGGACGCCATAGAAAGTCTACGGGACCCATGTAGGCGTGCGTCGGACGCCATAGAAAGTCTACGGGACCCATGTAAGAGTGCGTCGGACGCCATAGAAAGTCTACGGGACCCATGTAGGCGTGCGTCGGACGCCATAGAAAGTCTACGGGACCCATTTAAGAGTGCGTCGGACGCCATAGAAAGTCTACGGGACCCATCTAAGAGTGCGCCGGACGCCATAAAAAGTCTACGGGACCCATTTAAGAGTGCGTCGGACGTCATAGAAAGTCTACGGGACCCATGTAGGCGTGCGTCGGACGCCATAGAAAGTCTACGGGACCCATTTAAGAGTGCGCCGGACGCCATAGAAAGTCTACGGGACCCATGTAGGCGTGCGTCGAACGCCATAGAAAGTCTACGGGACCCATTTAAGAGTGCGCCGGACGCCATAGAAAGTCTACGGGACCCATGTAGGCGTGCGTCGGACGCCATAGAAAGTCTACGGGACCCATGTAGGCGTGCGTCGGACGCCATAGAAAGTCTACGGGACCCATTTAAGAGTGCGCCGGACGCCATAGAAAGTCTACGGGACCCATTTAAGAGTGCGCCGGACGCCATAAAAAGTCTACGGCACCCATGTAGGCGTGCGTCGGACGCCATAGAAGGTCTACGGGACCCATTTAAGAGTGCACCGGACGCCATAGAAAGTCTACGGGACCCATGTAAGAGTGCGCCGGACACCATAGAAAGTCTACGGGACCCATGTAAGAGTGCGTCGGACGCCATAGAAAGTCTACGGGACCCATTTCAGAGTGCGCCGGACGCCATGGAAAGTCTACGGGACCCATTTAAGAGTGCGCCGGACGCCATAAAAAGTCTACGGGACCCATTTAAGAGTGCGCGGGACGCCATAGAAAGTCTACGGGACCCATGTAGGCGTGCGTCGGACGCCATAGAAAGTCTACGGGACCCATTTAAGAGTGCGCCGGACGCCATAGAAAGTCTACGGGACCCATGTAGGCGTGCGTCGGACGCCATAGAAAGTCTACGGGACCCATGTAGGCGTGCGTCGGACGTCATAGAAAGTCTACGGGAACCATGTAGGCGTGCGTCGGACGCCATAAAAAGTCTACGGGACCCATGTAAGGGTGCGTCGGACGCCATAGAAAGTCTACGGGACCCATGTAGGCGTGCGTCGGACGCCATAGAAAGTCTACGGGACCCATGTAAGAGTGCGCCGGACACCATAGAAAGTCTACGGGACCCATGTAAGAGTGCGCCGGACACCATAGAAAGTCTACGGGACCCCTGTAAGAGTGCGTCGGACGTCATAGAAAGTCTACGGGACCCATGTAGGCGTGCGTCGGACGCCATAGAAAGTCTACGGGACCCATTTAAGAGTGCGCCGGACGCCATAGAAAGTCTACGGGACCCATGTAAGAGTGCGTCGGACGCCATAGAAAGTGTACGGGACCCATGTAAGAGTGCGCCGGACGCCATAGAAAGTCTACGGGACCCATGTAGGCGTGCGTCGGACGCCATAGAAAGTCTACGGGACCCATGTAGGCGTGCGTCGGACGCCATAGAAAGTCTACGGGACCCATTTAAGAGTGCGCCGGACGCCATAGAAAGTCTGCGGGACCCATTTAAGAGTGCGCCGGATGCCATAAAAAGTCTACGGCACCCATGTAGGCGTGCGTCGGACGCCATAGAAGGTCTACGGGACCCATTTAAGAGTGCGCCGGACGCCATAGAAAGTCTACGGGACCCATGTAAGAGTGCGCCGGACACCATAGAAAGTCTACGGGACCCATGTAAGAGTGCGTCGGACGCCATAGAAAGTCTACGGGACCCATTTAAGAGTGCGCCGGACGCCATGGAAAGTCTACGGGACCCATGTAGGCGTGCGTCGGACGCCATAGAAAGTCTACGGTACCCATTTAAGAGTGCGCCGGACGCCATAAAAAGTCTACGGGACCCATTCAAGAGTGCGCGGGACGCCATAGAAAGTCTACGGGACCCATTTAAGAGTGCGCCGGACGCCATAGAAAGTCTACGGGACCCATGTAAGAGTGCGTCTGACGCCATAGAAAGTGTACGGGACCCATGTAAGAGTGCGCCGGACGCCATAGAAAGTCTACGGGACCCATGTAGGCGTGCGTCGGACGCCATAGAAAGTCTACGGGACCCATGTAGGCGTGCGTCGGACGCCATAGAAAGTCTACGGGACCCATTTAAGAGTGCGCCAGACGCCATAGAAAGTCTACGGGACCCATTTAAGAGTGCGCCAGACGCCATAAAAAGTCTACGGGACCCATGTAAGAGTGCGTCGGACGCCAAAAGTCTACGGGACCCATTTAAGAGTGCGTCGGACGCCATAGAAAGTCTACGGGACCCATTTAAGAGTGCGCCGGACGCCATAGAAAGTCTACGGGACCCATGTAAGAGTGCGCCGGACACCATAGAAAGTCTACGGGACCCATGTAAGAGTGCGTCGGACGCCATAGAAAGTCTACGGGACCCATTTAAGAGTGCGCCGGACGCCATGGAAAGTCTACGGGACCCATGTAGGCGTGCGTCGGACGCCATAGAAAGTCTACGGTACCCATTTAAGAGTGCGCCGGACGCCATAAAAAGTCTACTGGACCCATTTAAGAGTGCGCGGGACGCCATAGAAAGTCTACGGGACCCATGTAGGCGTGCGTCGGACGCCATAGAAAGTCTACGGGACCCATATAAGAGTGCGCCGGACGCCATAGAAAGTCTACGGGACCCATGTAGGCGTGCGTCGGACGCCATAGAAAGTCTACGGGACCCATGTAGGCGTGCGTCGGACGTCATAGAAAGTCTACGGGACCCATGTTGGCGTGCGTCGGACGCCATAAAAAGTCTACGGGACCCATGTAGGCGTGCGTCGGACGCCATAGAAAGTCTACGGGACCCATGTAGGCGTGCGTCGGACGCCATAGAAAGTCTACGGGACCCATGTAGGCGTGCGTCGGACGCCATAGAAAGTCTACGGAACCCATGTAGGCGTGCGTCGGACGTCATAGAAAGTCTACGGGACCCATGTAGGCGTGCGTCGGACGCCATAAAAAGTCTACGGGACCCATGTAAGAGTGCGTCGGACGCCATAGAAAGTCTACGGGACCCATTTAAGAGTGCGTCGGACGCCATAGAAAGTCTACGGGACCCATTTAAGAGTGCGCCGGACGCCATAGAAAGTCTACGGGACCCATGTAAGAGTGCGTCGGACACCATAGAAAGTCTACGGGACCCATGTAAGAGTGCGTCGGACGCCATAGAAAGTCTACGGGACCCATGTAGGCGTGCGTCGGACGCCATAGAAAGTCTACGGGACCCATTTAAGAGTGCGCCGGACGCCATAGAAAGTCTACGGGACCCATGTAGGCGTGCGTCGGACGCCATAGAAAGTCTACGGGACCCATGTAAGAGTGCGTCGGACACCATAGAAAGTCTACGGGACCCATGTAAGAGTGCGTCGGACACCATAGAAAGTCTACGGGACCCATGTAAGAGTGCGTCGGACGTCATAGAAAGTCTACGGGACCCATGTAGGCGTGCGTCGGACGCCATAGAAAGTCTACGGGACCCATTTAAGAGTGCGCCGGACGCCATAGAAAGTCTACGGGACCCACGTAAGAGTGCGCCGGACACCATAGAAAGTCTACGGGACCCCTGTAAGAGTGTGTCGGACGTCATAGAAAGTCTACGGGACCCATGTAGGCGTGCGTCGGACGCCATAGAAAGTCTACGGGACCCATTTAAGAGTGCGCCGGACGCCATAAAAAGTCTACGGGACCCATGTAGGCGTGCGTCGGACGCCATAGAAAGTCTACGGGACCCATGTAGGCGTGCGTCGGACGTCATAGAAAGTCTACGGGACCCATGTAGGCGTGCGTCGGACGCCATAAAAAGTCTACGGGACCCATGTAAGGGTGCGTCGGACGCCATAGAAAGTCTACGGGACCCATGTAGGCGTGCGTCGGACGCCATAGAAAGTCTACGGGACCCATGTAAGAGTGCGCCGGACACCATAGAAAGTCTACGGGATCCATGTAAGAGTGCGCCGGACACCATAGAAAGTCTACGGGACCCCTGTAAGAGTGCGTCGGACGTCATAGAAAGTCTACGGGACCCATGTAGGCGTGCGTCGGACGCCATAGAAAGTCTACGGGACCCATTTAAGAGTGCGCCGGACGCCATAGAAATTCTACGGGACCCATGTAGGCGTGCGTCGGACGCCATAGAAAGTCTACGGGACCAATTTAAGAGTGCGCTGGACGCCATAGAAAGTCTACGGGACCCATGTAGGCGTGCGTCGGACGCCATAGAAAGTCTACGGGACCCATGTAAGAGTGCGCCGGACACCATAGAAAGTCTACGGGACCCATGTAAGAGTGCGCCGGACACCATAGAAAGTCTACGGGACCCCTGTAAGAGTGCGTCGGACGTCATAGAAAGTCTACGGGACCCATGTAGGCGTGCGTCGGACGCCATAGAAAGTCTACGGGACCCATTTAAGAGTGCGCCGGACGCCATAGAAAGTCTACGGGACCCATGTAAGAGTGCGCCGGACACCATAGAAAGTCTACGGGACCCATGTAGGCGTGCGTCGGACGCCATAGAAAGTCTACGGGACCCATGTAGGCGTGCGTCGGACGCCATAGAAAGTCTACGGGACCCATTTAAGAGTGCGCCGGACGCCATAGAAAGTCTACGGGACCCATGTAGGCGTGCGTCGGACGCCATAGAAAGTCTACGGAACCCATGTAGGCGTGCGTCGGACGTCATAGAAAGTCTACGGGACCCATGTAGGCGTGCGTCGGACGCCATAAAAAGTCTACGGGACCCATGTAAGAGTGCGTCGGACGCCATAGAAAGTCTACGGGACCCATGTAGGCGTGCGTCGGACGCCATAGAAAGTCTACGGGACCCATGTAAGAGTGCGCCGGACACCATAGAAAGTCTACGGGACCCATGTAAGAGTGCGTCGGACACCATAGAAAGTCTACGGGACCCATGTAAGAGTGCGTCGGACGTCATAGAAAGTCTACGGGACCCATGTAGGCGTGCGTCGGACGCCATAGAAAGTCTACGGGACCCATTTAAGAGTGCGCCGGACGCCATAGAAAGTCTACGGGACCCATTTAAGAGTGCGCCAGACGCCATAGAAAGTCTACGGGACCCATTTAAGAGTGCGCCGGACGCCATAAAAAGTCTACGGGACCCATGTAGGCGTGCGTCGGACGCCATAGAAAGTCTACGGGACCCATGTAGGCGTGCGTCGGACGCCATAGAAAGTCTACGGGACCCATTTAAGAGTGCGCCGGACGCCATAGAAAGTCTACGGGACCCATGTAAGAGTGCGCCGGACGCCATAGAAAGTCTACGGGACCCATGTAGGCGTGCGTCGGACGCCATAGAAAGTCTACGGGACCCATGTAGGCGTGCGTCGGACGCCATAGAAAGTCTACGGGACACATTTAAGAGTGCGCCGGACGCCATAGAAAGTCTGCGGGACCCATTTAAGAGTGCGCCGGATGCCATAAAAAGTCTACGGCACCCATGTAGGCGTGCGTCGGACGCCATAGAAGGTCTACGGGACCCATTTAAGAGTGCGCCAGACGTCATAGAAAGTCTACGGGACCCATGTAAGAGTGCGCCGGACACCATAGAAAGTCTACGGGACCCATGTAAGAGTGTGTCGGACGCCATAGAAAGTCTACGGGACCCATTTAAGAGTGCGCCGGACGCCATGGAAAGTCTACGGGACCCATGTAGGCGTGCGTCGGACGCCATAGAAAGTCTAGGGACCCATTTAAGAGTGCTATCTGCAAGCAAACATATCGTCGAGCACTGCCCGAGAGATCGCCGCGTCGAATACGCGCGCGTTGCGCGTGTCGTGGGTGTGGGGTGTCGCCGTCAATCACAAACGATCGATATGCCCCGGCGTTGATTTTTTTTTGAGCCAGCACGCCTTCCTCTCCTCTCTTTTTCCTTTGTTTCTTTTCCATCCCTGCCTCTGCCCTCATCATGTTATGTATGTTATATGTTCATTACCTTCACATAAGAAAAAATGTGTGAGAAAAATAATTACAAATAAAAAGCACACACACAGTGAGAAAACAATCGAGAAATTTTTGCCTATCTTTAGCTTTTCGAATGATTTCCATTTCAGTAAAATCTCAATCTTTTATTCTCTCATTCTTTTTTCGTGTTGTGTGTTCACATCTTCCTATTCAAATTAATCTCGTATTGTTTGTGTTTTTAATGTGCCTTTCCTGTGCGAATTAATTTTCTTTTCCAGGTTAGTGCGAGCAGTGGTCCGGCAAGGGGGTCATGTGAGCTCATCAGAGCATCATCTGCAGAAAAGGTGAGCCCGAAAATGAATTTATTACTGGTGTTCCTTTTTAACCGCTTGACCATTATTTTGCTTCACTGACTAGCAGAGTTGAGCAGTCCGTTCCATTAATTTTCGGCGGAGCTACGATCCCCGACTGCTCACCAATTTTTTTGGAGAATTTCGAAATATTTTTCAAGATATCTATCGATGAATAGACATTAAATCTGTATTAAGCTTTGCGAATTACACCTGAATAGAACTTTTGACTGAAAATTTATGGTTTGCTCAAACTACCTTATACTGTACTTATCTGGGCCAATTTCCGGTCCGCAGTTGCGTCTCTAGACGCTTTGCGGCCGCACGCGCTCGAGTCAATCGGGTTTCCAGCGACAGGGCCGACTCGATGTGGCTTTTTTATACAATTTCCTCTAATTTTTCTTCGTTTCCAGTTTCCAAAAGCCACCTAGAGTCAGCAGATCGGCGGCTGAGGCGCTGGAAGCTCTTCTGGCTCGGGAGCGTGCGGCCGCAAAGCGTGTCGAGACGCGATTGCGGACCGGAATTCGGCCCAGATAAGCAGAGTACACACCGTAATCTAATGCAAGATCGCAAAAGTGGGTAAACGAACATCAGATTAGGGTATTACTCAGAGGACTGCTATTACGTACACAATTTAATTTACGAAGCAGTCTGAAGAAAATGTAAAATCCCTACGAGAAATACAGGAGCACCCTTTCCTCAAATTTATACTTTTCTTCAAAAGAACTTACAATAATCCAAGGACCCCCCCCCCGTTGCGCCGAGTCGCAACCCTGTTTGTAACGAGCACCCAGAACAACTATAGGAAAGTTTCGAGCCTTGAACAACTTCTATAGGAGAGTTTCGAGCCAATTCCGAGACTGTCCATAGAGCATTGTGATCAACCTCGGCGAAGCTGCGACCCCCTCCTGTGTACCCGAATAGTCGAATAATATAGTTTTTTACGAACTTTCTCCCTAGTCGGCTTTTTCACTAATTTTAGTTCAGGAGTTTGTATAGACCTTTCAATCTCGAATGAAATTCTCAAAAAATTTGTTCCAAGTCAGATTTCTGATCACCCATCGCCCCCCCCCTCCATTCTCCTGTTTTGATCGGTGACAATCATGCGGAACACTACTTTCGGGTTCGCAAATAACTGACTTCTGTGATTCCTTGCTTTTCGTCATTGTGGACTTATGGTGCGAGACGTTTCTGAGTAGTTTCCGGCACGCGCATCGCGAACGCTATGTAGCAAAAGATGGTGCGTTAGACCAAGCCGGAAAAAATTGAGCATGAAATTCATGAGCCGACCATGTAAGGCTAGTTTGTGTTATTGCGCGTTAGAGTTTTCACCCTTCGCTTCACGCATCGCTGTTATGCTGAACTGTCAGGGTACTGCACGAGGTGAGTGGAGGACGACTTTTACTTGCCCCCCCCCAGAGCGCGATTTGGTCAGATTTTTGGCGATTCCCCACCTCTGACTCCTGTGGGGTAGGGTTCCTTTTAAGGTGAGCATAAACTTCTAAAATACGGGGAAAAGGTGGTGAGGATTACACTCACGAGCAATTTGGGAAGTGGGGGGGGGGGGGAGAATATTATCCAAGCCCTAGTGGGGCCGCAATTCTCGCGCATATTTCGCCGTGGCACGCCGTACCTTGCTATACCTGCTTACCGATCGAAGACTTCCAAAAGCCATTTCATTCGTAGTGATTATTTTCAGATTGTGACAAAATGAGTACTGATCTTCAAATGAAATGTTTTTAGAACTATCACAGAGCTTCGCCATGGAGCAGAAACACAAGAGGAAGAGGGACAGTGTGAGTACAGGTCAGTAGATAGTTTCTGTCATCACTATTTTTGGTTCTAGACTTTTCCCATGAGAAATGACAACATTGAAGGTTTAAATTTTTTCCATTATGTGCAGCTCTAGCAGACTATTTCCAATTTCGCGGTCGTTGTATCGCAGCATTTCAGTTTCGGTTTGAGATCAGATGCGAGAAAATACACTGTTTCCAACAAATATGGTGTGGGAACGGTTTGGTGTCGTCATAAAACAGAAAATAACACCTCGTAGAATCGTCCACGTGCGACTCTCCATAAATCTTGGCATGTTGATTGACACTTCTGGTATTCGGTGGTTGAAGCGAGACCAAGATTGTTAGAACCTCTTTATTTGGCTGACGTTTCGGCGATTTTCGCCTTAAAATGCTCCGAAGAAGGCGAAAATCGCCGAAACGTCATCCAAATAAAGAGATTTTAACAATCTTGGTCTCGCTTCAACCACAGAATACCACAAGAAAATAACAGTTGGGGCTCTCTGCTACCGCGGCCCTCGCGTCAGCCGCGGAGCGCGTTACTGTATCATGGAACGCTGACAACGCAATCAAGTGAAATGTTGGGTTAATATTACAGGGTAGGTATACTTAGTCTGGTCCGTGGCTTGCTCTCGAGAAAAAACATAAACCTCACCCGCGGCTGGTTAGGGCGGTTGCGTCCGGCTCGCCGCTAATCGAATCAGGCTGTGAGAAGAGCGCAGCTGACCAGCTTATTATACCGCCTGTATGATTTCAACCGCCTGCGCCAGCCGCGGGTGAAATTTAAATTTTTTGTCTTGAGGAAGCAAGCCGCAGACCTAACTGTATATTTTTCTTCTCTCTGAGGATCAAGAATAGGTATTGTAGGTGCTATTTGGCTTGGGGGGCACTGTGGCACGATGCACTTTGCCACTCCCATTTCACTGTGCCGCTCTAAATTTAAGAACCTACCCGGGGTGTCCCTCCTCAGCCAAAATCAGGAGCCTTCGCGTCACGGAAAATTGGGCGTGGTCAAATGCGACACATCAGTGCCCCCCAGGCCACATAGCACCGTATTGTATTTATGTATAAATTAGATTTAAGTCCAATTTTGAGAATTTGGGTATCGATTTGGCCCGTTCTGCGTCGAGTTTCTATTTTCAGATGTTCGTACTACTTTTCATTTAGTCAAACTCCTCCAGCAGCTGTTACGTCCGAACATCAAGTGAGGTTATTGCAAGGGCAGTCGGCACAGATCGCGCTGATACTTTGAGTTCCTTATGGTGCATTGGCAAGATTTCGGTGCGCATATGTGATAACATAATACACCGAGTTCGCGCTAACGCAAAATAAGGCATCTTTCATAGTCCTCACCGCAAGCGCGGCACGCGCGTGACGCGCGGGAGGGGCGGTGGACTATGAAAGTTCTTACCGCGCGGCACGGGCGGGACGCGCGGTAAGAAATTTCATAGTCCATCAGCATCGCCATAGCGGTGCCGCCCAAACGGCCGTGGCGGTTTTACCGTTTCAATCAGTAATTGCTTCTCGATTTAAGTCCACTACAACATAAATAATTCTGGGACTATCCTACGCCACCGCATACGCAAATGCAAGCCAGAAATTTCTGTACGAGTCCCAGTTGAGGCCCGACTTTTACCCGCACCGCCACGGCGGTGCCGCTGGAGATTTCATGGTGGCTTTCCGCTCGTCCCGCGCGTGCCGCGCGGTGGAAAGTTTCATAGTCCACCGCTCGTCCCGCGCGTCACGCGCGTGCCGCGCTAGCGGTGAGGACTATGAAAGATGCCTAAGGAGCATCGGCGCGATGCGTTCCGACCAGGGTCAAGCGGGGCGTTGTGTAAATTTTTGAAATCGAAGCGACCCCACTCCCTGCCATCAACATTTTTGCGATCCTCTGAAATGTAATTTTTTGGCGCTTCCTTGCAAAAAAAAGAGTTGAACTTTTTTGGTAGTGAAAAGTATTTCTATCTTGTTCGCTTCCAGAAATTATGATTTTCGGTCCCAAATTTTTGCGACCCCCCATACATTCAATTTCTGGCCAAAAATGCGACCCCCCGTTGAGAAATTTCAAAACCCCGCTTGACTCTGGTGCCGACTGTACGAACTATCCCAGTCGGGAATGAAGGAGAGTCGGACTCATTTGCGTGCCAAACACTATTTTCCAGGGGTATCTCAAATGGGTGCAAGGGTTCCTCATCGACAAAGATTGCTTCTCTGGAGTTCAGTTTAAATGAATTTTTCCTCTGGCTTGGGAACGGAATTTTTTGCCTCTCCTGGTATCGGAACACTTACAAAAAAGCTGTACTCAATAATTCTGCATTCAATGCGCACTTTGATAGTATCGGTAAACCAGAGGAAACCAGTACGCAATAATGCACGCGGTCCGAACTAGCAGTCATCCAAAATTAGGCGTGGTCCTGAATGGGTTAAATAGTTCCGCTGGACAAAGTTCGGGCGAAAAAATGACTTGTGAAGCACGAAATTTGGAATGGTATCTAGAAAGATTTTTTAAATCTTTTTTCAGAGAAGACATGGAGGCGTCTCTCGTTGATGCCTGTCATGATGTAGGCATCCAATCGGTAGACGAACTGCTGTTCAGCCCGGGGTACTTTGTTACGTTATCGTTAGGTGCGAGGAAGCAAGGTAGGCGAGTTTGGTTTTCTTCTTCTTCTTTATCTTTGCAGCTTTTTTTGTCATAGGTTCAGGAAGCGGGCGATCAAAGTTGGATCCGCCCGCAAATCCATTGTAGTCGCCTGGGTTTGGTTTTGTGTGTTATCAGAAGCCCACAGCCTACCCTAGCATTTTGTTGCAAATATTCTAGGATAAGCGGACAAGGTTTTGCGTGCTGCTTTGTCAGATTGCGTTTAAGCTACGCCTCCCCCTCACTGGTAGCAGTTGTGTTTCTACCCAACCCCGACGATGCTCTGGCTGGTACTTTTCGTATTCCGCCCCTGTAATAGCAATATGTTGTTTCCCGGTAGAGTTTTTGGTAGTTTCCGCTAAAAGCGGGTTACTTTCAAGGTTTTTTCAGGACTCGCGTTAGTTATGCGTCGAATTCTAGATTAAATCCAGGTACGCGGCGAATCCTCGGTAGATTCCTGGCAGTTTCTCTATAAATTTTCGAGTGGGTCGGGGGCATTTGCTCAATGTCAAGGTTCGTATTCAAAGTGACATGGACAGAATAGCCTAGGATAGGCTAATGAATTTTCTAGAGAATATTTCTTCATGCCTCTTTTTTATTTTATTGTTTCTAGTGGTGGCACCATCATATGGCGTGTACAGAATATCTTCAACGCTATTCGTTTGTAAGTCAAATCTGCGATGACTCGCCGTGTAAAACAAGAGGACCTTGCTACGACTTTCTTCGTTTAGATTAGTAATCCTGTTTCACGCTTATAGTACCTAAAACGCGCGGTCCTAATGCTACGAAGTCGAGCTCCAGCATCTGAACGAGAATTCACGGATTTTTAACTTCACTGGTGTTACCACTTCCCCGCATACTTCATACCGCATCCACGCCTCACAAATTCCTCTACCACATTTGCGTTCACGAAGTCAGCCCATTGATTGCAATATATCGTCCGTTTCGACGGCAAATTAAGTCTGTTCCTTCGCGTGCTTGAAGCAGCGAGAAAGTGTGGGAAAGAAGAAAACGCAGCGTACGCGCGCACACGCACGCGATCGGCAGCAGTAAATTTCGCTCCGAAATAGAGTGTTTATGGGAGAAGGAAAACATGCATGTTTGCATTTTCTTTGCATTCCTTCTGGCTATGGCATCGGCCAGGCTATGCTACACAAGTAAATATCAGTAAACGGATCATTCCATTGCCCAGCCTCAATCCGCCTTAGTCTCCTCGACCATTAATTGCTACTGTCGTTCTCTGGGCCAAATCCCGGTCCGCACTTGCGGACCACGGCTATTGCATCATGCGACACGTATAATCGTGCTGGGACCACTGGGTCCCGGCACTATTCACCCTTCTCCCAGCACGATTATCACGTGCCGCATGATGAAACAGCCGTAGACCGCAACTGCGGACCGGAATTTGGCTCAGAGAACGATAGTATGTGGAATAATTTCAATTCGGTAGTGGTTTACAACCTCGGGCCGCTCTTCGATCACGACTTCAAATTTAAATGTTAGGCCCATTGCTTCTCATTGTACAGTTTTTTGATCATCTACAGTTCTTCCTCAAACAGAACTCATCTTTAGATACCAGCCGTCAGGAGGGCGGAGCCCGCTGAACGGCTGGTCTTTAGATATGGGAAACATCGCACCCCTGCCCGATGTCAATCCAATTCCCTCTCAATCAGCTTACATTTAGTGGGGGAAATGGTTTGTCAGAGGGCTTCATTAATGGAGGCGGCCTGCTGCCGAGATGTTCAACGTTCGTACCGTGGCAGTGTGGAGGAAAGAAGACCACCTCCGTGCAAATCGACGTCAATCTAAAAGGGCCGGCGTCGAAAGGGATCCAGGACCCGCTCAGAAGAAGAAGCCATATGCCACATGCCACAGCAATGTCACTTGGAGTGAAAAATATTCATTCTTAACTGTCAGGAGAATGGAATAAGGGTTACCCCCCCCCAAATTTAATGTGAAAATGTATAAACTTTCGTCCAATACTTATAATTGTGCATTGTCGGTTAGCACGTAGACGCTTTATTCTGATTATTTCTGCCACTGTTAAAGTTTCTCTATTTCAAATCCTCCATTTTCGCTCACAGTGACTTTGAAATTTCCCTGACTTGAACGAGAAAAAACGAACTCGAACAAGAAGCTGAATTATCCACTTAGCCAATCTACGTGTATCCAGAGAGCAAGGGAGTATGTATCCAGTGGAGTTTCATTTCACCTATCGTCTCAAACCACATAAGGCCTTGCCAACTTTTCAGGTACCCACAATTTCCTTACTTTTGATATCCTCTGAAGACATCTACGCGGCAAACTTCTTGATCAAGCGCGGCTGAATGCTTTTCATAAATTTTTTACAGTTTTGGTCGATTCTGTGAACATTTATCAATTTTACCAATTTTTGATGAATGCTCGAAAAACTTGTGCAGATCATTGGAAAACCTTTAATGCAATTTATGTTCCAAAAACTTCGTTCAACGAGGACCGTTTTCGGTTAACGGCATTTTGTTCTCGTATTCGATTAGTGTGGTCCGAGCACTTCCGTGATCATAAGTTTCCATGAAGACAACATTTGCTGCAAAGTGCTAGATTGGAATAGGTTTCTTCGATATTGTCAAAAGCATATATAAACAGAAGGCTCCCACAAAGTGTTTAAGAACTCTAGTATAGTCGGATCGGTAAAATTAGAAAGTTCTGACACCTTATTACAAATGAGCTCAATACATTTAGTTTTGCATTGTCAGTTAGCATAGACCATTAACAAGACGAGCACTCGGCACGCGCATTTGAACGCAAGAAAGTACTCTAATTTATTTAGCGACGTTCGTATCATTACCATGGCCACCGAAAACTCAGCGGATCCAGGATTTTTCGAAGTCGTTGCAGAGTTCAGCGGTTCGTTCTCTGCGCCCTCAGACGGGGTTCAATAGAATACGATGATTCTTGCAGGGGATAACGAAGGGGCAAACTTTGAAAGTCAAGACGTGATTCCTCTAGAGGTGGTGGTGTTTGACAAACCGCGTTGTGCTGAAATGTCAGGTGAGGTCCACTGATTGTTCACTGAAAATACACTGCTGACCCGCAATGGACATTTTCGACTTTTTATGCGGCTTAGGGTCAGGCGTGGTTGCGAAACTTCGCAACGGGGATGGGGCAGGGGTCGCAAAACTTTTTTTCCGAAAATAAAGGTTACGGGAGATTTCAAAATTTCGGACCAAAAATCAATAGTTGGTCAAGATGACCTAAAAATTTTCGATATTTTCGGTCACAAAAGGGAAGGTCTTTCCGCAACTCTCGCTCCCCCATCTTGGTCGCCTTGTATGAGTGCCCGCGTGGTCGTCTCGGTGCATGCCCCGCCTCCGTCCGAGTATTTGACCACGCCCACAGAAATGATGTGATTAACTGGAGACAGAGCAATCCCTTTGCGACAGCTCCGATTTTGTAAAATTACGCGACTCTCCGCTTGACCCTGATGCGGCATTCACAATGCGCGTTTTGAGTAATGTATGGTTCACTAATACGAAGCAGGGGATATTCCATAGGCAAGAAACCGATATCATGGTCGGCAAACGTTGCGGCTCGACCCCTTCTGTGAAACGGAGCCTCTATGCAGTGAATAATCGCTCAGCTTCTAATAGATCTGAGATAGCCAATGCCCGCCTCTGCATAACCATTCATTTTTTATCTTTATATTCCAAAATGTTTGAGGCATAGCTTTCTAACCGTTCAAGAAATGAAATTAGGTAATATCTAATACCTAAAATAAAAATTACTTAAAATACGTAATAAAAATACGTAGAGCTCATCTTTAGTTATCTTTTTCGTATTACTTGATTGTAGAAAAAATTTAGATGCACAGTCTTTTCAGCAGTTTCTCGGTACTGAAGTCAAAAATGCATTATTTTTCGGTTTTTATTCCCAATATTCTGCACACCAGTACTTCTTGTAGCTTAGGTTTCCCCTCAATTCAAAGTGGGCATGACCATCTTCTTATCCTTATTAAGATGAGGAGATGGATTATCTTACCGACATGTACATTGAGAAGAGAAGCCTTTATCATGGAAGTTTCAAGTCTTCATCTAAAGGGGTTTCTGTGCAGGTAACTCTCCTTGCTGTGGAGTGGTTGAGTGGAATTACGAAACGAATATTTAGGACTGTCTCGCGAGCCAGTGGGCTGCTGAATTGTCAAAATTCAGTGGCTTTCCTGCTCGATCCCCTGCACAGGTGAAACAGAAAATTCTCGATCTCAAGAAAAAGGCCCGCAAATTCCTTAGTAATGAGGTATGTTCACTCATGATACTACTGCATGAGGTGTGATGCAACCATCAGTTCCCTGGCTCTCATCAGTTTCGTAGGTCCCCACAGTCGCCGCCTCTGAGCCATGTTAGAGTTCACAATTTTCGTTAGAACTGTTAGATAATATGCCGTGGACGCGAAGTTGTTCCTATCGGTGTATGTCTTAACAGTTCCGTCGAGGAGCGTCTGTTCTTGCGGTGCGCAGTCCCCCAATTTTTCGATAATCATGTGTTGATCTTAATATTCGAACGTACATACTCTGTAATCAATATTTTGTAGTTATTCTCAGTTTCCTTCCATACCGTTTAGTTTTTGGTCATCTACAGTACTTCCCCAGAAATAACTTGTTCAGTTAAAGGAAGCATCGCACCCGTGCCCAGTGTCAATTCAATTCCCTTTTAATCAGCTTTCACATAGTGTGAGAACTGATTTTTCAGAAGGCAGAACACGTGAAGACGGGCTTAGGTAGGATTCGAAAAAGACCCACTCCATCGTTCATAAAAAGGCTGGCCGATGGATGCCATAGCAGGAGAGGGCGGGAATGGTATTGATGACGGCGCAGAAGCCAGTGAGTCATTCAAATTCATTACTTGTGCTCATGAACGAGTGATACCCTCTATAAAACGTCGTAATTCACATCACTCGAGGCGCGCGCGACGCCTCGGCCTCCGTATGCCTTACGCTCTCTCCCTGTCTCTAACCTCCGCTCCCCACCAGCACACATAGCAACCTAGTGAATTTCGCCGTTTTATAGTCTGTATCACTCAAGAAAAACCACACAAATATGTGATTTCAAATGATGCCGTCTTGGTCTGCATTTTCAATGATAATGTATTTAGTCAACGCTTTTGTGGAGTTGGAAGCTATAGCGCGATGCGCAGTGGAGAAGGTGGCGGAAGTTGAAAAGGTGATAAAACAGGAAAGAGTGGACGATGAAGAGGTACAGGAAGTACCAGTCGAGGAGTCTGTGACTCAGAAGGCTCGTAGGCCAGAAAAGAGGGTTCGTCGTGCCTTGAAGCCAGAGGTGGAAGCATTGCGTATTCGGATGCTGAAAGCTGAGTGCGAAGCCGGGGAGATGCGCCTTCAGGCCGAGAGAATGAGGCTGCAGGCTGAAACAAGGCGACTTGCAGTCGAAACAAAACGTTTTGATGCTGAGGATGCACGGCTGAGGTACTACCAGCGTAAGCTGAGGAGACTCGACTTCGAGGAAGAAAATGACCCTTCAAGTAGTAGCTAATTATTCGTGCTTCTTTAATTAAGAATGGAACTTCATTTGCTTTGTTCCACGTTTGTGCGAGGAGGGATTGGAATTCTATATCTAGTGAATGAAACGTGAAAAGAAAGGAGATCCATGCTTAAGTGAAAGAAGGATGAAATTTTGATGTACTTGTTATTTTTAGGTATATGGCTGACTATATTATGCATAATTTGTAGGAACTTTATTGTGAGAAATGTATAAATATATCAAACGGCACCCTTAGCATAAATTAACATCAGTGGAGCACAATAAACAGAATAGCACCTGAACTGGAAGAGATTGAAAACAATGAAGGCCAACAGAAATATCTCCTGAGAGAAGAACCTGAGATCAAATTGAGTTCCAAGGTTTTATGCACAGTTTAGAGGCAGTGTCCACGGTAAATTTTCTTCTCGATGTTCCAGTGGGAAGCACTAACCAGGCAGATGCTGGAGGGGACAGGGTCGATGAAATCAGCGAAAGCGGGCCAGGAAACAATAAAAACGGCTCTGAAAATGATCCGAGTACGCCTGCTTATCCCGTTCAGCCCTCCCCCTCCCCATTTGGACGAGCTTGTGGCGCCGCGCAAGTTTTCTATAGCAAGTTGCTCTGCCGCGTCCGGCACATTTCGCGATTAGCGCGCGCTTGCGGAAACTAGCAGGGCCCGTAAGCTCGTCCACGCCATTAAAAAGCTCGTATATTAGAACCTATTATTCTAGGTAATTCTGAACGCTTTTCCGCGCTGTTTCTTCACTAGTTGTTACCTCACGATCAGGTAACCCCATTTTTGGGCCGAACTCGGGTGTGACATTCAGCGTGAACACTGCTTTTAAGCAAAAATGAATTCCTTTAGAGAATATATTGTTATCGCGTCGCATGTTGATGAGGCTCCGCGGGCTCTAATTTCTTTCTCTATCGATAAAGGAGAGGCTTCAATCCTCGATTGTTAATTTTGGCGCTCAAAACGGTGGACAATATTTTGTAGAAAAGTGTTGATTATTATGGCTTGCTGCTCCGGCGCGATCAAAAGTACGTCTCCTCTTTCTACGCTACTCTGCGCTGCGACGAACATCACGTATTCAAGTCTGCTGAGGGGTGGGGACAGGGGGAGATTCGGACTACGGGGCGGCGTTGTTCCCTCAGTCGGCCAATCGACAACGTCCTCAGAGGTGGAGAAACCACCGCCGTTCGGTCGGCGGAGAGAGTAACCTCACCCCGCACTTCTATCTCCCCCAGTACCGAGGGTTTACGTGATTTGTGATTGATCTCCCAGGGTTGGTGAATATTCCTTTCATGTTAGCTAAGCTGAACAGTTGAGGTGTCTCCTAACTTTCACCAGATTCTGTTTCTACAGATGCGGTATCGCTATGATTTGAAGGGAGTATTAGTCCCGGCGCTTAGAGAGATATATAGAGCTGCTATGATGCTGATCTCCTTATAGTATTCTCTGAATACTGCCCTTCATAGCTCTATCGTATTATTGCTATCTTGCGAGTAAGTTTGGAGTAGTTGTCCACCGTTTTGAGTCATATTACGATCTTGAGTTCAAGAAAAGGTACATGATACCCTGCTCGGGGCGCTGAAAGGGGAGGCTAAAATAGACGGCGGAACTCAATCACAGGAAATACAGTTTGGTATGAGTTTGTGATGTCGTTGACGGACGCCGAAAAGTTGACGAGTAACACTAAAACTATTGAACTGTCTCGGCTGGTAACTTCAGTGGTCATTCCTTCGGAATCTGCTGGAAGAAAGAGGTTTTTCGTTTCATGTGGTTAGATATTATATTGAATTTTTCATTAGCGAAATCTTTAAGTATGTTCTGTCATATCCTTCATGAATATGCCTTTCTCCAACAGATTCTCAAAAATGTTGCCTTATAATAGCATTTATGATCGCAGAAGGTTGTCCATGGTCATATTCTACGTCGTCTGCTTGCGGGTCTTCTGGGATGTCGGGGTCGTCAGCAAAGTCCGGTTCGTTCAATTCAATTGCCGCATTCCGCAAACATATCGCGGATGCTATTATCTTGGATGCTCTCGGTGCATCATACCTGAAAATCAGCAAATGAACGATCGTAAATCTGTTCCATACTAAGTGCAACCATTTCTGCCTATCGACGTCTGCAATATTCATTGAAAGGGGTACACTATTTATAATCAATATGGCTCGGCTCACGTAGGAGATCAGACTAAAAGGAGAGAGAGTTGTCGAAATTTATGTCCACAAGTTTAGTGGTGGGCAAATCCCTACTCTGCCAAACGATTGAGTGTAGCCTCGACCAAAACGACTTCAAATCCATGCAGAGGTGGATGTGAAGTCTGAAGTCGGGCTATTATCTTCTCAGTGGTGAAAACGTATCGTGAAAAGGTCAGATTGAAGGGAGTTTGTTGCGTATTACGTCATAATAGCACGCTCTACGCGACAATCGCCCTAGATTTTCCCACATTTTCGCCTTATTGAAGTTTGAGGGTCGCGCCAAAATCGTGAAGGCTTGCCGAGGGGCATGCCAGGCAAGGAGATAGGAGGCCTGTCATGCCCGCCAAGGAGCATGGAGGCCTATCATGCCCATTAAGGAGGATAGACGCCTTCCATGTCTGCAGAGAAGCCGCCAACTGGGCCTCTAGATGCTGGGCGGGGTCCAAGTACCTCAAACTTAGTTAACTTATCCGAAGGCGAAGCTCAAATTTGAATCCTGCCACGAGAAAGCTTAGTATATTCCCTTGTCCAATCCAATTAGAAGCGCGTCCTTCACAAGGTGAAATGGTCATGATGAGAGTTTCGAATGAAAACAATTATGTCGACGTATCGATCATCTCGTTGTGTGTATCGCCCTTTTGAATGCCCAAACTTCGTCGATTTTGCGACAGTCTGATTACAGGTTTTTACGACTGAATAAAGTTTTTGGATAGCGCACGCATAAATCAGACTAAAAGGAGCTCCAGGCCCACGCCGACTCGCCCTTTCTCCCAAAGATACGCGATGAGCACGTGCTTGCCTTCCTGGGAGTGTGCCTATTGCGTGGAGAAGGACAGAATAATGCATATCACAGGTGAAGTGTGCACTCGAAAAAGAGGCTCGACCCCTCTTTCCAAGGTAAGCATACGACGCACCCTTGAGAAAGGACTCGAATATAGGCAATATGGACGGTCCGGTTACCTGGGTTTGCAGTGTTTCACCCTGGCCAGCCACCGCAACCCGATTCCAACAGCTTGCGCTTTGTGTCGTTGCTCGGCACATTGTCCGCACCGCATGCCGACCGCGTCGGCTGCCCGTGCGCATCTTCTTGGGCTTCACGACCAGCCCATGTGATTTAGAGGGGCTCGTCGCACGGGCCTTCCAGATTTGCTTTTTCTCAACAGTAACTACCGCGGATGACAGGACTGTGTATTTCGGTCCATACGGCCACTATGCCGCTGAAGATGCCGGCTCATAATTGGGCGTTAAGCGGCATTAGGTCTGAGCAAGTTCCCGATCGGTGCGCACAGCCTATCGGTTATTATTGAAATAAGAGTTCTTTGTCGATATTCTCATGCATTCACTGTGGGAAATTCTGAACTTTTTTTATGACGTTTTTCTTTTTAAGCGTGGTGTTTATCATCTTGATATACTCTGTCTCAAATGAGTTGGCAGGCGGAGAGTCCAAAGAAGCAGCGCTCCCTCTGCGTCTGTGACATTTTTGGATTACGGTAAGACATAGTGGATTACGTCGCGTACGCAAATCACGTACGCAACTTAGCATCTGTCTTACTGAACCCAAACAAAGAATTCATTGTGCCCTCCGACCTGTTTTCCATTTCCCGAAATACATTACCTGCCACGTAAAGAAGAGTAGATGCATCAAAACTGAGTATCACGAGGATTTTGAGCGAAGATGGCGCAAAAGAATTATGAGGCATGTGGAAGAAGAAATGAGCGCGTGAAAGAATCGATGATTTCTGTTTTTGAGTGACGGTCAGACAGATGCTGCGTCGTGTAAGTGATGTTGCATACGCGACGCAGCATCTGTCTCAGGCCTATTTTAGAAAGACATCGCGGCGCGATTTAATGTCATCTGTCGTTTGATGTCATCGATCGATAACGCGCCGCACGTTGATTCACGCATGAAATATGATGCCGCGCCGCGTTCGAACTTCAAAAACGCCCTTAACGTAACTCAAGAACGTCAGAGACGCAGAGGGAGCGCTACTTCTTTAGACTCTCTACTTGCTAACTCCCTGACAGAGTATACCTACCCTCTATAAAACGTCGTAATTCACATCATTCGGCCGGGATCACACTCTCAGCGACGAGCGACGCGACGCAACGTTTACCATCAATATCGATCAAAAATCAATATGCCTGATACGCATTGTCACTGTCGTTGGTTGCGGCAAGTATGATCCCGGCCTTCGAGGCGCGAGCGGCGCGCGCGATGCCTCAGCCTCCGTCTGCCCTTCGCTCTCTCACTGTCTCTAACGTCCGCTCCGCATCAGCACGCATAGGAGCCATGTGAATTTGGCCGTTTTATAGCCTGTACGAACACTTATAAATGAGGTCGTATAATCTTTGCTTCTTAATAAGTTCTCACCTCAGACCGGAGTGCAAGGCACTGAATTGGCGTTTTAGCTGCCCAAAGCTGCGCTCCACGCAGCTCCTGAAGCTACATATCGCACGGTTGTAGGCCTCGTCTGAATTGATGTTGGTTAGTGGTATTTGCAAGGAGCGAAACACAATCATACTCAGCACCTGAATCAGACATTTGCCCACGTCGAGGCTTTGGCTTGATGAGGAAGTTTTCAACTCGATATGCCGAGTCTCCAACTAATCTGCCTTGGATAGAGCCATCTGCGAGCCGCCGATGCCTGGCATACATTTGAAATTATAGTGTGTGCTCATAGGTTTGCTCTGTTCAGCATAGTTCACATACAGTTCCGTTTGCCGAAATGCGTATGAATCATGGGTACTGCCCGGCCCCTTAGCACTGTAGTATAGAAATTTACATCTGTCGTCCACGACACAGCAAACATTGAAGCTGTGATAGTTGTGCCTTAATTTTTTCATTTAAACACTAGGTTTCTAGCAAAAAAAGCAGTATTATCCGAACCTGTTGACAAAGATCTGTTCGTTTCGTATGGGTGCCATGATGCGTACGTGAGTCCCGTCAATGGCACCAACTACTCCAGGGAGTCGATATCTTTGGAACACACGATGTTGCATTGCTACGTCTGATCCATTACGATGCCAATAAACGAAACGCCCCGAATTCCTCGAGAACCAGTCTGACAGTTTTTTCACAACCAAGCTAACACTTGGCTGCGAAGCGCCAATAATATCAGCCGAATCCAGCTGAAAATTGTTGCCGCTCAAAACTTTAAGGAATGAAACCAGTTGCAGCGCGGGGGTCAACGGCGTCGATCTAAAAATATGAAGTAGCTAAAGATATGTATATGAAGGAGTAAAAGCTGTTCGAACCTTCTTGTCCTCGCCTCGATATCTGGCGATATCATATCGACCAGTGCAAAAAAAGCGCGACGTGTAAACCGGTACCGCTGCCGGAATTCCCTGTCACTCAAATTATCAAATGGGCACGTCCGGTCCCTTATAATTCTCGGAACTCTCTCCACAAGGAGCTCTTCAATGATCTCGATGTTCAAATCGTTCATTGCTGAAAAAAGGAATCGTTTTCGTCTAAATGTTCACGACCTCTGTCGGTAGATCGCACGAGATAGTAGGATTATTTGAGAACTGCGTGGCTTCACCCGTTCCTTGAACTATGTACACTTGAACAGTTGAAGTACACTTGAATATGTCTATTTCGAAATTTACAATTTTTTGCTGCCTAGAATGTGTGACATCCGTTTTTTTTAAGAAATTAAATTTTTTAGAGTTTTCAAATACTTGACCGATTTTGATTGACCATTGCTCGATGTTAAGCCACTAAAAGTCGTCATATAGTGTCTATGAACTATCTGTAGATTATTCGTGAATTCCAATATATTTTTGGGCCCAACCTCTACACCATTTTACCATGAAAGGTCGTGGCCTACTGCGACTGCTGTGGATAGAGCATGCATATCCCCTTATAACTCCTCCTACAAATAACTCACCAAAACTTTGTCAGGGTTGTGATTCGGATCGGAAAACGTGAATATGAGGTCCGTTTTTGTGTTCCAGACTTTCGCGGTGGGTCACATTAGGTAGAATGCCATTTTGTTACTGCAACCAATCGTTTCGGACTTACAACTTTTTTAGGTACAGAATTAAACCAGAGACGCAAACAGTTTTCGTTACTCGTAGCATGGACATTCTCGTTATGTACTTCATTTTGCTCAACTCGTACAGGGCCAAAATTGTTTCCGTAGTTAGTCCTTAGTCACGGAAATCGAATCTATCCGCAAAAAAAACCAATTTATCCGTCCCTTTAGAGAATGCAAAAACCGGCACCATTCTTCGTTTCTCATCAGAATCTAGCTTATTCGTTTGAAGTTGATGTTTCTCGGACCAAAAAAATAAGAAAATTCAATTAAGCGGATTAAGGAATGCGAAAGGGGAATTAGTCCGTTCGGGATTGCAAACGTTGAATTTGCTGGTTTATCCAATCGCAAAAAATCGAAATATTGTAAAATAAGAAAATTGGAATTCGAGTATCTAATTAATTTGAGTGAAAACAAAACTTGTTCGTTGGTCTTATTGTAAAAAAATCCTGTCAGTGGCTCATTGATTTCAATACTTTATTTTAAGGGAACTCTAGCGATAAATAAAAAAAGTGTCTTTTTTTCAAAGAATGCTCTTCATATGTGGCATGTTTAATGCATCCGACTCTCAAGAAAAAATTGACTTTCAAATTAAGAGAGTCTGGCCATCAAGCATAAAGTAAATGAGGAAGAGAAGCGATTGGTTTAAAGGTTCAACGAAAGCTGCAGAGACAGAATTCAGCACGAGTTGACACATTGCGAAAGTTACAGAAAGTGCCTTCCAAAATGTAAGTCATGTCCAAATATGAGTTCGAATAGAGAAATAAAAGCAGCACGAAACTCAATGAATGGGAGACGGAAACTGCGAAAGCTCATCGACGGGAAGATATTGCCCGTCTTCAATCGACGGGTAGACAGGAAGGTAATGTGTTGATTTTCGGGTAGCTTTTGAGGATTATCTTCCACGTCTTATCAACGCGACGTTCGCCACGAACCTACCTGTTTACCCGCCGGGTAGCCAGGAACCTACCTGTCTACCCGCCGGGTAGCCAGGAACCTACCTGTTTACCCGCCGGGTAGCCAGGAAGCTTCCCGTCTACCCGCCGGGTAGCCGGGTAAATGGATGGCGAAAACCTCGTCCGACAGCGGGAAGGTTTTAACCTTCCCGGGAAGCTTTCTAAAGTTTCATTAATACGGCCACAGAATGTTGGCCAATGGGAGCAATTAGATTGACCGCATTGATCCTATACTTTCTGTGCACGGGATGCTATGTTTTTCTATATGTACCAGTGGTAATAGAAAAACCTTTGCGAGTAGCAGGAGGTATTATCCATACATCGGTCAATTGGGTCACGAAAGCTGGAGGAACCGACTCACTTTCGGGCGACGAAAAATGGCTCAAGAATTGGCAGAGATACTGGCGCTTTTAACGATCTTCTCTTCACTGGTAACTGAAACCACATCCTGTCAACAAGTCAACATCTTCTCACATCAGAGTACTACATGAACCAAATCCGACGGGGAGCAAGTATGCAGAGTACAACTTTCGGAAGTACCTAAAATCAATCCCCTCAAAAGGATGGCTTGCTTCAGACTGCTGAGAAACTCCACGACAATACATGAAATTCGCGTTTTGTGGAAATCGCTTATGCTGACGTGTGAACTAGAGACTGATTCCTGAAAGTTTAGGTTCCTGGCAAAAGTAAAGATTTGGCGTGGCCATTTTTTTTTTCGAAAAATTAGAAATACACTCAGTTAAAAGGGGAAGGTAAAGAAAAATGAAAAAAGTTTTGAAGTATTCCTGAGAACGATTTGGCGTAGAATAACTTGATTTTTGGGAAATGTAGTGAAATAGTTGAAAGCATGATTTGGCAGTCGAGTTTGAACCAACTATTTATAAGAGTTGTGCAAAATGAGAGATCGCATTGTATAAGCTTATCCGTAGAACATATCAAAGCAAAATCACGCGTGATATGGAACAAACAGTTGATTTTACCTCACTTAATACGTGAAGACCGCGGCATTCCAGCTCCCGAACGAGCGTTTACTGCTAGCCATATCACGCGTGATTTTGCTTTGATATGTTCTACGGATAAGCTTATACAATGCGATCTCTCATTTTGCACAACTCTTATAAATAGTTGGTTCAAACTCGACTGCCAAATCATGCTCTCAACTATTTCACTACATTTCCCAAAAATCAAGTTATTCTACGCCAAATCGTTCTCAGGATTATTTCAAAACTTTTTTCATTTTTCTTTACCTTCCCCTTTTAACTGAGTATATTTCTAATTTTTCGAAAAAAATGGCCATGCCAAATCTTTACTTTTGCCAGGAACCTAAACTTTCAGGAATTTCATTTATTTTTCCTGAAGGTTTCCTTTCTAACATGGTTTATGCCTGGTGGTGTTAATTCAAAGCAAACCCACTGATGCCCTGCCCCCCTTCTATTTCCTGCACGCTCCCAGTGATGTCCTGCACACTTTCTACGGCGTTCTTCGCACACCCATTTGGGTCCCGAACACTTTCCACGGCGTCCGACGCACTGCTATTTGGGTCCCACACACTTTCTGAGGCGTCCGGCGCACTGCCATTTGGGTCCCACACACTTTCTTCGGCGTCCGACGCACTGTTATTTGGGTCCCGCACACTTTCTACGGCGTCCGGCGCACCGTTATTTGGGTCCCACACACTTTCTGAGGCGTCCGGCGCACTGTTATTTGGGTCCATCACACTTTCTGAGGCGTCCGGCGCACTGTTATTTGGGACCCGCACACTTTCTACGGCGTCCTGCGCACTCTCATTTGGGTCCCGCACACTTTCTACGGCGTCCGGCGCACTGTTATTTGGGTCCCACACACTTTCTACGGCGTTCTGCGCACTCTCATTTGGGTCCCACACACTTTCTACGGCGTCCTGCGCACTCTCATTTTGGTCCCACACAGTTTCTACGGCGTCCAGCGCACTCTCATTTGGGTCCCGCACACTTTCTACGGCGTCCGGCGCACCGTTATTTGGGTCCCACACACTTTCTGAGGCGTCCGGCGCACTGTTATTTGTTATTCGGGTCCCACACACTTTCTACGGCGTCCTGTGCACTCTCATTTGGGTCCCACACACTTTCTACGGCGTCGTGCGCACTCTCATTTGGATCCCACACAGTTTCTACGGCGTCCGGCGCACTGTTATTTGGGTCCCACACACTTTCTACGGCGTTCTGCGCGCACCCATTTGGGTCCCACACACTTTCTACGGCGTCCTGCGCACACACGTTTGGGTCCCGCACACTTTCTACGGCGTCCAGCGCACTCTCATTTGGGTCCCGCACACTTTCTACGGCGTCCGGCGCACCGTTATTTGGGTCCCACACACTTTCTGAGGCGTCCGGCGCACTGTTATTTGGGTCCCACACACTTTCTACGGCGTCCGACGCACTGTTATTTGGGTCCCACACACTTTCTACGGCGTTCTGCGCACTCTCATTTGGGTCCCACACACTTTCTACGGCGTCCTGCGCACTCTCATTTGGGTCCCACACAGTTTCTACGGCGTCCGGCGTACTGTTATCTGGGTCCCACACACTTTCTACGGCGTTCTGCGCACTCTCATTCGGGTCCCACACACTTTCTACGGCGTCCTGCGCACTCTCACTTGAGTCCCACACAGTTTCTACGGCGTCCGGCGCACTCTCATTTGGGTCCCGCACACTTTCGACGGCGTCCGGCGCACTGTTATTTGGGTCCCACACACTTTCTACGGCGTTCTGCGCACTCATTTGGGTCCCGCACACTTTCTACGGCGTCCTGCGTACACTCATTTGGGTCCCGCACACTTTCTACGGCGTCCGGCGCACTGATATTTGTTTCCCACACACTTTCTACGGCGTTCTGCGCACTCTCATTTGGGTCCCACACACTTTCTACGGCGTACTGCGCACTCTCATTCGGGTCCCACACACTTTCTACGGCGTCCTGCGCACTCTCATTTGGGTCCCACACACTTTGTTCGGCGTCCTGCGCACTCTCATTTGGGTCCCGCACACTTTTTACGGCGTCCGGCGCACTGTTATTTGGGTCCCACACACTTTCTACGGCGTTCTGCGCACACTCATTTGGGTCCCACACACTTTCTACGGCGTCCTGCGCACTCTCACTTGGGTCCCACACAGTTTCTACGGCGTCCGGCGCACTCTCACTTGGGTCCCACACACTTTGTTCGGCGTCCTGCGCACTCTCATTTGGGTCCCGCACACTTTTTACGGCGTCCGGCGCACTGTTATTTGGGTCCCGCACACTTTTTACGGCGTCCGGCGCACTGTTATTTGGGTCCCACCCACTTTCTACGGCGTTCTGCGCACTCTCATTCGGGTCCCACACACGTTCTACGGCGTCCTGCGCACTCTCACTTGGGTCCCACACAGTTTCTACGGCGTCCGGCGCACTGCTATTTGGGTTCCACACACTTTCTACGGCGTTCTGCCCGCACACATTTGGGTCCCGCACACTTTATACGGCGTCCTGCGCACACTCACTTGGGTCCCGCACACTTTCTACGGCGTTCTGTGGCCCACTTCTGATTCACACCGTGCGGCGTTCTAAAAAGTACTACCGAGATCCCGCTGTATTGATTGAAGCGTTGCCCCGTTTCAGGGCGCGTTCAATCCTGAGCAAAAGCCTATCAGTAACGGTGTTTATTTCATTAGTTCATTTTTACGGATGAGTAAACGTCGGATGGTTTATAATAACATGTTTACGTGTTTTTGTCTCACTTGACCCTCAATTTTGAGGTCCCGCAAAAATTGAGCTACCAACTTCAAATTTTGTCAGGAGCTAACGGCAATCATAACAAACTTTCTGGCCAAAAATCAGCTTTCTAGCTCAACGATAAGTGTTCCAACAAGATCATGTACGCCAACTGAAAAAAAAGGAGATGAACCCTTTTTTCGACCAAAATCACGTGGTTTTGACAATTTTTCTCGAATCTCAGGTAACCATTCCAGACCATTTTTTGAACAGTTATTCAACTTTCTAAAGTATATCAAATGCAAAAAGAACGGACTTCCTACGTTCACTCTGGACCATAATACTGAGATCAGGGGGTTGCGCGATGGCGAATCAAAGCCAAATCTGGTGAGCGCTTTGCGCTCACCACAATTATTTCTCACGAGAAACAGAGTATCGCGTAATTGATAGCAAGCGCTGTACCCACACGGGGTCATGTGTTGATCGCAAGTGTATGCAGCTCAACAGCACGAGTCTATCACCAGAACTATCAGAGGGAAACGCCTACCCTGGAACGACGTACTGTGTCGCTTCCTGTGGGGGCCCCGGATGCGATTGTTTCTATTGGAGTTCAGGATGTCTGTTTTATCGTATTTACGTAATGCCAAAATCAGATCATGTTTATGAATTTTTTCATCGCACTCGATGGAGGGAGGCAGCAAAAGTCGAGATTTCGTACTTTGATGGAAAAACTGGAAGGAAGGAAAAAAACTGGATGGTGTATATGGTACCAAATGTACCTATGCAAAGAGGTCCGTATACCTTCCAGGCCGATGCACCACTTGAAGTGACTTGGGTTACGCGCAAAGTTGGTAGCTCGTCTCTCCCAAACGAATTCGGGGCCACGCCAGTATGACCACTGTTATCACACGCGCAACACGAGTACCTCAAACTTGGGTAATTGAACCTTTAATAATTCACACAAACCAGATTAACACGAAAACATCATAATCAATACACAATACATAATACATAAATGCAGAAAAATGGAATTCCTTGCGCTGGCTACCTTATCCAATCTAACGAAGAAATAAATGAGCTTCTTGGGCAGCTGGCTAACAACTAAGCGCTAGAAGAAGTGAATCAGCCTTAAAGACTTACTCGCAGAATAAGTGATACGCGCCCAGAAGAGTTAATGAGCCTTTTAATCTACTCGCAGAATAGGTGACACGCGCCAAGAGGAATAAAAAATGGTGATATGCCTTGGTACCATCGACGCGCAATGTATATCCGCCCTGCGCCAGCAAACTTTCTCAGCGCCGGCTGCGCCCGCAATCGTGCTCGCCATCTACAATAACAAAGTGCATCCCGCAAGCCACAAGATGCCAACAAAGTCTGAGGAGAAAGGCCCATTCCGTACCAAAGAACATATCACAAGAATTATACAGACGATAAACCTCTACAAGCGGAACAAGGAAAGGAAACACGCGGAATATCACCGTCGACTTGTCGACACATGCCAAGACTAAAGGAGCTGAACTCTTCACAAAATGTCTCAATGTCTTCTGGCCCAAAAAGTTAACAAACCAACTCGAGAAAATTCTTTTCTTGATCTTGTTCTAGTAGTATTTGAATATGATCAAATGACTCTAGCCCAACTCCAGGCCACTGACTGGCCGAACGTTTTCGCGGGGAAGACGTTGCTGTACTCCAATATCGTTTCTGTCTTGTATTTTGTGACCACCTTCCGAAACAGATTGCATTTAAATACCAGAGAATTCCCCTGTCAAACTACCCTGACCATATCAAAACTCGATCTTACAAAAACACAGCCTGTTCTATTCATTGCCGGATCCTTCGAAACATCCTCTGTACCAGAGAGTTTGCAAAGATATCAGCCACCATAAAGGAAAGTACATGGCGAATCGCGAGCGTCGCCAGATCGCGAGAAAATTCAATGCCTTATTCAAATACCTTAAGTTCAAGACGATAAAGATAAATGCATAATCAGTTCTTGAAGGGAAAAAGGGTGTATAGATCGTCAAACAAGGAAACTGATGCGTCTTTCGACCCAACTCGCCTCAAAGTGCTCTATTTTCAATTTTGGAAAAGCAAAAAGGTTAATCGTGCGACATTCTATCCAAATAAGTCTAGAATTTCTCAATGGAAACTTCTTTTTGTGATGGAGTTAGTTATGAATTTGATATTGTTATCACAAGACAACAGCCCATTCAATGAAATTTCACCGTACGCGGCCTATAGCATTGTCAAAATAAAAATATATTTCACCTCAAAAAATGGAGCTTTTCTGAATTCTGTAGGACATTTACACATGATTGATTCCAAAAGTTTAACTTCCTGGCAAAAGTGATGATTTGGCAATGTTATAACTACAAGAAATATAGAATTTAACAAATTTAAGAATTAAAAAAAGCAACTCGAAATATGTTTGAAAATGATTTGGCATAAAATTACCAGAAGTAATGAAAAACTGGGAAATGTAGTTATATGGCCAAAACCGGATTTGGCGGTCATTCATAGGCCAACTTTTGATAAGTATGTAGTGACTGACGAGCGATTACATTTTACAAGATTCTCCGTTGAACTTATCAGAGCGAAATCAAGCGCGCATCGTATTTGAGCGTTGCGTTCACATAGCTTGACCTATGCTGATTTCCGTATTACCGCTTCAATGAAATGTTTTACGGTTTCCGTTGCGCGCTTGATTTAGCTTTGATAAGTTTAACGGATTATCTTGTAAAATGTAATCGCTCGTCAGTCACTACATACTTATCAAAAGTTGGCCTATGAATGACCGCCAAATCCGGTTTTGGTCATTTCACTACATTTCCCAGTTTTTCATTACTTCTGGTTATTTTGTGCCAAATGATTTTCAAACATATTTCGAGTTGTTTTTTTTAGAATTTTATTTTGTTAAATTCTATATTTCTTGTAGTTATAACATTGCCAAATCATTACTTTTGCCAGGAAGCTAAACTTTTGGAAATTTCATATATTTTTCCCAAAGGTTCCCTTTATGACCTGATTTTTGCTCAGCGATTCCCAGTCTGGAGAGGCAAAACCTTTTATGAAAGCTTTCGCCTACGGTAAATAATTGAATCATCACCGATCGGTGTGGTCGGACGACTATAACTCCTAAAAATTGTGACCCGCAGACATAAAAAACGACCCTTTGTTTCCTACTCAGGTCCCGTACACGTTTTACGGCATCGTGCGTACTTCCAGTGGGGTCCCGTACACTTTTTGCGGCGTCATGCGCTTTCCCACTGGGGTCCCGCACACTTTCTTTGGCGTCCTGTGCACTCCCACTTTTAGGCCGCACACTTTCTGCGGAGTTCGGCGCACTTCCACTTGGGTCTCGCACACTTTCTACGGCGTACGGCGCACTCTCATTCCGGTCCCACACACTTTCTGCGGCGTCCCGCACACTCCCACTGTGGTCCCGTACATTTTTACAGCGCCCTGCGCACTCCCACTGGGACCCGCACACTTTCTACGACGTCCTGCGCACTTCCACTTGGGTCGCGCACACTTTATACGGCGTAGGGCGCACTCTCAATCCGGTTCCACACACTTTCTGCGGCGTTCTGCACACTTCCACTGTGGTCCCGTACATTTTTACAGCATACTGCACACTCCCACTGTGGTCCCGTACATTTTGACAGCGTCCTGCGCTCTCCCACTGGGGCCCGCACACTTTCTACGGCGTCCTTCGCATTCCAACTGTGGTTCCACAGACTTTTTACGGCGTCCTGCGCATTCCCGCTGGGGACTCGCGCACTTCTGCTGCGCCCTGCGCACTCCCCAATTTTTATTCACACCAACCGTCTCAAGGAGGAAACAATTCCGGGCAGAAGCCTATCATTAGCTGTTTTGATTTTCATTAGTTCATTTTTAAAGTTCAGTGAGCGTCGGATGGTTTACAATAACACGTTTACATGTTTTTACCCGTCTTGGCCCTCAATGTTGAGGTTCCGCTAAAATTGAGCTAGTTCCAACATTGAATAGGAGCTAGCTGCATCCACTTCCAGCCTCCTGCCAAAAAATTTACTTTCTAGCTAAATTTTAAGTGTTACGACAAGATCATGAATGCCGTCAGGAAAAAAAGGAGATTAACAGTTTTTCGACCAAAATCACTTGGTTTCCTCCACTTTCTTGGGGGCCAAGAAACCATCCCACAAGGATCATCCCTGCTGTGATCCTAACGGGAGGTGGGGGTGACCCCACCACCACTGTTTGCAGGGGGTCCACCCCACTGCGAACCGTGTGGAGATGGGCCCATACTTGGGTACCACCTCCCCCCCTCCCCCGAGCCGAGGGGATATCCCCTCGGCGACAAAAATTGTCCTCCGGTATCCGGTGGATCTTCTGGAAAGTGACTGAGGCCACCTTCCAAGTCCGGGTCCGAAGAGCCGACTGAGGCACACGGTGAGATGAGGACCCTTTTATACCAGCAACATTGTTAATACCTTTGTTTAAACATGTCTATGTTCATACGCGTCTTGACAAAGTACACGTAAAACAGGTTTTAACTTGCCTCAATAGGCCAGAGCCCAACTTTAACAGGATAATTCCTGAGTGAGAATTTTGTGCCGGTGGCAAATTATAATCGTCTCTTTCTGCGGCGCCCTGCGCACTCCTCAAGTCCTATTCACACCAACCATCTCAAAGAGAGAAAAATCTTGGCCGGAAGCCTATCTCTAGCTGTGTTGATTTTCACTAGTTCATTTTCGAAGTTCAGAGAACGTCGGATGGTTTGCAATAACATGCTTACATGTTTTTACCCGTCTTGACCCTCAATATTGAGGGTCCGCTAAAATTGAGTTTTCAACTCCGAAATTGAATAGGAGCTAGCTGCATCCATTTCTAGCCTCCTGCCAAAAAATTAGCTTCCTAGCTCAATTTTAAGTACTGCAACAAGATCGTGAACGCCGTCAGAAAAAAAAGGAGATTAACAGTTTTTCGACCAAAATCACGTGGTTTTCGCCATTTTTCTCGAGCGCCAAGAAACCATCCCAAACCATTTTTTGGTACATGCACCAACTTTTTACGCTCTTCCCAATGGAGAAAAAACCGCATCTCCACAGTTACTCTGAACGCTGATTCCGGAATCGCAGAGTTGCGCATGGTCGAGTTAAAGCCAAATCTGGTGCGCGCGAAGCGCGCACCACAATTGGACCACGACGTGCTGAACATTTCATCGTTTAAAAATTTAAAACGGATACTTTGAAGCGAGTTGTGGCACGCTGAGAGAAATAGCCGCTGCGGCTCCGCGATACTGCCGCTTCGGCACCTACAGGCACCAAAGCGGCACTAAAGAGGAGCTTCGACATTACCGCGGAGCCGTATCGGCGACACGGAAAATTGTAATACAACTAAGCGAGCCTGAGAAAAAAATACGCACCTGCGATTGTAACGTCCCCTGCCTGATAAAGACAGAGGTTACCATCGCATTTGCGCTCGAGGAAATACAGAATGTACCTCAAACTTGATGTTAGAACCGGCGACGATTTCGTTACATACATCGTATTCCACGGCCGGTTCGCTGCTGCATCCTCGAAGAGCCGGCGCGATTTTATCGCGGCGATTTGGAGGCGCAAGACGTGGCAACAAAATCATCTTATCACGGAGCCGCTGTGGTGCTATCGCGCAACTATCGCGGCACAGTCGAGGGTCGCGGTACTTTCCCGGCACTAACGCGGTAAATTTTCTCAGATTATGAAGACTATCTTGTTGCCGACTTTGGCAAATTCTTTTCTTTTTTCCTTGGGTAGCGCCGTATTCATCACGTTTTTTCTCCACATCAGTTCTATTTATTTTTATTCCCTCATTTGAACGAGAATCATCTGAAATCTTGTTACCCATTTTCCTTAGGTTGTCTGGGAGTCACATCCATCGTTGTACTCTGCGCTCACGCCTTTCGTGGCAGTCCATCATCGACTTATATTGCTTCTGCTCTGTTCTCCGCTCCATTACTTCGTTCTGGTACGTAACCTTGATTGCGTGCCGTCTTAGAATCTAGTCTTTCAGCAAGCGGCCCACATTCTTACTTTCGGTGACCTTGGAGTGGCTGTAATAGACGGTCGGTTCGGCCCCTATGTAAGGCCAGACACCTAGAGTTCAAGCAATATTTTTAGTCTGATGAATGGACGGGGCTGCCGCGGTAGATCACCCCGCGCGAATTGAAGCCCCATTCTCCCGTGAGGCCGCCAACCCCGCACGGCCAGCCCCTGGCCCATGCTTCAGACTAAATTGAAAACGGAAACCATACAACTTTCAAATACACGGATGATAACAACTAAGAATGGTGAATAGAGTTTACTTCTCCTGAATATGCGCACGAAAATCAGACAGCAAAAGGGTACAGGTCAGTAGAGGCTGGTAAAGCATTCTAGAAAAATATAAAGAGTAACCGATAAAGTGAATGAAATGACATCTTACAAACGAAGAAAGAGGTCACAATCATATTTTTCTAAGGAATTGAGAAAACAAGTTGAAAGAGTCTCACACGAGTATGCAACAAAAACTTCAAGGAGTTTTTTCGATCCTTTCCAGATTTTTTTCAAAACTTGTTCCACGCTTCTTTCACGGTTTTTCTCTATGCTGCTTCCCGGGCTGTTGTCCAGTGGCCGCATTTATGAAACTACGGGAGCCTCCTACTCTGGCAAAAGCTCCCTTGTAGCCCCGGAAGGTGTGGCCGATTTTGATGACGTTTTCGTCGGCGCGTCAAGTTCCGCATTTGCGCGACCGGCGACGACCAATCCACACAATGAGTAATTCCTCGCGCCGGCGGGGCATTTATGTGCACTTCCTCGCGCCACTTCAAGTGAAGTGTTACGTCATCATTCAGCGTCCTCGTCATTGATTCATTACAACTTTCGCCGCTGGTAAGGGAGCTGTCAGATCTATCACATTTTATCAGATCTTATCGGCGAAAACACCAAACTAAACTTACGAATCGTCCCAAAATGGATCGATTAGTAGGTTTTGTATGGTGTTACAAAGATAAGAGCTGCGAGTGCGTTTTGAGTCTGAAAACTCCCTGATACTTCATTTGATTACTTCATATTCGTTTTGTTTTGTCGTCTTCGTTTGCTTATTCTTGATTACCACCGTTTTCCTAAAATAAACTCTGCACATAACTTACACTAACTATTGAGTGTTTTTAGCACCAAATCTTGCGAAGCGCCGAGATAGCTAGTTCGGAGGACTGCCTATTACGAAACGTGATAAATCAAGATCGCATTCACGAAAAAACAGGTGAAGTTCTAGTGTACTCAGACAACAGGTGCGGACTGACCGCTCGCAATCAAGGCCTCTCCGGGCGGTACGCCGGCAAGTTGCGGGCGGATCGCTGCTCATCGTGGCCTCGGCGGGCGGATCGCTGGCTATCAAAGCCTTTGCGGGCGGTACGCTGCGTTTTGGCGGGCGGATAGCGGCGCCTGGGAAACTTGAACACCCTAGCGGGCCGATCACCGGCAAGCTCTAAAGCGGCGATCCGCCCGCAACCTGCCAGCGATCCGCCCGCAAGGGCTTTGATAGCCAGCGATCCGCCCGCTGAGCTATGAGATGCAGCGATCCGCCCGCAACTTGCCGGCGATCCGCTCGCCAGGGCTTCGATAGCCAGCGATCCGCCCGCTCAAACTGTACACGGTGAAACTGGTCAATCAATAATGAGTGGGTTGGAGTTCATTTATTGATCCACTGCCACGCCATAAATCCCCATCCGCCATCTCTACTTCAGTGTCATAGTTGTTTCACTTCTATATGTCGTTTTTTTCTTGATGTTGCTTAATTGTTGAAAGATCTTATAATGCTTACCTTGTATTTAGCTCATTAGAGTACGTGTTCTTTAATTCTCCCAGTTTATCGCTAGTATCCTAATTCGGGGAAGCGGTTGTCTTTGAAAAAAAAACATATGGTGTATGCTAGAAATGGAGAGAAAAACGCTTCGCTCAAAAGATGGCGGAATAACATCTACGCCGCGGCTATTTAGAGATATGATAGACACCATACAAAATCGTCAAATTCTTGGCACAGATGGTGCTATGTACTATACTTCGGCGACTCGAAAATTTTTTCGAATAATCGAGTTTTCGACTAAGTCGATTTTTGAAAATTTCGAATAATCGTGTTTTCGACTAAGTCGATTTTTGAAAAATTCGAATAATCGAGTTGTCGACTAAGTCGATTTTTGAAAATTTCGAATAATCGAGTTTTCGACTAACTCGATTTTTCAAAATTTCGAATAATCGAGTAGTCGAACGACTCGATGTCGACTGTTTCAGTCGATACCAAGACTCGATGACTCGACTCGACATAAGTATACTATGTACTCATCCACGTTTTACAAGAGAAAGCTCAGGTCGCATCAGCGAAAACGACTTGTGTTGTCAGTATTTCTTGGGCAACTAGGGTGGTGGTCGTAATGTATTCCGATTACGAAAGGGACGGGCAGAGGGGGATGATCGGAGCGCATGAGTGGACGAACGGGGGAGAAGCGAAGCGAAGCGCGTGAATGGAAGAGTCACCGAGTTTTCCCCGCCTCTCCTGCGCTTGGAGTAATTTACGATAATCCACTGACGGCTCACTTGGCCTGTTTTCAGTTTTTCGCTTTGAAATTATTCGAAAAATTGAATATATTCGAGTCGATTTCATTCGAAACTATTCGAGATTCGGACCTCGAGAAAGAGAGGCCATTCGAATATATTCAAAAATCGGACGTTAAAAAAGGGAGTCATTTGAATCTATTCGATATTCGGTCTTTTCTTCCAGGGCACAACTTAAGTAAACTGGTGTCAACCTTGTTTTTAGAGGAAGCGAGCCTCCTTCGAGGGAAGTAGATATATGACGCATTTTTCAGGCGCAGAAGTCACATGGCAGCTGCGTCCTCGGTTCAGTTACTAAAGTTTGCGGTGCTTGAACCCTATCTGGAGGTACCTCTCACCCGGTGAAGGCCCCAATAGAGGTTAGGAGGAGTCGTCGCGCCGCGTGTCGGGGTGCCGGCCGCATCGTGTGTCGCTGTGCCGGCCGCGTCGCGTGTCGGCGTGCAGGCGGTGTCCCGGTTTAGCGTGCAGGCTAGCTGTGTGGGCGCAGTGTTGAATTCGAGTGATGAGGTTCCCCAATTTGGATATGTGGACCGTGACAGCCCACATTTTTGAGGATTTTCTATGGGAGGATACGAAAGGTAAGAATTTGAAAACCTGAATATACCCGAAAGTCCGAGTTTCAAAGAAGTCATTCAACTGACGAACTCTGGTATCGACCTAATCAGCGCTCTCATTCGACTACTCTCAAGAAATCTCTGACTACGTTCAAAGCCTTGTCGTTGTCGTCAGTCTGCGAGGAACCTTGTGGCGGGTTCTGGTTCTTTTGAGAATTTACTAAAAGCCACCGGCAAAGATCAATGCCGTCGTCTACTGCTGCCACGTCTCAAAAGAAAGCCAGGAGCAGAGCTATCGAGGAAAACGAACCAGATGCGTCGAATGATGTCGAAATGGCAATGGAACAAATGCGTGCTGACAAGAAGACGCCGGTATTTTTGAAAACTCTGATCCTCCATGTTATTGATGTTCAAGGTCAACTTTCGACTGTACTCACGAAAAATGTAGAGCTCCAAAGTCAAATTGCGACATTGCGTCATGAAAATGACGAGCTGCGTAAGGCCTTAGCTGACGCGCGTAAGAATTCTTCTCCAATTCCTGTGGATGGATTGAATTGTTCTTGTTCTGTCGAATTTTTTTGAGGAGAAAGAGAACCAGCGCTCAATTGTGATATCGGGTAAAGCTGAGCCTAGAATTCCTCTTCCACAACTAGGGCTATGCTCAACTATGATAGTGTGAAAAAGGTACTTGACCATCTTGAGGTTGAATGTGTTCCACAATCTGTTTACAGATTAGGAAAACCTAATGTGGAACGTGCTCGTTTGTTGAAGGTTGTTTTACCTAGCTCTTATTATCAACGCCTCATTCTCACAAGAGCCCACTGGTTGCGATCATATCCTCATGGGAGGGTTTTCATACGCCGTTCCCTTACAAAAAAGGAGATTGATCGGAACCGGGAGGCTAGGCTTGCTCGTGTCAGCTTAGATGTGGCGAACGCTCAACAAGAGGAACGCCAAAATTCTGAGGATCATGTTGTTGGCACCATCCCTAGTAATGTTGTTGTTTCTAATGTCGATCAGACTTTTGTTTCTAATACCGATCAGACTTGTGTTGGTCAATCGCAATCGGGTTCGTCAAACCAGTGAACCGCAGTCTTTATTCGGAAAGACTTTTGACTTGTTTCTATGCAAGTTGCCGATCTGTTCCCAAAAATGCGCTTTACATTGATCTTGTGCTGCAAAAGAATTACGATATTTACGTTTTCACTGAAACTTGGTTGAATTCGCAACATACAATGTCATCGCTGCTAGGTAATCTTAGCCATAGCTATCAAGTAGTGAGGTGTGACAGAAACCGAAAAATGGGTGGCGGAGTAATAATTTTGATGAACAAAAGAATTGGGTTTATAGAAATTTTTGCTGAATCCGTCTCAGACTCCTATGAAATTTTATCAACTGACATGATTCTTGAGAATCACCAAATCAGATTTATCGCGGTGTACCGTACCCCTTCTTGCAGGACTGAATATAATGATCAGCTGACAAAAGCTATAAGTGATCTATTAGTGTGTGAGCACCCTTCTATTGTCTTGGGTGATTTCAACTATCCGGAAATCGATTGGTCTGACCTAGATAAACCACTTGCTACCGACAAGACCGCCTTCGTGGAGATGACAATTGCTCATAATCTTAAACAATACATTACGGAACCCACTAAAGGGAGAAACATTCTTGATATTCTACTCACTAATGAACCAACTCTTCTCGGTAATGTATGTATGTGTTGGGCCTCCTGTGGGTTCGAGCGATCATAGCAGCGTTACGTTCCATGTTTGTTCGACATACATTGAGCCCCGCTACACGTACTGTCGTCAGTTTGAAAAGTGTGATTATGACCAAGTTTGTAGTTACTTGTCAAATGTTGCTTGGAGGGAATCGCTGGACACAGTGGTTGGCGTAAATGAAAAATATGAAATGTTGTTGGCCATACTCACTCATGCCATAGACATGTTTGTTCCATGGCGTCGCGTTACTGCGATGCGTGCTAATCTACCTGCTTATCTACAGAACATGTCTGAACATCGCACATGTTTATTTAGGCTGGCGAAAACTTCTCAAAATCAGTGTGACTGGGATAAATTTCACCGATTCTCGAAAAAATTTCAAAGCGCTTTAGAGAAGTTCAACAGCAATATTGAGAAAAGGATAGTCGATTCGGGGCGTAAAAATGATTTCTACAAGCTTTTGAACAGAAAGCTGAAAAGTAGCAATTGGATTGGTAGTATCAGAAAAGGAGATTATGTGGCGACATCCGACATAGACAAGGCCAACATATTAGCAGATAAATTTTGCGAAGTTTTTCTTGACGACAATGGGCATATTCCAACTTTCAGTCCGACAGTTTCTGAGCCCATGAGCACATTTCCATGGTTTCATGAATCTTCCCTGTTTGATATCATAAAAAAGTGGCCAAACTCTCCTTCCTTGACACCTGATTACATCCCTACTTCCTTTCTGAAAAACATTGCTCATGTTATAGTTAGCCCTCTGTGCTATATTTATAATCAATCTCTAATGGTTTCTGAAATCCCATCACGGTGGAAGCATTCTTTTATCACACCATTGCTTAAGAAAGCCCCCGCGAGTGATGTGGAAAATTATCGTCCAGTCAGCATTAATTCGTTTCTTTGTAGCGCGTTCGAGAAGGTTAACAAGGCTCATCTATTCAAATACCTACAGAATAATATGCTAATTCCGGGCTGCCAGCATGGATTTGTACCTTGCCGGTCGACGGAGACCAACATCAAGGCATTTGACAGAGTTAGTCATGTCAAGTTATTGCACGAGTTATCTCAACTGAAAGTACATCCAATAATTTGCAAATGGCTCGAAGAGTTTTCGACTGGTAGAACGTTCCAGGTTAAAGTAGGGTCAGAATTCTCATCTTGTAGAAATGTCACAAGTGGTGTGCCGCAAGGTGGTGTGCTTTCGCCTCTATTGTTTATGATATACACCTCGGATCTCTCTCAAACAGTGGGACCTAACGTTGCTATGAAACAATTCGCTGATGACATAAAAATTTACCGAGAAGTAGTTAACTGTGAAGATAGAGCTGCTCTGCAGCATGCAATTAACCAAGTGGTGATATGGTCCCGTTTGTGGGAACTTCCCCTTGCCCCTGAAAAGACCGCAGTCATGAGGCTAGGAATTTCAGACGAGGTTTGTGACTATTTAATTGATGAGCAGTGCATCTCAGTGGTTCGGTCTGTCAAGGATCTAGGTTTCTACTATAATGATGAGCTGGATTTCTCAGAACACCTAGAATAATAAGTAGAAAAGCGCATGCGCGCACTTTTCAAATATTCAAAGCGTTGTCTACAAAAAATAAGGAAATTTTGCTGAAAGCCTATAAAATCTATGTCAGGCCAATACTTGAGACAGGAACAACAGTCTTCTGTCCTTGCAAAAAGAAGGACATTGCCTTGGTTGAAAAAGCTCAGAACAATTTCACGAGAAAGCTGCTAATTCGCTCTCGGGGTTTCTCCTATTCAGAAATCCCTAGTGCGAGGATGAGGAATAGTTTATTGAGACTGGTCAGTTTAGAATCACGTCGTAAACTGAGAGATGTGTGCATGGTATTCAAAGTGATATCCAGAGTCGTGAAAGTTGATGTTTCACCGTTCTTCACTCTTTCAAAATCACGGACACGAGGCGATTCCGTAAAAATTTCGTATCGTAAACCAAGATCGAACATTAGAGCCTTTAGTTTTACTTGTCGAGCGGGCTCCGCATACGTCGCCTTAAGACATGGAATACAACCTATCCCTCCCTTTTTAACGCAGTTCAAGCGTTTCGCTAAGGCCAAAATTCTTTTTGAATAAGATTGCGGTTGACAGTATTATTGTTTTTTTTTCTCTCTCTCTAGTTATCTCACGTTTGTCTTAAACAACGTAATAAATTATTAATATTTTATTATTATTATTATAAGTCGAGTTACGATATTTGAAATGTCGTCTCTGCATGGATCCCAGTGAGACGTTCTGTTCCCTAGTAAACGTTGGCGCAAGCTCGGTGCCATATGCTAATACATAGGTGCACCAAGTTTGTGCCAACCTTCAATCAGGAACGCATGGTAAATAGAATTTCATTATTCCGAGACCCACAGTGCAGACTTTTCTGGAACATAGACAATGTAGGGAGCCCTTACTAACTTTGTGAAAGTGCCGAGTGAGCCAAATTGTCCGCTCTAGCACAATGTGATTTTACTCCATTTGCCAAAAGATGAATATGCGACTAGTTGTAGCTAGCAAAACGTTTTTGCGCGATTTAGTTAGTTGGCCGTATTCATGAAACAAAGGGAGCCTCCCGGGAAGGTCCAAAGTTCGCCCAACGCATACACTGGCTGCTTATAGGAACCCTTTCGGGAGGCTCCCGTAGTTTCATGGATATGGCCACAGAACTTTCCAGGGTGATTGTGAACTGGCGCCCTGAAAGGATGGTCGCGTGAATGATTCCACAATATCCAACCTGCGCCCCATATTGGAGCACAATCGAACCGCAAAGTACACTACTGATGAGCTTCAAATCTCTACTGCCCTAATCGGAGTTAACTTTGGGTCTGCAGCTGCAAACAACCGTAGTTGCAGCGAGCAGCTCGGATATACTAGAGCTGGGTCTACGGGGTCACTGCACTATCATTTAGGTCCCAGCAAGATTGTTTGTAAGCTGCGTGCTGCAACAGATCTTATCTGCAAATGCGAAGCGCTATTTCACTCCTGTTCGGACACTGCGGGGCGGGCTGGACGTAATTATTTTGAGAGACCGGGGCATTGCATTCAATTTTTAAAGAGCTTGACCAACTGCCGTGTCTGGTGTTCGAAGAGGCCTATCGTACACCGGTGGGTCAATCTGTCGTGAACCAACTTCTAAGAAAAATTGTAAAGTTTTCAAACATTAAAGGGTAGAATATGAAACACGGGACGGAGTAAACGAATTGATTCATTATTATGTGGGTATAAGGCAGTAGATGAGCAGTACTGAGGTGTGCAGAAGTACGGCCGGCACCGGTTGCCCACATACCTTGCGTTCCTTATTGTGACTTAGCGCAAGCTCGATGCACGCAAGTTATGTATAACATAGGCACATCGGCTTTGCTCCAAGAAACAATAAGGAAAGCAAAATATCAAAGCGATCTGTTGTCGACTATACGCCGGTTGGGGTCTAGGGTGCAGCACAAACTTCAGGGCTTCAGTTTCTTAGGCAGTAAAAAATTTTTGACCGGATTTTTTGGCCCAGGTTTTCCTCAACATGTTTAGGTAGTCAACTCTTTGGGTTGATTAACACTGCGTCATAGGCACTTAAGAATTGGTCCCCGACCCGAGGGATCAAAAGGAGAAGGGGTTCAAATTACGGGTACATCGCTGATAACCGGCGGGTAGATCGCTGATGACTGGCGGGTGGATCGATGATAACTGCCGGGCGGATCGCTGGTTACTGGCGGGTGGATCGCTGGCTACTGGCGGGCAGATCGCTGGTTACTGGCGGGCGGATCGCTGGCTACTGACAGGCGGATCGCTGGCTACTGGCGGGTGGATCGCTGGCTACTGCCGGGCAGATCGCTGGCTACCGGCGGGCGGATGGCTGGCTATTGGCGGGCGGATGGCTGGCTACCGGCAGGCGGATCGCTGGCTACTGGAGGGCGGATCGCTGGCTACTGGCGGGCGGATGGCGGGGGGGATGTCGATCCGCCCGCCAAAAGCCAGCGATCCGCCCGCACCTACTGTCTGAGTAATCTTTCTTTTCAGTTTGTTTTTCATATCGTTCCAGTTTTTTTATGGTTATAGACAGGGCTGCGCGGAACTGCTCCGTTTCCGATAGCGTTTCCGTATTTCCGGTGTTTTTCGGGCAGTTCCATTCCGTTTCCGAGTTTTTCGTCCCGGAAACGGAATAAAATAATGTCACACGATTCATTGTAGTGGGTCTAGGCAAGGGTTTTTGAAGGTACCATGGGACAGTGAAGATCACGACCTTTTGCGTTTAAAGGCAGCGTTGACGATGCCAACCTTGGTGGCTTTCCACATAGATGATAGGTCAGAGGGATCTAGGCCCCCGGGGTCGAAGGAACGACAGAAAACTAGCCAGGAATGGCGAAATAACCGCTGCAAACAGGCGTTCTGAAGTCACCAAAACGCCTCATGCCTCCTTTCCGCCCCCTTCGACCTGAGCAAATGAACACTCGAGATTGTGATAACAGGAATTAATCAAGTCAAGGAAGTACATACTGATAAGTGAGCTAAATGGCTTGATTACGTTGATAGGTATCATCCTTGATAGTGGTCAATTCCTTCACGCTCAAAAGTCAACGAAAGCAAGGAAGAGTGTGTTTTACTACAAAAAACTTTTTAAGCATGCCTTTCTCTTTTAGGAACCAGACCTTCCGTAAACCGTGGAGATATCGAGAATGAGGTATATCGTGAACACTGTGTTTACCCTGCGTTTGTAAACTGTATTGTAAGATTATTATTGTTCCATGCATGAAATGAAATCTCTAAACGACGTTGTCTTGTTGTTCACAAATAAAAGTTGTTGTGCTTTATGGTCCTTCTATCATTGAAGGTGAATTTACTGACTCTATAGTTTGTGCTATTGACCTCGGACAGGGGTCGAACTCGAGCAAGAACAATGATAATGGCGCCTACTTCTAACACACTAGACGCGCTCTGTTGATATACTCTTCCAGATCGAGTCAGCAAATGAAGAGTCTAAAGATGCAGCGTTCCGTCTGCGTCTCTGGCGCGCGCAACGTAGGCAAATCACGTATGCGACGCAATATCTGCCTTACCGTAATCCAGAGAACAGGATTCATGGATTTTTTATGCACCTGAATTTTGCATTATTTTCGCCTAGAACATTCGTGATACTCGCTAGATATGGATAACAACTCGGAGGACAGGGTTTGATACAAACGTGGTGTTCCACGAAGTCTCTCAAAGTGTTATGTAGCATAAATGAGTATGAAGATCATTTCAAGCCTAGATAATGCAAAAGAATCATGGCAAATGCGCAAAGGAAAAAAATAGGCCTGCAAAAAAGCAAGAATCCTGTTTTTCAGATTACGGTAAGGCAGCATCTGCGCCGCGTACATGATTTGCATACGCGCCAGAGACGCAGAGGGAACGCTGCTTCTTTGGAATCTTCGTTGACTGACTCGATCCGGAGAGAGTGTAAAGGGGGCGATTTCTGGGGCTAGGAAGGATTTGTGGGGGCGATCGTGGGGCGAAACTAGCATAGCGAAAGGATGGCGAGAGAGACGGCGCGCCAATCGCCCCGCTTAATCCATACTGTGCTCCACAATAGAACACAATCGCCCCAGAAAATACACTTGGAGCGCACTTGTTGGTGGGCTCCAAGTCTCTATGTGGTGGGCTACAAGCGAACTTCTGTCAGAGTAGGGGGTTCAGAGCTCGCCCGCCTCATACACAGACTTGATCTAAACACTTTCTCGGAAGGCTCCCGTGGTTTCATTGATACGGCCACAGGCTGAAACTCAATATGTTCTCTATGCTGCTCCTCGGGCTGCTCGCCGGGACTGCGCTCGTTCTCTCTGCTTTAATTTGTCCGCTCCTGCCCATTACGCAGGAAATCATTCTCTATCCTCAAATGCTCCACTTGATGCAAGAAAATTGTTTTGTCACTCTCGCTTTTGGCTAGCAAGTCTTCTCAGTGCGTCCATTATCTGGATTAAAAGACTGAAAACGGTATGATAGGCTCCGATTCAATGATCCTTGAGCTACTTCAGTTTATTTTTGAAAAATTTATTCTGTACAGCAACATAGATAAGACGATTATAATTTGCCACCGGCACAAAATTCTCACTCAGGAATCATCCTGTTAAGGTTGCGCTTTGGCCTATTGAGGCAAGTTGGAACCTGTTTTACGTGTACTATGTTAAGACGCGTATGAACATAGACATGCTTGGACAAAGATACTGTGCTTATCTGGGCCAAATTCCGGTCCGCAATTGCGTCTCGACACGCTTTGCGACCGCACGCTCCCGAGTCGGAAGAGCTTCCAGCGCCGCAGTCGCCGATCTGATGACTCTAGGTGGGTTTCGGAGACTGGAAACTAAGAAAAATTAGAGAAAATTGTATAAGAAAGCAACATCGAGTCGGCTTTGGCGCTGGAAACCCGACTGACTCGAGCGCGTGCGGCTGCAAAGCGGGTCGAGACGCAATTGCGGACCGGAATTTGACCCAGAGAACCACAGTATTAACAATGTTGCTGGTATAAAAGGCTCCTCATCTCACCGTGTGCCTCAGTCGTCTCTTCGGAGCCGGATCTGGAAGGTGGCCTTAGTCACTTTCCAGAACATCCACCGAATACCCGAGGATAATTTTATTTTTTTCGCCGAGGGGATGTCCCCGCGGCTCGGGGGGGGGGGGTGGTGCCCAAGTATTGGCCCATCTCCCCACGGTTTGCAGTGGGGTGCACCCCACTGCGAACAGTGGTGGTGGGTCATCCCCACCCCCCAATAGGATCACAACAGGGATGATCTTTGTCGGATGTCTACGTGATCCCCTGTGCAAACACGGAAATGCTAAAAATGGACATGGATAGTACTTGAGCCACTTACGGACAAATTTTGAACCGCTCAGGGGCTGCGGACCGACGAGTTTCACCGGAGGACGCCGGTCCGCGCACCTTTTGACATCGATGCGTTGATCGGAGGCTTGACTCGGCGGCCAATGGTGCGACAGCCCCTGGCGGTGACGCAGGGCCATCGCAGTGTCAAAACAACTTGCCTATTGTTCCCTTCTTGTTGGAACGTTACTGACGCCAAGCAAACCTCTTCCGCTTAGAAGACCCCTTTTTGATAGAATTAGGTTCACATGCACATACATTTTAACGGTTCTCGCGTAGTCAGGACCATTTTTGAAACCACAGAGTGCTTCCGTGTAGAGCACCGCAACGGTTTGTTTTCCCTGTTAAGAAGTATCGGCCAAGAAAGTCAGTCTCAGAAAATATTGTTCACTTTTTGTAGACTCTCCTCGTTCTACTTGCCTATTGTTTCCTTTTTGTTGGAACGTTTCTGACGCCAACCAAACCTCTTCCGCTTGGAAGCACCAGAGTGGAATCTCTAATTTTGCCGTCTCTGCTCGCCGTCATTTTTTATACTGACGATATGACTCTCAACCCCTCCCCCGTTCGCCCTGATAAAAGTCCATCTTGGTTCTTGGTTTGGTTGAGCGAAGGTCCGACTCCCCCCTCCCACCGGACGTCGACGTTTCCGCCCCTCCCCCCCCCCCCCTCTGTGATACATCACACCTCACGCCGAACACTGGCCTGGTAGCACTTTTCGCTTTCAATGTTATCATGCTCAGCGCTTATGGCTCATTTGATTGCTTCATGATGAACGAATATATCGATGAATATTACACCAGGATTCCACGAGAAGTGTGCACGGGCTTGTACAGGACAAAGGTAGAGTGATGCTATGTTGCACCACCACAATTGAATGCAATGAATAGGAGCGATTCCCCTGTTTTATGAAGAGAAAATTTGTCGTCGTTCTCCGGAGGTTTCTCACCAAGATATGAGTAGCATATAAAATTGCACCAGAGTGCGCGAGAATTTGCGCCAAGGGAACGACAACCGACACTGGGATCAACGTCGACTGCCGTTTATATATTCCGTCAAATGCGAGGAACCAATGAACGATTCTGCATCAACTCTATGAACATGAACGTTGAACTGTTTTTCTTCTTTCAGCGGCACACAGGAGCGGTCGCTTACTGCGTACACTACGAGGAAACTGATTGCCTGTGCACCTTCAAACCGTCCGACTAGATATTTCTATCAGAAAGGAGGACGAATAAATGCATATCTGAACTGCTTATGATTTTGCTCCTGTTTATCTCACGTACTTGCGCTAACAGTATTGCAGTTTCATTTAATAGGGTGCATCTTCTTGGCGTATCAGAAAGGATACATATTCCTATGGACACGCTGTGTTGAGACCAGAGATGAAAAATATTTTTGGAAACAGAAAACAAAATATCTAGTTAGTGAAAAAACAGAAAAAATTTCCAGATATGGGCACAAAGCAGAAAACTCGCAAAAATCAGGAAAGTGTGTTCAGCGTACACTATGCGAAATTTTTCAAAGCCTTGAACTTTTTTATACACATTTTAATTTATCTATGCTTCTCTCGTTGAAATTTCGAAACCTTACTGTTGGTTCGAGCAAAAATTATAGACGCCCAAGAAATGCAGATTATGAGTGCGAAGAGCTGACAAATGTTCTCTAACCCTCCTTTCCCCAGGCAATAAAAGCTCGATCACTCTGCCAGAAGCTCAATATGTCTGTGCAAGGAGCACGTAGATGCAGTCCGAGCGAACTCTCCATTCCCTAGTGAACACAATTTGCCACCGATTGTGGGATAACTGCTGGTTCGAACACTGTACTACTCCTTAGAGACGAAAGTCACGTTCGTTTCGCGCGGCTGTGCCGTTCGAGTATAAATGACCTGTTCGGTCCAGGTTGAGAACCTCTCGTACATCTGTGGCAGAATCATCATCTGCCTCATGGCCTCAACATCCATTTCTTCGCGTTTCATCTTACTGAATTCTGTACCACTCGCGTTGCAGTGACATAAACCACGTATTTAGACTTTGCGTGCATGGCACAGCTGGGGCCAACTATACGCCGCTCCACCAAAGCGGGTGAGCTGGAGAATTCTTAGTCTCTGCCCACGTGTAGAAGTTATTCATACTCAAGCGGCGCGACAGTGCGGATGTGAATGGTGGGCGTAAGTAGTATTAATGGCTTATTGTTGTTAGTATACAGTCACATAGCCGTTTTCCCTTCATCTGACCGCGTCGCATACCCTGCAAAGGATTCGTCAACGGTAAACGTCTGGGTAAGGGTATCCACTATAATATAAAGATAAGGAGTCGGCTACCTGAATCTCGATTGGAATGCGGAGCGCATTCGACGTCGTATTCGTAATGGCTTGAAAGGTTTTCGGGCATATTTATTTGCTTGCGGGCGGCCAGTCGACTTCCCAATGGATACCTCCATCTCCGCACATGACGGACCCCAGAGGGATAGTTGGTTTGGTTCACCTCGGCGAGGATCGAACCCGACTGTGTACAGCGAAAAGCAGCGCGCAATATAGTTGGGGGTGTCGATGGATAGCCGCAAACTAGCTCAGAGAAGAACGGTCGCAAGAAACACCTATGCAAGTAACTCACTGTTTTTTCTCCAATTGCAAAATTCTAGGTTCTAGATGGTCAGAAGGAAAGAGTCGTTCGATTCTCGTTTCATCCGTCTAAAAGGGGGCTACAAAATAAAACTCAACTAAGATTGCTGCAGTTGTTGAATATTAGCTCTAGAGTATTCCCTAGAATTATTTACCACCATGCTTTATTTTGGTAATCAGGCATTATCGAACAACACCCATCCGAGCTGCTTGTGGCATGGTAGCGACTCAAAAGAGATAGTGTCCACCAGTCTGTCCAGCGGCCTTGGTCCCTCCCGTTTAGGGTAAGGCGTGACTGCCGATCCGTAGAAGGTGCGGCCCTGCTCCTCCACCTTGCAAGTTTGTGTGGGCTTTCATTGGGTCGCATTCGACCAACGGACGTTAGAGTCCGCCAGGAACGTTTTCCGTGGTTCTTCTTGAAACAGGCACTACAGCATCACTATACTAGGGGGGGAGGGGAGAAGCGTTTTTTGCTCTTCTCAGACATTTAAGTTCAAACTGATTTCTCGAATGTTTAGGGCTCCGCGCTAACTTTTCTCACTCACAAAGTCTGTCACTTGTCAGAAGCTAAGGTCTTCAGGACCCAAGTAGAGTCCCACCGCTAAATAAAGCTGCAGTAAGCAATGGACTAGTATCGATCATGCGTCTCTGCACGAACAATTCTCCTGCGACAGGGGATTTCCGAGGGAGGATTTGTCTCGCTTTTCGCGCCTCTATTTTCACTCGGAACCACTTGGCTTGAATTGAGCAGCGTAACGCGTCGAACTGCGAAATTGGAACAGCTCCTCCCTGGGTGTGTAGAGAGCTCCTCTCCCGATTCTCCTCCATTGCATGCTGTCACGACTTCCAGCGACGGGACTCCAATTCAGGCCTAGTACCCTCTACAAAACATCGTAATTCACATCTTTCGAGGCGCCTCGACCTCCGTCTGCCCTACGCTCTCTCACTGTCTCTAACCTCCGCTCCACACCAGCACGCGTAGGAACCGAGTGAATTTTGCCGTTTTATAGCCTGTGGGTAGCAATTTGGTCTGTAATATGATAGCGCTCTCAGAATTCGAAAAAGTCTTCATTGAAAAATTACCTAGATCGAACGTTTTCTTTGCCTAGTTTGCCAGATGCTCCCCGTTTTTACGAAACTTGGCGCGGGTCACCTTCCTAAAAAAAATCCGAAAAAATGGCTCGGATCAGGGATGGGAGGGATTTTTTTGGAAATAGAAAACAGGAAATCGAGTTTGCCAAAAACAGAAAAAAAGTCTTCAAATTGGGCAAACAACAGAGAACAGAAATTTTTCAAAAATCAATAAATAGTGTTCGGCATACAGTATTTGAGATTTCTACAGCATTAAACGTTTTACACATTTTTTGTGATAAATAGTACTCTTGCGCAATATCCGAAAGCCAATAGTTGGCCAGATGAAGCAATGTAGACTTTCGAGGGAGGTAGATTATAGGTGCTGATTGTCCCTCTAAGCTCTCTTTTCCTGAGGCGAGAACACTCGATTACTTGATCAGGAACTCAATATGTGCAAAGAATACATAGATTTAGTCAGAACAGACTTGCCCTCTCCTAGTGTACATATTTTGCCGACAATTCCGAGATAATTGCTGGGTTGAACACTGTACTACTCCTCACACCCTACAGTCACGGAAATGTCCTAACGGGTCGCTCGCTCCACCATGGCAGAATCGCTCGTAAATCAATGAAAGCTTCCACATCTACATCACCGCCCCATCATCAGTTTCGTTGCACTTCATCTAAGTTCTGAATTAACCTGCGATGGAATAAGTTAAAACATGAACTTAGAATCTGCGTGAATGACAAACTTGGAGCAGAACTTCACCCCGCTACACCAAAGCGGTGACACTGAAGTACTCTGAGTTCCTGCCCACGTGTAGAGAGTATTCACACTCGAACGCCGGGAGAGATCCGGCACGAAAAGCTCAATATTGTTATTACTCAAGGAATTTGGAGTTTTTGCTTTATTATTGTCTGGCATACCTTCTGAGGATTTCATCAAAGGTTAACCTCTGGGTAACCACTATGATAAAGATGAATGTTCGCCATCCACAATCCATGCTGGGTTACGCAGCGCATTCGACGTCTATTTCACAGAGGCTTGGATGCTCTTCAGGCCTATGGCATGGTGGGGTCAGCCAACTTTCCAGTCAGATCCTTCATCTCCTTACATGAATCCAGTACCGAATCGAGGGCTCCGCAGGGTTAGTGGATCTGATTGACCTTGGGCGAAGATCGAACCCTACCGTGTCGAGCAAACAGCAGTGCCTCCTTCATCTACACCACCACAGCCCGAGTAAACACCATGGCGATAAAGAAGAGTTTACCATAGGGAACTACAGAGACTGCAGGTAACGTTTTTGCAGGTGAGGCCCTTGATCCGGGAACTTTCGTTTTTTCGTGGAAACTCGTACTCCTCCTTCATCGCAAACCCTGCCTCTAGGGCAAGCACACATACTTCCTCGAAATGCTCCACCGCTAGGTCAGCTCAGCAACTTTTTTGCAGCTTGGATTCTCAATTATCATAGGTCCCCTTGACGAAGCTTAACTCAGACTGTTCTTTTTTGTTCCTGCTCATATGAGCTTGCATCTTTACACAAGAATAAACGAAAATGAATGCGTATCAATATTTATTTTCCTTTCCTCTTGATAAGAGCATCTAGTGGAACGTTGCCGCCGTTAGCGCATCGCGAGCAGACACACGTCTTCCGACCACCACGATTCTCGCAATAGCCGGTTCCGCAGTTCTAAAAAAACAGTTTCATATGCAAAACCCAGTGACATCAGTCGACAAGTGTCATTCCTTCAGAGAAACATTGAACTGCAAAGAATACTACTCGTATGTGCAGGGTGACTACTATGTCATAGCGCGTGCTTTTACCCCTCATTTCTCGTACAAACTGTAATTCAGACATTTGGACTCCGACGCCACATTGCAGTACCTTTAAGCTTCTCTCTGATGATAGTTTTCTATTATAGCCACAGAACCATGTGATAGTCGCCCTACTATTGCAAGGCGTGAAGAACATGAACAGAATCGGAAGGTGCACAGCATTTCGGAGGGTTCGCGGTGTGATACAAAGGTTTCCGAAGCGGAGAGGATCCACAACCAGCAGAACAACTGGCAGCTGATCACTTAGATTCAGTACCATTCCCGGAAAAGAAAAAATAGCTGCTGCTTCCAAAAATAGTGGTTGTTTGGAAAGAGAGTCAGTCTAATAGTCAGCATTTGCCGACTTTCATGAATAAAGTCCCGAAGAGTGTGCCAGGATGAGGCTTTGTAGTAAGTTGGCACCTACTGAGATTACATTGGTACACCATCACGACCTTCATGACGCTTTGACCAGTGCACCTCTCCTGCAACGACATTGCTCCGGGTTTCTCGGCAAGAATCAATCATTTCAGCTCCATGGACCTCAATCAGTTTGCCTTTTTTGTTGTGGAACGACTGAAGACAAGCTAAAGGCTCTGGAACATATAAATTCCCCTCATGCTAAGGGAGGACTCGATAAAACTGAAACAATTTGAACGTCTACAACTCACGGCGCATCATCAGTTCCGGAATGTCACGTTGGTAGGCATATATCGAAGCAAAAGGCGGGCGTTATGAGCGACTCTTGCGGAGTCCAAAATGAGTCATGTTTGAAAATTTTCCTTCAGAAAAACCTGCTAGATGATGCGTGCCTTTTATGATGCAGCGTTTTTGCGCGCAACAGTTTTTAGTAGTAGCCACTATACTTCGGCGACTCGAAAAAATTTTCGAATAATCGAATTTTCGACTAAGTCGATTTTTCATAATTTCGAATAATCGAGTTACCGACTGAGTCGATTTTTCAAAATTTCGAATAATCGAGTAGTCGAATTGACTCGATTTTTCGCATAATCGAATGGTCAAGTTTTCGACTAACTCAATTTTTCCAACAATTTTTCCAATTTTCAACAATTGAGTTTCTGAAGCACCTTATCTCGACTATTTTGAGCATACCACATTCTACTGCTTCGAGACATTGATTAAAAGTATATCTGGCAATGAAAAAGGCCATCTTCCCACAGTAAGACGGCCAGAACCAATAGTCATGTATTAGTCTCGACCGCATCTCCCAAGTCTATCTCGAGCAGCAATTGAAAGTCGACTTCGACTGCTCGGGCATATACTAAGAACAACGCCGGATCGTCTCGTACAACACTCTTTGAGAATGTCTTCAAATCCTGTCTGGAAACGGCCACCTGGGCGTAGGCGAAAGTTCTGGACGGATGTGGTTAAAGAGGATTTGAAGTCACTCGGCATCGAAAGACAGTTCAGGCGCGATGTTTCGTTTCGCAGGGAATAGAATAGTGACGGCTGGATGGAATGTGTTCAAATTGTGGCTGAAGACCGTGAAAAATGGACACGGCTGACTACTAGGACGGCACACCTCGGTGAAGATGCGGAATGACCGCGTCAAGCGAAAGCCAACCGATTAAGAAAGTAAAAAGTAGAAGCAATATCCATCGACCAAAATCCAAAAGCTTCAGAAAACCAAACAAATTTCACTATAGGAGAGAAATACGAGATCATTTAATGGATGAACAATTAGAATTCTTCTCTGGAGACGATAACCATGGAAAAAGACGGAGCTGAGTTTAGCAATAATAAGCCAGGGCAAATCGTAGTCTACTTCTAGATCATCCAAACTCATAGTGGAATCTCCGTCATCATATTCAGCCTCTTAGGCTAGACTTCAGCCGTTTTCTTCGTCTTTTTAGCCTTCATGGCCTTTTTCGTCTTCTTGCCCTATTTCTTCGACCGAGAGTGCAGCCCCTCTTCCGTATCTGCGAAGCTGTGCTTCTGCTGCCACAAAGCAAGCTGGTTGTTCTCTGGATCTCCCTTTTTTTTCTAAGAGGAAGGAGGATATAGCCAAGCATCAAAAACAGATTTGAAAACCAAAAGTTTCGGTTGCACTGGGACATTCCGCCTGTCCCAAATGCATTCAAGCCTCATGCATGCCTCTTTTTTCGAGCAAGGTGAAATCCAGGCTATCGCGACCGTCTTGTTATCTCTGATGAGTTTATCGGTATGCTCACACCTGATAATTGGGGAATTTTGTCGTAAATCAATGCCGGCAATAAGTGAAAAAGATGGTCGTGAGCCGTACGAGAACATTAGAGATCTACGAGCAAATAACAAATGGCGGCAAATGAGGTGCATGGTCTGCAACTGTATTTGAAAACAGTTTAACTGACGGAGAATTTTTTTGACTCGAAACTGTCAATTATCGCATTTATTCGACTGTTCGGGTCTATCGAATAATCGAGTTTTCGACTAAGTCGATTTTTTAAAATTTCGAATAATCAAGTTTTCGACTAAGTCGATTTCTCAAAATTTTGAATAATCGGGTGTTCGACTAACTCGATTTTCAGGAATTTCCAATAATCGAGTTTTCGACTAATTCGGTTTTTCAAATTTTCGAATAATCGAGTAGTCGAATGACTCGATGTCGACTGTTTCAGTCGATACCAAGACTCGATGACTCGACTCGACATAAGTATAGTAGCTACCTTGTAAAAAGTGTCCGAATGAGAATGGCGAACCACGGCGTGCGTGGCAGGCGGCCGTTGCATGCGCCGCTCTCTAACGACCGCACGAAACGGTGGCGAGTTTTCCCCCTCAGCCATTGATTAGAAGCGGAGTTGGCAGCGGATGGCATCAAACAAACTGCGTCGATCAATCAGCTCTGCAGCCGAGGGGAGGGAGGGTGGCAGCAGTTTGAAAACTCGTCCGAAAACGACATACGCGACAGCCGCATGGTTCGCCATTCTCATTCGGACACACTTTATATGACATCAGCCCCGAGAAGCGGTTGACAATGAAGGAAAGTCTGTTAACGCACATAGCAACTCTAGGTAAAGCCACCACTCGAGTCCAACTCGTGGCCTCATAGCTGCATCTGGTTACTTTCACCGATGCCTATAAACCACTTCGAGGACGACTACTTCAAAGGCAGCATTCACGATTGTCATTCTCCGTGAGTTTCCACAGTGAAATAATAGGCGAGATGGATCCTAGGCTCCCAGTGCCTAACGAACGGTAGAAAAATAGCCAGGAGTGGCAAAATAGAGGCCGCAAAAACGCGTTTCAGTGTTCCAGAACCACCCAATGCTCCAGTTCTGACCCTATCGATGTGAATAACCACTCAGATTACAGTAATGATCAAGTCAAGGAAGTAGTGATAAGTGAGCTTGCACTGATTTGCACCATCTTTTATAGCGGCCAATTTTTTTTTCACGACAAAAATCGACGTAAACAAAGGAGGCCCTGCTTTGGCTCGGAAACGAGGCTTTCGCGTCTTTTTTAACAATGCCTCGTTATATAGGGCACCAGACCTTCCGTAAACCGTGGAGATATTGAAAGTGACATCTATCGTTAACACTGCCTTTAAAGGCAGGGTTCTCGATAAAATCGGTTGTTGTGCTATCACCGTAGAATGGTAGATCTGGCCATCACAAAAGTGAAAATAAGTAAAAAATTGGACAAAAAACGCTCAGGAGCAAGTTATGGCTTGGTGTCCTCCCGCCCCCAATTATTGAGATTTGGGTAGAAGCCTGTTTTGTCAACTTTTATTTTGCTTCTAAAGTAACTTCTGAACATTTCTGGAGACTACTGACTACTTGAACAGCAAAACAAATGTCGGATAAGTAAGCATAAATGAAAATCGCGTTAATTAGGGGGCCGGCCGACACCGGTAATTAGCCGTTATACTTTGTTTTTGAGCGTTTTTCAAGCGAATTTCCGGGTTTTTTCTCTTATTTTTACTTTTGTGATGACCAAATCTACATTCTTATGAAGAGAGCTCAAAAGTAGTTTTTATCGCGAACCCTGCCTTTAAGATAGAATGGAACCTCATTTATGAGACATTTGTCGAGTATATACTTTTATGCCTCTGGTGTGAAAGTGCGACACTAACTTTGGCCCAGAACCTCCGGAAACTGTAGCCTCACTGCTACTTTTTTCTAAAGAGAGAGATTCTATTTGGATCTGAAAATATCGATAGAAATGACCATTTTCAAGGTGTGTCGGTTTGCTTGTAGAACTAGTCATCAGTTACACGCATCACGATTATCTTTCTTCCTCCTTGAGTGCTCTCAAGCATAATGTTGAACACTCAGTTCACTAACGATGACGGTAGTATCATTCCGTCCCGGTCATTCAGCAGAGAAGCCACGTTAAGCTACTAAGCGCGAAATCAATCAATCGATAGCCATCTTTTTTTCTCGCAGAGAAAATTTCTCGTCAAGCAGCTTCGCAGCTTTCAACTCAAATTCCAGAGGCAATAGTATTAGGCTAATCGGAAAGGCTTGGCAGCAAAACAAATTCATCCCAAGAAAAATCGTGAAAAGTGAGGCTGTTGCTGGTACACAGGTGCAACACCGAGATCCTTCTGGAAGCTTCCATGGTAGGGGTATAAAAGGGCGCGAGCTCGTTTGGGACGGTAACTGCAATGGATCTCACCCAACCTCAGCTTCGACTACTTAACTTCAACGAGTGGCGTCGCGGCTCCTCGGTATCCGAAGCCGTCACCAACATCAACGCTACAATGGGCGAGGACAGCGTTTCCTACCGCACGGTGGCCCGTTGGATCTCCCGCTTTAAGGACGGAGATACGGACTTGGAAGACAAACAGACAAACCGCTGTCTTCTGGGACAAGCGCGGGATGCTCTACTACGAGTTGCTCCCTCAAGGTAAGACGGTCAGCGCTGCCGTGTACTTACGTCAGGTGGAGGAATTCACCATCGCCCTGCGAGAGAAGCACCCGAGACGAGCTACGGTACACCTCCTTCACGATAATGCTCGACCCCACATCGCGAAGGAAAGCCAACCAAACTGCAGGAGCTGAACTGGCGAACGGTACCCCACCCACCTTACACTCCTGACCTTGCCCCTTCTGACTTCCACCTATTTCGTCCCCTTAAGGCAATCCTAGCTGAAATACTTTCGCTGATTATGATGCCATTGCGAAGGCTATTGGTGACTTTTGATTCCCAGTATCCTGCTATCTGGGAGAAAGGGATCGATGACCTGCCTGGCAGGTGGGCCACTGTCATAGCTAATGAGGGAGACTATATTGTTGATTGGATTGTCATGTTAAAAAAAGGAACTAAGAATTTCGAAAAACCTCAATAAAGTTGCCAAGACTTTTCGATCAGCCTGATATTTGCCCGCAAAGCGAAGCAGCGTTCCCCATCCATATCGCACGAAAATCGATACGCATGATCTCCTTCGCGCGTCGTTGAGGGTGTAAAGTCCTTCCGGATGAGACTATCCGCCTACACGATCGGCGTGCGTGTCGAGCGGCAGTCACGAATGCATTTTCGAACAAGCCTTTCTACGAATCGGATATGGATAGCTGGGATACGTCTGATATCCTTGCTAAATAATTCACAGGTCTGAAAATTGGCTTCGCGACGGATAATCGTGTACCGCTGGGGCGGAGAGTCTCATTTGCTCAGATGTTAACTTCGGGCTACCACCGATGTCAATTTTTAGTGTAAGTTTTGTGTTCCCTGTTCATAGAACCTTGGCATCTCACACAAATATTGTTCTTGGCATTCTTCTGCTAAACGAGGTTTGTATCTGATACATCGATGAAAGGCGCTGTCGCCGTTTCTGTATGACCAGTGAGGAAGGAGCAGAACGAGGTTTCTGCGAATCCCTCACTGGTCATACAACAGCGGCGAAATCGACATTGATCGTTGGATCAGGTTGTGTGTGAGCTTATCAGGATCTGTGTGGTATCGCCTCCATCGGACGGCTATGACACGTCGCAAATGTCGAAAATCTTGAACCCTATAAGGCCAAAGATTGATTTTGGAGAGCAGGCATTGAAATAAAAAATCTCGCAACAGAGCTGGTTTAGCAGTCAAAATCCCAGATCAGTGTTTAGAATTATGTATATCAGCAGAATTCGTGTCATACCTGCACACTGCATGAAGTGATGCAACCGGCTCTAGCCACTTTGTCCAGAACAGGAATGTCCATTCTGGCACAGGTTGATAGGTATATCTGGCTCATAACAACATCACACACGACGAGGGCTACTAGACAAATTAGGAGCCGACTCATTGTTGATCTGAAAATTGGTGTTCTCATGTTTCATGGTTCATACGGATTGAATTGTTAAACTATGGATTTTTACTTAAAGGCAGTGTTCACGATGATTTTTGTTCCCGAGTTTTACACATAAAACAATGCGGTGGCATCCAAGTGTTACCAAATTACGAAGAAACGGCGAGAAATGCATTAAAACGTCGTATTTTAGTGCCATTATTCTATAACATGGACTAGTTGTCCGGTTGGATGAACATGTTCGTGGTGGTTGTCACCGGTGGAAAATTGGGTCAATCGAAAATACGAGAATATTTAATGCAAAGCAGGGTTAGTTAGGACCCTAAGGGAAGAACGGGGCAATAGAGAGTAGAGAATTACAAAGGACGGGCCCACAAAAGATTTCACTGTCACAACAAACAGTTCCAGTGATACTTAAGAGGCGGGGTGATACTTAAGGATTTCGTGTGCTTCTGGTGCGTTTTTCTCGGTTCCTTCGTCATTTCGGCTCTACTCGGGGGCCAAACAATCGATTTAGCGACTAATCTCAAAATCGAAGATTATCGTGAACACTGCCTTTAAAGGCAGTGGTCACGATGAGAAACGCTATCGAAAAAACTACAAAAATTAGCTTAGCTATGAAACAGCTCAAAAACTATGAAGTTAGCGCGGTGAAAAACGGGCTAGAATTAGATTTATTAAGACCCTAAATTTTCACTTCGTGCACACGTGCACAGAAAGATCACAGTCTCATGCCAAGCATTCAAAAATCATCGACACTCAGAGGAAGAAATAAATGCAAATTTACCTAATAAAACAGTTGAACAATGAAAGCAAGCAATTCAACCAACGTTTTTTACTAGATGTGTACATAAATGCGAAAGTCATTGATTGAAATTCAATTTCAAGCCAGCTGATGTTCTTGATATAAAAGATCATCGATGCCGATGATGTGGGGTGGACTCGTCCATCATCAAAAGACAAGAAAGTTCAGGCCTCGAATTTGGCCCAGAACAGCTATTTTTTCGCGATTTTTTCTTATATGTTCTTCTACTCTATACCCAGAAAAAGTTTTAGAGAGGAAAAGAAGACGAGCATATTTGAGCGCGACCACTGCCTTCAGGAAAAGGATCAAAAGAAGATTAAGAGATTGTTCTCTAGGGAATTTTTCAAGAGCAGACTTGCTCGCTGTCGGTGAGAAATAATATGGAGGGCTATTCACAGTCACTCTAACTTATTCCTGAATTCAGTTCCTACTTCATCAACCGATTCGAAAACTTATGCGCCAACGCCTTCAATGAAGTCCCGTTGGAGATCAGTTGTTGTCTGACAAACATTATTTGAACGGTTTACGAATAAGTTTGAGGCTTTTTTTCTGGCAACTTCAAAGCTTTATTTGGTGACTATGACAATGTTTTCAATCAAGCTCCTGCCCATAGTTAGCGATGACTTATCTTTATCTTTTGAGCAACATAGAGTTCGCGCAATAATTTTAGTCTGATGAATGGACGGTGCTGCGACGGTAGATCACCCCACGCAAATCGAAACTCCATTCTCCAGTGAGGCCACCGGCCCCACACGGCAAGCCGCCTAGTCCATGCGTCAGACTAAATCGAAAACGGAAACCATACAAGCTCCGTGGCTAAAAAAAACTTTTTGAGGTGGCCCGTAAGTCCTACTATTTTCTGGTCTCTTCGTAAGCGAAGTGCTAATTCGTCAATTTATGGGAAACCTATTTAGAACAATTGCTGGTTTTAAAGAGCAAGTCTATCGTGCGGGAGGGTTGGAGCATCCAACTGAGAGGGTCTGCAGAGTTGCAGAGACCGGCGAGTGGTCGCCGAGCGTCAGCCTTGACGCTGCGACAAAAATGTTTTGTAACATTATCGTCGCGGCGCCGGTTGCTGCTTGCTGGCAGTGATGTAGGGCCGCCGCGGCGTCAAAACACTCTGCGTTGCCCCCTCGTCGCCCTTCACGCCGAGTCGGTTGCCATCGTCGCCTAATGTAATCGATATAACATATCCAATGCTGTTCGTCGCTGCGAGCAACGCTGCGGCTTCAACCCCGCGGACCCCTTGGAAAATCTCCAAAGTTTCCTCGACAATTTTTCTCATCATGCCGCATGAGGCAATCTTATATAAATCGCGCTGCGCGGCAGCGTCGCGCCCGCATCTACTCGGCGCCGTCCAGCTTAGTCGTCGCAGGCTTGACGAGAGTTAGTGTCCCGACTGAAATATTGAACGATTGTACGCGCACCATTTCTAATGAGTGTGCCATCCTTGTAGTGTCATGTATTACATATTGGAACATTATAATTTTTTAGGCTAAGATTTTGACGGTACTACTTCTCAATCGAATGTGCTGTATAGCTGCAGCTCTAGATAAAAGCGGCGCTTTTTTCAGTCAGTCTTACGTTTTCCCACAGGAATACTTAGAAGTAACCTCCAACGGTCTTCTTCCTTTTCACTGAGCTCGATTCCGTGACAGTCCCCGTATCTTCAAGGATGGTCCGTTTCATTTTTCAGGAAGTTCATACCGCGGCTACGTTATACGGAATCATTCGATCGATAGTCATCCCTCGAATTCATGCTTACCGCGTATACCACGTAGATTCGTCGCGGCTTTCTGTATAATACCACGGTCGGTGCAGAAAATCGCGCTGCAATCTGTGTTGATGGGTTCGTAGCTATCAGATCCGCGGTAAAATTGGGAGAGTCTTCTCGAGTTAATATCACGCATCTAGTTTGCAAAACGTATATGACCTAAATACGCCACATACCACCTATACTGGCTTCATCTGTGAACACTGAGCTTCCGCTGGTTCTCCGAGAATGGTAAACATTCATAACATCAGGGGTAGTATACGTCATAGTGCGTGGCCTCTGCCAGGATGAATGCATCAGGGAAGTGGTCGTACTCTGAGTACGCGTGTAAAGGATTATACCTCTGGTTTGAGGAAATCCAACCCGGGCACACCTCTGGGGGCCCACCGGAGACTATTCCATGAGAACATGGAGTTTGAGGAGACCTTCAGGATTCTTGCACGAGAGCCACAAACCGCAGCGCGCAAAACTTTAGAGGCGTTTTGTATAACCACGAAAAATCCTAAAATGAACAGGAAACATAAGTGTTTAGCTATAACTGTGATCTCAACGTCTTCATGTCGAGAGCGCGCGCCATCTGACCACCCACTGCATCTGCAGCGTAGGACGCTCAATACTACTCTTGCTGGGCGCAGATAAGGTGAGCATTGCCTGATCTTTTAATGCTTTGCTTGATAGATATCTCGTAGTAGACCGTCCTTTTCCTCTGTAATTTGAAAGCGCGTTTGGGAGGGTAAATCACTTATACTCTGACTTTCCAGGTTCCGACAAAGGCGATTGGCCGAAGCGTCCACCAAATAAAGTGATTAACACCTTGGTCCTGACTCTACTAGCAACTAACACTACTAACATTCAACTATGCCAAGATTCAGTGACAGTCTTAATTGGCCTAATCATAAGTTGTTTTGATGAGCCGAAGGGCCTATGCTGTACTGGCGTAGCAAAGTCTGTCGCTGCCGTCAGGGACAGGTGTACTGTTGGTCACCATTGAAATTTAACCTGTCGCTGTGGGCAGCAGCAGGCTCTACGACGAGGCATACCATCTGAATAAGGCTTGAGAAATCAAGAGAAGTAGGTGAGAACGATCTGAATTGATGTTGGTTTCGTTTTGTCGAAGGAAATAAGGATTGTGGCGGCGGAAGTCATAAGCAGAGGGTTTCTTCATATGAACTAGAAGTTAAGGATACACCCAACCGCAAATTTTGATGCGTTCATAAAAATTGTTTCAGATTTGACTGGAAGGTTTTTTAAGAGTGTTCTTCGGGGTTCTGAACACGAAATCAAAAATTTGAATGAAGAACTTCAAAAATTTCGTCGCAGATTCGAGCGATTGATCACCCCATCAAACGTTTCCAATCGAATCAACGCGAGGTAGGGGGGTGTTTGCCTGTGTCAATTTGCGGCCACGGGCTGCTCCAGCTTTGAGGAACGTCGGGAGGCGCACAACAGCGGGAACTCCCGCTCTGGCGACGTATGGACGCTGCCTGGTAACAAAATCTGTCCTGTTCTGACCTGTAGTCGATGAACTTCTGGGAAGGAAATAAAACTTTAAATTTAGTATATCCATTTTGAAACGGATTATGGCAATGCGGCGCTTAGGGAGCAAAAAGAGCCGCAGAACGTCGTGTTTGCAAAAAAAAATTGCTCGGTACCGTGCCTTCAGAACTCCCTTCACAACAGTATAAAAATTTTAAGGGAGCATATCGATTGGGTAATCAATGCAAAAATTTCGGGCAGTGTCGGAAGCCGCTCCGAGAAATCCCATAAAATTCAACAAAATGCGTAGTGAAATGCTGCATAAATATTACTTTCATTAAATGTGTTTTTCAGCAAAATGGACCTCAAAAGGTTCTAGACTTCTGATATTACTAAGAATATCGAGGGAGAACACCTGCAGAAACACGTCGAAAGCAAATCGATAAAGGACCGAGAGAGACCGGCTGGCAACGGCTGGCACCATCTGCGTTTGAGACAGTCTTGTTGTGGTGGTGACCAAAATCTACTCGGAAGTAGAATTCAGGAGATGGCGATCTCGCTGCCTCACTCTCTCCTCCCACATGCCATTTTTCTATCCTCTCGCGCAAAGAACGAGATGACGCTCTTGTCGCCATCATGGGGACGACAGGACCACCCGGAAATAGCAAATATTTCTTCCCATGAGATCGACATAATGTCGACCTCTCCTGTAATTTTTGAATTTTTCAGCGTTTCGCAGCTCAGAGAGCGATTCTACAAACTTGTGCCAAAAGTTTAAGGTGCCACTCGAATGGCATCCTAAGCTCATCATTATGTCGAGCTCTCGTCTGGTTCGCTACCACCCCTGTTTTTCCTCTCATCACAGCATTCGCAGTTTTTGAAAAGGGTCAAATATGTTGTAAAACGCAGGGTTCGCGACGGCAACTATTGTTGAATCTCTCCATGATTATGTAGATCTGGTCATCACAAAGATGAACATAAATGAAAAGTTGCAAAATAAAGCTCACAACGGTCTAAACCTCAGAGTTTTGTCTGTCCGCACGTCCTCGATTAACGAGATTTCAATACTTTCTTGCTTTGCGGTTTTTTATTTTGATCTCAAAATAGTCAGCTGTCTTTCAAAAAGGTCAGCAACCACTTTTTAAACAAAATAAATGGCGGCAAAACAAGCATTTGTAGAAAACTGGTTAATTGGAGGGCGGGCCGACACTTGATCCAGAGCGTTTTTTCTCCAAATTTCCGCTTATTTTGTTTTTTGTGAACCTTTCTCAAAGCAAGATCTACAGTCTCATGAGAATAACACAAAAAAGTTCTTATCGCGTACCCTGCCGTTAACGTTCAGCTACCGACGGGCCATGACTTTCATAGTTCATTCTAGTATAGGTTTGTAGGCTTGAAAAATCCTCTCTGTGAAAGAATTTAAATTTTAGGAGGAAGCCATCCCGCCTTGAATGAGTTAAACGCACTGGAAAGAGGTTTGAGGAGAATTCATGACAATGCATCCTATGATTGGGCGTTAAAGGGCGCCGTCCTCGGACTAGATTCCCGGAATGTTCATGAACTCTCACATGTTTGCAAAACGTTCTCTAATTTCCCCCAATAGATGAGAACCCTTGGGAGGGCCAGTTTTTGACGTGAGTGAGAAATTTGGACCCCTGTTGAATGGACGGCTGCGGAGGTATACCATCGCATTTTTATCGAAATGGTGCCAGCAGGCGGCATCTGGAAGACGCACGGACCGTCGCAATGTTTGCGTCTCGCCCCCTCATTTGGAGTGAAAATCACTTTAGGGCACTGATCATGGATAATCACTGCCGATATCAATTTTCAGACGAAAAAAACACTCGATCCTGGCGGTCTCCACAAAGCAGAGCTCTTCACGACTGTCCATGCCCCCGATCTTATGTCGGTGCGAAATCATTTGAGAGACCTAAACAGCTAATCGACGACAGGGTTCAAAATCGCAGCTTCTGTTGTGAATGAGCCCGCATGAAAGTAAACATAGGTAGGTAAGATGCTGGATGTGTGCCCACGATTAATGCAATACGCCTTCAAAGCTGTCAATGACACTGTGATCAAGAAAAATCTTTTCGAAATATGACAGAGAATAAAAATTCTGCGTTTTTTTTTCGAAAAAAGGACACTGAGTGTTACCCAGGGCGAAATCGAAGAAATCAGCAAATTACATTAAACAATTTTTCTGTTTCTTTCATTCTAAAAGAGTTGACAGGATTCTCGAGATCCTTTCAGAAGACTCAATTATCCTGCTCAATGATCAGAGAGCAAACGAAAGCTGTTATCCACAAATTGAGAGACAATTGGTGGGATTGCGAGAGAAAAACGACAGTTTTGCATAGAATCTGTTGACGGTCGCCATGTACTCGTCATTCCATTATATAGGTGTGAACTGGTGCATGTAACCTTATGACTAGCCTGAATAAATCCCTCATGACAGAACTGTGTAAACGACGCGAAACGCTGCGAACGAAAACATCCGCTGCTCACAGTACAGTGATGACATGGCTGGTTGTCGGATCAAAAATCATGCGTCATCCTACCTAAGCCGTATCGGGGTGCGGACCAATAAAAACCATTTCATGACCGAATGACTAATAAGTTCTACCGGTGAGAATAGAACGTCAACTCTTGAGATATCAGGACAAGTATTTTTACAGCATTCCGAAAAAAATCTTGCCAACTTTTCACTATGGTCGGTAGGAACACCCCCTCGCAAGAATGATGCAACTCAAGGCAAAAATACTTTAGGATTTGAAATCAGCATACAAGCTCGTGAAAATGGTCGAGATTACAGCATAAATACGCCTGCATTTCCTCTACCCTATCGTCAACCACGTTTGAAGCGGTGAAAACCATTCAGGATGACAGAATTTAAGAACCCCTGTCTCGCACGCCCGTATTCCCCCCTTTGAGTAACAGAACGAACAGTCAAACTTGAAAAAACATGTGATAAGTTAGAATGATAGCACTATCAAATGGGAGTGCACGAGAGAAACAGCCCAATTGACCTGATTATAACATGTCTGCACTCCGATTAATTCCATCAAAATTCGAGGATGCCGGTATTCTTTCTGCTGGCTTTTTTGAAAATGGATGACTTCATCGGTGATTTACCATGTTATATTCAGGTGGATCGAGCTGTTTCTCTCGTATACTCTCATTTGACAGTGCTATTGCTCTCAATCATCATACGCTTTCTCAAGTTTAACTTTCCATCTCTGGGATTCGCTGAGTACCACACTCGTAGGTTCCGCCTCCTTTCCAGTTAGCAGGGTCATGGCAGCATATACGGCGGTTACGCCCACTCAGTTATGATTGGTCGACGATATGTAGCGCATACAGTATACCAAGCAGTACATACTGCGTAGGTGCTGAAGATACCAGCATATCATGCGCACACAGCAGCATATCCTGCAAAGTTCCTGAAGCGCGAACGCACGCATGAAAGCAGAGGCGAGGTTCAGGCAGCGTTTGAATTCAAATTAGGCGCGTAAATGAGACTGCGCGTCCTGACACAAGCCCACTATTGATCCCATCCTTCGTCTTCGGCGAGAACTTCTCTTGAAGGTAAGTTTAATCTTTTAATTGGTTTTATTCATATTTCTTTCTGGTCCAATGCACAGTGAACCTCCCATTAAAGGCAGTGTTCACGATTACCTTCGATTTCGATATTAATCGCAAAATAGATTGTTTGGCCACCGGGTAGAACTGAAATAACGAAGAAATCTAAAAAGACGCTCGAGAAGGCCATTAGATATTTGTATCAATTTAAGGCAGTGTTCACGATAAAAATCGCTTCTTTGTTTTTCCGCCTATCTTGAAAACGGTCTTATTCTGATTCCAATGATGTTTCTTGAATCGTACAAGACCTTCTGGGAACGGAGTTATGGTCCCTCAAAAATTGAGCGAGGGAAGCATAGGGGACGAGTTGTCCGAGACTTGTAACTTCCGTAATCTGCGGCCAATGTGTGTGAGCTGACCTGAGTGAAGAGAGAAGTTGAGAATGAAGGGAAGAACGGGGCTTCTGATCGGAAACCATCGATCTTCTCACGATCTCGAGTGTTCCTGTGTTCACGTCGAGGGGCGGAAAGGGGCCGGACTTGCCCAAAGAGGCGGGGTTTGCCCACTTTTTTAAGCCGTTTCGCGGCTCCTGGGTAGCTTTTCGTGCCGTTTCTTCGACGCTGTTTTACTTCTGAGTGTCACGTGAAGCGTTTGTCGTTAAAAATTTGAGGATGAAGTTTATCGTGAACAGTGCCTTTAAGGGCTGAAAGCGCTTCAGCAAAAAGGTTTTAGATTTGGCTCAAACTTTTCCAGGGGTTTTTCGGGGCGCTGATCATGAATTTGAGGTTTATTTGTCGGTTCTCCGGGGTTTTTGGCTTAGTTCGCTATTATTATCACAGCAGGGGAAAAATTTGAGGGCAAAACTCAACTTTCGAGACTTCCGGATTTCTTCGACAGACGGGTCATAAAATCATTTCCTGGGTAACTTAGCTTGCTTAACACGAATCTGAATTACGTTAGCCGATTTTCTTCGGATTACGGTAGATTATGGTGGGTGTACGGTAGGTTGATCGAAGTCTCAGATTTGACCTAAATTTGTATGCGGAGTCATTTAGGGTGGTGAATTCTAATTCGATGTCCATTTTTCGATTTTCGAACTACTGTGTATGGTTTCGTTTTCATTTTGGTCTGACGCATGGAACAGGCGCCTGGCCATGCGGGGTTGGCGGCCTCACTGGAGAATGGGGTTTCGTTTCGAGCGGGGTGATCTACCGTCGCAGCCCCGCCCATTCATCAGACTAGAATGATTACGCGAACTCTACGTTTTGCCACATAAATGGCGTATTACCTATCGTAACCTACAGTAAACTTCCGAATATCGACAAATTGACCCCAGTTAGGTTTTCAGCACCTTAGATTACGCCTACGTATCGTCCTTTGGATGGAGGGGGAAGAGGTAGCCGCGCCACTTGGCGGGTAAAATTGCGAGCGAGAAAACAAATAGCGAATGGCTATTGATCGGATGTTTCTGCGCCCGATCGCTGAGCGCAGCTTCCTGCTCTACAGACACCGGTAATACAAGTTTGAGGGAAATCCGGAATTTTTTTTCAAAACTTCTCAGAGAATTTCTGATGGGTACCCTTACCTTTCCGCGAAACTTCAAAAACGCTTGTAAATTTTTGTAATGCTCGGGGCGGGGTACTGCAAAGTTCTACTATAGATGCCGTAGAGATACTGGCGATACAGTTCGTTTCCGCAGATTCGACATACGCTTTGTATACTTCCGTTGCCAGTGGGGAGGGGGGGGGGTGCAAGCAAATATGTATACGGGCCCTAAACGTCCTCGACTTCGTCTGAACACGAAATAGTTGCTCGCCCTAAGTGTTAGGGGACGGTAGACTGTAGATAGGTTTTTTCCAAACTTCTCCGTGGAGGTTTTTCGGGTGTTTTTCTATCGTTACTGTCATGCTTCACCATCCTAATGTGAACAACGAAGGTCCTCGACAGGTTAATCGGAATATCCCGAGCTCGGACCAAAAAGATTGTTCTCGACGTAGCCAGCGTAGAATAGACTTCCAACTTGTTACTATCGTTATATATTTTTTTGAAGGAGGCAGTTTTTTATGGCTGGTATGTTTTTAGATGCTGCAAATGTTTCAGAACATTGAGGTGAGCAACGAAAATAGTATTCGTTGAGAGGATTGGAGACACACGGTTATCAACAACGATAAAACGATTTTGATTTTGTTCAGAAAATATGCTAAACATATATGTAGCACATCTTCCCCCCAACAATTTGAGAAGGTACTGCGCAAGGCGTTTTTCTCGACTGGCATGGGTTTTGGTGAGCGAAAAGATGCATTTATCACGAAAAAATGTACTTAGCGTTTATTGGTGTGAGAAAAACTCATCAAGGGTCCACGGAACACTATTTACTAATTTCTGAAAATTTCCGTGTTTTCCTATGTATGTACGACTTTCTGTGAATCTTGGCATGTTTGGTTGTCAGTATGTATTAGATGTTAGTAATGCCGCTTGCAAAACCCCAATAGACCGTTTTCCCAAACCAGTTTGTGTCCGGAACAGTTTTACGGGATGCATTTACGAATTACCCTAGAACAGCATTGTATACCAGTACTTCGTAGAATGATTTGTGGGAAACATGCATTGCAGCTAAAACTGTTGGAATTTTCTCGCCAAAAAAACTATAGCCGAGAGGCCTTTGCAGCTCTGTAAACATGGGGCTATTACCCGGTTTCTTAATTTCTTTCTGTTGCTGCTTATGAGAACCATTTTGATTTCAATTTTTACATAAACTGGTAGGGAGAGTGTCAATATCTATTTTCCTCTGCTCTTGATGAGAACATCCAGTGGAACGTTTCCGCCATTAGTGCATCGTGAACACACACACGTCTTCCGGCCGCCACGATTTTCACAATAGCCAGTTCCACAGTTCTGAAAAACAGTAACTCATCATGCAAAATCTTTCTAGTCGGCTAGTGTCACTGTGCGCAACAAACAATGAAAGGAGGAAAATAATACTCATGCCTGATGTTGTCCAGAAAGAAGGCAAAACAATGTTTCGCGACCGCTTGCGCTAAACCAGTAGCCTCATGGATGCATTTAGTTACGTGCATCGGCGATCGCTTTTGGGAGGTATTTCTTTTTTCTCAATTACTCAATTCTAGTTTTAGCAAGACTACCTCTGTATCTGTTTCTCTTGTCCTGATGCTTCTAATTTATCAGTGAAAAGCTCTTCACGTCGCATAACTCTTAGAGACACAAAATACTCATTGAACCATCTCTAAGATTTTATGCTTATATTGGAGAGAATAGCTCAACAATCACAATGCTACCTTTGAGATCATTCGGTACCCCCTACCACCGAGTTATGGTCCGCTTGACATGTCTATATTTCGAGGGCGAAAGTTCTGTGGGCAAGTTGTCTTATGCCTATATTGGTCTTCAGTCGCAGCCGTTGAGCGGCACCAAACCAGGATAACGATACAGAGATATAAAGGATAGAAAATCGAAAACGTGGTTGGATTTTGTGCATCCACCCAGCCGCTGTTGACTTCGAAAACTGCGTGGCCTGTTATAGTGATTAGGGGCAGGGGTCGGGCCCGTGGCTTTCGCCCTATCGGCTATATCTTGCTTATTTGAAGGAACCTAGTTATCGCCTTTGGCGCGTATTACACTAAGCACTCCGGTCAATTTTTTGACTAAATGAGGACGTAAATATTCAATTAGGCCAGTTCGAAGGAAATTGGTCATTGATTGAATTTCGACTTCAAGCCAGCTGATGTCCTTGATACTAGAGATCATCGATGCCGATGAGGCTCCGTCCACACGTGGCGAGAGCGTGCGATTGCGCAAAATCGATGGCCATCGTGGGCACACGATTCGCTAGCCGCTCGCAGGCGCTCCTTCTCGCTCGCCTTCGCCCACTGGCTCTCGCGCGCTTGCGCCAGCACTACGAAGCAAGCAGCGAGTTCCAAGTTTACTGCTTCATCACAAAAGCAGGTGGCATTAAACCTGTAGCAGAACTACTGCCTTTGTTTTCCGTAATCCCGCCATGGAAGTCGAAAACGGTGGGAAATCATCAGCCGTTGCGCCTACTCGAGCGATTGATCACCCGATCAAACGTTTCCAATCGAATCAACACGAGGTAGGGGGCGTTTGCCTGTGTTTATTTGCGGACACGTGATGCTCCAGCGTTGAGAAGCGTCGAGAGGCGAACAACAGCGGGAACTCCCGCTCTCGCCACGAATGGACGCTGCCTGATGTGGAGTAGGCTCGTCCACCATCAAATGGTCGGGAAGTTGAGGCCGATAATTTCACCTAGAATAGGGTTTTCTTGACAATTTTTTCTTGTTTGTCCTTCTACTCTCAATCCAGAAAAGGATTCAGAGGAGCAAAGTAGACAAGCGTAAAAAGCGAATAAATTATCGCCCTCAAATATTTCTTCGCAACCACTGACTTTGTTCGAATAGAGTGTCACTTTGGTCAGTAACTTTTCTAGAACAGGAAATATTTTCAAAGTCCGGAGACTCGAATTGAGGCCTTCTACAGGTTTACTATGATGCAAACATACCTGCACACTGCATGAAGTTATGCAAGCAGCTCTAGCAACTTTGTCCAGACCTGGAACGTCCATTCTGGCGCAGGTTGTTAAGTAGAACTGGCTCAGAACCGTCCCACAAACGGCAAGAGCAAGAAGGCACATCAGAAGGCGTCTCATGTTTCAATCTAAAAACATGTGAACTGTTTCTTAGTGAGTCAAATAAATTAACGAAAAGCAAACAAAGGAAGACTTGAAAGCGTCTACAGACATAGGATTTGGGGTGATAAAAATACAGTGCTTTTCAAAATTATTGGACACCTTCGAGTTTCACTATAGTACTTTCCACTTGATGATGGAGTTTCTCTGTCTCAACTAATGTTATCAGCAAGAGAAGTAACCCTTTTATTCATCCTTCCAAATAACACGAACACCTCAGCTCTTCAAGAACACAAATTTTTCTATTTCGGACTGTTTCTTAACTTTAGATTATCGCAAGTCTCTTGTTCGCACCAGCGAAATAACAACAGCTTTGTAACAAATATGGTCACCGCCACTTTCGATTACCACAAACAGATTATATTGGATCTTTCTAGGGAGTATTCGGAGCACTGCTCTGTTGATCCGGCCGCACTCCTCTAACACAAGAATTTTCTCCTAACACAAGAATTTTCTCGGAGCCATGGTTGCGTTCTGCTTCTATTTTACCCTAGCACGTCGATCCATCAGCAGGTGGAGGCTGGGGAAGAGAGGAAACATTAGGTATTAGGAGAGGGGCGGTCATTTGGCACCCAAAAGATGGATATCGAAGAATCTCATACCCACGTAGGACGGCCCCACCCCAGGGTTTTCCTCCCTATGAGAACTACAACGTGGGGTGCAGCCGTAGGCTGATCAGTGGTGAGTCATCGGGTTCAGGGGACGGCTATCGAATCAACACAACCGTCCTTTAAAAACTTCCAAGAAGTGTCTTCAATCACCTGAATGGTATTTAACATTGGCGGAGAACATATCTGCTATAAAACTGCTGGGCCAGTAGCAATCCCCCCTGAAGGTGGCAGCTACTGGCTGTCACTGCGTGGTGACTGCGTCAATCACTGATCGGCTATCAATATGAACGGGCCGGCACAGAAATGCACAGGCGGCGCTTAAGTTAATGACCATTGCAGTCAGCCACCTGGGAACAGTGAGCGTTCTTTTGTGGGGAGGCTGACTGCAAGAAACGAGTGGTGACTTCGCTCACCACCGCAGATGAAAGAGAAATAGCGCGCGGAGCGAAGAGGAGGTGGGTCGATACCGCGGTCATGGGGTCGAGCACGTCTAATGGTGATGACTTTTTGAGGCAAGTGCGCTCCAAGAAAGGGCAGTGGAGCGCTTGCGAACCGAGCAGTCCGCTGTCCACTTACCACCCCAGCAGAGTACGGCGGCCTATCTCGTTTTGTAGGTGGGCAAGGAAAAATTGCACCCACCGGCTGGCGGCCTTCTAGCTCCGCTGCCAGCTGATAGGAATGACAGGCGAAAGTTTGAAAGTTTTATTGATGTTTCAGTGATTCTTGGCGAGGATTAGTAGGAGCTTAGCGTCAAATTGTACGCAGCTGTCATGAATACGTCTCCTTTATAAATTTCACGTGCTTCACTCCTATTCTGAGCTCAACTTCAAATTCCTAGAAGTTCTTTTCAGGTTTTTTTTTTCGAATATTCGCTCACCACAATCAAAATCAAGTTTTAAATTTAAAGTCTAAGGCAGATGGCTGAAGAATAATTTCGTTCTTCAGTCATGAAACTGAAACTGAAACTGAAAGAAAAGTCATGAAACTTACGTGATCCGCGTGTACTAGATACTAAATGCTGTATAATAGTTCATCTAAGTGCGGCTTCTATCTAAACTTTTTTTCCTCTTTCATTTCAAGTTCACTTCTTTCTATGTGGACTGGGAAGCGTGAAGCAGACTGGGAAAAAACAGTCCATAATTTGAAAAAATCCTCTGAACTTTTTGGCTCACCTTGTGAAAAAACACGAGGTTGGCTCCTCGATAATCATACTACAAAGTATTGTGTATCGTGGTTCAGTGGTAAGTGGTCATCCAACAAGAATTTTTCAAAATCGTTTTTTCAATCTGAAATTCTCTTGCTTTGATGATTTCCGCGGAAAATTCCGAAATCCCATCATCCAAGGTTGAAAACTTATCAAATCTGAAAGATAGAGACATTTGCACGCTCCCGAAACCCATATTTACTACTGCTACTTCGATCAAAGTTACTATGATTACGAAGAACTGTGGAGGGAGTGTATGTAGGTAAGCAGAAAGAGTCTGGCACACATGGACCTGCGGCCTAGTGGTCTAAAGCGCTGTGTTGGGCACCCGACGCCTACGTTGGTGCGGGGCTGGTTTAAAGACGTCGACTAGCGTGAGTTTTGCGTTCAACGCTACTCTTCGAGAATAATTGTCGTTCTGAGGTGGCAACCATGAGAAGCATCTAGGCATCACCGACCTCAGGTTTGCTGCCTCTTTGAAGTCACCACATTGGGGGATTGCTAATGGCCCTGGTATTTCGTTGGTATGAACAAGAAACTTGTAGATTACGGGAGTCCTATAATTATGAAAAAGGCGAAAAAACCAAAAGCTAACGTGCCCGCGTAACCTAGAGTGATGACTACATGTAAGGCTTATTTTAAGTGCTGATTACAATGGTTATGATTAATACAAAAAAACTTCATCATTAACGAGAGAAGTGCTAGAGTGAACATCGATGGTGTCCTATAATTATGAAACGCTCTGTGAAAGAAAAAATAGGCAGCCGAAGAGCTCTCGGCAATCATTCGGACAGGGCGATTCGGACAATCCCGCAACAAAGTTTACCGTGCCCTCCATGGCTGACAACTAAAACATGTCTTTTGCCCTATGTCGCTTCTCAAAAATTGATATGTTCAAAGTCGTCGTAGTCGTAATAGTGACTGCAAGAATCAGGGGTGACGCTGAAGAGATATCGTCAATCGCTGGATGGGGGGGGGGGGGAGCCACGAGGTTGCTTTGCGAGAAGTATTGCGAGCGGAGAAATGTCGCTTCTTGTGAGCGGGCAGCTCTAGATGGGCTCGCGTTCGGTGCGCCTGTAATTGAATAGGACAGACGGCGAGTAAGTCGATTGAAATTGATCATTGTTCATAAAACAGTTGGGTTGAGTCTAGGTATAAACTTAAGCTTCTGTGAGTGCCACATCCTCCACCGGGTACGGAAAGGAAGTATTATAGTTATTATACACTGCGTATCATAAAGATAGGACACCCCCTGAATTTGTTGGTCTCGCGTTTGTTAAGCAGGATAGATCTTTTTCGTCAACACTGCTGCGATGAGAATGTGAAATAACCCCCGTATACCTCTTTTGGGTTAGATCAAATGTTCTGTGCACTTCTCTAGAATAAATTTATGTTTTAAATCGTGTATCAAAAAGATAGGACACCCTCGGGTGAAATCGGATTTCTCGTCCGATAGAATTGTGCGATCCCAAATCGAATGGCCTATAAGACTTCTTCGCACCTTCACTGCAACAAATACTCGATTTTGTATACTTTTGACCAAACTGATCTGCCTTTGGAAGTCGATCTTGCTCCATTTCTCAGTTATTTCCTGTTGGAGCGCAGAAATCGAGAGAAATCGCAGGCCATTTGCTGAGACCCGACAAACCTAAATCTCCCAGAGATTCTTCATTTTGTTGAGATCAGAAAAGTAGACTAGCCACTGTGGACAAGACAGTTATTGCTAAGCAAAGAAGCCGGCCTCAGACCTGCTAACGTGAACTTTCTCGTTGTCTGGCTAGAAACTGCAACTTTCTCGCCCGAAAACGTGGGGAAATGAAAGTAGGTGTTACTTCGATGTCCTCTGGTACTCATTGGAGATCATACAACAGCTAGCGAACGCAAGCTGCAGACGTCCTTACGGGCAAATGCTCTGACGGATTATGGGGGATCTACGTTCGGAGTTCTGAAGGCTAAATTGGACAGCATCTACCCTCGAATTGCTTTATTAGCACTTCCAACCATCAGACCTTCTGAGGAAAGTTTCCTTTCCCTTGGAAACCATCGCCTATACACAAAAAGTCGAAGTAGCTGTCCACCTTAGCCATCGGAATTGCGGTCACAGATCTCCCATAATCTGTCAGAGCATATGCCCTACAAGGACGTCTACAGCTTGCGTTCGCCGGCAGTCACTTGATCTCCAGTGGGCACCAGAGGATATCAGAGAAACACCTACTTTCATTTCCCCACGTTTTCGGGAGAGAACGTTGCATTTCTAGCCGGATAAGCTGAAAGCTCACGTGAGCAAGTCTGAGGTCGGCTTCTTTGCTCGGCAATAACTATCTTGTCCAGAGTGAATAGTCTAAATTTCCAGTCTCAACAAAATAAAAAATCTCTGGGATATTTAGGTTTTTCGGGTCTGAGCAGATGGCCGGCGATTTCTCTCGATTTCTGCGCTCCAACAGGAAATACCTGAGAAATGAAGAAAGATCGACTTGTAAAGGCAGATCAGCTAAGTCGAAAATGCACGAAATCGAGTATTTGTTCCAGTAGAGGTGCGAGGAAGGCCCATAGGCCATTAGTTTTGGGATCGCGCAATTTTATCGGACGAGAAATCCGATTGAACCCAGGGGTGTCCTATCTTTTTGATACGCGATTTAAAACGTAAATTTATTCTAGAAAAATGCTTAAACATTCAAGCTAACCAAATAGAGGTATACAGGGGTTAGTTTACATTCTGATCACAGTAGTTTTGACGAAAAAGATCTATCTTGCTCAACAAACACGAGACCGAAATTTTCAGGGGATTTCCTATCTTTTATGATACGCAGTGTAGTATAGTCAGTCCAACCAAGGAGTTACTGGGTGTAACTCAAACATGGGCAACCGAGACGGCGAAGAGCTCGTTTTACCACATAGAACAGTGCATCGCTCGCAGGTTCGCTGATGCATTCACCATCCAGCACGCTGTCAGTCCAATATGAGCTGCTGATCATAGAACAAGTTTGTTCGCAGTCAGTTCTGATTGGAGATCTTGTGCGGAGTAGGGACGGACCTGAGCGCGATAAGTACTACTCACCCATTTGTGTGCACGATAGGTCCGCACCCATCGTGCATTGAAGGCAGCAGACACGCTTGAAAAAGTTGTTGAGATAATGACGCTACTTGGGTCTTATGGCCTCTAGTAGAGCGTTCACGCAGAAGGAAGCGCCAAAAACGAGTGAAAACCACTAAATTTGAGTCGGAAATTCTCGACAGCCACGCCTATGAGCTTTCCACCCCGCCCCCTCAATATCCGAATACGATCACTTCGGTTGGTTTTTGGAGCTTCCAACGAAAGGAGCGTTCTAGTACAGGCTGTAAGAAATTATCGGCTTCGCTATCCCAACCGTTTTATCGTTAATATTAGCTATTTCAACCGCTCGGGCACAACTCGTCCAATTTTACCCCACAACAAAACAAGCGTTATTCTTGTATTTGCATGCAGTTTTTGTCGGTTTTTCATAAGTTTCCCATAGTACTAGCTTCAAACTTTCGATTCATGACATAAAATCGATACCTTCTTTTGAGCGTGTCTGCTGCCTTTGATGAAGAATATTTTTCCGTGAAGCGTCAGTCGTTAATTTTCGAAAAAAAAAACGTGTTAATGCGTTAGCAAGTTGTTTTTGCATTTCGTTAAAAGAAATTTTATTAACTAGCTGACTACAGGAAAAAATCAATAAATCATCAGAGGTCCCATATCAATCAGTGCCATTATTCCGCTTCAATTAATGAACTAAGTTAACGTGAGTTCAAGACTTTTTCGTTAAGCCCCAATCGTTAATTTTCGAGAAAGAGCCGCGTGAACCCGTTAAAGTTTAGCACGATAACGTTATAACGCAGATTCCTGGCTCGCACCATACCTGTGAAGTTGTTAAAGTTTAAAAAAGACCATTATTTTATATACGAAAAAGAGTTTGATTGCCAAGAGAAAGATTGCAGCTCTGCACGAGAGCTGCTGACGATCGTGATGCACGCGTCATTCCTTTATATACGGTAATACTTTTACATGTAAACTTATGACCAATATCAATAAAATGTTCATAAGAGCACTGTACAAACAAAGTGGAATGCCGACAACGAAAACATCAGGTGCTCAAAGTCACGGTGATGACAGCGCCGATTGCTGGATTGAAATTTATGATTTATTTCACCGTAGACGTATCGGGCTGTGACCAATAAAGACAATTTAATGACGGACTAACTAATTAGCTCTACTAGTATGAATACACCGTAAACTCGGTTTAATAATTCTACAACATTACGAAAAATATGTTCTCCGAAGTTTGCTCATTTCTGATTACACTGTGACTAAGGTCTTATCGCCGTTGCAGGCGTTCCATAGTTATGTGCGAACCTCCGAAAAGGTTTTCATCGATTTTCCGTTGAGTTTTCCAGACACTCATAATGCATACCATTCAAATCAGCCTGCCTGAAAACCTTTTTACCTGAACGCCTGAAAAACAAGATCTGAAATGAAGTTTACTCCAAAAATTTACCGTTTTACAAATATTGTATGCGCACCTTCTAGAAAATGGAGAAAGTCACAATTTTCCTCAAAAGAACTTTCTGGCTTAAGTGTATTGTAGTGGATATGTGTTCACAATCCACGGCTCAGACGCTCCGATCTCTTTGCCTTTCTAAGTTCGACAGAGTCCAATTGTATGCAGTAAATCCCGCTGGTCTGACCGACCAGCGAATCTCGACAAGTTCGCAGCTCTGTTTCGTGCGTTTCTACGATGAGCGACGTTTAAAGGTAGTGTTCACGATGATTTCCGTTCTGAGTTTTTACTCGGAACATGCGTTGGCCACCAAGTGTCACCAAAATTACGAAGAAATGGCGAGGAACGCACCAAAACGTCGTTTTTCAGTGACATTATTCTACGACATGGACTAGTTGTCCTGTTGGATGAACTTGTTCACGGTGGTTGTCACCGGATAAAAAGGTGGCTGATAGAAAATTGAAGATTATTACAGGCGAAACAGTATTAGTTAGGGTCCGAAGAAAACAAAGGAGCGACAGAGAGTGCAGAATTTAGAAAGAATCCCACAAAAGGATTCCACATTTGAATCTCGGTCCACAAAAGATTCATTAGTCGCAACGAGCAGTTCCAAGGAGAGTAAAGGGGCAGGGTGAGAATAGAGGATTTCATGTCCTTCTGGTGCGTTATTCTCGATTTCTTTTTCACTTCAGTTCTACCCGGGAGCAAAACATTCGAATCAGCGATTGATCCCAAAATCGAAGATTACCGTGAACACTGCCTTTGAAGGCAGTGGTCGCGATCAAATGTGCTTGTCTTCTATTCCTCTCTAAATCCTCTTCTGGGTTTAGAGTAGAGGAACCTATGAGAAAAAATTGCGAAAAGACCGCTGTTTCGGGCCAAATTTCAACCCTGAACTTTCTTGTCTTTTGATGGTGGACGAGCCCACTCCACATCATCGGCATCGATGAACTCTAATATCAAAAACATCAGCTGGCTTGAAATTGAATTTCAATATATATATATATATATATATATATATATATATATATATATATATATATATATATATATATATATATATATATATATATATATATATATATATATATATATATATATATATATATATATATATATATATATATATATATATATATATATATATATATATATATATATATATATATATATATATATATATATATATATATATATATATATATATATATATATATATATATATATATATATATATATATATATATATATATATATATATATATATATATATATATATATATATATATATATATATGTATATATATATATATATATATATATATATATATATATATATATATATATCAGAAAGGAGCTGACATCGAAGGACTCCATCACGTGATTTCTCCGACTTCTCGTTTCGCTCAATAGTTCCAGGAGCATATTGGTGTTAGGAAGATGCGATGGAACGAACTGCAACAACTGCCGAATGATAAGGCTAAGGAACCATGATATCCTATCAGAGGGCCTACCCACGCTGCTTATTATGGGCCTGACCTTGAAATCCGAGGCGTCATTTGACGATAGTGTTGCGGATGAAAGTTTGTGAGTTTTTGATGAGGACGTAAAGTACAGGGCAGACAGGCAATTCACACTTCAAGCGGCTCACGACGGTTTTGTGGAGTGTTGTAGATTTCGCAACGCTGGTCCACAGCCGATTTAATTTTCGGTACTGCTTCTCGAACTCTTTTGCTGACGAGGGGCAGTACAGTGTTGAGTCTTGTAAGTGCGCAAGAGTGATAGCAGCATCCAGTTCTTGAGGTATGACCACGAATTCGCCACCCTTGTCACTCACCGAAACTTTTAAGGAGCCCGACGCTGAAAGATCGCGCACTTCTTTGAGGCCCAGCTTTTGCGCGGCGGTCAAATTGGAAGCTGAGCGCTTGTTAGTATTTTGGCGGATTGGGTTGAAAATGGAAGTTGAAAAAAGACGAAAGTTAATATCCACAGCTGGGTTAGGGTCTTGGGGTTTAAAGAAAAGGGATGGAAATGGTATTGTTGGGAAAGTTTCCGAACGCTGATTACCGTTTTCACGCGAGTCAAGTTTTGCCTTGAGACGGAGGCCGTCCTGTAGAATTTGTAAGGGCACATATGATTTTCTGCGAGACAGCTGGCACTATTGATTGACATGGAGAGAAACTGGGACCCAGACCGAGAGCGGATAGCGCGTTATCGGAAAGAGAAATACCACCAACAACCGTAACTCTTGATGAAATGGGCACAGCCTCCTCACTGCTGACAACCTGAACGTGACTCTCAGCACCAGGGGTGATAACAACTTCTGTACGTAACGCGCGACACCTCCTCTGGTCAACTAATCTATTGAACTTTCCCTGCAGTCTCTCTTTCGTGTTCGAGCGAATTAAATCACAGATATTTTTGACTCACCCACAATCTTCTGCCAATGACGATCCGGCAGATACCGCTGACAACACAATTCTTTGACAAACATTTCTTCAACTGTGAGAACGTCTGATCTTGTTTTCTTCTCAAAGCCATTCAGAAGAATGCGTAGCTCGATATCGTACACCTGCCCATTGGATATCCGCATGTCTCGTGCAAATTCTTCTTCTTTATGAAGTTGGGAATAATGCGATGGTGCAGACAGCGTCGAAGAAAGTGAGTGGTCTGTTTTGCAACAACGATCTTCTGTCGCAACGAAACAGCTTCCTTGACAAGTCGAAAGTACTCGGCTGGCACATCTTTCATTAGTGTCCAGGATCGACTTTCCATAAATCTTGGCATAGCGAACAAATGATTAGTAGAGTATTAATGAAGCCGTGTCCAAGATATTAATTCTTTATCCGGCTAACGTTTCGGCCTCGTCGCCTTCATCAGAGCCTGGAAAGTCAAAAAACAGATGTGACTATTCCTCAAACACACGATAAACTAGCAGAAAAGCAGTCAAGACTAGGAAGACCCAGGAAACGCCGCACATAGTCAAAAATTGCATAACTCACCTTAGGTGCCAAGAAAGTGCAGAAGGGGGCCACCTCTAGTTAGTCATGCAGTGGGTGGTATGATTATGTGCCTCCCTGACATGAAGACGTTGAGATCACGGTCTCCAGAGGTCAAGAAAAGGAGCGAATTCGTTGGTTATAGCAAGGCACTCATCTTTCCGATTCATTTCGGGACTTTTCGCATTAATCAAAACGCTTCAAGTGTTTTTCGCGCTGGCGTCTGGGAGCGTGTGCCAAAATTTCGACCGTAGCTTCGAAAAACTCGTTGCCGTGACGCTGCCTACGATGTGCTCCCAACGGTGTACCAGGGACTGATTTTCTTAACCCATCCAGATGTTCCTTTATCCTTGAGCATAAAGGGCGTCCTATTTCACCAATGTATTCTTCTCCGCAAAGGCCACATGAGATGAAATATATGACGCCAGACATCATACAGTCTCCTTCCTGACCTGAAGGACAGACCACGCAGTCGACTGTGGCGCAGAATCTGTCGTATAGTCGATTTCTGACCAGCTGACGTTTCAGATTCGCAGGAGGTATCTCCACCAGCCTAACCACGTCGTCAAGGTTGAATTTTCGCAAAAATCCTCGCACTGACGAACTCATAGCGTCCGATATATACGGTAAACAGAACGGTATTCTCCTTTCATTATCGTTATCAGGCCGATTCCGCGTCCGCTGTCTACCCATGGGTGGTCCAGTTGAGCTTGGCCCTCCTGTAGAGTATCCATTGGTGGCAGCTATTTCTCTAGCTAGCTCCATTGACTCGGCTTTTTCCTCGGCTCCAGAGGAAACCCTTTTAGCTGTATTGTACATGTTCTTAGTGACAGCGACTTTTGTGCGGGAAGGGTGAGCGGAGCTGGAGTGGATCAGGATGTTCTTACTGGTAGGTTTCCGGTACCACTTAGTCTTGAAAGATCCTTCCCGCAGCCGGACCTGCACATTGAGAAAAGCCAGCCACGACTCGTGAGGCTTCTCGCGGGTGAATCGTATGTGCTGTGATTGTTCATTCAGCAAGCTGAAACATGTGTCCATTTCCTTTTGTGTGGAGCACACTATGAAACAATCGTCGATATAGCGACGGTAGATGATGGGCCGCCGCTCCAGCACAGGTCTCTATCCGTGACATGAAAACTATAGCCAAGGTGGGTGCCAAACGTTGGCCCCATGGCCAGACCGCGTATTTGTCTGTAGTACTGACCGGACCACCTGAATATACAGCAATTAAGACACTCTTGGAGAAGCACCATAATCTGCGAGATGTTAAGGTGGTACATGCTCAGAACAGATTCATGTTCTGTGAGAAGCTGCGGAATGGCCTGAAGTGCGTCTTTATTAGAGACATTTGTGTACAGCGAGCTGACATCGAAGGACTCCATCACGTGATTTCTCCGACTTCTCGTTTCGCGCAATTGTTCCAGGAGCATATTGGTGTTAGTAAGATGCGATGGAACGAACTGCAACAACTGCCGAATGATAAGGTTAAGGAACCATGATATCCTATCAGAGGGCCCACCCACGCTGCTTATTATGGGCCTGACCTTGAAATCCGAGGCGTCATTTGACGATAGTGTTGCGGATGAAAGTTTGTGAGTTTTGATGAGGACGTAAAGTACAGGGCAGACAGGCAATTCACACTTCAAGCGGCTCACGACGGTTTTGTGGAGTGTTGTAGATTTCGCAACGCTGGTCCACAGCCGATTTAATTTTCGGTACTGCTTCTCGAACTCTTTTGCTGACGAGGGGCAGTACAGTGTTGAGTCTTGTAAGTGCGCAAGAGTGATAGCAGCATCCAGTTCTTGAGGTATGACCACGAATTCGCCACCCTTGTCACTCACCGAAACTTTTAAGGAGCCCGACGCTGAAAGATTGCGCACTTCTTTGAGGCCCAGCTTTTGCGCGGCGGTCAAATTGGAAGCTGAGCGCTTGTTAGTATTTTGGCGGATTAGGTTGAAAATGGAAGTTGAAAAAAGACGAAAGTTAATATCCACAGCTGGGTTAGGGTCTTGGGGTTTAAAGAAAAGGGATGGAAATGGTATTGTTGGGAAAGTTTCGAACGCTGATTACCGTTTTCACGCGAGTCAAGTTTTGCCTTGAGACGGAGGCCGTCCTGTAGAATTTGTAGGGCACATATGATTTTCTGCGAGACAGCTGGCACTATTGATTGACATGGAGAGAAACTGGGACCCAGACCGAGAGCGGATAGCGCGTTATCGGAAAGAGAAATACCACCAACAACCGTAACTCTTGATGAAATGGGCACAGCCTCCTCACTGCTGACAACCTGAACGTGACTCTCAGCACCAGGGGTGATAACAACTTCTGTACGTAACGCGCGACACCTCCTCTGGTCAACTAATCTATTGAACTTTCCCTGCAGTCTCTCTTTCGTGTTCGAGCGAATTAAATCACAGATATTTTGACTCACCCACAATCTTCTGCCAATGACGATCCGGCAGATACCGCTGACAACACAATTCTTTTTGACAAACATTTCTTCAACTGTGAGAACGTCTGATCTTGTTTTCTTCTCAAAGCCATTCGAAGAATGCGTAGCTCGATATCGTACACCTGCCCATTGGATATCCGCATGTCTCGTGCAAATTCTTCTTCTTTATGAAGTTGGGAATAATGCGATGGTGCAGACAGCGTCGAAAGAAAGTGAGTGGTCTGTTTTTGCAACAACGATCTTCTGTCGCAACGAAACAGCTTCCTTGACAAGTCGAAAGTACTCGGCTGGCACATCTTTCATTAGTGTCCAGGATCGACTTTCCATGAATCTTGGCCTAGCGAACAAATGATTAGTAGAATGTTAATGAAGATATTAATTCTTTATCAGGCTTACGTTTCGGCCTCGTCGCCTTCATCAGAGGCTGGAAAGTCAAAAAACAGATGTGACTATTCCTCAAACACACGATAAACTAGCAGAAAAGCAGACAAGACTAGGAAGACCTAGGAAACGCGCACATAGTCAAGAATTGCATTACTCACCTTAGGTGCTAAGAAAGTGCAGAAGGGGCCACCTCTAGTTAGTCATGCAGTGGGTGGTATGATTATGTGCCTCCCTGACATGAAGACGTTGAGATCACGGTCTCCAGAGGTCGGGAAAAGGAGCGGATTCTTTGGTTATAGCAAGGCACTCGTCTTTCCGATTCATTTTGGGACTTTTCGCATTAATCCAAAACGCTTCTAGTGTTTTTCGCGCCGGCGTCTGGGGAGCGTGTGCCAAAATTTCGACCGTAGCTTCGAAAAACTCGTTGCCGTGACGCTGCCTACGATGTGCTCCCAACGGTGTACCAGGGACTGATTTTCTTAACCCATCCAGATGTTCCTTTATCCTTGAGCATAAAGGGCGTCCTATTTCACCAATGTATTCTTCTCCGCAAAGGCCACATGAGATGAAATATATGACGCCAGACATCATACAGTCTCCTTCCTGACCTGAAGGACAGACCACGCAGTCGACTGTGGCGCAGAATCTGTCGTATAGTCGATTTCTGACCAGCTGACGTTTCAGATTCGCAGGAGGTATCTCCACCAGCCTAACCACGTCGTCAAGGTTGAATTTTCGCAAAAATCCTCGCACTGACGAACTCATAGCGTCCGATATATACGGTAAACAGAACGGTATTCTCCTTTCATTATCGTTATCAGGCCGATTCCGCGTCCGCTGTCTACCCATGGGTGGTCCAGTTGAGCTTGGCCCTCCTGTAGAGTATCCATTGGTGGCAGCTATTTCTCTAGCTAGCTCCATTGACTCGGCTTTTCCTCGGCTCCAGAGGAAACCCTTTTAACTGTATTGTACATGTTCTTAGTGACAGCGACTTTTGTGCGGGAAGGGTGAGCGGAGCTGGAGTGGATCAGGATGTTCTTACTGGTAGGTTTCCGGTACCACTTAGTCTTGAAAGATCCTTCCCGCAGCTGGACCTGCACATTGAGAAAAGCCAGCCACGACTCGTGAGGCTTCTCGCGGGTGAATCGTATGTGCTGTGATTGTTCATTCAGCAAGCTGAAACATGTGTCCATTTCCTTTTGTGTGGAGCACACTATGAAACAATCGTCGATATAGCGACGGTAGATGATGGGCCGCCGCTCCAGCACAGGTCTCTCTATCCGTGACATGAAAACTATAGCCAAGGTGGGTGCCAAACGTTGGCCCATGGCCAGACCGCGTATTTGTCTGTAGTACTGACCGGACCACCTGAATATACAGCAATTAAGACACTCTTGGAGAAGCACCATAATCTGCGAGATGTTAAGGTGGTACATGCTCAGAACAGATTCATGTTCTGTGAGAAGCTGCGGAATGGCCTGAAGTGCGTCTTTATTAGAGACATTTGTGTACAGCGAGCTGACATCGAAGGACTCCATCACGTGATTTCTCCGACTTCTCGTTTCGCGCAATTGTTCCAGGAGCATATTGGTGTTAGTAAGATGCGATGGAACGAACTGCAACAACTGCCGAATGATAAGGTTAAGGAACCATGATATCCTATCAGAGGGCCCACCCACGCTGCTTATTATGGGCCTGACCTTGAAATCCGAGGCGTCATTTGACGATAGTGTTGCGGATGAAAGTTTGTGAGTTTTGATGAGGACGTAAAGTACAGGGCAGACAGGCAATTCACACTTCAAGCGGCTCACGACGGTTTTGTGGAGTGTTGTAGATTTCGCAACGCTGGTCCACAGCCGATTTAATTTTCGGTACTGCTTCTCGAACTCTTTTGCTGACGAGGGGCAGTACAGTGTTGAGTCTTGTAAGTGCGCAAGAGTGATAGCAGCATCCAGTTCTTGAGGTATGACCACGAATTCGCCACCCTTGTCACTCACCGAAACTTTTAAGGAGCCCGACGCTGAAAGATCGCGCACTTCTTTGAGGCCCAGCTTTTGCGCGGCGGTCAAATTGGAAGCTGAGCGCTTGTTAGTATTTTGGCGGATTGGGTTGAAAATGGAAGTTGAAAAAAAAAGACGAAAGTTAATATCCACAGCTGGGTTAGGGTCTTGGGGTTTAAAGAAAAGGGATGGAAATGGTATTGTTGGGAAAGTTTCCGAACGCTGATTACCGTTTTCACGCGAGTCAAGTTTTGCCTTGAGACGGAGGCCGTCCTGTAGAATTTGTAGGGCACATATGATTTTCTGCGAGACAGCTGGCACTATTGATTGACATGGAGAGAAACTGGGACCCAGACCGAGAGCGGATAGCGCGTTATCGGAAAGAGAAATACCACCAACAACCGTAACTCTTGATGAAATGGGCACAGCCTCCTCACTGCTGACAACCTGAACGTGACTCTCAGCACCAGGGGTGATAACAACTTCTGTACGTAACGCGCGACACCTCCTCTGGTCAACTAATCTATTGAACTTTCCCTGCAGTCTCTCTTTCGTGTTCGAGCGAATTAAATCACAGATATTTTTTGACTCACCCACAATCTTCTGCCAATGACGATCCGGCAGATACCGCTGACAACACAATTCTTTTGACAAACATTTCTTCAACTGTGAGAACGTCTGATCTTGTTTTCTTCTCAAAGCCATTCGAAGAATGCGTAGCTCGATATCGTACACCTGCCCATTGGATATCCGCATGTCTCGTGCAAATTCTTCTTCTTTATGAAGTTGGGAATAATGCGATGGTGCAGACAGCGTCGAAGAAAGTGAGTGGTCTGTTTTGCAACAACGATCTTCTGTCGCAACGAAACAGCTTCCTTGACAAGTCGAAAGTACTCGGCTGGCACATCTTTCATTAGTGTCCAGGATCGACTTTCCATAAATCTTGGCATAGCGAACAAATGATTAGTAGAGTATTAATGAAGCCGTGTCCAAGATATTAATTCTTTATCCGGCTAACGTTTCGGCCTCGTCGCCTTCATCAGAGCCTGGAAAGTCAAAAAACAGATGTGACTATTCCTCAAACACACGATAAACTAGCAGAAAAGCAGTCAAGACTAGGAAGACCCAGGAAACGCCGCATAGTCAAAAATTGCATAACTCACCTTAGGTGCCAAGAAAGTGCAGAAGGGGGCCACCTCTAGTTAGTCATGCAGTGGGTGGTATGATTATGTGCCTCCCTGACATGAAGACGTTGAGATCACGGTCTCCAGAGGTCAAGAAAAGGAGCGAATTCGTTGGTTATAGCAAGGCACTCATCTTTCCGATTCATTTTGGGACTTTTCGCATTAATCCAAAACGCTTCAAGTGTTTTTCGCGCTGGCGTCTGGGGAGCGTGTGCCAAAATTTCGACCGTAGCTTCGAAAAACTCGTTGCCGTGACGCTGCCTACGATGTGCTCCCAACGGTGTACCAGGGACTGATTTTCTTAACCCATCCAGATGTTCCTTTATCCTTGAGCATAAAGGGCGTCCTATTTCACCAATGTATTCTTCTCCGCAAAGGCCACATGAGATGAAATATATGACGCCAGACATCATACAGTCTCCTTCCTGACCTGAAGGACAGACCACGCAGTCGACTGTGGCGCAGAATCTGTCGTATAGTCGATTTCTGACCAGCTGACGTTTCAGATTCGCAGGAGGTATCTCCACCAGCCTAACCACGTCGTCAAGGTTGAATTTTCGCAAAAATCCTCGCACTGACGAACTCATAGCGTCCGATATATACGGTAAACAGAACGGTATTCTCCTTTCATTATCGTTATCAGGCCGATTCCGCGTCCGCTGTCTACCCATGGGTGGTCCAGTTGAGCTTGGCCCTCCTGTAGAGTATCCATTGGTGGCAGCTATTTCTCTAGCTAAGCTCCATTGACTCGGCTTTTTCCTCGGCTCCAGAGGAAACCCTTTTAGCTGTATTGTACATGTTCTTAGTAGACAGCGACTTTTGTGCGGGAAGGGTGAGCGGAGCTGGAGTGGATCAGGATGTTCTTACTGGTAGGTTTCCGGTACCACTTAGTCTTGAAAGATCCTTCCCGCAGCCGGACCTGCACATTGAGAAAAGCCAGCCACGACTCGTGAGGCTTCTCGCGGGTGAATCGTATGTGCTGTGATTGTTCATTCAGCAAGCTGAAACATGTGTCCATTTCCTTTGTGTGGAGCACACTATGAAACAATCGTCGATATAGCGACGGTAGATGATGGGCCGCCGCTCCAGCACAGGTCTCTCTATCCGTGACATGAAAACTATAGCCAAGGTGGGTGCCAAACGTTGGCCCATGGCCAGAACCGCGTATTTGTCTGTAGTACTGACCGGACCACCTGAATATACAGCAATTAAGACACTCTTGGAGAAGCACCATAATCTGCGAGATGTTAAGGTGGTACATGCTCAGAACAGATTCATGTTCTGTGAGAAGCTGGAATGGCCTGAAGTGCGTCTTTATTAGAGACATTTGTGTACAGCGAGCTGACATCGAAGGACTCCATCACGTGATTTCTCCGACTTCTCGTTTCGCGCAATAGTTCCAGGAGCATATTGGTGTTAGTAAGATGCGATGGAACGAACTGCAACAACTGCCGAATGATAAGGTTAAGGAACCATGATATCTCTATCAGAGGGCCCCACCCACGCTGCTTATTATGGGCCTGACCTTGAAATCCGAGGCGTCATTTGACGATAGTGTTGCGGATGAAAGTTTGTGAGTTTGATGATGAGGACGTAAAGTACAGGGCAGACAGGCAATTCACACTTCAAGCGGCTCACGACGGTTTTGTGGAGTGTTGTAGATTTCGCAACGCTGGTCCACAGCCGATTTAATTTTCGGTACTGCTTCTCGAACTCTTTTGCTGACGAGGGGCAGTACAGTGTTGAGTCTTGTAAGTGCGCAAGAGTGATAGCAGCATCCAGTTCTTGAGGTATGACCACGAATTCGCCATCCTTGTCACTCACCGAAACTTTTAAGGAGCCCGACGCTGAAGGATCGCGCACTTCTTTGAGGCCCAGCTTTTGCGCGGCGGTCAAATTGGAAGCTGAGCGCTTGTTAGTATTTTGGCGGATTAGGTTGAAAATGGAAGTTGAAAAAAGACGAAAGTTAATATCCACAGCTGGGTTAGGGTCTTGGGGTTTAAAGAAAAGGGATGGAAATGGTATTGTTGGGAAAGTTTCCGAACGCTGATTACCGTTTTCACGCGAGTCAAGTTTTGCCTTGAGACGGAGGCCGTCCTGTAGAATTTGTAGGGCACATATGATTTTCTGCGAGACAGCTGGCACTATTGATTGACATGGAGAGAAACTGGGACCCAGACCGAGAGCGGATAGCGCGTTATCGGAAAGAGAAATACCACCAACAACCGTCCCTGGTACAACGTTGAGAGCACATCGTAGGCAGCGTCACGGCAACGAGTTTTTCGAAGCTACGGTCAAAATTTTGGCACACGCTCCCCAGACGCCAGCGCGAAAAACACTTGAAGCGTTTTGGATTAATGCGAAAAGTCCCAAAATGAATCGGAAAGATGAGTGCCTTGCTATAACCAACGGACTCGCTCCTTTTCTTGACCTCTGGAGACCGTGATCTCAACGTCTTCATGTCAGGGAGGCACATAATCATACCACCCACTGCATGACTAACTAGAGGTGGCCCCCTTCTGCACTTTCTTGGCACCTAAGGTGAGTTATGCAATTTTTGACTATGTGCGGCGTTTCCTGGGTCTTCCTAGTCTTGACTGCTTTTCTGCTAGTTTATCGTGTGTTTGAGGAATAGTCACATCTGTTTTTGACTTTCCAGGCTCTGATGAAGGCGACGAGGCCGAAACGTTAGCCGGATAAAGAATTAATATCTTGGACACGGCTTCATTGATACTCTACTAATCATTTGTTCGCTATGCCAAGATTTATGGAAAGTCGATCCTGGACACTAATGAAAGATGTGCCAGCCGAGTACTTTCGACTTGTCAAGGAAGCTGTTTCGTTGCGACAGAAGATCGTTTTTGCAAAACAGACCACTCACTTTCTTCGACGCTGTCTGCACCATCGCATTATTCCCAACTTCATAAAGAAGAAGAATTTGCACGAGACATGCGGATATCCAATGGGCAGTTGTCAGGTGTACGATATCGAGCTACGCATTCTTCGAATGGCTTTGAGAAGAAAACAAGATCAGACGTTCTCACAGTTGGAAGAAATGTTTGTCAAAAGAATTGGGTTGTCAGCGGTATCTGCCGGATCGTCATTGGCAGAAGATTGTGGGTGAGTCAAAAAATATCTGTGATTTAATTCGCTCGAACACGAAAGAGAGACTGCAGGGAAAGTTCAATAGATTAGTTGACCAGAGGAGGTGTCGCGCGTTACGTACAGAAGTTGTTATCACCCCTGGTGCTGAGAGTCACGTTCAGGTTGTCAGCAGTGAGGAGGCTGTGCCCATTTCATCAAGAGTTACGGTTGTTGGTGGTATTTCTCTTTCCGATAACGCGCTATCCGCTCTCGGTCTGGGTCCCAGTTTCTCTCCATGTCAATCAATAGTGCCAGCTGTCTCGGAAAATCATATGTGCCCTACAAATTCTACAGGACGGCCCCCTCCGTCTCAAGGCAAAACTTGACTCGCGTGAAAACGGTAATCAGCGTTCGGAAACTTTCCCAACAATACCATTTCCATCCCTTTCTTTAAACCCCAAGACCCTAACCCAGCTGTGGATATTAACTTTCGTCTTTTTTCAACTTCCATTTTCAACCTAATCCGCCAAAATACTAACAAGCGCTCAGCTTCCAATTTGACCGCCGCGCAAAAGCTGGGCCTCAAAGAAGTGCGCAATCTTTCAGCGTCGGGCTCCTTAAAAGTTTCGCTGAGTGACAAGGGTGGCGAATTCGTGGTCATGCCTCAGAACTGGATGCTGCTATCACTCTTGCGCACTTACAAGACTCAACACTGTACTGCCCCTCGTCAGCAAAAGAGTTCGAGAAGCAGTACCGAAAATTAAATCGGCTGTGGACCAGCGTTGCGAAATCTACAACACTCCACAAAACCGTCGTGAGCCGCTTGAAGTGTGAATTGCCTGTCTGCCCTGTACTTTACGTCCTCATCAAAACTCACAAACTTTCATCCGCAACACTATCGTCAAATGACGCCTCAGATTTCAAGGTCAGGCCCGTAATAAGCAGCGTGGGTGGGCCCTCTGATAGGATATCATGGTTCGCTTAACCTTATCATTCGGCAGTTGTTGCAGTTCGTTCCATCGCATCTTACTAACACCAATATGCTCACTGGAACTATTGCGCGAAACGAGAAGTCGGAGAAATCACGTGATGGAGTCCTTCGATGTCAGCTCGCTGTACACAAATGTCTCTAATAAAGACGCACTTCAGGCCATTTCGGACTTCTCACAGAACATGAATCTGTTCTGAGCATGTACCACCTTAACATCTCGCAGATTATGGTGGCTTCTCAAGAGTGTCTTAATTGCTGTATATTCAGGTGGTCCGGTCAGTACTACAGACAAATACGCGGTCTGGCCATGGGCCAACGTTTGGCACCCACCTTGGCTATAGTTTTCATGTCACGGATAGAGGGACCTGTGCTGGAGCGGCGGCTCCATCATCTACCGTCGCTATATCGACGATTGTTTCATAGTGTGCTCCACACAAAGGAAATGGACACATGTTTCCAGCTTGCTGAATGAACAATCACAGCACATACGATTCACCCGCGAGAAGCCTCGCGAGTCGTGGCTGGCTCTTCTCAATGTGCAGGTCCAGCTGCGGGAAGGATCTTTCAAGACTAAGTGGTACCGGAAACCTACCAGTAAGAACATCCTGATCCACTCCAGCTCCGCTCACCCTTCCCGCACAAAAGTCGCTGTCACTAAGAACATGTACAATACAGCTAAAAGGGTTTCCTCTGGAGCCGAGGAAAAAGCCGAGTCAATGGAGCTAGCTAGAGAAATAGCTGCCACCAATGGATACTCTACAGGAGGGCCAAGCTCAACTGGACCACCCATGGGTAGACAGCGGACGCGGAATCGGCCTGATAACGATAATGAGAGGAGAATACCGTTCTGTTTCCCGTGTACTCTATGAGTTCGTCAGTGCGAGGATTTTGCGAAAATTCGACCTTGACGACGTGGTTAGGCTGGTGGAGATACCTCCTGCGAATCTGAAACGTCAGCTGGTCAGAAATCGACTATACGACAGATTCTGCGCCACAGTCGACTGTGTGATCTGTCCTTCAGGTCAGGAAGGAGACTGTATGATGTCTGGCGTCATATATATGATCTGATGTGGCCTTTTGCGGAGAAGAATACATTGGTGAAACAGGACCCCCTTTATGCTCAAGGATAAAGGAACATCTGGATGGGTTAAGAAAATCAGTCCCTGGTACACCGTTGGGAGCACATCGTAGGCAGCGTCACGGCAACGAGTTTTTCGAAGCTACGGTCGAAATTTTGGCACACGCTCCCCAGACGCCAGCGCGAAAAACACTTGAAGCGTTTTGGATTAATGCGAAAAGTCCCAAAATGAATCGGAAAGATGAGTGCCTTGCTATAACCAACGAACTCGCTCCTTTTCTTGACCTCTGGAGACCGTGATCTCAACGTCTTCATGTCAGGGAGGCACATAATCATACCACCCACTGCATGACTAACTAGAGGTGGCCCCCTTCTGCACTTTCTTGGCACCTAAGGTGAGTTATGCAATTTTTGACTATGTGCGGCGTTTCCTGGGTCTTCCTAGTCTTGACTGCTTTTCTGCTAGTTTATCGTGTGTTTGAGGAATATTCACATCTGTTTTTGACTTTCCAGGCTCTGATGAAGGCGACGAGGTCGAAACGTTAGCCGGATAAAGAATTAATATCTTGGACACGGCTTCATTAATACTCTACTAATCATTATATATATATATATATATATATATATATATATATATATATATATATATATATATATATATATATATATATATATATATATATATATATATATATATATATATATTTATATACTCAGGCAAACTCAAATGTCGACAGCAGGTTTCTGAGGTGTCATCACAGAGCACATCAGCTGAGGACACGAAAAAAATTGTGATTTCAGCGCGAGAGAACCTGGTATCACGCCGAAAAGTCCAGCTGTAGACCTCCTAGCGCCGTATTAGGAGACTGCGGTATGGCCTAACCGAAGCCCCGAAAGGTTCACCTGTCGACCTGCTACAGCCGGATTTATGGATTTCGCTGTAGACATCCTATCGCCGGGCTTTTATTAACAGGTTGGCCAACTTCAAAATTCGGAGCAGTTATACGAGCTGAACCTTCGCAGGGTTCAAAAACTATTACTGTATTATTACTATACCCAGCTGTTATTGTAGCAGTCCCCATGCTCGACTGCCCTTACTAGGGACTCCATTAAACTTCCCGTGGAGATTTGGAAAACCATGTTGTCGTTGCTGCAGGTCTCTGCCAGTACATGAATAACCCGTGGTTGAAATTCTCTAAATGGCTGCGGGGATTCCAAAGAATGGCATTTTCATTGCTTCAAAAAAAGGTAAGGAAGTTTTTGGGGTGTTGAGAAATTTTTTTCGGCTTCGGCTCAAAACTTGCATCTGGGGGTTATTTAGGGCGCTGGACCCGAATCTGGGGTCTATTCCTCTCCTGACATGGGGTGACGGTAGGCAAAATGCTTTTTAACTGGCGTTACATACCCTAAAATTTTGAAAATCGAAGAATGGACCTCAAATTCGTGTTCAGCATACCAGATAACACACACAGTGAAATTTTGAGTAAAATCTGAGAGTTTGGCCGAGCTACCGAATACTCACCGTAATCTACCGCAATCTATCGAAAATCGATAAACGGGTTGCAGATTCGTGTTAGGAAGACCGGATAACCCCTATGTAATACAAGTTTTGATGCGATTTGATCGTAGCATTCTCGAAATCGTCCAAAATAGCGTTTGGACAGCAAAATTTCCCCCATTTTGAAGCTTTGAACCAAATCCGATATAATTTTTCGAATATTGACAAGTGGGCCTCAGATATTGACATCACCCAGCGCTCGCAAAGCGTCCACACCTGAACTCCTAAGCGACTTTCGCGTCGCACTGACATGTACTATCGCGTCGCTCCACGAAAACCCCGAGCTACTCCGCGCTGGACCCTCACTCTCGCTCTTGGCTCCTTCTATGGGTCTCCGCGCTCGCCGTTCACTCTCGCACACGAGCGCGGCGCGATGCGTGCCGCCCCTGGATGGGCGACAAGCGCGTCGCGCACCTCCCGCGCGGTGAACACATTAACAGCCCACCGAGCGTGCCGCTCTTGCGGCCAGGGCTATGAAAGATGCTTTGGCAGAGTGCCACCGCCGTTCTGACCCAGACTAAGAGCGCCTGAGTGATTTAAATCCAAATTATTAGAAGATTAGAGTATTTAAGTACTTGACTCAACCGGAAATTCCAATCTCTGTTTTTTTTTCGAGTGTTCGTTTCGCTCGGGAATTCGGATTTTTGCTATTTCAAGCCTTCAATTCGGTTTGCTCGAAAAACTAGAATATTGGATTCTCTAGCTAGTCGGTCAATTTTCTGTCACTACATTCAAATTTCCGGCCATTGAAAATATTGTGCTTATCTGGGTCCAATTCCGGTCCGCAATTGCGTCTCGACACGCTTCTCGGCGGCACGCTTTCGAGTCGGAAGAGTTTCCAGTGCCGCAGCTGCCGATCTGTTGACTCTAGGTGGGTTTTGGAAACTGGGAGTTAAACGAAATTGAAGAAAACTGTTTAAAAAAGCCATATCGAGTCGGCTTTGCAGCTGGAAACTCGATTGACTCAAGCGCTTGCGGCCGCAAAGCGTGTCGAGACACAATCGCGGACCGGAATTTGACCCAGATAAGCACAGTAAAAACGTGCAGAAAGTATTCATGATCTATTCGGAGATATTCCGAACAAATCTGATTTTCATTCGTATATGTTTTCCAAGTATGCATGCGCCTCGAATAGAAGACAGGTTTTCAAATACAATCGTCCAGTCAAAAGAGGTCTTGCTCGAATTCATCTACTTAATCCGAAATTTCGAAACCGCGTTATTCGAGGATTGAATTCATCCGCAAATTCTAGAAATGTCCCATTGGATTTTATTTTGAAGTGGTTACAATCGGAAAACTTAATCATCAGAAATTTTTCAATAGTGGCTATCCGTATAATTCATTCATCTGAGGTGTTCTGAAAAAACGATATTTGAACTATTGACTCATTCAAAACCTAACGACGACTGCTCATGTCTATTAAATAAAGGCAAGGTTTGCGATAAGAACGGTTGTGGTGTTATCCTCATGAGAAGGTAGATCTGGCTATCACAAATCTGAAAATAAGAAAAAAGTTGTAGAAAAAACGCTCAGGAATAAGTTATTGCTTGGTGTCCGCCCGCCTCCAGTTATCGAGTTTTTTATAAATGGCTGTTTTGTCAACTTTTATTTTGCTTCTGAAGTAATTTCTACGCGATTCTAGAGACTCCTACTCGCGACTATATTTCCAAACCTCGGGCCGAGTTGTCATGGGCGTGGCAGGGGCGGGGCGTGTAAACTCGTCCATTCCTATCGGGACCCAACGCCATTACTGTAGCTGCTGCTCGCCCTTTAATCGATGCCGCTCGCGCCCGAATCAGCTGTTTTCTCTCAAGTTGGCCCGATTCGACGTCTTTATTCAGTTTTGCGGCCCGTCTAACGTATTCAGCTGCACTTTCATGGACATATTCTGGTCCTGCTGTGCTGGTGCAGTACCCTGTCGAACTTTCTTCAATATTCTGGGCCTACTATATTATTGTGCTGTATCATTCTATTCTACTCTTTCTATTATTTGGTGCTGAGCTGATTATTCAACATTTTCTAGGCACCTTTTCTCTCCTTTTGTATTTTTTACTTATTGTTAGTATGAATCGTGATTTCAGTCTGCTAACCCTCTCTTAAAGAACAGTTTGCAATTCGACCCCAGCTGTTAAACCGAAATCATCGTTATTATTTTATTTTGGAGAACACTGTTCGAACTATTCAATTAATTATTTCAAATGATATTTATTAAATTGTATCTGGCATGAATATTTAATTTTAAATTGATTAAACGATTATTTCATTTTATTCCTTGAAATTCTGGATTATTTTATGCCAATCCTCTCAGTAACTGTTTGAAATTGCAAAAAAACAGCATTTTTTGCATGGCACCCCGCAGCTAATAGCTTAGCATAGCGAATCTTTCTTTCATCAGTTACTGTTGAATTTCACGGCATATTTCCAAGCGCCAGCGTGCAACTGCCCCTCCCATTCTAAACATTTTCTCCCTCCCTTTCCTCTCTTTATGTCACACGCAGTTTCTGATTCTTTATCATTGAGACACTGGTAAATTCAATGTGCACTCTTTGGTAAAGTCTCGGTATATGCCGACTAGATTTGCTCCCCCCTCCCGCTTCTTTCTTTCTATATGTTGCTGCGGACATCGTCATGCTACACTGATGAGTAGAACAGGGAAACTAATCGCAAGGAAAACTCTGCGAATCTGAAAGAGTAAGTCGTTTTTTATCATTTCTTTCAAGTTAGTGCTACTTCTCGTTTCCGAAGTGTGGATTTCGGAGGATCTGGAATCAGAAGCTGATTTTCTTCTTCTTTGTAGCCATACTGCACGGCCTTTCATCCAGTTTTACTGGTTCGGTGTCAAATCTCGCATTTCCATAGAAAATTTCTCTGCAGAGAGCCACGGCTTGGCCATTATATCATGCACGCCATTTTATCATGCACGCAGAGCGGTTCTTTAATGGAAAAATGCTTGAAATGGAGAACTTAATGCTGTTTGCTGCGAGTGCCGATCCAAGAGCCGCATGCTATTGTGTCCCCCGATTGTTGGAAATCGAGCCGTCTCTGATTGGATCTTGGGCCAAATTGTTCAATAACGTACAAGGCTTGCATCCCTTGCCGGGATAGAATAGCATACGGCCCCAGATTGCAATATTTTTGTGGCGACACAACCAAATGCTCGCGCTGCGGGCCGACCCGCAGCAGTGCCACTCTGCCGAGGTTTTAACTTTCTTTCCATTACCCTAACCTCTGTCTCCGAATGAAATTTACTGTGCTTCTCTGGGCCAAATTCCGGTCCGCAATTGCGTCTCGACACGCTTTGCGGCCGAACGCGCTCGAGTCAGTCGAGTTGCCAGCGCCAAAGCCGACTCGATGTGGCTTTTCTATACAGTTTCATCCAATATTTTTTAGTTTTCAGTTTCCAAAACCTACCTAGAGTCAACAGATCGGCAGCTGCGGCGCTGGAAACTCGAAAGCGCGCGGCCGCAAAGCTTGACGAGACGCAATCGCGGACCGGAATGTGGCCCAGAGAAGCACAGTATTTGCATTCATCGCGTGCGTCTGCGAACGTACGCTGCATCTCCTTCTCCCCACACTTTCTCGCTATCTCTACCATCGCTCCGCACAAGCGCGCGAGGGAATAGAGGCCGGATTCATCGTTGCGTTAGGCATGGGTTTGTCGATTTGGGTTGGGTTCAGCTCGTGCACACCCCGTCGTGAGTGTCACATGAGTTTCGATGAAGGAAGTCGAAATGCGTCCTGTACGCACAATCGGCGTTCTCTCAACGCAACACATGGAGAGGGCCAAGAAACACCCGGCACAATGCTAGATTAGGTTGAATCGGGAAAGCTAGGCATCGGCATTCAGCATCGTACCGGGTGTTTCTTGGCCCTGATCGACAGCTACAGCTGCTCTCAGCGAAGTCGCTGTGTTCTGCGACCGCGATAGGCCTTTCGTGGGATATAAAAATGGCCTATGATGTCAGTAGATACCTCGAGAGCGGAGCATTAATTTTTCTTCAATTCTAGCAAATTTTTTTTCACAAAAAAATTGCTAGGCGTCCATGGTAACGATATAATGATCGAGCCGTGGCTCTCTGCGAAGAATCCGCGTTGGAAGCGCAAGTTTCAGCACTGAACAGTAGAACTGAATGAAATTCGGTCTCAAATTCCAATTCCACCGGCTTCCATACACCGCACAGGGGGGATGGCACTAACGTGAAGAATGGATTTCGAAAAAACGACACGCTTTGAGATTTGCAGTATTTTACTTGCGATCGAAGTTTACCAGCAGTACTGATCAGCGTGGCATGACGATGTCCACAGCAAGGCAGGAAGAAGTGAGGTGGTGGGGGAAGCATAGCTCTGTCGGCATACACCGAGACTGTATCAAAGAGTACACGTTGTGTTAACCAGTGTCTCAATGATACAGAATCGGAAACTGCGTCAGATACAAAGAGAGGAAAGGAAAAAATAGAGAAAAGGAGGGAGAAAATGCATGGGAAAGGAAAGGGCAATTGCATGCAGCGACTGGCTCCTGAAAATGACAGGTTTAATTCGGCAGAAATCCATCGAAAAAAGCTATTCTAAAAATCTGCAGAAAACCATGCAAAATGATCCACAGTTTCACAAAAGTTATGTATAGAAAAAATGGAACGATCAGCGGAGCAAAAACTATATAAAGTATGTATAGTGGATAATACTATTATATCAGGTGAATATCTGTAGGAAGACGAATAAACAGTACGAAGCAGGATCCAAATAGAGCGGCGACGGTAGGGGAGGGCAAAATAGACTCGAATATTGCAGCAGAGTACTGCACCAGCTCAGCAGGACCAGAATATATCCATGAAAGTGCAGCAGAATACGTTGGGCGGGCCGCAAAACTGAATAAAGGCGTGGAATCGGGCCAAGTCGAGAGAAAACAGCTGATTCGGGCGCGAGCGGCGTCGATTAAAGGGCGAGCAGCAGCTACTGTAATGGCGTTGGGTCCCGATAGGAATGGACGAGTTTACACGCCCCGCCCCTGCCACGCCCATCAAAACTCGGCCCGAGGTTTGGAAATATAGTCGCGAGTGAGACTCCTGATAACTTTGAGAGCAAAATAAAACACGGATAAACAAGCATCCATGAAAATTTCGTTAAGGGGCCGGCCACCGGTAATCAGCCGTTACACCTTGTTGTTGAGCGTTTTTACGCAAATTTCCAAGTTTTTTCACCTATTTTTATTTTTGTGGTGATCAAATGTACACTCTCACGAAGAGAGCTTGAAAACCGTTTTTATCAGGAACCCTGCTTTTAACTATGTAAAGCATCGATCCGATGAGCAATGTGGAGAATTTCTCGATTATGATTGCATAGAGTCTCCCAATGAATCTAAAACATGGAATGAGTGCTTCAGAAATTTTCTAACAAAGGAATAAGTTCAAAAATATACCCTATGCTCGATTTAATTGGATTACGTGTGAACATCTGTTAAAATATTCAAGCAATTAATCAGTTTCGAATTTGCAATGGTTTTCAAGTAATAAAATTGTACAAATAAGCAACTTTTTTCAAAGGACAATCATGTTGTAAGCTGAATTGAGACAAATATTCGAGCAAACTGAAATTTAACCTGACCGAAAGCAAATGTATTTTCGAAATCCCGGAGGAATGGAACACTCGAGAGGCGAAAAATATGAAACCTCCGCTAATTCGAGAAGCAAAGCAATAAAAAATCACGACGGAATCGAATATACAAAAAAGGATGTTTCAGGATTCCAAATAGACCTAGTGTTTGAGAAAAATACTCAAAATAAAATCCCAAGAGTTAAAAAAAATTCAGAATACTTCAAAAATCCCTTGAACACTATTCGAGTATTAACTCCATTCATTACAAGGACTGATTTGTGCGTTATGGCACAAAAACAGGTGTGCTTCACGAGAGACAAAAAACAAAATCAGGTTCTTCAATTGCGCAACCGGCTAAATAATTCGCCAAGCATTCGGAGAATTGGACGATCAATGCTCACCAGCGATGGGATGTGTTGCCTTGTCAACCTGCTGTGAGCCTGCTATCGACAGGTCGATAGCAGGCCGACAACAGGTCCATGTTTTTCTCTCGAAAGAACCTACTATCGCCGGTTGCTCGAGAAAGAGGTGGGTCAACCTGCTGTCGACATTTGAGTTTGCCTGAGTATATATGTTCTGAGTTTGTCAAAAATATTGACCGAAGCGCTTGCTTTCTTTGTTAAACTGTTTTCATCGGGTAAATTTGCATTTATTTCGTCCTCTGAATGTCGATGATTTTTGACTGCTCGGCATGAGACTGCGATCTTTTTGAGCGGCGCTGTTCACGTGTGCACGAACTGACATCTTTGGGCTTTAGAAGCTCTAATCCTAGCATGTTTTTCATCGCGCTACCTTCACAGTTTTTTAGATATTTTCCACCTAAGCTGATTTTCGTAGTTTTTTCGATAACGTTTTTCATCGTGACCACTGCCTTCAAGCCGATTTTTTTTCTATTTTCGATAGAAAGACCAAGGTCTTTTCGACAAAGGAAAAGCATCACACGATTTTTACTCTAATCTACTGCGCCTCGCCACCTCACAAGAGGACTTCGAGTGTATAGCTCTACAAAGATCATGGCCGCAGAATCGGTTTGATTGGGCCCTATTTCTTCCAGTCATTCTGTGGCATTTTCGATGAAGATTGATTTTTCGAATAATCCTTTTCGTTAAACAAATAGCCCAGTCTATTCTTGATTTGACCCTCAAAATTTCGAACTCCAGAGAAGGGGCGGGGCCTTTTGTAGTTTTCTAAATTGTTGGGCTCGGAGTCGTTACCTCTATCTTGCCTATCCGGAGGAATTGGGAAGAGGACGACCATCGTTATATGGAGGGGGGTGCTGTAAACAATAACATGGAGGTCTCGAAGTGTACTCTGCCTTCAAACATGAGGTCTGACCGGATTTTGTGCAGTCTCTTGATAGACGTTTTCCCGGGACCCTGTCGTGCTTCAATGCGACGGTCAATTTTCTGAAAATTAAAAGTTCCTTTCAGGTTCTTATCCCCTTCAACTAACCCATACCTGCATAGCTAGTAAGGAAGATTGGGAGAAAGCCTAGTCACTTATCATCATTTCTTGCAGATGCTTACGATAAAATGTTCCCAAACAAATTGGTCCAGTTGATTACATAGCTAACGATTCCCTTCTGGCGGGGCTCCACCGTTTCTTTAGTTAAAGGTATGCATAAGGTATCTTGTATTGTGTCCGCTATTGTGTGCTAGATTAATGCCACACCCTACTGCTACCTAGTCACGGCCAGCCGCATGATCCACGGACTAAATCGAAAGCGGACACCTTACAAACGCGAGTGAACTATTGTTGGACCTTTACAAGTCTTGTTTAGAGCGTTTTGTTTTGCGTACTCCACACTTTACTATGGCATTCAAAGTGGAAGGGGGTGTGTATACAAGTCTGTAGGAATAGGATCCGTACCTTAGGATCCGTACCTAAGGAGTTCATGAAGTCGCTCGTTGGTGCCCCTGCTTCTACTGACCTCAGCAGACGTTTGAGTGTACACAGGGAACGTTGGAGCGATATAGCGTGCACAACTATATCGCGAAAGTATCCCATACATTGCATAAAGATGTCGCCGTCCGGCACACTAAGGCCTCTGGTTCATAACACCTTAGGATCCGTACCTAAGGAGTTCATGAAGTCTTTGGCAACAAGCCACAATTTTGCCACCGAGAACTGTAGATCGCTGGCGAGTGATATTTAAAAAACTGCGCTATCCAGACTTCTGAGCTATTTCCATGCACCATTTGCCGCTTTGCAGGAAACCCGCCTCAAGGATAGACCCATTATCAACGTCGGAGAGCACACCATCTACTGCGGTAACGCCGACGATAGGAGAGCGGGAGGCTGTACAAAAGCTGTAAGGAAGGATTTCAATGGTATGGTCAAGGAGTTTCGCTCAACGTCGTGCCGTGATGCATTCGTACGGTTGCGGGATCACAGAGGATTCAACCTGTGGATAGTGAGTGCTCATGCGCCGACTGAAACCGCCGAGGACAATTCAAAGGATGCGTTTTATGAGGAACACGTTGTCAGCATGCTGTTGTCGAGGGGATTGACGCAAATTCAAAGATGTGACTTGATCAGGACTCCGAAGTGCTCGGTAAATGGTTCTACCCAGTGGAGCGAACATCGGACAATGGCTACCGCCTTGTCGACTTTTGTGAACGGCGTGGTCTGGTTATTGCATCGACATTCAAGAGGAATCATCGCCGCCATCAGCTTACGTGGCAGGGACCAACCCAGCTATCTCCAGAGTAGCAGCGAAAGCGGAAGATGATAAATTTGAAACTACAGCTTGACTATGTCCTGACGAGGAATATTTCAGTATCGGACATTCGAAGATCTAGAGCTGTGTGGGATGTCGCATTCGATTCGGATCACCGTCCTGTTCTGTTGAACTTCACTGCGAGGATTCATAAGAGGAAGCGAGGGGCTCAGCCTCTCCAGAGGATTGACATGACAAGCCTCAGAGATGAAGAGTGCAGAAGGAATTTTCGACAACGCGTTTCTATTCACATCGGAGTACGGACTAAGAAGAAACTTTGCGACGCAGATTTTTTGTCAAGTGCATCCAGGACGCTTCGAAAGAGGCACTCCCGATTATACAGCCTAAGGAGAAGTTTGCCTACGTCTCAGAGGAAACAACGTCTACTTACAACAAGGTAGAGTGCGCGCAATAATTCTAGTCTGATGAATGGACGAGGCTGCGGCGGTAGATCATCCCGCGCGAATCGAAACCGCATTTCCCATTGAGGCCGCCAACCCCGCACGGCCAGCCGCCTGGTCCATGCGTCAGACTAGATTGAAAACGGAAACCATATGTATTGTCCGAACTGCAGGAAACTTTGTAGAGGAGAAGCGTCTGAGGAGGAAGTTGCGTCGGCAGCTTCAAAGTGACGGCAAACAAGAGTAGACGTGTAAAACTATCGAGTCCGAGAAGGCTTGGGAGGACAAGAATCTGAGAAAAGCCAACAATGTTGCTGCAACAGTAGAGCGGGAAGATGAAGAAATGTTCTCCTGTCTTAAACACTACCAATGGAGCTGCAGTTGGTGCTGCGACGCTGCCAATATGAAGGGATTACTTCAGTTCATAACTTAATCGTCTAGCGCCATCAGTGCCTGAGCTCCCGCATGTTCAGAGAGCACATTACGATGTCAATGACGAACCGTCGACTGAGTCTGAAAATTTGGATTGTGTCCGGAAAATGAAGAATGGAAAGAAATGTGGAGATGACAACATCACTGCTGAAATGCTGAAGGCTCCTCCGTCTGGGATTCGTGAAATGACCAACACTATCCGTGCCATATGGAAAGCGAAAGATACCCGATTTGTGAAGACATGCGATCATCGTACCTCTTCACAAGAAGCTATCCGTCACGGATCCTAAGAACTACAGAGGAACCTCTAATCAAACATCGTGAAGGAACGACCAGAGGTGAGCAAGCCGGTTTCGACCTGGATGATCGACCATAGACTCTTCGTCTTGAGAAGAGTAATTGAATCGTGGCAGCGGTATTCAAAGTCATAACGGCTTGCTTTTTTGAAATTTGAAGCCGCGTTCGACTCTCCTCATCGTCGTAGATTGCTCAACTCTCTGCGGGCAGATGGAGTCCCGGAAAAGTATGCTCTGTTAATCAAGGGCATGAACAGTGGAACATTTGCAGCAGTTCGTACGCCTGTCGGGTTTACGTTAGCTTTCGAGGTGAGAACAGGAGTAAGGCAAGGAGCTGTATCAGGACCTTTTTTTTCTACTTCGCCGTTGATGACATCATGCGTACAGTTGCAGAACAGTTTCCTGCGGACGTGATACTAACACCATCAAGACGCTGTCTTGTTTACCTAGAGTACGCCGCATCGTGTTATTCGCTGAAAACATCACAAATCTGCAAAGGATTGTGAACGTCGTTTCGAAGTATGCCGCAGCCTATGGACTTCGTCCCGACAAATGCAAGCAGATGTGGGTCTCTCAGAGGCCTTCAACGAGAGTCTGTGTGGACGGACAACGTATCGAACTTGTTTATGATTTCTGTTATTTGGGCTGTTTACCGAAGAATGATGGTAGTTATGCAGCCGATATCCAACAACGATGTGTGAAAGCTACATCTGCATTCAATTCTCCAACCAAGTGCTTGCGGTCTACCACCATCGCGAAGGAAGTTAAGTCGAACGTCTACCTATCCGCTATTTGCACTATCATTACGTACGGATTGGAGACTTGGGCAGCACCGAAGACACAGATGGAAAGGTTCGATTGCACGAAGACGAAGTTTTTTAGGCGTTGGCTTGGATATTTCTTGCCGCGTGTATGCCATTACGAAGATCCTCACAAGGAAATTGATGCAGCACATCAACGCCTGACTCAAGGGAGGTGCTAGCTTCGCCCAACGCTATCTCAAGCAGCAAAGGAAAGTTGACTCCGACAGCTCGAGCATATACCTAGAAGAACGTCGAATCGTCTCCTACAGCACGCTCTAAGAATGCTTTCAAATCCTATCTGGAAAAGGCCGCCTGGACGTATGCCAAATTTCTAAACGGATGTGGTTAAAGAGGATCAGACGCCGGAAATACACGAAATCCTCAAGTATCACCCTGCCTCTTAAGTATCACAGGAACAAGCACTTCCTGTGAAACTTAAGAGGCAGGGTGATACTTAAGGATTTCTCGTATTTCAGGTGCAATTTTCTAAATTTTTACGTGATTTTAGTTCTACCCGGGGGCTATTTAATCAATATAGCGAATGAGACCGTTCGTGAGAAACAAACTTCCACCCGATATTTATGAAATTTCGCCACCAAAAACTTTTCTCTGGCGGTTAGCTCTTTTCAGCTCTTTGAACTTGAGCATATTATCAGAGTTGTTCCTTTTTCTTTGTTCCTGCTCATGGGAACCCACTTGATTTCAATCTTTACTCGTGAACATATGGAAAATGTGCCGATATTTATTTTCCTTTCCTCTTGATGAGAGCTTCCAGTGGAACGTTTCCGCCGTTAGCACAGCGCGAGCAAACACACGTCTTCCGACCGCCACGATTTTGACAATAGCCAGTTCCACAGTTCTGAAAAAAAGAGTCGCTCATTATCTGAAATCTTTCCAGTCGGTGAGTACTCCTGTGCCGAACTATCAAAGAACAGCTCGAAATATTACTCATGGCTGATGCTGTCCAGTGAGAAGGCAACACAATGTTGTAGGGGTCGGAATAGGTCAAGTCGCGGAGTTGCAGCAAAGAACAGCGCCGGGTCATTCAATATCGGCCGCATTCGGCGATAGAGGTGACCGGCCCGCATAGTGTTCTGATGCAGCTACGGGCCGGCGTCACTACCCGCAAGCGACAACCTACGCGGCGACAATAATATTGGGAAACACTTCTGTCGACGCTCCAAGGCTGACGAAGGGTGACCATCCCGGTGGCTGCAACTCTGCTGACCCCTAAAAGGGTAGACCCTTTAACGCGACCGTTCGCGCTGTACCAGTGGTTTTAAGGCAGAATTTAGGTATCCTGTTTCTGAGTAGAATTCGTTTCCGTTAACCGCGTGCGTCGGGTTGCGTATAATGTATCCTCCCCACACTTTCTCGCTGTTTCTACCCTCGCTCCGCACAAGCGTGCGAGGGAACAGAGTAACTTTGACTCGGAGCCAGAGATCGCTTCTAGAACGATTTGTCTTCAAAACATACAAACACAGAATACGCAAAAATAGTGCCCTGTTGCTTCTAGTTTACTAGTAAGGGTTTATTCACGTTGTAAACCATTAAAAGCACAGAACACACAAAAATAGCTTACCAGGTTTTATGCTCGTTTTGGAGACAATCACACACTGGTCACATTGGCATCTCTGAGATCGCTCAAAGCTCCCTGCAAACGAAGCTATGGTTTCTTGAAAATGTTTATCTTTCGAGGCCATGCGCAGTCCTTGCGCGGAGAGTAGGACGAGAATTCGGACCGGAAAGAAAGTGAAAATTGGAGGCGCAGGGGGAAGTTGTCCATCTAAGTATATTGGAGTCCACCAAGAGTGTCTCATTTACTTATCAATGAGAAGCGGTCGATTCGAGATCAATGAACATGAAATTCACTGCAGCACAACCGCACTCGCTCCATCAGTATCGAGCGTGCTGGTATGGGATTCATGCACATTGATCCCCAGCCTACCGCTTCTTATTGATAAGTAAACGAGACACTCTTGGTGGACTCCACTATAGCTATTGAGTTAAAAACGACGACGCACGCGCAGCGGTTTTCAGCCATGCACGTCACGTGCGCCGGCCGAACCGCTCCTCCGCTGTGGATTCGATCAACTTCCATTGTTTTCATGCTCGTTGGTACCAAATTATTGTCATGGCGCGCTCAATGAGCGTAGGAAATAAATTTAAAAAATAAGTATTCGTATAAAATCGAGGAAGCACTCCAAATTTAGTTCAAAGGCACAGTACACCCTCAGACACGAATTTTGTAATTTTTGTTTGGTTGTGTAGTAGACCCCTCCTGTATAACAAGTACCAAGTTCGAGATCTCAATTCCACCATATAAGAGAGATATAAGCGACCACCACGGGCCCGACCCCCTTCGCTCACCACCTCGGGCCACACTTCCTACTAGTTTTTCAAACTAGATAACTCGATAATTTCACCCTCAAAAATAGGCATCTTCAGGGAGCCATAACTCTGTTCATAGGGGGTCATGGACGATTTCTGCCACTGTGATCAGCGTGTGATACTACCTCAGATCAGCAATGAAACTGGAAGTATTTTCCTTTTTATTCCATGCCTTTAAAGCCAAGAACATCTGTGTCATCTCTCGAACAGTTGAGAGAGAGGGAAGCCACCTCCCTTTCGACGGGTCGTTTTCCGTTGGTTTAGCTGAGCATGCAGCATTCAGAATTAAAAAAAGACGCAGGATCGTATACTTGTGCCAAAGTTATGTATTCGTCCATCGCTTTATTGATATCCTCGCTTATTCCTGAACAATGTGCGCACCCACTGCGCTTCGCGGCTTGCTTTTGGGCGTGCTTTAGGATTCAAGGATAACTTGAATTACAGAGCAGTACTTCGCTGGCTCAGCAGCTTTGACCCCATACATCACCACGTAAGAATTTCTTTTGCAGCAAATAGCGTTGCGTTTTTGTGCTCACAAAGCGCCGCGTCGCCATAACTTGCTTCAAAGTGGTCCGATTTCAATTTTGAAGAAGTTTCTGAATTGTTTTCTTTGAGTCCCATACGACAGTACTACAGAATAGATTCAACTCCAGAAGTGCATCGAAAAGTGCACATTTGCACCACAAAATCCCCCATTAAGAACTGGTCAGACGATCATGATAGCAGAAATCTTTCATGTTTTGACCTGTTGCCGATGTGAATTTCAGAAGGAAATCCGCATTTCTCAACAGGATGCCGGAGTCGAAAGGACTCTCTACACTCACCATTGCATTTGCCTCACTGAGAGGAACACGAAAACTGCCTCAAAACTCATTTCGTCAATCTTGAAGCGAGATGTGGCGATGTGGCGCTTTCTTTGAGAAGTATTGCCGCAACTCTTCCACTACTCCCCAGCAACCTGAAATCTTCCGCGACTTTGCCGTGACTTCTCCGTAGGTCACGCTTCCGCTACTCCCTCGAGCCTCTTTCGCTACTTTACCGAGATTTGGCCAATGAAGAATCGTCCGCGGTTCTACCCCGCATCTCCTCCGCGACTCCTCCGGCAGTCGCCGAGCCGGAGGAGCTGTGGCGGAATCGTGGCACAGTTGTATGCGTGAAAAAGTTTTTTTTTTCAGTAAAAAAAAACCTGCGCGCTACTGTACATTTTCAAGCAAATCAGTTAAGCTCACACGGGATACTTGCAATGCAATGCATAAATCTTGACAGATTCGACTCGATTCGAGGCTGGCACAGATTAGAAAGAAGAGAATCTGCGGAGAAAGTTATGTCACACTTCTCCATGGATTGGTAAACTGTTCGTGGTAGATTGATGTCCTGCTCAGTTCTTGAGCTCATCCTAGAAATCTGCCTCTCCAGAATGTGATGAATCATTTGTGAACGACAGGCCGACGTGATTAATTTCCGTCCACACACACACACACACACACACACACACACACACACACACACACACACACACACACACACACACACACACACACACACACACACACACACACACACACACACACACACACACACACACACACACACACACACACACACACACACACACACACACACGCACACACACGCACACGCACACCAAGCCGAATATAGTTACTCTAGGATAGTGCATGATTGCTGAGAAGGGGCAGTGGAAAATACTGCTGGAATACCATTGCAATGGCGCTTTGATTTTTGAGTTACCGGTGTGTACAATAGATCACTGGAAGCAGCTCCAATTACAAGGTCATGAAATACGCCTTGTGCTGGTTGAGCTCCACCCTGTGTTTTTTACGGGACACTTAGCCACAATAGATGAACAGGGTTTGGTGGAAAAATAGGGGTCTATTCAAGCGATATGTATAAAACCTTTCGGTACCAACATCGCAGTCCTGCAAGAAGCTGATGTCCTTTATGACGCTGTTCATCTTGACTCCCTGTCTAACAAGATTTACAAGCCTCAGCCGGAGATGTTCGCTTCAATCCTGTTTTCAGTAAAATGCAGTTCGGCGCAGATTTCTCGCAAAAAAAAACAGAACTTAGCGGCTTTTTTCCGCGCACAGCCATATAGCCTATCTACCTCACTTTAGGCCGGTCGAACTAAGACTTGTCGAGCTTCTCTTCTTGTCCTCTCCCTAGGGTCCGTACGCTTGTTTGCACTTTGCTCGCCATTTGTTCATCAGCGGTGTCCCTCATAGTGAGTTGCCCTTCAGCTATGTCCGTTCTCACTAAGTCAAGCCATCGGGTTTTCGGTCCTCAGCGAAGTCTGGCTCCAGCAACTTCCACCTTGAGTGCGGTTTTAACTACTGAGTCTTCGCCCCTCCTTTGAACATAGCCGAACCACCTGAGACGGTACTCTTTCATCTTCGCAGTAATGGAGGCCACTCCAAAGGTGGAACGCACCACGACATTCGTTAACTTGTCCTTCATGGTAACTCCCATTGACCACTTGAGCATCCGCATCTTCATCACATGCAGACGTTGCTTAAAGGCAGTGTTCACGATGAGAATCGTTCTTCTGATTTTCCGCCTTTCATGAAGAGGGTCACATGCTGATTCCAATGATGTTTTAGGAATCGTACAAGACCTTCTAGGAACTGAGTTATGGTCCCTCAAAGATTGAGCTAGGAAAGCATCGTGGACAAGTTGTACGAAGCTTGTAACTTCCGTCTTTTGCAGCCCATGTATGCGAGCTGACCAGAGTAAAGAGAGAAGTTGCGAATGAAGAGAAGAACGGGGCTATTGATCGGAAACCATCGCTCATCTCACAATCTCAAGCATTCATTTGTTCACGTCGGAGGGCGGGCATTGCGCATTTGTGGTTTGCCGTGCGCTCAAAGGGCAACTTCGAGCTGTTTTGGGGCTCTTCCTGGCTCGCTTTCATGCGTTCTTTCGACGTTGACGTAACAGTGTGCCCCTCCTCTACCCATTCATAGTGGAAACTGAAACAATCTCGAGCATTCATTTGTTCAGGTCGGTGGGCGTGGAAAGTGCATCTGAGGTGTGACGAGCTGACGAGTTTCCAATTTTGGGGCCGTAGGGGACCCTTCCGAGCCCATTTCTCTTGGTTTTTTCAACGTTAGGGTTGCGCTAGGCCCCGCAGCTGCCGATCTTCACCAAAAAATCAGACATGGTTTTTATCGTGAATACTGCCTTTAATAGTTTTTGGTGCCGGTCAGCATTCGGTGGCGCCAAGGTCGGCTGGCTTTCCTACCGTTCTGAAGATTTTCTACTTGAGGCGTATTGGTACATTCCTGTCACACATTACGCCAGTTATCGCTCTCCACTTCGTCCACGCTGCATTAACGCGCTCATACAGTACCACGTCGCCGGGAGATGTGATCCTTGATCCGAGGTACTTTAAGCTATCCACCTTCTTTAGGTTGGTGCCATAAATGCTGATGGACCCTTCCTCGATTCTTGGTCCACATTCCATGTTCTCGGTTTTGGCGACATTAGGACGTAGCCCATAGCGCTGCAGGCGATTGTTTCATAGGTCAGAGATCTCTCTTCAGTGCCAATGCTGGGTCGGCATATCATTCAGCATCACTCTCTCTTCAGCCTCAAATTCATGATTTTGATTGATAACTAACAGAGCCTGACGAAGGGTCTAAAGCGCCTCTCACAGTCTGCCGGACGACGCCGTCCGATACGTTATAAGATAGGACTGCGGCGTCGGTGAGGCCCGCACTGCGGTATCGGCCGACCGACGTCGCAGTGCGGTGAAATCATTGACACAACGTCGGAGCAAGGTATGACGGGTCAACACGTGTTGGTTTCGCCTTACATTCTGCACTGAAAAGTCGGAACTTCCCTCGCACTGCGGCACTCTTACAACATGTCGGACGGCGTCGTCCGGCAGACTGTGAAAGACGCTTAAAGGCACTGTTCGCGATTGAAATCGCTTTTCTGTTTTTTCGCCTATCTTGAAACCGGTCCCATTCTGATTCCAATGATGCTTCTGGAATCGTACAAGACCTTCTGGGAATGGAGTTATGGTCCCTCAAAAATTGAGCTAGGGAAAATGGTGGACGACTTGTCCGAGACTTGTAACTTCCGTCTTCTGCGGCCAATGTGTGTGAGCTGACCTGAGTAAAGAGAGAAGCTGAGAATGAAGGGAAGAACGAGGCTTCTGATCGGGGACCATCGCTCAACTCACGATCTCGAGTATTCCTTTGTTCACGTCGAGGGGCGGAAAGGGGCGGGATTTGCCCACAGCGGCGGAGTTTGCCCACTTTTCTAAGCCGTTTTGCGGCTTCTGGGTAGCTTTTCGTCCCGCTTTTTCGACGCTGTTCTGCTTGTGAGAGCCACGAGAAGCGTTTTTCATGAGAAATTCGAGGATGAAGTTTATCGCGAACAGTGTCTTTAAGACCCGAAACGTCGCAAGTAGAGCTTATCACAAATCAGTGCGCACAAGCTTCAATTCCACTCCATGATCGTTCCATAGTTGTACTTCAACTTGCACCTCTTCTCGCGACTCCGCAGTCATGTAGCATTAGGTCGTCAGCGTACGGTATAGTTCATAGATGTGGTATCTGCAAGTCTTGAGTAATTGTATCCATGCATAGGATGGAGATTTATCGTTTTTAGCATGTCGAAACGTCCTTATCAGTGTTGTATTTTGCCATGACAGACCGCTCGGCAGCTTGCTCCGCCCATACTCATAACAATGAGACCGGATTCGAATGGCCTCGAAACTGGCCAACTAGAAGTTCAGGAGAATTTTTGTAATCTTCTTAGTTGGGCGGATACAACGCAATGTGGAAATATTTTTAACCATTTCTGAACACGATAGATTGTCAAACAGTGTGGAATATCCTTCAGGAAAATGAGATTTCTGACTTATGCACTAGCATTAATCATATCCTTCATGAACATGGCTGCTTCGCGCAAGCATAAACCTTCTACACCTCTTTCCATTAGCTTTTGACCTTCCCAATGGCGCCCTTCACTCTGCTCATTGCAAGCAAATCGTACGCCTACTTCATACTTACTCGCTTCTTTCGCGTACTTCTTGCAAATTACTGACGCAGACAGCCAATCACAGGCAAAAGCAATTGTTATCATCAAAAATGCGTCATTTACAATAGTCCCAAGAACAACTGATAAGGCGGCAGCGAAGTGTCTCCTGTCAGATGGATTCTATAATGCTAATTTTCTGTTACTTGCTCATTCCCCTAGTGACTTCTCTCAATTGCTACGACTTCGTGGACAGACAGATCGGCGGTGAAATCCTACACGGACAAAAGGTGAAATGGTATAGCTTGCCCTTGCGTTGAGTTTACTCTGCTAGAATAGCAAAGAAGCCGTACTACTATACTTTTCTGAGACTGCATAACCAGAGGTCCTTCAGCATCACTGTACTCCGAAGCTTGAAGTTTTGTTGTGCTCGCGAATCTGAAAGCATTTGCGAACTTTTGTGTCTTAATCTATTTATTCTATGTAATGAATATATAAAACACCACAAATTTCAGCAAATTGTGGAGTGTTCCAATCCGGCATTCTGCCTGAGTACATATAGCGAAGGAAATAACGAGAACATTTACTCAGCGCGTTGTTCTAACAGCTCTACAGCAGAAACATCTTGTCAGGTGAGTCTCAGGCCAGGTTCATGAAAACATACACTCTGTTCATAACAGAGTGCATGAACCTATGCTCCGCTCTTGGATTCCTACTTTCCCTTTACTATCGCAATCGACGCGCTCTCGGGCGACACCGAGATGGGGTTGATTGACAGCAGTGGATAAATAATCGATCGCTTGCAGTGGGTCGCCGATGCCTACCGCGGTCGGCCGAGGACGCGTGGATTACCACAGTAGAGGACCAGCGGCGGACCATGAGTTCATGCACTCCGTTAAAACGGGTGCGTAGCGTTTTCTATGAATTTTTCGCTTTTCCAACTGGATCAATTGCCTTGTGATGGCTTCTGTCCAGAATTTTCTGTGGAACTCACTCATTTTCTTCTGATTACTTGCTGGTGATTTTTTCGTGATACGTTTAAGCATATTCTGGCAAGTCGTTTAAAGGCAGCATACACGCTCGCAAGCATAGTCGAGATAACAGCATAGATAGGTCCGCACGGCCCGTACTATGTCGTCAACGACATTTGAAGCGCTGAAAACTGTCCAGGATGACAGTATTTGACAATGTTTGAGCAATCTTGCCTTCCATGCCCGTATTTTCACACCCCTTCGAGTAACAGAATGAGAATCGATACTTGTGAAAGCGTGTGATAATTGAGAGTGATAGCACTATAAAAAGGGAGTGCAGTAGAGAAAAAACTCGATTTACCTCAATATAACATGTTTGTGCACTGATAAAATCCTCCATTTCAAGAGGTCAGCCAAAGCAGAGCGGCATTCTCGAAAGTGGACGAGAGCCAATAGGTATGCAGACATGTTATACTCAAGTAAACCAAGCTATTTCTCTCGCGCACTCCCATTCGATAGTGCTATCACTCTCAATTATCATACGTTTTCACAAGTTCTGATTCTGTTACTCTAAGGGGTGTGAAAATACGGGCGTGGGAGGCAAGATTGCTCAAACATTGTCAAATACTGTGATCCTGGACGGTTTTCAGCGATTCAAACGTCGTTGACGACATTTTACGGGCCGTGCGGACCTATCTATGCTGTTATCTCGACTATGCTTGCAAGCGTGTATGCTGCCTTTAAAGGCAGGGTTCTCAATAAAATCGGTTGTTGTGCTATCACCGTGGATTGGTAGATCTGACCATCACAGAAGTGAAAACAATGAAAAATTCGGAGAAAAAACGCTCAGGAGAAAGTTATGGCTTGGTGTCCTCCCGCCTCCAATTATTGAGATTTGGGTAAAAGCCTGTTTTGTCAACTTTCATTTTGCTTCTAAAGTAATTTCTGAACATTTCTGGAGACTACTGATTACTTGAACAGCAAAATAAATGCCGGATAAGCAAGCATTAATGAAAATCGCGTTAATTAGGGGGCCGGCCGACACCGGTAATTAGCTGTTCTACTTTGTTTTTGAGCGTTTTTCCCGCGAATTTCCGTTTTTTTTTTTCACTCACTTTTACTTTTGAGATGGCCAAATCTGCATTCTTATGAAGAGAGCTCAAAAGTCTTTTTTATCGCGAACCCTGCCTTTAACAAGACACAGAGCGAAAAGTTTCGGAAAAACACTGCATCCATCAAAAACAGAGCATACCTACACTGATATATTTTCTGAACGAACTCTTCGGTCGCTTCAAACTGTTCCCAAACTTGTTCATTACTCACTCTTGATGAGGACTCAGTCGAACCTCGTGTGTGGATTCGGGACTATGATGCAGCCGAGAAGGATAGCAATTCTGCCGACTGCAGGGCTGGTAGTAAACTCCCTCGTGTTGTCACAACAATACGAGAAACTTTTCGTAACAAGAAATGACAACGAATGCTAATGTCATATGTTTGTTATGAGTTTGTCATGAGGGAACACACACTCCAACGCAAAAACCACAGCGCTAAATGGGAAATGAACCTGTAACGTTCATCTCATCACGGCGCGCACGCCAACTGCTCTATTTTGTAAGTGTCAGCGTCAGCACTAAGCCCTACGAAGTGATGAAACACGCGCAGATGAATGCAAAAACCACAGATATACGCGAGAACTGAACCCGGGATGCACGTCCAGTAGCGGCGCGCACACCAACTGCCCCAATCGTTCGTTGTGTCCCTCACATAATCGAGTGATATGATGGTTCGCCGTACTGATCACTGCGTTGTACAATCACTAATCGCAATGATTGGAGACCACTGATCGGTTCATAAAGAGGTGGAATCAACATTTGGAGCACTTCCCAGTATTACCTTTTCGGTGCACCGTTTTAAGAATTTTTCTTTTACTCTACCACTCAAGATTTCGTTGGTTTTGTACTTTACTGTGAGAGATTTGGCCAAAAAGCTGCCGCGAAATAGCCCGATAGACCCCGCAGCGGCTCCACTTGGACTACTTTATTTCCCATATATTTCTATGCTAAAACTCTCAGAGTAGCATGAACGCATTTCTGCAGCCTTTTTATCTCTATCGAATCGCTCTTCTACTTCTCCGAGTGGCTTGCTTATTTTGATTGTCTTTTCTATACTCACATTGGTGAATATTCTAATGCCATCACTTATTTTGATTTCAATCATTTCAGTAAACTCATGTGGATTAGTAACATTTTGATGTCGCGTGAGAGTTTGACTACTAGTTTCGAAATTGTGTCTACAATATTCATTTTTTTTAATTCATTCCCTTTTTTCAGTTTGATTATGAGTTCAATTTCTGGGATTGATTTTTTCACAGAGCTCTGAAAGCGCTTTTCAATTTGATAGTTTCGGTAAAAGGAAACCGCTGACTTTAGCTGTATTTATTCGCTTCCTTCATCTATAATATCCCCTTTTTGCTTGGGAAAATATTTCTCTTTTCAAGAGAAAAATGTTTTTAATAATCACTTGTGAGAGTTGGTAGCTATGGATAGGGTTATCGTTTCGAAGCTTCTTGGTTTGTTAAAGGCAGTGGTCGCGATCAAATATGCTTGTCGTCTTTTTCTCTCCAAATCCTTCTCTGGGTCTCGAGTAGTAGGACCTACAAGAAAAAACCGCGAAAAAAACACTGTTTTGGGTCGAATTTGAAGCCTTAACTTTCTTGTCTTTTGATGGTGGACGAGCCCACTCCACATCATCGGCATCGATGACCTCTCATATCAAGAACATCAGCTGGCTTGAAATTGAATTTCAATCAATGAACCTCCGGATTTATGTACACATCTAGTCAAAAACATTGACTGAAGTGATGCTTTAATTGTTCAACTGTTTTTATTCGTTAAATTTGCATTTATTTCGTCCTCTGAATGTCGATGATTTTTGACTGCTCGGCATGCGACTGCGATCTTTTTCGTCATCGCTGTGCACGTGTGCACGAACTAGCATCTTTGGGCCCTAGAAACTCTAATTCTAGCCCGTTTTTCACCGCTCTACCTTCATAGTTTTTCAGCTGTTTTTGATCTAAGCTGGTTTTTGTAGTTTTTTCGTTAACGTTTTTCATCGTGACCACTGCCTTTAACTGCCGGATGGGTAAATTTACGAGAAGTTAAAACCAGAAGAGCAACATTATGCAAACGAAAAAATGAATCAACAAAACGTCTCACTTTCAAAATGGACAGAACCTCATACACGTTTACCAAATTTACAAATGAGTATTCAAAACATTTTTTTTCCTTGAAAAAACACCCTCATTAGTGATTTCAAAAAGTAACGATAGATGGATACAGCTTAGGAATATAGCAGCAGTCCGCTGTTTTTCGATATTCTAAACTGTGAAACTGGAAAAACGTCCACAAAGTCTTTAAAAAAATCAATTAAATTCAAAACAAACAAAAAAAAACAAAAGTTTTCCAATGAAAAGTAATATGGTAGAACGGAATTCGAAATCAACACCAAAAAAGTTCAATCGACATCAAAATGTCCTAAACACACGTAAAAAAACTGCAATGATTAAAACATTCATGAATATAGACGTTAGAACATTTACCTATACAAATATAGAAAAGAAAATCGAAATAAAGAGGCCTCTCACCATAAAGTTGTCAGCGGAAAGCTGAAGGATGCCATATGTTTTCTGTTGATTTTTGATCGATACCGAGCAAGGCATTGTTATCATTGCCACACACACGGAAAAAACATAGCCAAAGGTGCGTGATTTGCAATGTCTTGGCAGGCGCCGCACACCCTGCTCTCAATTGCACGCCTAAATGTCGTCACGACATTGTTGTACACGAGCGTACGACACTCGCAGCAATCTGCGCACTCCCTCAACCGCGCACTATTTTGTGTCACGCTGTCTGTCGCGTTGTCGTGTTGTTATGACCACGCGACAATTGTGACAGCTCGTGACAACCATTGTCGTGACAACAAGCTCGTGACTGTCACGAGCCATGTGTTGTAGGATACGATACAAACCTATAGCTCGCGCCTTTTGGTCGCGACATGTCGTGACATGTCATGACAATTGTCGTCACGACAATGGGGGGTTTACTACCAGCCCAGAGAATCCCAAATCTTTCGAATAAGCAAGAAACTTCGCTCAGCGAAGAAACAACCATTCGCTCCATCTCCGAAAGAGCAACCATTTCCTCCAACCGCCTGGAGAGCATAGCTTCGTTGGATAGAGCCGGGTAATCTTCCAACCTTCACCTCTTAGAAAACCGGCAAACTGGTGAAGGTTGTTTCCGGAATCGCCACGAAATTTTGCATCGAATATGGTTTCAGGTTTAAAAAATACGTTTCCAATCTTGCAGCCGATTCCAGTTTATCAAATGAATTTTTCCGCCTGATGCTATCGGTTTTTTTTTCAAAACATTCTAACCTTTGAATATGAACTCCTGGTGAAGATGTTTCCGAAATCTTCATAGAATTCTGCGTCGACTGGTGTTTTCAGTTTTGGTAAATAGTTTCCCGATCCTTCAGCCTCATTCATTTTACGAAATGCCAGTTTTTCGCCTATGATTCTCCAAACGTTAGAGATGAAGTTATGGTGAGCGTCGTTGTCGAAATCAAGAGCAATTCTGCATCGAACGATATATTGGGTTCCTATCGTTAGTGGCTCCATAAACCGGCCAGGTCGGTGCAGCCGAGCTCCATAGTAATCTCCATAGGGTGCTCTCGCCTTTATGTTGTAAATGAGAGACACATCGTTCTTCTGGAGCCAAAAACGAGGCTGGACTCCACCGACCTGGCTGGCTTATAGAGCCAGTAACGATAGGAACCAATATATCGTTCGATGCAAAATTTCACGGTGATATCAAAAACAATCTTCACCACAATACTATATCTAATGGTTAAAGAGTTATAGGCGAAAAACTGGCATTCCATAAAAAATAATGAGGCTGAAGGATCGGGAAACTATTTTCCAAAACCGAAAACACCAGTCGTCGCAGAATTCTATGAAGATTTTGAAATCGGCCTTCACCAGAAGTCCACCTTCAAAGTATAGAAAATTATGAACGAAAAACCGATAGCTCTAGGCATAAAGTGCATTTTATAAACTGGAATCCACTGGAAGATTGGAAACGTATTTTTTGAAGCTGAAGACGCTATTCGATGCAGAATTTCTTGAGGATTCCAAAAGCAATCTTCACCAATGTCTATGTACAAGAGTGAGAAAGCTATGGACTCAAAACCTATTGCTTTTAGTGAGAACGTTATTTCTTAAATAGAAGTCGGCAAGGAAATTGGGAACATTTTCTTAAATTCAAAACGTTATTCGACGCAAAATTTCATGAAGATTCCGGAAACAACTACTTCCAGAGATCCTTCTTTGAGGGCAAAAATATTATGAACCAAAAACAGGTAGTTTTTCTCCAATTCGCATGAAAAAATATTCCGAAAAAAATCTGACTTCAAGACAGCTCACAAAAAATTCATGAACTCGGCAGACCATTTAATTAGAACAGTGAATTATTAAAGATGGTCACCTGAAAAATTTTTTTTCTCAGAACTAGGATTTAAAAATGAAAAAATAGTTAAGAAAACGTTGCATTTTGAAGTTGCAGATGTAGAGGGAACCTACGCCATTTCCCACTCAGGTTTTCTAAAACAAAAAATTGCAAACAGCGTCTTCAAGGTTGCTCTTATTGTGAGTTTGTTCCGTTTCAGGCTGTCGGTTGCACACACTCTCATCAAAATGACTTCTCAATCAAAAAGTGCTGTTGCAGTACGGATTTGTGCAATTCCACAGTAGAGGGTCCTTATTTTCTTCTCACTATTATAATGTCAATACTTTTTCTATAGTTTGTTATAGTCCTTTGTCTCAAATCTTTCTGTGCTGTATATATGTACATTCATTGATAGCCAATGTGTTTGCAAAGTTATTCGTTTTCGAAAGTGCGGATAAGGAATGATTGAATTCATTCCGAGATACTGAGAATGTGTACTATCTGATAAAATAATTATGTATGTACCTTACGCACGCTAGTAGAATTCGCTGAAATACCGAGCTTTGTTCAATGCATCGTACGTGCAACGAATCATATCGTATGTTTCTATATTTCTGTGCTGGTGTATAAATCTATTAAATGACAGTGGCGAAAGAGCCCTTTGAAAACCGCGACTAATGAAGAAAATCACGGTTGAAAGTAATCGATAGTGGTGTTTGGTTTCGCTCCATATCGATTTTTGAACAGTTGCACTGGGTCGCAAGGAACTCCTTCATTACAGAGGCTGACAGGAAGTTCTACCAGACGTTAGCGTTCGAGTGACGCCTGACGGAGGGCCACTCTCTTTTGAAGAAATTTGAGACATTCGACCTATTCGACCCAAAATTATGACTTGAATGTTCTACTCATTTGAAGATTTTTTTGATTTGCTTTCCTTTTTTTTCCTGTTTTTTCTCCATTCAAAAGCACTATTCACAATTCAAAAAAGTGTCCCTTTTTTCGGAGTGACATAAATTTCCGGTTCTATGAGGAAAGTAGGGAGGAAAGCACGACGAGAAACGGCCAGGCAGCCGGCGAAAGCTGCATGAATCAGTCAACCCATTGTACCAGCCCGCCCACATGGAAGAGTTGTTCACGCAAGCAACAATACGCGGAGAATTGAGTACTCTTTATCGAAAGGGTTACTCACGTTGGAATATTGGAACCTTATTAAAGTCTAGTTCACCAAAAAGTATACATCTACAGACGAAGCAGAAGCGCTCGGTTGAAGATCAATATGCAAGATACTCAATGCCACACGCTCGTCACCACTTGAGCGAGAGCGGTCGAATTGCAATGAGGTTGATGATTATTGATCTCCAGCCGACCGCTTATGCTTCGTCTGTAGATGTTCACGCCCCGATAAGCTTGACTATATTTTCAAAGTATTTTTGATAAAAAGAAACAAAAAGAATTCACTTATCCAAAAATTTTAAAACTCAAAGGCGCTTCCGACGTCTTAGAATCTTGTGGACCAATCACATTGTAATCGGAGTAAGAGGAAGGTCGGAAATTTAATATAATAGGGTTTTTAAAGGCAGCATACACGCTCGCAAACATGGTCGAGATATCAGCATAAATAGGCCTGCACGGCCCCTACCATGTCGTGAACGACGTTTGAAGCGCTGAAAGCCATCCAGGATGACAACATTTGACCATCCCTGTCACGTACGCCCGTATTTTCACACCCCTTTGAGCAACAGAATGAAAAGTTGAACTTGAGGAAGCATGTGACAACTTAGAGTGATAGCACTATCAAAGGGGAGTGCACGATAGAAACAGCTCGATTTACTTCGATATTACCTGTCTAAACACCCCTAAACTCTCACCCGTTTTCGAGAATGCCGCTCTACTCCGGCTGGCTCTTGAAAATGGAGGATTTCATCAGTGCACAAACATGTAATATCCAGGTAAATCGAGCTGTTTCTCTCGTGCACTCCCATTTGATAGTGCTATCACTCTCAATTATCACGTGTTTTCTCAAGTTTAACCATTCATTCTGTTACTCGAAGTGGTGTGAAAATACGGGCGTGCGAGGCATGATTGCTCAAATATTGTCCTCCTGGAAGATTTTTAGCGCATGAACGTCGTTGACGACATGGTAGGGGCCGTGCGGGCCTATTTATGCTGATATCTCGACCATGTTTGCGAGCGTGTATGCTGCCTTTGAGACAGTTTTTCCGAAAGTGTAGGGTCCTATGGGGCTTTTCGGTATTATCCTTTAGGTCGTGTGCTTAACTGCGTAAAGACATTGAGATTTAAAGGCATCGTACGCGCAGAAAACCGTATATCATTTTTTCATGTTTTTGTGTAGCTTGGCTTCTCTAGTGAGCGAAAATGTCGAAGGGGCCCATGAAAAACCTTTATTTGTAAAGAAAAGTCAATCGGAACACATTGTAAATACGAATTTGAATTTCGTGCCAAAATCCTTTTTGAGGTTTTCTGCTTCTGGAGGCCTCGTCACTGTCATTTTCGGAGTTTTCCTGCTTAAGGAGTTCGTGCCGTAACTAGTTTTCATGTTGTCTTACGGTCGCACCAACATTCTAGGAAAAAGTGCTAGATGACTGGTGAGAATTGGTGGCGGATCTTCATATTTGACGCCTTCCAACCTCATTGCCCAACGTTTTTGACGCGCCAAAGTTTACCAGTGTGGTGTACAGGGCTCAATCATGAAATTGAGCCTGAAAAATGAAAACTGATTTCCAGCGCGAACGATGCCTTTAAACTACGGTTTTTATCGTGCACACTGGCTATTCTATTCATTCTGACTATTCTGAGTTTCAAACTAGTTGGCTTATTGAGTAACTCAATTGATACTCGTAAACGTGGCTCGTGCATTCTTTTGGAGTCATGTGGAAAATTCTGGTATGATTTCAGGTATTCGAATGACTTCACGGCTATTGGTTTTAGACCATTTTTATCGAGCTCAGAAGTCTTTGAGATTTTACGAAGCACAAACCATGCGGATAAGGAGGTTGACGTTAGTCAAGGTGGTTCTGTTATTCATTGATCTAGTGTGTATGCGCGTGGACATGCTCTATAGACCGCTCTCGTGTACAGCTCCGGAGGCTGTGATCAGTCGTTCCCTCCATTTTCTCTCCGCGAAAACCTTTACGTATGGGGTCGTTTATACCTATGCCGCCGAGCGACGCAGCAAACTGCAATACTATAATATCGATCGTGCCGCGCCGAGTGATCAATATTACAGAGATGCACTATGCCGTGCCGCTCGGTGACCGAAGTATAAACGACGCCTTGGGCGACGTTCGGAATTCATTCGCTGCGCGACGAGGTGTTATAGTCTGCCTATTGATCAAGCGGCATCGCGTCGCGTCGTCGCTGGGTGTTTACAGTGAAGAGGCGTCATACATTCGAAATGATGCGCCTTTCGCCTACGTGAGACGTCCATCGCGAAACCTTTTAAACAACGCGACGCTATAGACTTCGCGTCAAGGCAAACTCGTTTCTGTTTTTTAGTGATTTTTTCATTAACACAACCAAATCCAACAATTAAAGCAGAAAGATACGCATATGCAGGATTCCTTGCACACAATCGAACACGAACATTTTTTGGTATTGCTGCAAAAAATTACCACTGCTTGTTTACGAAAAATCGCGTACGTACGCAATTGCGCGTATTCGCAATGCGTTTGCGCGGCGTTCCATCTGCGCCACGCGATTATCGCATCGCACTGGCATGGGCCATCGCCTCGCCTCGCGAAAACTCTGAACGCAGCCTAAACGCGCCAGCAAGAGTCGAGTGACTGCAGATTGTTATTGGCATCGTCTACAATTTTATGGCTGGCACTTTCATGCTCCCTATCTTAAGCGCGATTAAAGGCATCACGTAAGTTCGAGAATGCTATCCATTTCATGGCACGACTAGATGGCCTGGAGCTGTTAGTATTGAGAAGTGGCGAAAATATCCGATAAACCTCAATTGAAATGAAGAATCAACGCGCTACATTGTTTGAACAGGTCACAGTTCTTTCCCATTACAGATAAGCCAAGCATCAAATCAGTTCATTGTCTTTTGAAAGAATTATGACATCCACAAGAATACTAGTGAGCCACATGTTCACTAATAATCCCCTAGGTTCGAGAAATATGTAGACTTCTTCTTTACTTTCCATGAGTCTTGCTGCTAACAATAAGAGAAGTCAGCGGAACGTTGCCGCCATCTTTGCATCCATGGTATACGCACACCTTTTTTCCTTCTCTAAGCTCGCAATAACCAGTGCAGCGTAATAGTCGCCAATGAGCCGCCAAATAATGCTCGCCGCGAAATAGCTGTGAAATAACCAAAAAATAGCCGCTAAGTAATTCCCGCCGCAAAATAGCCGCAAAATAATGCTTGCCGCGAAATAGCCGAGGAACAATGCCCTCTATACGGCGCATTCCAGAGGTATGATTCAGATGTCAGCATCTCCTTCTGTTGAAATACCCAAGCCTGAGGTTCTTAGATCTCGTTGAGCTTCTGAAGGCCACGCCAAACCGCTGGCAGCACCAGATGGTGGCTCGGCGATCCGGCGACGGTTGCGGGTTGGTTAATTTTGGTTGCTTCTCGTTATTTACCGCTTACATCTCGGCTATTTCTCGTCTACCTCTTGTCCGTTTCGTGAAAAGCCTTGAAATTGCCGTTAAGTAGCAGGATAACAGGAGTCGCTGCTAAGCCTGGTAAGCTATTTCTCGGTTATTTCGCGGCTAAAACTCTCAGGGTATATGGTTCACCAAAGTGCACAACACAGAGCACCCCAAGACACCTTCCAATCAGACATTTATCCCAGTTTTAGTTAAAAAAATCTTTACCTGGGCACTGCATGAAGTAATGCACAAGGCTCTCGCAGCTTTCTCAAGAATAGGAGTGTCCATGCGTGCACACGTTGTCATGTAGACGCTAAAAACTTCTCCTGTGATCGCGAAGAATATGCAGAGCATAGCTAAGAGGCGCATCGTTCACTGAAAACATATGAGTTTACTGATGTTGGTGAGAGCAGAAAGATGGAGAAAATACTAGGTTCGCTTTGAGACCTAAGAGACAGCGCGCTTCACGGCTAATCGTTGCAGTGGGTGACAGGGTTGTGCGTAACTAAATTCTGTAATTTCGTAAACCATACATCGTAATTTTTCAAATTCCTCGTAATTCGTAACGGAGAATGAGTTTTAAGCCCACACATAGTCCAAAACTCATTCGATAAAGGGAACACGTTAGCAATCAGTGAAGAGGTGTTTCTATCTCGAAAGAGGTTGGGTTTCAAAAATGACACTTATGAGCTACTTGAATGAATAGTCAGTACCTATACGTGGGATATTAGCGACTTCATTAGACAAAATGGTAACCCTAAGCTTAATCAAAGTACTTGTGCCACATTTTCCCCAACTTTTGAATACGAAAACATGGAGAATCATCGCTTTACCAAACACAGTTCAATAAAAGCCAAGACGGCAACACTGTGATGGAAACTGCGTTGCTCCCCATAAAAAAAGTTTGTTGGGGTTGCAAGTTCCCCACCCCTAAATCTATAATTTGAAAAAAATTAACAATTCCCTAATCTTCTTCTTTTTTGCAATAAGAAGTTTCTTGAACTGTTGAACTCTTAGTTCGAAGAACATTTGAAAATCTTTTTGAAAAAGTAGGTAACCTTGCAGTCATTTTTTTAAGGGTTTCAAACCTAATTCGGAAATCACCACTTTTCCTCTCGTGGCCTCTGGAGATAGGCATCTCCCGGAGGTTATTTTGGAGGTCCCCGTAACATTCTTTGTCGAAAAAGTCTTCAGGCTGGAAAAACATTTTCATGATTCTTCAGCGGATTTCAATTCACGAAATACCTGTTTTTTTTCTCTACCTTTTAAACCACTGAAGATGGATGCGCGCTCTGGCAAACTGGGGCGTCGACAACAGGTTGATCCGCCCACCATGAGTCACCGCTGGCCAACGCGCCGATATTCAGCAGGGCCGTGGCCGCGAGTTATGATCTGGTCGATTTCGAGCTGTAGCACAGCAATTACGGCGCCGAGTTATGATCTCGTCGATATTGAGCTGTTGCACAGATAACGCTCTAGATACAAGGGACGTATACGACGCATTTTTCAGGCATGCTGTGAATGATGTAAGCGCAGCCGGTTCAATTACCCAAGTTTGAGGTAAATTGGCCCCGCCCAGCATCTGGAGGTCCTGCCTATTCGGTGGTGACTCCAGTGGAGGCTGGGCGTGCCGGTGTGCGGACCGCGACGCGTGCCGGTGTGCGGACCGCGACTCGTGCCGGTGTGCGGACCGCCACGCGTTTCGTAAACCCGACCGCGACGCGTGCCGGTGTGCCGACCACGACGCGTGCTGGTGTGCCGACCGCGGCGCGTGCTGGTGTGCCGACCGCGACGCGTGTCGGTAAAAAATAGTACCTCAGCTAGATGAAACGGTCCTATAGGATGTGAACTGCTGCTAAATAGGCCGCTAAACGCGACACATCGAGTTGTCAACAGCCCGACAACAGGCGGACGTCGCTGGGCAACGGGCAGGTCTTAGGCTGACAATACGCGCGATTTGACTTGTCAACAGTGAGCGGTTTATGAGATGACAACTTATCAACCTGATGTCGCCGCCCCAGTTTGCCTGAGTGGGAAAGTTGTTTTTGGGTTCTCCTCGAAATTTTGTGTACATTGGGTTCCAACCCTTGTTTGCTCCATGAGTCAGCCAGGTCTTTACATCCGAGTCCCATATTTACTGTCTATATGGGAATGGAATTGCTGTCCGCAAGTGCAGACGACCACTTTTGCAGTTTGCAGAGAGCTTGAAGATGATAGTCTTGCTGAGGCGAACATCAATCGTGTCAGGACCTCGTGGTCCCAACAGAATTCTGTTTGCCCTGCGTGTTGCAGCAGCGGTTGACCGCAACTGCGGACCGTAAATTAGAGAATATAGCTTCACCAAAAATCTGCGTCTCTCGTGTCCCTCAATTGGCGAGAGCATTCCAAGTAAGTAAATAACTGTGAAGCTCTTGCCAGCTCATTGTAAGTTTGGGCCCGTCAGTGTTAGAAGCGCAGCGGTCGGTAATATCGGAATCTCGTTGTCAACAATTATATTGCGCCATGACCGACCCTATAGCTGACTACGCCCGGCTGGGTATGTCAGGCTAAGTTAATTGAAATTTCAAAGAACAATCAATTATCGGGAGTGTGAGAAAGTGTTACATTTATCTTTAGACCGCAAGTTTGCATTGTTCCTTCAACCGCGTTTGAACATTTTGTTACGATTTACTACGATTCGTTACGATTTTGGGCCGAAATTTCGTAAATCGTGAAAAAAAATGCCAAAAATGCCCGTAATTCGTAAATCGTGATTCGTACTCTGGCAATCTGGGGCGTCGACAACAGGTTGATCCGCCCACCATGAGTCACCGCTGGCCAACGCACAGATGTTCGGCGGGGCCGTGGCCGCGAGTTATGATCTGATCGATGTCGAGCTGTTGCACAGCTAACGCTCTAGATACAAGGAAAGTATACTACGCATTTTTCAGGCATTCTGTGAATGATGAAAACGCAGCCGGTTCAATTACCCAAAATTGCGGTACGTTGGCCCCGCCAAGCATCTGGAAGTCCTGCCTATCCGGTGGTGACCCCAGTGGAGGCTGGGCGATGGAGCGGCGACGTGTGTCGGAGTGCCAACCGCGACGCCTGTCGTAGCGGCGACCGCGACGCGTGTCGGAGTACCGACCGCGACGCGTGTTGGAGTGCCGACCGCGACGCGTGTCGATAAAAAGTAGTACCTAAGCTAGATGAAACAGTCCTGTAGGATGTGCACTGCTGCCAAATAGGCCGCCAAACGCGCCACATCGAGTTGTCATCAGCCCGACAACAGGCGGACGTCGCTGGGCAACGGGCTGGTCCCAGGCTGACAATACGCGCGATTTGACTTGTCAACAGGGAGCGGTTCATGAGATGACAACTTATCTTATCAACCTGTTGTCGACGCCCCAGTTTGCCTGAGTAAGTACGTAAAGCCGTGGTGGGTGACATCTGTGGACACGCGGTTTGCCGGCAACTGATTCGACTGAAGCAGGCTTTCCGACATGGTCCGTGCGTGCGTAAATGTGTATCACTCCACATAGAGATGGTTTTGCCTTCTTAGGAATGACAGGTTTCTACTTCCAAGTTCTAGATATCTAGGAAAGCCTAACTGTATGGAAAAAAATTAAATAAAACTATATTGCTGCCTGCACGCATGGAGTCTAACCGTCTTGTGGCCACAAAAAGTAGCAGCTCATGATTTTTTCAATGAAAAATTAATGCTGCACAAGCATAACACTCTTCTGGAAAGGAACTTTTCACATTTGTTATTAGTTCGGAGTAAAGGTTCCGATTTCATTGAAAAAATATTATCCCTTGAACATTCGTTGAGGCGCCGGTATCGATGGTACCCGAATGCTTTAACATTGCGAAGAATTGCATGAAAGTTTTCCTCGCCAAGCAAAACTTTGCTACCCCTCACGCCCATTGAAAACCGAGGAAAACCTATTTAGCTGCCCACTCTGAAATCCTCTACTAATAAAGAACCGAAAAAGAAGGAGGAGCGTAGGCTGCACTGGAACTCGTCCGAAACTTAGCGTCGACCTGCAGTTTCGTTTGAAAAAATGTAGGCGCGGACGAGTTTTGGCATGTAAAAAATAAAAGTCCTTTAAATTTTATGTACATTGGCATTGGGGCGCGCCAATGAACTGTACAGACGATTTTTACATTGTGTTGTACGTAATGTACGTACCACTTCTCGAATTCGACGGCCGAGCTCAAAAATTCTCATTTTTTGCTTTCCTCTCGTAATAACACTTTGCATGCATATTCTCCAACTAACGCTGGCAATTATTTTTTGCAGTTTCTCTCCTATGTTTCTCTGGGATTTTTTGTCTGGTCGCTGGTTAAATTCTGCACTATTTTTCTGGTGAGAAGGAATTTGAATATTGGTTCGATGTGTCGAATATTGGTTCCGCGATTGACGAGTGAGCTATACTTTTCATTAAATTTCTCTAATCAGCCTTTTTAATTTTTTTCGTTACAATAGTCTGAGCTAACCTCTTTTCTAGACAGGTAGAGTTCAACACTGGAAGTAGTTGATCACAGGATGGTTTCTTCGATCAGAGTTTTGACCAACAGTAAGATCGACCCACACCCGAAGTCTTCCTTCCTTGCCGAGTTTTGGTTTCAAATGGTTTTTACCCGAATTGCAGGCAACACTAAAATCAGCCCCACCCGGGGATTACCTCCCTTTCCTGACGGTGCAACCGAAGGCTGCACCGTCCATTCAGGGTCGGAAATGATTTAAACCACTCCAAATTGCAGCCAACACTAAAATCAGCCCCCACCCGGCGATTACCTCCCTTGCATGACGGTGCAACCGAAGGCTGCACCGTCCAATTTGGGTTTCAAGTGATTTCAACCACTCCAAATTGCAGCCAACACTAAAATCAGCCCCCAACCGGGGATTACCTCCCTTTCCTGACGGTGCAACCGAAGGCTGCACCGTCCAATTTGAGTGGTTTCAAGTGATTTCAACCACTCCAAATTGCAGCCAACACTAAAATCAGCCCCCACCCGGGGATTACCTCCCTTTCTTGACGGTGCAACCGAAGGCTGCACCGTCCAATTTGGGTTTCAAGTGATTTCAACCACTCCAAATTGCAGCCAACACTAAAATCAGCCCCCACCCGGGGATTACCTCCCTTTCCTGACGGTGCAACCGAAGGCTGCACCGTCCAATTTGGGTTTCAAGTGATTTCAACCACTCCAAATTGCAGCCAACACTAAAATCAGCCCCCACCCGGGGATTACCTCCCTTTCCTGACGGTGCAACCGAAGGCTGCACCGTCCAATTTGAGTGGGTTTCAAGTGATTTCAACCACTCCAAATTGCAGCCAACACTAAAATCAGCCCCCAACCGGGGATTACCTTCCTTTCCTGACGGTGCAACCGAAGGCTGCACCGTCCAATTTGGGTTTCAAGTGATTTCAACCACTCCAAATTGCAGCCAACACTAAAATCAGCCCCCACCCGGGATTACCTCCTTTCGTGACGGTGCACTCGAAGGCTGCACCGTCCAATTTGGGTTTCAAGTGATTTCAACCACTCCAAATTGCATCCGTCACTAAAATCAGCCCCCACCCGGGGATTACCTCCCTTTCCTGACGGTGCAACCGAAGGCTGCCCCGTCCAATTTGGGTTTCAAGTGATTTCAACCACTCCAAATTGCAGCCAACACTAAAATCAGCCCCCACCCGGGGAATACCTCCCTTGCTTGACGGTGCAGCCGAAGGCTGCACCGTCCAATTTGGGTTTCAAGTGATTTCAACCACTCCAAATTGCAGCCAACACTAAAATCAGCCCCCACCCGGGGATTACCTCCCTTTCCTGACGGTGCAACCGAAGGCTGCACCGTCCAATTTGGGTTTCAAGTGATTTCAACCACTCCAAATTGCAGCCAACACTAAAATCAGCCCCCACCCGGGGATTACCTCCCTTTCCTGACGGTGCAACCGAAGGCTGCACCGTCCAATTTGGGTTTCAAGTGATTTCAACCACTCCAAATTGCAGCCAACACTAAAATCAGCCCCCACCCGGGGATTACCTCCCTTTCCTGACGGTGCAACCGAAGGCTGCACCAAATCAATTTTGGGTTTCAAGTGATTTCAACCACTCCAAATTGCACCCAACACTAAAATCAGCCCCCACCCGGGGATTACCTCCCTTTCCTGACGGTGCAACCGAAGGCTGCACTGTCCAATTTGGGTTTCAAGTGATTTCAACCACTCCAAATTGCAGCCAACACTAAAATCAGCCCCCACCCGGGGATTACCTCCCTTTCCTGACGGTGCAACCGAAGGCTGCACCGTCCAATTTGAGTGGGTTTCAAGTGATTTTAACCACTCCAAATTGCAGCCAACACTAAAATCAGCCCCCACCCGGGGATTACCTCCTTTCCTGACGGTGCAACCGAAGGCTGCACTGTCCAATTTGGGTTTCAAGTGATTTCAACCACTCCAAATTGCAGCCAACACTAAAATCAGCCCCCACCCGGGGATTACCTCCCTTTCTGACGGTGCAAGGGAAGGCTGCACCGTCCATTTTGGGTTTCAAGTGGTCTCAACCACTCCAAATTGCAGCCAACACTAAAATCAGCCCCCACCCGGGGATTACCTCCCTTTCCTGACGGTGCAACCGAAGGCTGCACCGTCCAATTTGGGTTTCAAGTGATTTCAACCACTCCAAATTGCAGCCAACACTAAAATCAGCCTCCACCCGGGATTACCTCCCTTTCCTGACGGTGCAACCGAAGGCTGCACCGTCCAATTTTGGGTTTCAAGTGATTTCAACCACTCCAAATTGCAGCCAACACTAAAATCAGCCCCCACCTGGGATTCCCTCCCTTTCCTGACGGTGCAACCGAAGGCTGCACCGTCCAATTTGAGTGGGTTTCAAGTGATTTCAACCACTCCAAATTGCAGCCAACACTAAAATCAGCCCCCACCCGGGGATTACCTCCCTTTCCTGACGGTGCAACCGAAGGCTGCACCGTCCAATTTGGGTTTCAAGTGATTTCAACCACTCCAAATTGCAGCCAACACTAAAATCAGCCCCCACCCGGGGATTACCTCCCTTTCCTGACGGTGCAACCGAAGGCTGCACCGTCCAATTTGGGTTTCAAGTGATTTCAACCACTCCAAATTGCAGCCAACACTAAAATCAGCCCCCACCCGGGATTACCTCCCTTTCCTGACGGTGCAACCGAAGGCTGCACCGTCCAATTTGGGTTTCAAGTGATTTCAACCACTCCAAATTGCAGCCAACACTAAAATCAGCCCCCACCCGGGGATTACCTCCCTTTCCTGACGGTGCAACCGAAGGCTGCACCGTCCAATTTGGGTTTCAAGTGATTTCAACCACTCCAAATTGCAGCCAACACTAAAATCAGCCCCCACCCGGGGATTACCTCCCTTTCCTGACGGTGCAACCGAAGGCTGCACTGTCCAATTTGAGTGGGTTTCAAGTGATTTCAACCACTCCAAATTGCAGCCAACACTAAAATCAGCCCCCACCCGGGGATTACCTCCCTTTCCTGACGGTGCAACCGAAGGCTGCACCGTCCAATTTGGGTTTCAAGTGATTTCAACCACTCCAAATTGCAGCCAACACTAAAATCAGCCCCCACCCGGGAATTACCTCCCTTTCCTCAGGGTTCACCCGAAGGCTGCACTGTCCAATTTGGGTTTCAAGTGATTTCAACCACTCCAAATTGCAGCCAACACTAAAATCAGCCCCCACCCGGGGATTACCTCCCTTTCCTGACGGTGCAACCGAAGGCTGCACCGTCCAATTTGGGTTTCAAGTGATTTCAACCACTCCAAATTGCAGCCAACACTAAAATCAGCCCCCACCCGGGGATTACCCTCCTTTCCTGACGGTGCAACCGAAGGCTGCACCGTCCAATTTGGGTTTCAAGTGATTTCAACCACTCCAAATTGCAGCCAACACTAAAATCAGCCCCCACCCGGGGATTACCTCCCTTTCCTGACGGTGCAACCGAAGGCTGCACTGTCCAATTTGGGTTTCAAGTGATTTCAACCACTCCAAATTGCAGCCAACACTAAAATCAGCCCCCACCCGGGGATTACCTCCCTTTCCTGACGGTGCAACCGAAGGCTGCACCGTCCAATTTGGGTTTCAAGTGATTTCAACCACTCCAAATTGCAGCCAACACTAAAATCAGCCCCCACCCGGGGATTACCTCCCTTTCCTGACGGTGCAACCGAAGGCTGCACCGTCCAATTTGGGTTTCAAGTGATTTCAACCACTCCAAATTGCAGCCAACACTAAAATCAGCCCCACCCGGGGATTACCTCCCTTTCCTGACGGTGCAACCGAAGGCTGCACCGTCCAATTTGGGTTTCAAGTGATTTCAACCACTCCAAATTGCAGCCAACACTAAAATCAGCCCCCACCCGGGGATTACCTCCCTTTCCTGACGGTGCAACCGAAGGCTGCACCGTCCAATTTGGGTTTCAAGTGATTTCAACCACTCCAAATTGCAGCCAACACTAAAATCAGCCCCCACCCGGGGATTACCTCCCTTTCCTGACGGTGCAACCGAAGGCTGCACCGTCCAATTTGGGTTTCAAGTGATTTCAACCACTCCAAATTGCAGCCAACACTAAAATCAGCCCCCACCCGGGGATTACCTCCTTTCCTGACGGTGCAACCGAAGGCTGCACCGTCCAATTTGGGTTTCAAGTGATTTCAACCACTCCAAATTGCAGCCAACACTAAAATCAGCCCCCACCCGGGGATTACCTCCCTTTCCTGACGGTGCAACCGAAGGCTGCACCGTCCAATTTGGGTTTCAAGTGATTTCAACCACTCCAAATTGCAGCCAACACTAAAATCAGCCCCCACCCGGGGATTACCTCCTTTCCTGACGGTGCAACCGAAGGCTGCACCGTCCAATTTGGGTTTCAAGTGATTTCAACCACTCCAAATTGCAGCCAACACTAAAATCAGCCCCCACCCGGGGATTACCTCCCTTTCCTGACGGTGCAACCGAAGGCTGCACCGTCCAATTTGAGTGGGTTTCAAGTGATTTCAACCACTCCAAATTGCAACCAACACTAAAATCAGCCCCACCCGGGGATTACCTCCTTTTCCTGACGGTGCAACCGAAGGCTGCACGGACCAATTTGGGTATCAAGTGATTTCACCCACTCCAAATTGCAGCCAACACTAAAATCAGCCCCCAACCGGGGATTCCCATCCTTTCCTGACGGTGCAACCGAAGGCTGCACCGTCCAATTTGGGTTTCAAGTGATTTCAACCACTCCAAATTGCAGCCAACACTAAAATCAGCCCCCACCCGGGGATTACCTCCTTTCCTGACGGTGCAACCGAAGGCTGCACTGTCCAATTTGGGTTTCAAGTGATTTCAACCACTCCGAATTGCAGGCAACACTAAAATCAGCCCCACCCGGGGATTACCTCCCTTTCCTGACGGTGCAACCGAAGGCTGCACCGTCCAATTTGGGTTTCAAGTGATTTCAACCACTCCAAATTGCAGCCAACACTAAAATCAGCCCCCACCCGGGGATTACCTCCCTTTCCTGACGGTGCAACCGAAGGCTGCACCGTCCAATTTGGGTTTCAAGTGATTTCAACCACTCCAAATTGCAGCCAACACTAAAATCAGCCCCCACCCGGGGATTACCTCCCTTTCCTGACGGTGCAACCGAAGGCTGCACCGTCCAATTTGGGTTTCAAGTGATTTCAACCACTCCAAATTGCAGCCAACACTAAAATCAGCCCCCACCCGGGATTACCTCCCTTTCCTGACGGTGCAACCGAAGGCTGCACCGTCCAATTTGGGTTTCAAGTGATTTCAACCACTCCAAATTGCAGCCAACACTAAAATCAGCCCCCACCCGGGGATTACCTCCCTTTCCTGACGGTGCAACCGAAGGCTGCACCGTCCAATTTGGGTTTCAAGTGATTTCAACCACTCCAAATTGCAGCCAACACTAAAATCAGCCCCCACCCGGGGATTACCTCCCTTTCCTGACGGTGCAACCGAAGGCTGCACCGTCCAATTTGGGTTTCAAGTGATTTCAACCACTCCAAATTGCAGCCAACACTAAAATCAGCCCCCACCCGGGGATTACCTCCTTCCCTGACGGTGCAACCGAAGGCTGCACCGTCCAATTTGGGTTTCAAGTGATTTCAACCACTCCAAATTGCAGCCAACACTAAAATCAGCCCCCACCCGGGGATTACCTCCCTTTCCTGACGGTGCAACCGAAGGCTGCACCGTCCAATTTGGGTTTCAAGTGATTTCAACCACTCCAAATTGCAGCCAACACTAAAATCAGCCCCCACCCGGGATTACCTCCCTTTCCTGACGGTGCAACCGAAGGCTGCACCGTCCAATTTGGGTTTCAAGTGATTTCAACCACTCCAAATTGCAGCCAACACTAAAATCAGCCCCCACCCGGGGATTACCTCCCTTTCCTGACGGTGCAACCGAAGGCTGCACCGTCCAATTTGGGTTTCAAGTGATTTCAACCACTCCAAATTGCAGCCAACACTAAAATCAGCCCCCACCCGGGGATTACCTCCCTTTCCTGACGGTGCAACCGAAGGCTGCACCGTCCAATTTGGGTTTCAAGTGATTTCAACCACTCCAAATTGCAGCCAACACTAAAATCAGCCCCCCCCCCGGGGATTACCTCCCTTTCCTGACGGTGCAGCCGAAGGCTGCACCGTCCAATTTGGGTTTCAAGTGATTTCAACCACTCCAAATTGCAGCCAACACTAAAATCAGCCCCCACCCGGGGATTACCTCCCTTTCCTGACGGTGCAACCGAAGGCTGCACCGTCCAATTTGGGTTTCAAGTGATTTCAACCACTCCAAATTGCAGCCAACACTAAAATCAGCCCCCACCCGGGGATTACCTCCCTTTCCTGACGGTGCAACCGAAGGCTGCACCGTCCAATTTGGGTTTCAAGTGATTTCAACCACTCCAAATTGCAGCCAACACTAAAATCAGCCCCCACCCGGGGATTACCTCTCTTGCCTGACGGTGCAACCGAAGGCTGCACCGTCCAATTTGGGTTTCAAGTGATTTCAACCACTCCAAATTGCAGCCAACACTAAAATCAGCCCCCACCCGGGGATTACCTCCCTTTCCTGACGGTGCAACCGAAGGCTGCACCGTCCAATTTGGGTTTCAAGTGATTTCAACCACTCCAAATTGCAGCCAACACTAAAATCAGCCCCCACCCGGGGATTACCTCCCTTGCTTGACGGTGCAGCCGAAGGCTGCACCGTCCAATTTGGGTTTCAAGTGATTTCAACCACTCCAAATTGCAGCCAACACTAAAATCAGCCCCCACCCGGGGATTACCTCCCTTTCCTGACGGTGCAACCGAAGGCTGCACCGTCCAATTTGGGTTTCAAGTGATTTCAACCACTCCAAATTGCAGCCAACACTAAAATCAGCCCCCACCCGGGGATTACCTCCCTTGCCTGACGGTGCAACCGAAGGCTGCACCGTCCAATTTGGGTTTCAAGTGATTTCAACCACTCCAAATTGCAGCCAACACTAAAATCAGCCTCCACCTGGGGATTACCTTCCTTGCCTGACGGTGCAACCCAAGGCTGCACCGTCCAATTTGGGTTTCAAGTGATTTCAACCACTCCAAATTGCAGCCAACACTAAAATCAGCCCCCATCCGGGGATTACCTCCCTTACTTGACGGTGCAGCCGAAGGCTGCACCGTCCAATTTGGGTTTCAAGTGATTTCAACCACTCCAAATTGCAGCCAACACTAAAATCAGCCCCCACCCGGGGATTACCTCCCTTGCTTGACGGTGCAGCCGAAGGCTTCACCGTCCAATTTGGGTTTCAAGTGATTTCAACCACTCCAAATTGCAGCCAACACTAAAATCAGCCCCACCCGGGGATTACCTCTCTTTCTTGACGGTGCAACCGAAGGCTGCCCCGTCCAATTTGGGTTTCAAGTGATTTCAACCACTCCAAATTGCAGCCAACACTAAAATCAGCCCCCACCCGGGGATTACCTCCCTTTCCTGACGGTGCAACCGAAGGCTGCACCGTCCAATTTGGGTTTCAAGTGATTTCAACCACTCCAAATTGCAGCCAACACTAAAATCAGCCCCCACCCGGGGATTACCTCTCTTGCCTGACGGTGCAACCGAAGGCTGCACCGTCCAATTTGGGTTTCAAGTGATTTCAACCACTCCAAATTGCAGCCAACACTAAAATCAGCCCCCACCCGGGGATTACCTCCCTTTCCTGACGGTGCAACCGAAGGCTGCACCGTCCAATTTGGGTTTCATGTGATTTCAACCACTCCAAATTGCAGCCAACACTAAAATCAGCCCCCACCCGGGGATTACCTCCCTTGGTTGACGGTGCAGCCGAAGGCTGCACCGTCCTATTTGGGTTTCAAGTGATTTCAACCACTCCAAATTGCAGCCAACACTAAAATCAGCTCCCACCCGGGGATTACCTCCCTTTCCTGACGGTGCAACCGAAGGCTTCACCGTCCAATTTGGGTTTCAAGTGATTTCAACCACTCCAAATTGCAGCCAACACTAAAATCAGCCCCCTCCCGGGGATTACCTCCCTTTCCTGACGGTGCAACCGAAGGCTGCACCGTCCAATTTGGGTTTCAAGTGATTTCAACCACTCCAAATTGCAGCCAACACTAAAATCAGCCCCCACCCGGGGATTACCTCCCTTGCCTACAGTGCAGCCGCAGGCTGCACCGTCCATTCCGAGTTCCAACCGATTGACTCCTCCTAGAATTCGGCTTCACGGGAATATCAGTCTACACCCGGGGATTTCCTCCCCTACCCACAGTGCAGCCGCAGGCTGCACCGTCCATTCTGAGTTCCAACCGATTTACCCCTCCTAGAATTTGGCTTCACGGGAATATCAGTCTACACCCGGAGATTTCCTCCCCTGCCTACAGTGCAGCTGCAGGCTGCACCGTCCATTCTGAGTTCCAACCGATTTACCCCTCCTAGAATTTGGCTTCACGGGAATATCAGTCTACACCCGGAGATTTCCTCACTGCCTACAGTGCAGCCGCAGGCTGCACCGTCCATTCTGAGTTCCAACCGATTTGCCCCTTCTAGAATTCGGCTTCACGGGAATATCGGTCTACACCCGGGGATTTCCTCCCCTGCCTACAGTGCAGCCGCAGGCTGCACCGTCCATTCTGAGTTTCAACCGATTTGCCCCTCCTAGAGTTTGGCTTCACGGGAATATCAGTCTACACCCGGGGATTTCCTCCCCTACCCACAGTACAGCCGCAGGCTGCACCGTCCATTCTGAGTTCCAACCGATTTGCCCCTCCTAGAATTTGGTTCTTGGGAATATCGGTCTACACCCGGGATTTCCTCCTACCCACAGTGCAGCCGCAGGCTGCACCGTCCATTCTGAGTTCCAACCGATTTACCCCTCCTAGAATTTGGCTTCATGGGAATATCAGCCCACATCCGGGGATTTCCCCCCTGCCCATAGTGCAGCCGCAGGCTGCACCGTCCATTCTGGGTTTCGACCAATTTGCACCTCCTAGAATTTGGCTTCAAGGGAGTATCAGCCTACACCCGGGGATTTCCTCCCCTGCCTACAGTGCAGCTGCAGGCTGCACCGTCCATTCTGAGTTCCAACCGATTTACCCCTCCTAGAATTTGGCTTCACGGGAATATCAGTCTACACCCGAAGATTTCCTCACTGCCTACAGTGCAGCCGCAGGCTGCACCGTCCATTCTGAGTTCCAACCGATTTGCCCCTTCTAGAATTCGGCTTCACGGGAATATCGGTCTACACCCGGGATTTCTCCCCTGCCTACAGTGCAGCTGCAGGCTGCACCGTCCATTCTGAGTTCCAACCGATTTGCCCCTACTAGAATTCGGCTTCACGGGAATATCAGTCTACACCCGGGGATTTCCTCCCCTGCCCACAGTACAGCCGCAGGCTGCACCGTCCATTCTGAGTTCCAACCGATTTGCCCCTCCTAGAATTTGGTTCTTGAGAATTTCGGTCTACACCCAGGGATTTCCTCCCCTGCCTACGGTGCAGCCGCAGGCTGCACCGTCCATTCTGAGTTCCAACCGATTTGCCCCTCCTAGAATTTGGTTCTTGGGAATATCAGTCTACACCCGGGGATTTCCTCCCCTGCCCACAGTGCAGCCGCAGGCTGCACCGTCCATTCTGAGTTCCAACCGATTTACCCCTCCTAGAATTCGGCTTCATGGGAATATCAGCCCACATCCGGGGATTTCCCCCCTGCCCATAGTGCAGCCGCAGGCTGCACCGTCCATTCTGGGTTTCGACCAATTTGCACCTCCTAGAATTTGGCTTCACGGGAATATCAGCCTACACCTGGGGATTTCCTCCCCTGCCCACAGTGCAGCCGCAGGCTGCACCGCCCCTTCTGGGTTTCGACCAATTCGCACCTCCTAGAATTTGGCTTCATGGGAATATCAGCCCACATCCGGGGATTTCCCCCCTGCCCATAGTGCAGCCGCAGGCTGCACCGTCCATTCTGGGTTTCGACCAATTTGCACCTCCTAGAATTTGGCTTCAAGGGAGTATCAGCCTACACCCGGGGATTTCCTCCTGCCTACAGTGCAGCTGCAGGCTGCACCGTCCATTCTCAGTCCCTCCCGATTTACCCCTCCTAGAATTTGGTCACACGGGAATATCAGTCTACATGCTGGGATTTCCTCCCCTGCCCACAGTGCAGCCGCAGGCTGCACCGTCCATTCTGAGTTCCAACCGATTTACCCCTCCTAGAATTTGGCTTCACGGGAATATCAGTCTACACCCGGAGATTTCCTCACTGCCTACAGTGCAGCCGCAGGCTGCACCGTCCATTCTGAGTTCCAACCGATTTGCCCCTTCTAGAGTTTGGCCTCACGGGAATATCAGTCTACACCCGGGGATTTCCTCCCCTGCCTACAGTGCAGCCGCAGGCTGCACCGTCCATTATGGGTTTCGACCATTTTGCACCTCCTAGAATTTGGCTTCACGGGAATATCAGCCCACGCCCGGAGATTCCCTCCCCTGCCCACAGTGCAGCCGCAGGCTGCACCGCCCCTTCTGGGTTTCGACCAATTCGCACCTCCTAGAATTTGGCTTCTCGGGAATATCAGCCCACATCCAGGGAATTTCCTCCCCCGCATACAGTGCAGCTGCACCGTCCATTCTGGGTTTCGACCAATTTGCACCTCCTAGAATTTGGCTTCACGGGAATATCAGCCTACACCCGGGGATTTCCTCCCCTGCCCACAGTGCAGCCGCAGGCTGCACCGCCCCTTCTGGGTTTCGACCAATTCGCACCTCCTAGGATTTGGCTTCACGGGAATATCAGCCCACACCCGGGGATTACCTCCCTTTCTTGACGGTGCAACCGAAGGCTGCCCCGTCCAATTTGGGTTTCAAGTGATTTCAACCACTCCAAATTGCAGCCAACACTAAAATCAGCCCCCACCCGGGGATTACCTCCCTTTCCTGACGGTGCAACCGAAGGCTGCACCGTCCAATTTGGGTTTCAAGTGATTTCAACCACTCCAAATTGCAGCCAACACTAAAATCAGCCCCCACCCGGGGATTACCTCTCTTGCCTGACGGTGCAGCCGAAGGCTTCACCGTCCAATTTGGGTTTCAAGTGATTTCAACCACTCCAAATTGCAGCCAACACTAAAATCAGCCCCCACCCGGGGATTACCTCTCTTGCCTGACGGTGCAACCGAAGGCTGCACCGTCCAATTTGGGTTTCAAGTGATTTCAACCACTCCAAATTGCAGCCAACGCTAAAATCAGCCCCCACCCGGGGATTACCTCCCTTTCCTGACGGTGCAACCGAAGGCTGCACCGTCCAATTTGGGTTTCAAGTGATTTCAACCACTCCAAATTGCAGCCAACACTAAAATCAGCCCCCTCCCGGGGATTACCTCCCTTTCCTGACGGTGCAACCGAAGGCTGCACCGTCCAATTTGGGTTTCATGTGATTTCAACCACTCCAAATTGCAGCCAACACTAAAATCAGCCCCCACCCGGGGATTACCTCCCTTGGTTGACGGTGCAGCCGAAGGCTGCACCGTCCTATTTGGGTTTCAAGTGATTTCAACCACTCCAAATTGCAGCCAACACTAAAATCAGCTCCCACCCGGGGATTACCTCCCTTTCCTGACGGTGCAACCGAAGGCTTCACCGTCCAATTTGGGTTTCAAGTGATTTCAACCACTCCAAATTGCAGCCAACACTAAAATCAGCCCCCTCCCGGGGATTACCTCCCTTTCCTGACGGTGCAACCGAAGGCTGCACCGTCCAATTTGGGTTTCAAGTGATTTCAACCACTCCAAATTGCAGCCAACACTAAAATCAGCCCCCACCCGGGGATTACCTCCCCTACCCACAGTGCAGCCGCAGGCTGCACCGTCCATTCTGAGTTCCAACCGATTTACCCCTCCTAGAATTTGGCTTCACGGGAATATCAGTCTACACCCGGGGATTTCCTCCCCTGCCCACAGTGCAGCCGCAGGCTGCACCGTCCATTCTGAGTTCCAACCGATTTACCCCTCCTAGAATTTGGCTTCACGGGAATATCAGTCTACACCCGGAGATTTCCTCACTGCCTACAGTGCAGCCGCAGGCTGCACCGTCCATTCTGAGTTCCAACCGATTTGCCCCTTCTAGAATTCGGCTTCACGGGAATATCGGTCTACACCCGGGGATTTCCTCCCCTGCCTACAGTGCAGCCGCAGGCTGCACCGTCCATTCTGAGTTTCAACCGATTTGCCCCTCCTAGAGTTTGGCTTCACGGGAATATCAGTCTACACCCGGGGATTTCCTCCCCTACCCACAGTACAGCCGCAGGCTGCACCGTCCATTCTGAGTTCCAACCGATTTGCCCCTCCTAGAATTTGGTTCTTGGGAATATCGGTCTACACCCGGGGATTTCCTCCCCTACCCACAGTGCAGCCGCAGGCTGCACCGTCCATTCTGAGTTCCAACCGATTTACCCCTCCTAGAATTTGGCTTCATGGGAATATCAGCCCACATCCGGGGATTTCCCCCCTGCCCATAGTGCAGCCGCAGGCTGCACCGTCCATTCTGGGTTTCGACCAATTTGCACCTCCTAGAATTTGGCTTCAAGGGAGTATCAGCCTACACCCGGGGATTTCCTCCCCTGCCTACAGTGCAGCTGCAGGCTGCACCGTCCATTCTGAGTTCCAACCGATTTACCCCTCCTAGAATTTGGCTTCACGGGAATATCAGTCTACACCCGAAGATTTCCTCACTGCCTACAGTGCAGCCGCAGGCTGCACCGTCCATTCTGAGTTCCAACCGATTTGCCCCTTCTAGAATTCGGCTTCACGGGAATATCGGTCTACACCCGGGGATTTCCTCCCCTGCCTACAGTGCAGCCGCAGGCTGCACCGTCCATTCTGAGTTTCAACCGATTTGCCCCTCCTAGAGTTTGGCTTCACGGGAATATCAGTCTACACCCGGGGATTTCCTCCTACCCACAGTGCAGCCGCAGGCTGCACCGTCCATTCTGAGTTCCAACCGATTTGCCCCTCCTAGAATTTGGCTTCTTGGGAATATCAGCCCACACCCGGGGATTTCCTCCCCTGCCTACAGTGCAGCTGCAGGCTGCACCGTCCATTCTGAGTTCCTACCGATTTACCCCTCCTAGAATTTGGTCTCACGGGAATATCAGTCTACATCCTGGGATTTCCTCCCCTGCCCACAGTGCAGCCGCAGGCTGCACCGTCCATTCTGAGTTCCAACCGATTTACCCCTCCTAGAATTTGGCTTCACGGGAATATCAGTCTACACCCGGAGATTTCCTCACTGCCTACAGTGCAGCCGCAGGCTGCACCGTCCATTCTGAGTTCCAACCGATTTGCCCCTTCTAGAGTTTGGCCTCACGGGAATATCAGTCTACACCCGGGGATTTCCTCCCCTGCCTACAGTGCAGCCGCAGGCTGCACCGTCCATTATGGGTTTCGACCATTTTGCACCTCCTAGAATTTGGCTTCACGGGAATATCAGCCCACGCCCGGAGATTCCCTCCCCTGCCCACAGTGCAGCCGCAGGCTGCACCGCCCCTTCTGGGTTTCGACCAATTCGCACCTCCTAGAATTTGGCTTCGGGAATATCAGCCCACATCCAGGAATTTCCTCCCCGCATGCAGTGGAGCTGCACCGTCCATTCTGGGTTTCGACCAATTTGCACCTCCTAGAATTTGGCTTCACGGGAATATCAGCCTACACCCGGGGATTTCCTCCTGCCCACAGTGCAGCCGCAGGCTGCACCGCCCCTTCTGGGTTTCGACCAATTCGCACCTCCTAGGATTTGGCTTCACGGGAATATCAGCCCACACCCGGGGATTCCCTCCTGTCCACAGTGCAGCCGCAGGCTGCACCGCCCCTTCTGGGTTTCGACCACCTCGCACCTCCTAGAATTTGGCTTCATGGGAATATCAGCCCACACCCTGGGATTTCCTCCCCTGCCCACAGTGCAGCCGCAGGCTGCACTGTCCATTCTGGGTTTCAACCATTTTGCACCTCCTAGAATTTGGCTTCACGGTAATATCAGCCCACACCCGGGGATTTCCTCCCCCCGCATACAGTGCAGCCGCAGCCTGCACCGTCCATTCTGGGTTTCTACCAATTTGCCCCTCCCAGATTTTGGCTTCACGGGAATATCAGCTCACATCCGAGGATTTCCTCCTGCCCACACAGTGCAGCCGCAGGCTACACTGTCCATTCTGAGTTGCAACCGATTTGCCCCTCCCAGATTTTGGCTTCACGGGAATATCAGCTCACATCCGGGGATTTCGTCTCCTGCCCACAGTGCAACCGCAGGCTGCACCGTCTTTTCTGGGTTTCGACCAATTTGCACCTCCTAGAATTTGGCTTCACGGGAATATCAGCCCACACCCGGAGATTTCCTCACTGCCTACAGTGCAGCCGCAGGCTGCACTGTCCATTCTGAGTTCCAACCGATTTGCCCTTCTAGAGTTTGGCCTCACGGGAATATCAGTCTACACCCGGGGATTTCCTCCTGCCTACAGTGCAGCCGCAGGCTGCACCGTCCATTCTGGGTTCCAACCATTTTGGACCTCCTAGAATTTGGCTTCACGGGAATATCAGCCCACACCCGGAGATTTCCTCCTGCCCACAGTGCAGCCGCAGGCTGCACCGTCCATTCTGAGTTTCAACCGATTTGCACCTCCTAGAATTTGGCTTCACGGGAATATCAGCCCACATCCTGGGAATTTCTCCCCTGCATACAGTGCAGCCGCAGGCTGCACCGTCCATTCTGAGTTTCGACCAATTTGCACCTCCTAGAATTTGGCTTCACGGGAATATCAGCCTACACCCGGGGATTTCCTCCTGCCCACAGTGCAGCCGCAGGCTGCACCGTCCATTCTGGGTTTCGACCAATTTGCACCTCCTAGAATTTGGCTTCACGGGAATATCAGCCCACACCCGGGATTTCCTCCTGCCCACAGTGCAGCCGCAGGCTGCACCGTCCATTCTGGGTTTCGACCAATTTGCACCTCCTAGAATTTGGCTTCATGGGAATATCAGCCCACACCCTGGGATTTCCTCCTGCCCACAGTGCAGCCGCAGGCTGCACTGTCCATTCTGAGTTTCAACCATTTTGCACCTCCTAGAATTTGGCTTCACGGGAATATCAGCCCACACCCGGGGATTTCCTCCTGCATACAGTGCAGCCGCAGGCTGCACCGTCCATTCTGGGTTTCGACCGATTTGCCCCTCCTAGAATTTGGCTTCACGGGAATATCAGCTCACATCCGAGGATTTCCTCCTGCCCACAGTGCAGCCGCAGGCTGCACTGTCCATTCTGAGTTCCAACCGATTTGCCCCTCCTAGAATTTGGCTTCACGGGAATATCAGCTCACATCCGGGGATTTCCTCCTGCCCACAGTGCAGCCGCAGGCTGCACTGTCCATTCTGGGTTTCAACCATTTTGCACCTCCTAGAATTTGGCTTCACGGTAATATCAGCCCACACCCGGGGATTTCCTCACTGCCTACAGTGCAGCCGCAGGCTGCACCGTCCATTCTGAGTTCCAAACCGATTTGCCCCTTCTAGAGTTTGGCCTCACGGGAATCTCAGTCTACACCCGGGGATTTCCTCCCCTGCCTACAGTGCAGCCGCAGGCTGCACCGTCCATTATGGGTTTCGACCATTTTGCACCTCCTAGAATTTGGCTTCACGGGAATATCAGCCCACACCCGGGGATTCCCTCCCCTGTCCACAGTGCAGCCGCAGGCTGCACCGCCCCTTCTGGGTTTCGACCACCTCGCACCTCCTAGAGTTTGGCTTCTCGGGAATATCAGCCCACATCCTGGGAATTTCCTCCCCCGCATACAGTGCAGCCGCAGGCTGCACCGTCCATTCTGGGTTTCGACCAATTTGCACCTCCTAGAATTTGGCTTCACGGGAATATCACCCTACACCCGGGGATTTCCTCCTGCCCACAGTGCAGCCGCAGGCTGCACCGCCCTTCTGGGTTTCGACCACCTGCACCTCCTAGGATTTGGCTTCACGGGAATATCAGCCCACACCCGGGGATTCCTCCTGTCCACAGTGCAGCCGCAGGCTGCACCGCCCCTTCTGGGTTTCGACCAATTCGCACCTCCTAGAATTTGGCTTCATGGGAATATCAGCCCACACCCTGGGATTTCCTCCCCTGCCCACAGTGCAGCCGCAGGCTGCACTGTCCATTCTGGGTTTCAACCATTTTGCACCTCCTAGAATTTGGCTTCACGGTAATATCAGCCCACACCCGGGGATTTCCTCCCTGCATACAGTGCAGCCGCAGCCTGCACCGTCCATTCTGGGTTTCGACCAATTTGCCCTCCCAGATTTTGGCTTCACGGGAATATCAGCTCACATCCGAGGATTTCCTCCTGCCCACAGTGCAGCCGCAGGCTACACTGTCCATTCTGAGTTGCAACCGATTTGCCCCTCCCAGATTTTGGCTTCACGGGAATATCAGCTCACATCCGGGATTTCCTCCTGCCCACAGTGCAGCCGCAGGCTGCACCGCCCCTTCTGGGTTTCGACCAATTCGCACCTCCTAGGATTTGGCTTCACGGGAATATCAGCCCACACCCGGAGATTTCCTCACTGCCTACAGTGCAGCCGCAGGCTGCACCGTCCATTCTGAGTTCCAACCGATTTGCACCTTCTAGAGTTTGGCCTCACGGGAATATCAGTCTACACCCGGGGATTTCCTCCTGCCTACAGTGCAGCCGCAGGCTGCACCGTCCACTCTGGGTCTCGACCATTTTGGACCTCCTAGAATTTGGCTTCACGGGAATATCAGCCCACACCCGGAGATTCCCTCCCCTGCCCACAGTGCAGCCGCAGGCTGCCCCGCCCCTTCTGGGTTTCTGACCAATTTGCACCTCCTAGAATTTGGCTTCTCGGGAATATCAGCCCACATCCTGGGAATTTCCTCCCTGCATACAGTGCAGCCGCAGGCTGCACCGTCCATTCTGGGTTTCGACCAATTTGCACCTCCTAGAATTTGGCTTCACGGGAATATCAGCCTACACCTGGGGATTTCCTCCTGCCCACAGTGCAGCCGCAGGCTGCACCGCCCTTCTGGGTTTCTGACCAATTCGCACCTCCTAGGATTTGGCTTCACGGGAATATCAGCCCACACCCGGGGATTCCCTCCTGTCCACAGTGCAGCCGCAGGCTGCACCGCCCCTTCTGGGTTTCGACCAATTCGCACCTCCTAGAATTTGGCTTCACGGGAATATCAGCCCACACCCTGGGATTTCCTCCTGCCCACAGTGCAGCCGCAGGCTGCACCGTCCATTCTGGGTTTCAACCATTTTGCACCTCCTAGAATTTGGCTTCACGGTAATATCAGCCCACACCCGGGATTTCCTCCCGTATACAGTGCAGCCGCAGCCTGCACCGTCCATTCTGGGTTTCGACCAATTTGCCCTCCCAGATTTTGGCTTCACGGGAATATCAGCTCACATCCGAGGATTTCCTCCTGCCCACAGTGCAGCCGCAGGCTACACTGTCCATTCTGAGTTGCAACCGATTTGCCCCTCCCAGATTTTGGCTTCACGGGAATATCAGCTCACATCCGGGGATTAGCGATATAGCGTGCACAACTATATCGCGAAAGTATCCCGCACATTGCATAAAGATGTCGCCGTCCGGCACACTAAGGCCTCTGGTCCATAACACCTTAGGATCCGTACCTAGGGAGTCATGGAGTCTTTGACCACAAGCCACAATTTCGCCACCCTGAACTGTCGATCGCTGTCGAGTGATATCCAAAAAACTGCGCTATCCAGACTTCTGAGCTATTTCCATGCACCGTTTGCTGCTTTGCAGGAAACCCGCCTCAAGGATAGACCCGTCATCAGCGTCGGAGAGTACACCATCTACTGCGGTAACGCTGACGATAGGAGAGTGGGAGGCTGTGCAATAGCTGTAAGGAAGGATTTCAATGGTATGGTCAAGGAGTTCGGCTCAACGTCGTGTCGGAATGCATTCGTGCGACTGCGGGATCACAGAGGATTCAATCTGTGGATAGTGAGTGCTCATGCGCCCACTGAAACCGCCGAAGACAATTCGAAGGATGCGTTTTATGAGGAACTCAATACGTTGCTGGCCAGGATACCTTGTCAACATGCTGTTGTCGTGGGGATTGACGCAAATGCGATGATGGGACTTGATCAGGAATCCGAAGTACTCGGTAAATGGTTCTACCCAGTGGAGCAAACATCGGACAATGGCTACCGCCTTGTCGACTTTTGTGAACGCACTGGTCTGATTATTGCATCGACATTCAAGAGGAATCATCGCCGCCATCAGCTTACGTGGCAGGGACCAACCCGGCTATCTCCAGAAGAGCAGCGGAAGCGGAAGATGACAACTTTGAAACTACAGCTTGACTATGTCCTGACGAGGAATATTCCAGTATCGGACATTCGAAGATCTAGAGCTGTGTGGGATGTCGCATTCGATTCGGATCACCGTCCTGTTCTGTTGAACTTCACTGCGAGGATTCATAAGAGGAAGCGAGGGGCTCAGCCTCTCCAGAGGATTGACATGACAAGTCTCAGAGATGAAGAGTGCAGAAGGAATTTCCGACAACGCGTTTCTATTCACATCGGAGTACGGACTAGGAAGAAACTTTGCGACGCGGATTCTTTTGTCAAGTGCATCCAGGACGCTTCGAAAGAGGCACTCCCGGTTGTACAGCCTAAGAAGAAGTTCGCCTACGTCTCAGAAGAAACAACATCTACCTACAACAGAGTATGTGCTCTCCGAACTGCAGGAAACTTCGTGGAGGAGAAGCGTCTGAGGAGGAAGTTGCGTCGGCAGCTTCAAAGTGACCGCGAACGAGAGTGGACGTGTAGAGCTAAGGAGTTCGAGAAGGCTTGGGAGGAGAAGAATCCGAAGAAAGCCTACACGTTGCTGCGACAGTATAGCGGGAAGATGAAGAGATGTTCTCCTGTCTTGAACACTACCAATGGATGATTTTTGCCGTAACTGCAGTTCAACGTCGCAGTGCACGTTACGACTCCCCCGGAAAGGGAATATGCTGGTTCAATCTCGCCCGGAGCCAAGCGTTTTGCGATCAACTCAGCACCTTGTGTAAACTACCAATGGAGTTGCAGTTGGTGATGCGACGCTGCCAATATGGAAGGATTACTTCAGTTCACTACTGAATCGTCCAGCGCCATCAGTACCTGAGCTCCCGCATGTTCAGAGAGCACATTACGATGTCAGTGAGGAACCGCCGACTGAGTCTGAAGTTTTGGATTGTGTCCGGAAAATGAAGAATGGAAAGGCAGGTGGAGATGACAACATCACTGCTGAAATGCTGAAAGCTCTTCCTCCGTCTGGGATTCGTGAAATGACCAACACCATCCGTGCCATATGGATGAGCGAAAGGATACCCGATTCGTGGAGACATGCGATCATCGTACCTCTTCACAAGAAGCTATCCGTCACGGATCCTAAGAACTACAGAGGAATCTCTCTACTTCGTGTCATGTACAAGGTTTTAGAACGTATCATTCTCGAGCGACTTATCAAACATCGTGAAGGAACGACCAGAGATGAGCAAGCCGGTTTTCGACCTGGAAGATCGACCATCGACCAAGTGTTCGTCGTGAGAAGAGTAATTGAATCGTGGCAGCGGTTTTCGAAGCCATTACAGCTTGCTTTTTTTGGACTTTGAAGCCGCGTTCGACTCTCCTCATCGTGATCGATTGCTCAATGCTCTGCGAGCAGATGGAGTCCCGGAAAAGTATGTTCGGTTAATCGAGGACATGAACAAAGGAACAACAGCAGCAGTTCGTACACCTGTCGGATTTACGTCAGCCTTCGAGGTGAAAACAGGAGTAAGGAAAGGAGCCGTTGCAGGACCTTTTCTTTCAACTTCGCCGTTGATGACATTATGCGTAGAGTTGCAGAACAGTTTCCTGCGGATGTGATCCTAACACCATCAGGACGCTCCCTTGTCGACCTGGAGTACGCCGACGACATTGTGTTATTCGCTGAAAACAAGGCAAAACTGCAAAGGATTGTGAACCTCGTTTCGGAGAATGCCGCAGCCTATGGACTTCGTCTTCGTCCCGACAAATGCAAGCAGATGTGGGTCTCTCAGAGGCCTTCAACTGGAGTTTGTGTGGACGGACAACGTATCGAACTGGTGGACGATTTCTGTTATTTGGGCTGTTTGCTGAAGAACGATGGTAGTTATGCAGCGGATATTCGACAACGATATCCGAAAGTTACGTCTGCATTCAATTTTCTAACCAAGTGTTTGTGGTCTACCACCATCGCGAAGGAAGTCAAGTTGCGCGTCTACCTATCCGCTATTCGCCCTATCATGATGTACGGATCGGAGACGTGGGCAGCACCGAAAACGCAGATGGAAAGGTTGGATTGCACGGAGAGGAAGCTTTTAGGCGTTTGCTTGGATATTTCTGGCCGCGTGTATGCCATAACGAAGACCTTTACAAGGAAATCGACGCAGTACATCAACGCTTGACACGAGGGAGGTGCCAGCATCTCCTAACGCCATCTCAAGCAGCAATGGAAAGTCGACTTCGACTGCTCGGGCATATACTAAGAAGAACGCCGGATCGTCTCGTACAACACGCTTTAAAAATGCTTCCAAATCCTGTCTGGAAACGGCCACCTGGGCGTAGGCGAAAGTTCTGGACGGATGTGGTTAAAGAGGATTTAAAGTCACTTGGCATCGAAAGACAGTTCAGGCGCGATGTTTCGTTTCGCAGGAAATGGAATAGTGACAGCTGGATGGAATGTGTTCAAATTGTGGCTGAAGACCGTGAAAAATGGACACGGCTGACTACTAGGACGGCACACCTCGGTGAAGATGCGGAATGACCGCGTCAGGCGAAAGCCAACCGATTAAGTCAAAAAGTATCCGGGGATTTCCTCCCCTGCCCACAGTGCAGCCGCAGGCTGCACCGCCCCTTCTGGGTTTCGACCAATTCGCACCTCCTAGGATTTGGCTTCACGGGAATATCAGCCCACACCCGGGGATTCCCTCCCCTGTCCACAGTGCAGCCGCAGACTGCACCGCCCCTTCTGGGTTTCGACCAATTCGCACCTCCTAAAATTTGGCTTCACGGGAATATCAGCCCACACCCTGGGATTTCCTCCCCTGCCCACAGTGCAGCCGCAGGCTGCACCGTCCATTCTGGGTTTTAACCATTTTGCACCTCCTAAAATTTGGCTTCACGGGAATATCAGCCCACACCCTGGGATTTCCTCCCCCGCATACAGTGCAGCCGCAGGCTGCATCGTCCATTCTGGGTTGCAACCGATTTGCCCCTGCCAGATTTTTGCTTCACGGGAATATTAGCTCGCATCCGGGGATTTCCTCTCCTGCCCACAGTGCAGCCGCAGGCTGCACCGTCCATTCTGAGTTTCGACCAGTTTGCACCTCCTAGAATTGGGCTTCTCGGGAATATCAGCCCACACCCGGGGATTTCCTCCCCCCGCATACAGTGCAGCCGCAGGCTGCATCGTCCATTCTGGGTTGCAACCGATTTGCCCCTCCCAGATTTTGGCTTCACGGGAATATCAGCCCACACCCGGGGATTCCCTCTCCTGCCCACAGTGCAGCCGCAGGCTGCACTGCCCCTTGTGGGTTTCGACCAATTCGCACTTCCTAGAATTTGGCTTCTCGGGAATATCAGCCCCCACCCGGGGATTCCCTCCTCTGCTCACAGTGCAGCTGCAGGCTGCACTGTCCATTCTGGGTTTCAACCCATTTGCACCTCCTACGATTTGGCTCCACGGGAATATCAACCCACACCCGGGGGCTTCCTCCCTTGCCGAACGTCCTTTTTGGGTTTCGAGTAACTTGAACCCCATCGAATTTTAGCTAACAGTAAGGTGAGCCCACACCCGGGGTTCTTCTCTCTTGCCGGACGTCCATTTTGGGTTTCGAGTGACTTGAACCACACCGAATGTTTGCCAACAGTAAGATGAGCCTACACCCGGGGTTTCCTTCCTTTGCGGGGCGGTGCAGCCGAAGCAATGTTGCGACATTGGGCAACGGGTGTTGTATAATTTTTGGAAAAGTTTTGTAAAAAATGAAATAGAGGGGGGTCGTAAACAGTGCGGAGGAAAAACTGCTATGGACCATCACTATTCTGAATGTTTCCCAACTGAAAGAATTTTTCATTCCGTGCGGGGATAATTAAACTTTGGAAAATTTTAAAAATTCTGGTGAACAAGGGGTCGTAGCTCCGCCGAAAATTGACGCAACCACTTCGAATTTTAGCCAATAATAAGATCACCCTCTACGCGGTGTTATCTAGACTTCTTTTTCAAGAGCTTGCTTAGGATTGTGTCGTTAGGAATTCCACTCGGCATCTTCATGGGGCTAGCGGCATAGAAATAATTTGTTTCGTTCGATGGGCTATTTACAGCCACGGTAATACGCAAAGACAGCTCAAATTGAGTCTGTACCATGTCTACTTCTACTGTAGATTATTTTGGATCATTCAGGTGCATTAACTCATTCCTCACTCTGACATGGAACGCATTATGCGGAAGAAAATAAGGTGAACCCAAGGAGAACTACCGCAGAAGAAACAGGATTTCACATAATTGTGGAGCCGTTGAACTATTTAAAGTCAAGGTAAGCCTTCTTTCGAAAATATTGTGTTTGGTATGCAGCCTGGAAAGGCGCCTTGTTTCGAAAAATTGTCATAACAGTTTCTGACGTGGCCAAGCGCGCAGCTCCTGATACTGATTGACCGCATTTCTTCTTGTTTACTTTCCCATATTTCAGTCAGAAGTCATAGTTAAGGGAACGTCTTAAAAACTGGTAACGGTATGCCTTGCCTTATCCTTTCTGAAGTTCTCCGGAGGTAAGATGGGAACGAGAAGGAGGGAGAGAGATGTAGGTGTCCGTGGGGGAAGGGGGTTACGGGCAGTTCGCTCAGAATGCGACTTTCCCGAGTTTTGGTGTTACATGGGAAAATAATTTCATGACATAGGTTGCTTGTGATAATCCTAACCTGCGCGATTGCAACGCGAAGAGGAGGGAGTGACACAGAAACGGAGTGTTATGGTAGAAGCTCAAGCGCGCAGCATCAAAAACCGCAGGACGGTTTATTTGTGTTACAGTTCACACCATGAAAAAGGTGTCCGGAGATTCTTGTGTCCAGCAAGAGTCGAAGGGTACGGTTTCGCAACAGGTGTTGGAATGGGAGTAGTTGGTGTTGTTATCGTTTCTAGCGAAAATCCGGTCCACTTTTGCGGACGACCGCTGCGGCAACTTTGAACACGATGATCGTCGTTCTGAAAAAAGGTTATTCGTGCCGGGGCCCATCACGATTATCATAGTGTTGCGTGATAGTTGTCCGCGAATGCGGACCGGAATTTCGCTTTGATAACGACAGTATGGTTGGATCCGCGGCCTGTTTCCTCAAGAAAAAACGTGTAAATTCAAACCGTGGCTGGCGTGGCGGTTTAAATCTCAATCTCGGAGAATTAAACCGCCGCGCCAGCCGCGGTTTGAATTTAAACGTTTTTTCTTGAGGGCAGAGGCCACGGACCTAACTATATGTTACTTCGACAATCTCATTCTATTGTTCTTCATGAATGACAAAGTTGCTTCTATTGCAAATATTGATGCTTCAAGGGAATACATAAATTTTTTTAGCATGCATTTCTCATTCCAGGTGGATCAGAGAGTGCTAATATGACTTCAACGGAGATGAGAGGTCACGTGCAATCCAGTGATATATTTTGTTTCCTCATTGTATTATTGTGCATTTGGATAAATAATCAGAATTTGATTAAAAGACATGTGCAATGGAACTGACTTCCAGGGATTCCTCCTTCGTGCTGAAAGTGTTCATTTGGTTCAATCTGTTTCAACCTAGCGCTCTCTCGCCGTCTCTAACGGAGCTGAGGTTAGAGACAGCGAGAGAGCGCATGACGGACGGGGGGAGCAGCATCGCGCACGCCGCTCGCGCCATGAGTCGTGAGAATTACGCGTAGAAACCATGGAATTTCGCGGTCCTACAGCCTGTACATTCTTTGCGTCCCACGATTACGCGACGTCGGTGGGTTCAGTCGGCACGGATAGCACTGATCGCTTTGGTTCCTCTTGGTTCACCTTTCTTTGGCGAAATCTCGGGGGATATATGTTCAGAGACACGTGCACACGGTCTGAGCTGACGCAAACTGCACTATCAAGAGGGAAACAAACGACCAGTATGGTTCTTGCCGACTCTACCCGGCCTAGGGCCCAGCGAAATGAAGCGAATTCTATACATGGTTGAAGGAGGAAAGCCGGCCTATCGTTTGGCCAGGCCAACACACAGATTTCGACGTCGTGGAAACTGTTTTCAGCAAAGATGCTTTGATTAAAGATATATCGTGTTCACTGGCAAAACCGTTCCTTAGTAACAGAATCGTCCCATTTTCTGTTTCATCTGAGTGGGCTATCTGGAACAGGAACCACAGAAACGGCGGTGCCGGTCCGCCAGCTGCGCTGGCCGGCGTGAGCAGCTGGTTTATACACATGTAGATAAATGTGCACGTTTTTCTACACTACACTGTGCTCAGTTCATTGTCTCAACCTACTTTCAAACGCACTCACAGTTGGTCCACGGGCCACTAGTCATACAACACACTGCAGAACATGCCGGATCGGCGGATTTCTTGATCGACTTACTACAGGGCCTTGACTCAAGATCTTTGGAAAACAAATATCAGTAACAATAAACGCAACGTGTAACGGTGGTTCGTTTATATACGAAGTATTATCAGAGTGTCAAGTAACGGAGGCTGCAACTATAGCACTTTTTGTAACCTTTGTCGATAACACCGTCGAATATCATGTTGCAATCATGAGCAACACAGACAAACGTCGTCGTTGAACTATCGAAAATGTTCGATACTCCCATATGGTGTTAGATGGTGGCAGCTGAACAGTGTAGCTTGTCACTGAACCTGATGGAGTTTTCCTAATGATTTAGTATGTTCATGATGGGTAAAAGTGCTTGCTAGGTAGGCTGCAAACACCACTTCTATACCAGGTTATTCAAGAGGTTTTGTCGTTCGATAAGAGAGGACGTTGCTACTAGCGCCAAAATTTTTTTGTTTGGTTGGTACACTCATCACATAAACGTATGTGAAGTTTCATTTCAATCTGTCAATTCATTCTTTGTTTACAAGCCACTCAATGTCGCCGTGTCACAGCAATGGAAGTATCGTGTAGTGATGAGATTCTTATTTTTAGAAGGTGTAGCAGCGAAACAGATCCACAGACGAATGTTAAAGGTGTATAATGATTGTTCACCTACAGATAGAACAGTAGAAATATGGGTTGCTGAATTTAAACGTGGTCGTACAAGCCTTGAAGACGGTTTATGTGAACGACGTCTAAAAAGCGCATCAACACCTGAAATCATAGCTAAAATACAGGATATGGTTTTGGAAGATCGTCTATTGACTTAGAGAGATTCAGTAGAGGCTCTACACATCTCATTATGCAGTGTGAGCCATATTTTAGGTCAAATTTCGGGTTCTAGAAATGGGTGCCGCATTCGCTAAAAATGGAACAAAAACACATTCGAATGCGACTTTCTCAGCAAGATTTAGAGCGTTATAAAAAGGATTAAGTAGATTTTGTGCGTCGATTCATCAAAATGGATGAGATTTGGGTCTATCACCATAATTCTGAATCAAAACAAGAAGCTAAAGAGTGGTGTGAACCCGGTTGTTCGGCTTCGAAACGAGTTCGTGTCCGGAAATCGGCCAAGAAGGTTATGGCATCAGTTTTTCGGGATGCGAAAGGAATTTTGTTTGTGGATTACTTGCAAACTGGTAAAACAATTTATTCTGAATATTATTGCAACATTTTGGACCAGCTGTAGAGAAAAATTCGTGGAAAAAGACCCGATTTGCAGAAGAAAAATCCTTTCTAATCAGGACGATGCACTGTGTCGCAAGAGCATTCTGACTATGGCTAAAATCCATGGAAGAAAGTTCGAATTGTTTAAGCATCCACCGTATTCACCAGATTTGGCCCCCAGCGACTTCCATTTGTTCCCAGAACTCGAAAATGTATGCGCGGCAAGCGTTTTTCATCAAATGAAGAGGTCATAACGGCTGTTGAAGCGTATTTTGCAGACCTTCCAGATTCTCACTTCAGGGATGGGATCCACAGATTGGAGAATCGTTGGAGCAAGTGTATTAATGTTCAGAGAGGTTATACTAAATAATAAAGCGTGATTTGAAGAATAAAATTTTGTTTTTCTTATCGAACGACAAAACTTATTGAACAACCTGGTATCGGCAAGCCAACTCACATCAAAAATGAGAAGCTTCATTAGTACAACTACAAGTGACCTGAGCATAAAGATTTTCTAAAAATGTTTGAAATTGCCACTGTGTACAAGCACGGAAAGTGCGATGCAGGTTTGAGCCCTGCCTGACCCCTTTAGTTTTGTATCCAACTCAGCTACCTTGTGATACCTTGTGATCACTTACCATGCCAGAAAAATGCATAAAATCTTAAAAACCATGAAAATTAATGCATGTCTTGGGCCATATAACGATGGAGAACTGGGTGGCCAACTTGGACAATGCCCGACAGTGAGATGCGAAAGTAACGTTGGCATGCATCTTAGCGATACTTTGCGCTCCCCATTGAAGGTTGGCGTGAACTCGATGCCATCTGCTATACCATTGGTGTACCGAGTTTGCGCCCACCTTCAATGGGGGAAATATTACTAGGGAGCAGTTCGGCCGGCACAAGTCGTTGGAGCGCGTTAACCGGGCGTCTTTTCCTTGTTAGAGGCCCCTCGGTTAATGCGCCCCAACGACGAACGAGGTGCAAGCAGCGGTTTTCCGCCGCACGCATCACGTAACTGCTCCCGCGCTGAGAATTTGATCAACATGCCAACAGCAAAGGGCTGTGGTTAGGGAATAAACATAAGTCGTATCATACGTTGGGGCATGTAATGTGTCTAAAACCGCAAGCCGCGATATCCATCTGGTACAAGTTTGAAGGCAAAGATAACACAATAATAGTCGTATGCTGGTTTTAAATGTTCTCGCGCAGGTAAGCCCACGAAGTAGAGAATAACGGCGAAAAGTTCCGGAGGTGTTAAATTTCTGGAGAGAGCATTGTAAAAAAATTCCTAAAATATCCTATTAACCATATTTTGTGTGCTTGGTGCAGATTGTAAGCTCCAAATTCCATACATTTGAAATGATTTTGCCCTTCAAACTTTTTAGGTAGGTAACTTTGCTTTATGTTCCTTTTCTCAACCGAGTGTTCATTTGTGTAGAACCAAGATGCTTGTGAAGGATGTGTTAACCATAAAAAATTTACGCGTTTTTTTTTGTTTCTGCAGAAACGCGAGTCTCAGGTCCTTCTTAAGAAGCAAATGAATAAAGAATAGCTAGAAACGGTCAGTAAAGCCAGCCGGCTCAGCTGACAAGTTGGATCACACCGCCCACATCACGTAGGAGGTGTCCACCCAAAGGAACAGTTGCGGACTTCTTGAATACTCTTTATCCCCATTTGATTGTGGCCTCGAAACATGAACCTTAAAACCTCCTAATATTTAAAGAATTTCCAATAGAACAACTTTAAGACAAAGTCACTCTTCTTAGAAGTTCGAAGCCCAGAACCATTTCTAACGTTCTCAATTGCGATTATCCGAACTGTAGCAATCACAGAAAGTAGGCGGGATTATCACGACTTTTCTGAAACAGCTATTCTCTCCAAAAATTGAGGGCTTCGCGGTGACCCGCGTGAACGTACATGCACAAAAGCATTGAAAACTAGGATAAAGTTTTTATCGAGAATACTGACTTTAAATGCCCATGTTTGTAAGCTCTGGTACCGCCGTAGTGACCTGTTGATTTCGATTATCACAGCGCGGGGCGGTGGCTTTTTCGTCGGAACCTCCTTATCACTAGTTATATTTCACCGAGGCCCACCGCTCCGCTGCTGGTATTGATCGAAATCAACAGGTCACTACGGCGGTACCAGAGTTTATGTTACAACCGATCGTGGAGAGCATTGTTCGCGGGGTTTTTGTCGTGCGCAGGCAGTTGAGCACCACAAAAAGCCGGAAAGTGCGTTTGTCGACGCATGGAGCTGAATCGACTTGGTAGTTCTGAAAAAAACTTAGCGAACGCGAAACGCAGCATGATAAATCGACTCCTAGAACTGTCCGCGGAATGACTGCTATCCATTGATTATTGATTTCAGTCCGAAGTTATTTTTGGGGATGAACTATTTGTCTATCAAAGTGGTTCTATGCTAATAACGCGGTACGGAAAGTAGAGAGTTACACAATTTTTTAAAATGGAACCACAACCCTGAAAATTCGGCTGTCGTACTTTTCCGCATGCTGACACTGACTAAGGTCTGTTTTCCACATACCCCAATATTTTAGACAAACATTTTCTGGAGCGTATGATCTCCCTATCAGATTCAGTCTACTGATTTGACCAGACGAGATCATTGCGGCAGGCCGTCCGGAGTTGGCAGCATCGCAGGCCAATGCGATTTCAATCGCGCGCGGCAATCTACCGTCGCAGCTCCGTCCATTCACTAGATTAATTTTTTATGTGGACTCCAAAGTCCTCTGTGTCAATAATCCGTGTACCGAATTTTTAGAATCTCTTAAAGGCAGTGTCCACGATAAAAACCATGTATGTATTTTTGGTGGAGATCGGCAGCTGCGGGGCCTAGCGCAACCCTAACGTTGAAAAAACTGAGAAAAATGAGCTCGGAACGGTTCCCTACGGTCCCAAAGTTGGACACCCGTCAGCTCTTCACACCCAGATGCACTTTCCACGCCCACCGAGGTGAAGAAATGAATGCTCGAGATTGTGATATGAGCGATGATTCCCGATCAATAGCCCCGTTCTTCCCTTCATTCTCAACTTCTCTCTTTACTCAGGTCAGCTCGCATACATCAGCTGCAAAAGACGGAAGTTACAAGCTTCGGACAACTCGTCCACCATGCTTCCCTAGCTCAATTTTTGAAGGACCATAGCTCCGTTCCTAGAAGGTCTTTTACGATTTCAAAAACATCATAGGAATCAGCATGGCACCGTCTTCAAAATAGGTAAGAAAGCAGAAAAGCGATTCTTATCGTGAACACTGCCTTTAATGATTTCCTGAGAAGGGCGCTTCTACAGCTTCGCGGAGAAAAAAAGGAAAACTCGAGAGGCACTCGGACAAAGAGAAAACCTGACCGCGGGCAACTATTTGAAATAAAGCTGACCGCGACAATGCGGCGGTTGAAGCGCGTTCCGACCGCGCTCATGTTTTACCGGCGGTCGAACCGCGCTTGGACGCGGCCAAACCGCGATCAGAAACGACGGTCGGACCGCGTGCATCGCAAAATCAGCGGCCGCGAGAGGCAGGGCGGCGCGGCTTTCAGTCCGTTGCCTGTAACTCAAGAAGATTCAGAACACTTTCACATATGATTTCACTTCTGCTTAAGTTGTCACGCACGCTGCATAACATATTAGTCCGACTAATCATTCATTGGTTCTTCTAAATAAGAATGAATATCAATCAGATTATTTATAATTTTATAATTCTCAATAATTTTCGTATAATAATAGTAATAATAATAATAATAATAATAATATTAATAATAATAATATTAACACAATAATAATAATTATTATTATTATTATTATTATTATTATTATTATTATTATTATTATTATTATTATTATTATTATTATTATTATTATTATTATTATTATTATTATTATTATTATTACAATTAATAGACAATTAATAATAATAATAATAATAATAATAATAATAATAATAATAATAATAATAATAATAATAATAATAATAATAATAATAATAATTATTATTATTATTATTATTATCATTATTATTATTATTATTATTATTATTATTATTATTACTATTATTATTATTATTATTATTATTATTATTATTATTATTATTATTATTATTATTATTATTATTATTATTATTATTATTATTCATTATTATTATTATTATTAATATTATTATTATTATTATTATTATTATTATTATTATTATTATTATTATTATTATTATTATTATTATTATTATTATTATTATTATTATTATTATTATTATTATTATTATTATTATCATCATTATTATTATTATTATCAATATTATTATTATTGTTGATATTATTATTATTAATATTATTATTATTATTATTATTATTATTATTATTATTATTATTATTATTATTAATATTATTATTATTATTATTATTATTATTATTATTTATTTATTTATTTTATCTTTCATTCGTTTTCAATTCGATCCGTGAAAATATTTCGGTTGCTACTTTGAAAGTTATTATTGAAAGTTTTCGAGTAATACTCAAGAGAAATCAGGCATTATTTGCGAGAGAAAACGGGTATCCTCATCTGAAACTGGCCGATTGCTCGGGAAGTTTTTTCCACCTTTGGAATAGTACAAATGATCTTAATTCCCGAATGAATGGGATGAATTCCCGAAAAAGCCAATAATTTGCGTTTCCGAATGTTTCTTATATGTGAAAAAAAGTGAATAGTTCCTCCACCTTAGGGGCAGGATCATAAGAACCAGGTAGACAAATTAGATTCAGGTCAAGGCACGTAACAAACCGCCTGACACCGAGATGGCGCGCCCCATTGCTAATCAGCGCCCCGCTGCTGTTGGCTTGTGGCCAGCAGCGGCCGAAATTATTTGCAACGCTAAGCACAACTCCGTCTTTATTCCTTCTTCTATCTTCCAACTATTCAACTATTCCTTTTAACTGATGTTTCTTCCCTACACGAAATGTTTATTTTCTTACAGGCACGCTAGTTTTCATTAAGTTTTTATTCGTCTATGAGAAGCATTTGCTTTTTTGCCTGACATAAGAACGTAGCGTTTTTTTATTGGAAGTTGCCCATCAAGTGTTAGAACTTTTCGTCTTTGGTCCGCATCTCAGTTGTTTGAAAGGGAACAAAATAACTACACACTATCTGTTCAAACAGATAGTGTGTAGTTATTTTGAACGTTTGTACCGATTTTGGGTAGAAGAAAAATGACGTCGGAAAGGGCCTCCATTTCGTTTCCCCAAGAAACAAATACAATGAATCGAATCGGAAAAAGTACCACACTATCGTGAAAATGAAAAGTGGAAGATTCAGATTTGGCAGACAAATAAACCGACGTCAAGATTTTGAAAATTTCCTTTAAAAATTTTCAAATTTCGCGCACTAATATTTTGACGTCCGACAGCTGGTTTTCGGCAGTTTAGGATGGAAAAATTAATAGAGGGGAAGCGGGTCGTGAAATAAAATGGAGGTTATGTAATCGTTTGATACTTTATTGCAACAATTGTTACAATACAATAATAATAGCTTGAAATTTTTATTGTCAAACGAGGCTCCGAAATCTGCAAAAGTTCACGAAAGTTTCCGAGAAAATGGTCCCAAAAAATCGTGAAAATTCCTTCTTGGACTTTTGATCTGGTGAGCTTTTGGTGCATAGCACGTTTTGCGAACTTTTGCAGATCTTGTAGCCTCTTTTGACAAAAAAATTTCGATCTACAATGAGGCTCCGCGATATCAGTATTCTGCCAAATAAAGGGCTCTGCAGAGTGGCACCGCGGCGAGATTCGCTGCGACAGGGCAGTGATGAGCAATGGGGGGCTCCACGCAGCGGGCGACACCGGCGACGTGTCGGACGAGGCTGGCGACGTGGTGGCCTAGCAAAGTGTATTCGCCGCCGCGACACGAGCGACGCCCGCAGCGACGCCGCCAGCGAACAGCGGCAAGAAATGGTCAGGATCATTTCCGCCACCGGCGAGAAGTGCCGCAGTCGATCGATTCAATTTCTTTTTCTTCGTTATTACGTGCATTCGATCGCCTCACGACATTCTGCCTGGATTTCATTGAAAACGAAAAAAATTACTGAAACATGCTCGAAAAATGTATAGTTTTCCAGATTCATTACAGTTTCAATGCCTTATAGGTTCTCTATTATTATTTTAATGTGATCTTTCTACACAGCTGTACATCATTGCGAACGTAACAAATTGAAGTCACGGGAAAAAATATGCTGAACAGCACATTTTCTTACTTACGTTCAGTTCTCTGTTTTCCTGTCTTTTTGTTTGCTTTCCACGAAAAGTAAACAGCGGCATTCCTAAAACACTTATAACAGCCAAAATGCAATAAAAACAGGTTACAGGAAGTTCTAACGTCGAATAAGGGAGGTTGTACGCAATGGAAGAACAACGTGGCCGGCGGCGGCTTCGCGGCAATTCTGCGAGGTGTTGTTGCCCAACGCTGCGTCAGGTTTTGTTCCCACCCCAAACCTCTCGCTCGGCGGCGTGCCGCCTGTCGCTGCAACTCTGCAGAGCCCTTAATAATAGCACTAATTTTTTCCAATATTTGTTGATATTCGAAATGCCCGTGGTCTTCTCACAACATCCGCGTTTTTTTTTGAAGTCGCGCACAGTGTTCCAAAAATTTCATGGTCCCGGTCGCTCAGAAGGAATAATTTTCTCCTTTAGATAGCGCGATTGTTTTTTTATGCACTTCATATTTTATTCATTTTCGCGTCAATGAAGTTTCTTTTCGATTCTAATTTTATGGACCTGAATTAGATGAAGAGTGAATCGATTAAAAATCATCTAGAACGAAAATCTCCATTTCGAGCAAACTGCAACTTGACGCCAAAACATTATATTTTGGACGCTGTTGAAAAAAGCTACAAAAAATAAAAACCCATGCTGGGCTACGAAGGTTTTCTACGCGTTACAAAGTATAAATGCTCATATAAAGTTCTGGGAGCCGAGTTGCGACAATGATAGGGTATAGAGAGCAACTGCGAAACTTCTAGCTGCACTTCCCTATTATCGGTGGAACTCGCAGCCCTCCGAACTCTATATGGATCTTGAATCGTTTCTTGAATGAACTTTTTGAGACTTTGGCAAAACTTCTTCTGTTTTTTTCACTTTGCTTTCGATAACTTTAAAGGCAGTGTCCACGATGAAAATCGTTCTTCTGTTTTTCAGCCTATCTTGAAAACGGTCCCATGCTGATTCCAACGATGTGTCTGAAATCGTACACGACCTTCTGGGATCAGAGTTATGGTCCCTCAAAATTGAGCTAGAGAAGCATTGTGGACGAGTTTTCCGAGGCTTGTAGCTTCCGTCTTTTGCAGCCGATGTATGCGAGCTAACCTGAGTAAAGAGAGAAGTCGAGAATGAAGGGAAGAACGGGGCTTTTAATCAAAAACCATAGCTCATTTCGCGATTTCGAGCGTTCCTTCGTTCACGTCGAGAAACTCGACCGCGAGCGAAAGGGCTAGCGCGAGCGGACTTCGGAGCCGTATGGAGCTCTTTCTGGCTCGTTTTCGTTTGTTCTTTCTACCCCAGTGCTCCAATTACACTCTGAGCTCTCGATTTCCGGCCAAAAACCGAGGACGAAATTTATCGTGGACCCTGCCTTTAAGCTTACAGTTCTCATCACAATAAAGTCCGCACATTGGCCAGAAATCTGTGCATTTTAAAACAGAGCGTTTTCTATCACGATAGAAACTGTTGATTTTTTTTCGACTAGCCGTGATGTACATATTTATGTTTACTCGTTAAAATCTAGGTGAGTTTTGATGTCATTTACATAATCTCTTGACTCTCATCCTCCCCTTCCCCTCAAGTTGAAATCCAACACGGTAGCGTCATTTTTACATTTCATGGGTGTTGTCACGGTGGATTTGAAGTCGTGAGACACCAATGATTTGTTGAAGATGAACCAGCCCCCATCTGTAGTCTGCATTATCACACTATGCCATTATCATGACTAAATTCTTTCTCTTCATCTTTCTTTTTCTTTTCTGCATTACTGTTTACATATGGTGGTCAACGCGGAGTGGTCCGCCATATAGGTATTTTCTGCCGATCACGTAAACTGCACGCCACATGCAGAGACACGCTGAGACCCGGACTTCTCGGGGATAACCGCGTGACCTTCAGCACTGACGGTGGGGTCTTCTCGACCCGCGGGAGCTAGCGGGGTGACCATCGTTAAATTCGGACCCACCGCGAGGCATTCCGGACTGACAGCGGTGCTTTCTAGACTAACCGCGAGAGTCTGCGTTCTGACCGCGGCAGCTTGCGTACTGACCGCGGGAGCTCGCGGACTGACCGCGGGAGCTCGCGGACTGACCGCGGGAGCTCGCGGACTGACCGCGGGAGCTCGCGGACTGACCGCGGGAGCTCGCGGACTGACCGCGGGAGCTCGCGGACTGACCGCGGGAGCTCGCGGACTGACCGCGGGAGCTCGCGGACTGACCGCGGGAGCTCGCGGATTGACCGCGGGAGCTTACGGACTGACCGCGTGAGTTTGCGGACTGACCGCGAGCGGAAACCGGTTCGACCAACGCCCATCCCGGTGGCGGTCCGCTATTTGCGCGCGGTCAGGTTTTCACTTTGTCCGAGCAAGTTTTAAGGTTTTCAGAAAACTCATTTCGGGCTTGGCTCGAAATTTTTTTCTATGATTTGTTTTAAGTGCTGGTTACAAACCTCAAGTCCATCTATTTCGGCGGACTTAGTCCAAGGCTTCACCTACAGAAAAAAATTTGCGGCACGCAAGGGAAGTATTCGTAGTGGTAAACGCATCTGCGGAAGCAACTAGCATTCTTAGTTTACTGCAGGTAACGGTAGGGAAAATGCCTCGATAGTGAAACTGCGCAGTATCCCTCCCCGAGCTGCAATTTCCGAGAAGTTGTGAGCGGTTTTCAAGCTTCGCGTGCACCATTAGGCACTTTTCAGTGTTTCGAAAGATTTTTTCGGACTTCGTTCAAAACTTGCATGTAAATGTTCAATTAGGGTGCTGAAAACGAATTTGGGGTCCAGTTTTCCAAATCCTTAGGTTTACTGTAGGTAACGGTAGGAAAAATGCCATTAAGAGGGCTAAATCTTCCTTAGCATTTCGAATTTTGAAAAAATATTCATTAAAATCGTATCTAGCACCCCTAATAAACCCCGCACAAAAGAGTCAATTCTGGGACTTTGACCGTCTGTCGAGTACCTGTCGCGAAGAACAAGCAGGTTTTCGTTCGGGTCGAGGATGCAGCGATCATGTTTTTGCACTTCTTCAGGTTATGGAGGAAAGGATCCGCTGTGGAAAGCGCGTCGTTATCACCTTCATAGACTTCAAGTTGGCATTCGATTGCGTGCACTGGCCCACCTTATGGAGAACGATGGAATGCGAACACATGCCAAGAAAAAAAACAGTCGTTCGTTGGACTCTCACTCCGACTGTTCTCTGCCTCGAGCCTCCTGACAGTTCGGCTCGTATTCCCAATCTGCGCGTCGGCTTCCGTTGCTGTACGGGCCACTGCAGCTGCTGCTGCCCGGGCTCCTCCAGTTCGTCCGAACAGCAACAGCTGTGGAAGAACGGGCCGAAGTGTCAGGCGGCTCCGATACTTTTTCGTTGCTGCTCCGGGGAGGAATCATCTGAGCAAGGTAAATTGTAGTGAAACGATTCAAACCGGCTGTACCACAGCATTCGTGAGAGGCCGGTCGATGTTTCGCTCTATGAACTATATCGGTTAACTCCTTTCCTAGTAATAAAGAATTTGTGACACCACTGGGCCTCCCCATAGACCCTGAAGGCAGAAAATCATTCGAGTGAAGGTCATGTTCTGACAGGAAGTCATGAAGAATACAGGCTGATTGCTATGCAAGATTGCCTGGACAAATGTCACACGGCTTTCAATCAAGCGAAAATGTAACTGTAAGCTAACGAAAAATAGAATGGGGTCTCTAGAAACTTCGGAACTTTTGTCTTAGTGTGAAATTAGTGACTAAATCCATTACAGAACAGTATTCGTCTATCATACACTACAACCCCGTCGCTCCACCGCAATATTTCTGCCATTTTCGTTCCGGTCATACCCTCTACTCTGGCGATATTTCAAGGTCGATAAACTCGAAACCACTGAGCTGAGTAATTCATCGCTTGGCTTATCGTCGATGTCATCGGTATCGTCCTGCATATTCGGCTGTGTTAACCTCCTGCTTCATTAATTCCGCCTGAGTTTCCTCTGATTTTTTACTGGCTATGTTGAACATATCTTAGTCTTTTTTCTATTTATTTACACAATCTATCCACTAACCTGAATACAATGGTTATTATAAGTATGGCTCGATATGCGTCGGAAGGGTGTCTGTCTACCAGAAGATATGTTCTTCATGATACTCATACATCGATCTTCTTCATGATACTCATACAACGAATTGAGAAATCACCTATAGAAACGATTGCTTACAAGCAGACGGGAATTTCTATGAAAACCAATATGTCGTATTTCATGTAATAAAACGTGGATTTACCGCACATTGACAATACATTCCATCCTATGGACAAAATCGCGTTTGATCGAATTCTCGGATACTGCCAGCTTTGCAAAACCGACTCATGGTATGAAACGGATACTGGCCCGAAAAAAATTCAGCTTGATGTGTGCTACCCGTGACAAAAATTCTTTACCGGATCGGATCATCGGATCCCACCGAATAACTCGGACGAGAACCCGGATGAAATACTTCTCAATGGCATCAAGGGTTCTACTACACGTATTCGGGTAAAACGCACTCTAACAATATTCATTTTATTCTATTCTTCATTTTTCCTTTTGTGAAACTAAAATGCGAATCAACGGCGGCTATTCAGCTGTAGATTTTGAATTTTAAATTTTGCCCCGACGAGGCTAAATTTAAAATGCACAGGCTATAAGACGGCGAAATTCAAATGGTTCCTACGCTTGCTGGTGCGGAGCGGAGGTTAGAGACAGTGAGAGAGCGGAGGGCAGACGGAGGCTGAGGCACCGCGCACGCCGCTTGCGCCTCGAATGGTGTCAATTACGACCTTTTATAAAGGGTACACTTGTGCGCTAAAATCAGAGGCGCACACTATGTACTCTGCCAACGCGTAGCTAGATGCCTCCGAAGGCGCGATCTGTAACGCCGCCCATTCCATGTAGCGAGAATTTACTGGTTTAAGCTACGATAGCTAAAACCCGCATATTCTTGTGTCGACGGCACAAGGAAACAAATTCTGCGCGTATTCTACGTAAAAACGAAGGCTAAACTCGATACATTGATCTCGTTGTAGCTAAACTCGTATATTCTCGCTATAATTTTGTAGCGAGAATCTACGGATTTCGCGACAGCCTGTGTTGAAATGCAATCTTAAACCCGCGCTGACTAAGCGGAACGCAGGGATTCCGTTCGAACTGTGTTGGCCCAGTCATAACACGGAGTGATTACTCGACACTCTGTGGCTGGCCGTGGAGAGTGACCCGGTGTCGCTCTCTGGGAGACCCCGGTGAGGATAATTTTGACCATTGGAATGCTGCAGGTCGTGGGGAAGAAACAGCGATGCTGTCGATCGCAGCTGGGATTCTAGTACGCATCAGGACTGGGTGGGTCGATCGACCGAGTGCTGTAATGAGAAATTGCGTAGATAATGCGGGTGCCGTAGCGAGAATTTACGTCGAATATGCGGGCGCTGTAGCTAAAATTTCACCAATCGAGGCTGAACTTTCCGTACTTTACGTAAAATTCTGTTTTTTTGGTGGAGATCGGCAGATGCAGGGCCTATTGCAACCCTAACGTTGAAAAAACTAAGAAAAATGAGCTCGGAACGGTCCCCTACGGGCCCAAAATTGGACACCCGTCAGCTCGTCACCCCCAGACGCACTTTCCACGCCCACCGACGTGAACAAATGAATGCTCGAGATTGTGAGATGAGCGACGGATTCCGATCAATAGCCCCGTTCTTCCCTTTATTCCCAACTTCTCTCTTTACTCAGTTCAGTTCGCATAGATCGGCTGCCAAAGACGGAAGTTACAAGCCTCGGACAACTCGTCCACCATGTTTCTTTAGCTCAATTTTTGAGGGACCATAACTCCGTTCCCAAAAGGTCTTGTACGATTCCAGAGACATCATTGGAATCAGAATGGGACCGCCTTCAAGATAGGTAAAAAAGCAGAAAAACGATTCTTATCGTGAACACTGCCTTTAAGGTCGACGCAAACTCGGCGCACGTATGTTATGCACCGAGTTCGCGCCAACCAAGAGTAGGGGACGCAAAGTATCGGTACGTTCCAGGCAGACTGTAAACGATTTTTATCCGGTTTTCATTCGATCGATTTCCCTTTTCCAGCAGTTTTCAATCGATTATCCGGTTTGCTGACAGAATCCTTTGATTTTCACTTTTCCGAATTTCTGACACTTCGGATATCCAGCTATTTCGCCTGATCGAATTTCTGATCAATTTGAAATTGAAATTCCGGGTTCGAATCGGATCTCAAATAATTTCCAATTGGATAATCAGCAGGAGATCCGAAAACGTTTTCGTCGGATGGAATGTAGATCTTCAATCTCCGCCGAAGTGCAGGGGATTAACTAGAGAGAGGTATTTGAACATAGTGGAGTGAAGAAACATTTTCGAAGTTCTCGCGAAGAAAATAGTAAAATAGCGATTGCAACATAGTTATAAGTATGAAGATCGATATTGGCTTTCGGTCTTGGAATCCATTCAGGCATGTTTACTCTGAGGGGTTATTGATTGAATTATATCATACATATATTCAGTAGAGGCAACAAAGAAGAAAATGGTAAACAGCTATTCAAGTTGCTCCTTTAGTCCTTTTCCTTGGCCTTTCTGTTCACTGATAGGCCGGAGCCACCTTTGACACTGTAGTCCTCTTGAGATGGAATGCACCAGAGGCGCTCCAAATATTCGCATAGCCGACAGTCTGGAATCGACTTCCGATTTACCTGTATTGCAGTCAGATGCTGACGTACAAAAGATGGGATCTCAAACTTTGGTAAATCAGCTCCAGAAAACCTAATACACACAACTATTAAACAGCTAAAGAGTAATATGATTAGAAAGTTGCTAGAGAGAACAATTGTCTGGCCTCTGATATTGCTTATCACAAAATCGTATGTTATTCCTGCTTTTGCACAGATGGGCCCACAACAAAAAGAAAATAAGTTATAGGAAATCTCCAAGACCCTCACAGAACGTTTACGGGAAGAAAACCTACTCAAAGGTCAATAAAACACTAAACTTCATCCCCTCCCCACGCTTTTTTTGTGCAAATTGTGCGACACAAGTTCTTCTTTTTTTCGGCTTTAAATCTCTTTTCTTTATCAGAGTACTCTTCAACTCTCCTCCGTGTTTTCGTTATTCTTGACTCGTGTCGTGTCACGGCTTTTTTCGATCATTCTATGTTACCTCATTACGAGGAAAAGTGCGGTCGCCCTGGTTGCACGTACTGTTCGGAGAAGAAAATATGTCAAATGCGTGGGACGGTTCATATGGCCGAATGTGAAGGTTGTGGTCAAAGCTACATCGGAGGAACGATGCGACCCCTGCACAAAAGGCTGGACGAGCATGTACGGGCAGTGCGAAATCCTGCATATTACCCTAACAACGCATTTTCGCATCACCGTACCCTCCACCACGGCCAAGAACAACTTCCTAGCATTAGGATACGCATTCTACACCGCTCACTGGAGGCTCCGTTAGAAAGGAAGTTGTTGGAGACCTTTGCGATAGAACACCTATCCCCCGAGATCAATATCAGGGAAGAGCTGCTCGAAACATTGCGGTTAATATCTTAGGAGTAACGATTAAGTATAGACATAACAGGGTCCATGCCATTGTGTATTTATTCGAAGTGGTGAGAAGCAGCGGTAGCGCTAAGTGGTGAGAACTATATCATCTCGTTCCAGAGTTGCACGCTAATACCCTTACTTACAGCCCTTCGTGCAACTACTCACTGTGTCGCCGGGTCCCTAGGTTAGTTTCGAATCACTACCTGTGTTACTATTATACACTGCAATACTATAGATGGCCTGAAGAAGGTTTTAATAAACCGAAAGCTAGCCATAAAAAGGTTAAAGAACAAGGAAGTCCTAACAGCAGTACACAAACAGATCAATCAACTCGTTTAAAGGCACTGTTCGCGATAAACTTCATCCTCGAATTTCCCATGACAAACGCTTCTCGTGGCTCTCAGAAGCATAACAGCGTCAAAAAAACGGGACGAAAAGCTACCCAGGAGCCACAAAACGGCTTAGAAATGTGGGCAAACCCCGCCGCTGTGGGCAAGTCCCGCCTCTTCCCGCCCCTCGACGTGAACAATGGAACACTCGGAATCGTGAGTTGCGCGATGATTTTCGATCAAAAGCCCCGTTCTTCCCTTCATTCTCAACTTCTCTCTTTACTCAGGTTAGCTCGCTCACATTGGCTGCAAAAGACGGAAGTTACAAGCCTCGGACAACTCGTCCACCATTTTCCCTAGCTCAATTTTTGACAGACCATAACTTCATTCCCAGAAGGTCTTGTACGATTCCAGAAGCATCATTGGAATCAGAATGGGACCGGTTTCAAGATAGGCAGAAAAATAGAAAAGCGAATTTTATCAGGAACAGTGCCTTTAAGAACAAGAAAACCCTAATTCAAAATACAATATTCCAACAAAAAGGAAGTTATAGGTGTGTTTTCCATGAATTTGCAGACATCATTATGACCGACCGTCGCTCATCGTTGTACTATTCTTGTATTTCGATACGAATTTTCAAGCTGTTGTATGGCTTACGGGGTCGCTAGGTGGCACCTCATTGATCTGTTTCTCAGTTTTGAGCAATGAATCTTGAAACACGTGGAGGCATTATTCATGCAATTGAGATCAAAATACAGAACCGCGTGTATGCTCAAATAACAGGTTGTGTGAGATGAGTGAGCGGATTCATATTCCTTCAGCCAGCAATTCTAGCGCACAAAAACTCGCCATTGAAAGTGCTAATGAAGTTCGCCAGCCTATGTGTAATGTTCCCCACAAACCATCCATTCGGCGTCAACAGTTTTCAAGGCTATGACCGAAAAAAGTCCGGATAAATAGTGTTCGTTTCAGCTTCTTTGGTTCTTTGAAGGCACAGATGCTGTGCGAACATGATTTCTCTGTTTTTCCTACAATCTAGACTTTCATTCATTCGCCTAGCCTTCATTGATGTGACTGTGAGCGAATTTTTTTTATGTCTACTCATTTCATACATTGTTATGAGTGCTTTCCAACAGGTCTTTAGGCCCCATTTGTACACCGGCGGATTGAATGCTTGCCGTCTGCATACTGCAGCAGCTTGTCGGAAGATTCAGGCATAGACGCAGCCCTGACTATGTCCGCCAATCGAGTTGCTTCTAAATTATTTAATGAAGCTACTCGCTAATTAAACGACTCACTTGAATAGCAACATTCTCGTGGTTTGGTAGTAATTTGGTCTTAAGTCTTAGGAACCATGATTACCTAGCGGTAACCAGAACTCAATCTTCCGTCTATCCAGCACATAGCTGTCGGATTAACTCGGTTCTCTGAAGCCGTTCCTCTTTCCTGCTCCCCTTCTTCCATCCTACTGCTCACATAGAGAGTTCATCTAGTTCTGTTCAGCAACCTTCTCGATTTGTTTTCGATTCGAATCTCAACTTGATTGCAGAGCTAGGATTCCTTTATTCCTCATGAAAAGTCGTTGTAACTCGTTCTTGTCTCTTTTATGTGAATGAGCGTTGCAGAGCAGGCCGCACACTTCGCTTTGCATTGTCATCTCTCAAGTAGGTTTTTCTTCATTTTCATGGGTTTTTCTTATTTCTCACGTCTTTTCTATTCAGATTTTGAACATTGAATGCAATGTTTGTTATATTAATGGACTTATGGCAGTTTTAATTTTAGGGAAAACGGGAATCGTCGGCAACTAATAGGATACACCAATTTTTGGTTACCTTTTTTTATTTTTTGGATGGTACCTGACTGAACCCCGTACTTAGTATTTGTTACTGACTTCTGACTTGCCTAGCGAGCTTTTCAATGATCGTGAATCTTTTTTCAGAACTTTATCTATTGTTTAGGCTGGCCCGAATCTCCAATGAATCGCCAGAATTGGAGTCTTTTTTGCTTTACTTTTTTTTCGGTTGAAATTAAATTTATGATGCGTGTTTTAGTGGTTCTACTTCACCTAATTCCCAAATATGAGTCATGCCTAAATTCTTTATGATCAGTTTGGTGGGAATAGGATTCGCCTGAGCGAAAAAATTCGAGCAGGACCCATGTTTAGGAAGAAGTTTGTAGGAAAAGTAACAATAAAAGTATGCATCATAAGAGAACTTCACAAAAAGAAAGATTCAAAATAAAAAAGCACTGACATCCAGAAGTGTTTTGGAGGATCGAGTCAGCCTAAGCAATAACAGTTCTGAAAAAAAGGAAAATCAATGTAGAGCTTGCTGGAGAAATGAAAAGTTAGTAATAAACACAAAAAGACTCGACCTGGGTAACACCATGAAATAAAAAAATGGCCAAAAAATGGCTGTTCCCATCTGTTACCAACGAGTCCCGCTATTACTGAACTTAAAATTTAAGCAAACGTTACATTCAAAGACCAAAAACTTTTGGAGAATTACGTGAGAAACAAAAAAAAACAAGAAAAAATGAAGGAAAATCCTATGAGATCAGCCGATGAAGGGCTGGCGCGGAAGCTAGAACGAAACCGATACGTCGCGTGTCCGCAGCGCGGGTCCGCAATGGCACACACTATATTTAACCCCGAACCAGAGAATACTCTCACCCTGTCTCTTTACTCGAAGAAGAACTGCTCGCTGTAAAAGGGAAACTTTTGTGAGCCTGTCTTCTAGAACTCCATTCTCCGGTGCTCAGTCTTTTCTTTGGACACTAACTATTACTGCCTTGCAAAATTCTTTGATTGTCGACTGACACCCATTATTTACTGTTCCGACCGCGAAGAACTCGTTCATCTCGCTCCAACAAACAACTGTTGTTTTTTTCTTAATTTAGTAAAAAAAAACTCGGAAGAGCTTTTAGGTGAAGATCGTCCTAATATTTCCAAGCTTGGCTACTGGCCGTAAGCCATCCCAGCGAGATTCAGAAACAGGATTACTAGAAAAAATGCGTAGAAAGACAGAGACCAGATTCGTCTTCTGTTGTTTTTCGTAACCGTGAATATTCGCAGAAAATAATGTTCATCGCAACTCGTTCAACGTCTTAAAAAACTCATCACTACGAAAACGTGAAATCATCGACGTGGGCAGCACGGATCTTCGAAAAAGTTTGAAAGTCACGGTCTATCAATCCAGGCACAACGTCTGCGCGTATATTGGGAAGTCCTATGCTTATCCCTCAAGTTAATTATAAGTGAACACCAACCCATCGCATTAGTGATTGTAGGATCAGCGTCTGCTCCTCTTCGTTTCGAGCAGTTTACAATACGGTTCAATAGGATCAGAGAGTTGAAGGTCGCTCCTCTCTTTGAAAAAAGTTGTCGCGCAACTGCTGATGGAACCAGACCACGCTTCTTTTCTCTTCATTTCTTATTGACCGTTGGAATGACATATCCTTGAATATGAGCAACTGCTGACATCCCCACTATCAGTCTGTAGTTAGTTGTAGAAAGAATTTTGTACCTTGCGGAATAATTCGTTTTTCTTATTGTAATCGACCAACATTGGAATGAACTTGTATGTGTGATCATTAGAATGCCAAATGATGTCACAGATAAACTTTGTCACTCACTCAATCGCATCATATAAAGTCCAACTTGTGGATTCTTGCGCTACACCTAGCAACCAGGACTGCGTTTATTCTATTCATACGGAGCATGTTAGAGAGTGTTCACCATCCACTGCGATCACGCTGATGGAAGGAGGGTGGTGGGCTGTGCGATAGCTGCGTGGAACATCTTAAGTGGTATGATTAAAGAAGTCGGCTGAAAATTCCTACAACCTCAGCATCATAGAGGATTCAATCTGTGGATAGTCAACGCTCATACTCACACTAAAATCGCCGAAGACATTTTGAAGGGTGAGTTTTGTGATTGGCATGACACGTTGCTGGCCAGGATACCTTGTCATCACGCCGCTGTCGTGGAAATGAACGCAAATGCGAAGATGGGGTTAGATCAGGAGTCAGCAATACTCGGTAAATAATTCTCACAAGTGCAGCAAACATCGGAAAAGGGTAACTGCCTTCTCGACCTGTGTGAACGCAGTGATCTGAATATTGCATTGGCATTGAAGAGGTATCATCGCCGCCTTCAGCTTACGTGGCAGGTACCAACCCAGCTATCCCCAGAAGAGCAGTGGAAGCAGAAGATCACAGCTTCGAAGCTACAGCTCGACTATAATCTGCCGAGGAAAATTTCAGCATCGGATATTCGAAAATCTAGAGCTGTGTGGGATATTGCAATCTATTCGGATCACCGTCCTGTGTTTTTGAACTTCCTTGCGAGAATTGATAAGAGGGAGCGCGCGGCCGATCCTATCCAAAGAGTTGAGAAGAAGAGCCGTTGAGATGAAAAATGCGGAAGGGAATTCAGAGAGCGCGTTCCTATTCACATCAGAGTGCGGACTAAGGACAACCTTGCGACGCTGATTCTTTAAAACAGCGCATCCAGAACGTTTCGAAAGAGGCTTTTCTGGTTGTGCATTTCAAAAAGGAGTTCGCCTACGTCTCAGCGGGAAATCATATACCATATTTACAATAAGGTATGCGCTCACCGGATTACAAAAACTTCGTGGAGGAGAAGCGTGTGAGCAGAAAATTCCGACGGAAGCTTCAAAGCGATTGCGAAACAGAGTGGATATGGAATTCGGGTAGGTTTGGGAGGAGAAAAATCCAAGGAAAGCCTACACGTTGTTACGACAGCACAGTGGCAAGATGAAGAGATTTCGTCCGGTCCTGAACACTACCTATGGTAATGCAGTTGGTGATGCGACGCTGCCAATATGGAAAGATTACTTCACTTCGCTAATAAATCGTCCAGCTTCATCAATATATCAGTATATTAGCTATCCCATGTTTGGACACACATTTCGATGCTAATAAAGAATCGCAGGCTGAGTCTGAAGTTTTGGAATTTGCCCGGAAAATGAAGAATGAAAAGGTAGGAGTACATGGCAGTAGGACTGCTGAAACGCCAGAAGCTCATCCTCCGTCTAGGGTTAAAGTGAACTACACCATATGTGCAATATGGATGAAAAAAGCTACCCAAATCATGGAGTTTAGCGATCACCGTGCCAATTCACAAAAAGGTACGGACCCCGAGAACTACAGGAGAAAGTTTCTGTCTTATACATGGTTTCAAACAGTATCATCCTTAAGCGATTTTTGAACGTGAAGAAACTACCAGATCACAGACTGTCGAACGGAAATACGATTCTCGACCTCGAAGATCAAACATAAGGCCACGTCTTGGTCGTGAGAAGAATGATGATGCCTCTGCTACTTCTAGTAGTGGATGTTGTGTGAATACTTTCACTAAACCTAGGTCTCAAAAAGTTATTATCTCTGAACAGTTGACTCCAAAGTTGAAACAATTTTTCCTTCCTTTTTCCACGAGGTTAACTGGGGTGCTCAACTTGATAATCACTCACTCACTCACTCATCCCGTTACCTGGCGGCTGACGGAGCGGGACGACCTCTCAACTAGTACACTGCTGTAGGTGCCATAGGAGCTCTTGTGGCCTGAACGATACGCTTTCATTCAGTACGGTTTGCAGCAATAAATCTAGCATTAAGGACAATGCACCGTTGGGGCTTCAGATCCCCCCACTCGACTTGCTTCAACCGGGTCTTCTTCGCTGCTGCTTTCTCAATCTTCCACAATGCCGGGCGCTTTCTCCATAACAATCTGTGCGGAAGTCGGTTTGTTTCCATTCTGCATACGTGTCCGAACCAGCGCAGCCTTCTGCTTCGAATTAGGTCTTCGATCGTGGGCTTATGGTCGCAAGTGTCTCGGATAACATCGTTGCGTATGCGATCTCTCAACGTTATCCCGAGGATCTGCCCAAACACCGCGCTTGGAAGACCTCCAGAATGCCGTGATCCGACTTCAGCAACGTGCAAAATTCTGATCCGTACAGCAGAATCGGCACTATAAGCGCGCGAAAGATCCGGACCTTCGTCTTGACTGATACGTTACCCTTCTTCCACAGACACCAGCCCAGCGAAGCGAAAGCAGCCGTTGCGTGCCCTGCACAGTATCTCTGATGTAGCCACTACCTTTCGCTCTTACACCACCGATCCAAGGTACTTAAGCTCTTTGACTTGCTGAAGCTCGGCTCCCTCGAAGAACACAGAAGCACGTGAACCGTCCAACGTCATGACTTTGGTCTTCTCCTTATTAATCCGCAAGCCATACGATCCAGCGAATTGTGCAATATCATTCAACAAATGCGTTGCTTCCATCTCAGTACCGGTGAACACCGCGCTGTCGTCCGCAAACACTAAATCAGCGACAAAATCGCTATGGCCAAATTGGATCCCTCTTGTATTTTCGAGGTCTTCCTCATAATAGCATCGACCACAGTATTAAAGAGCAGAGGCGAAATCACATCTCCGTGCCTGACGCCCGCATCGACTCTGAGTTCTTCGGATAGCATATTTCCGACGCGGACGCAGCTAGCTGAGCCGCAATAAGTTGCCTGCAGAAGCTTCACAATTTTTGCTGGCATGAGTACGGATTCCATCGATCTCCATAAGGCGGGCCAGTGTACAGAATCGAGTGCCGATTTGAAGTTTATGAAGGTGATGACGACCCGCTTTTCACAGCGAATCCTTTCCTCGATAAGTTGACGAAGTGCGAAAATTTGATCGCTGCAGCCTTGACCAGGACGAAATCCTGCTTGCTCTTCGCGACAGGTACTCTCCCTATGGCGTTGAAGTCTGGATTCGATAGTTCTCGTGAGAACCTTACCCACAATCGACAACAGGTGGATTCCGCGATAGTTTATGCAGTTTCTAGCATCGCCCTTCTTATGGATAGGCATGACGATAGCCTTCTTCCAGTTGTATGGCACGTTCTCTTTTCGCTATATGCGCGTTATTAACTGATGTATCCGACGCAGTAGAACATCTCCCCATGCCTTGATAGCCTCAGCAGTGACATTGTCAACGCCAGACGCCTTTCCACTTTTTAGCTGCTTGATTGCCGCCTTCACTTCTTCCGCAACGGGTTCCAAGTCAAGCGCTGTCTCCTGTGATACCTCAACTAGTAGCGGTTCGACAACAGGACCTTGCGGCCCATCGTGAGAGTAAAGTTCGCTGAAGAACTGCCTCTATCGCAACGGACGCTCATCTCCAGAACGCACAAAAGACCTACCCGTATTCCTGATACAATCACTCATGGGTTTGGTCTTCTTTCTGAGACGGTTAAGTGTGCTGTACAATGTGCGATAGTCATTCCTTCCAAATGCCTCCTCCAGCTCGTCTGCTAGCTTATTCCAGTACGACTGCCGCTCTTCTTTCAGCTTTCGACGGAGCTCCTGACACAATTGTCGATAACGTCCAAAGTCTGCTAATTTCACTCGCTTCCCTTCGTCCACGAGACGGAGAGATTCGACCAATATCCAAGGCTGTGCTCGTCGGCGAATAACAGGGCAGAGAAGCTCTGCGCATTCAAGAACGACTTTAACTGTCTGCTTCTCATGCTCGTCTGCAGACAAGGCATCTTCCAGTACTGCAAACCGATTCGACAGCGCGAGTTGAAATGTTTCTCTTGTTCCTGGCGCTATCAAGTGTGAATAATCAAGTTTCTTCCTAGTGGGCTCCACATGCCTAGGTCGCCGTAAACGAAGCTGCATTACTGCACGCAAGAGATAATGGTCGGATCCACAATCAGGACCTCTCATAGCCCGCACATCTTTGAGTGGAGATCTAAAATGTGAGTGTATCAGCACGTAGTCTAAGGTGGCCACATCTCGTCCTGCTAGATTCCTCCAAGTTAACTGATGCTTCCTGGGGTGCCCAAATTGACTGTTACCGATGGCAAGCTCGTTGAACGCAGCAAACGAAAGTAGGCGTAGTCCATTATCGTTTATTTCGCCCACGCTGAACCTGCCCAACACTCCTTCTCAGCCTGTTCTGTCACTACCGACTCTTGCGTTGAAATCACCCGCTACAATGGTGACATCGGTTTTCGGGATAGTATTCAGCACGTCCTGGAGTTGGGTGTAGAACTCGTCCTTGTCAACGTCAGAACTTGGCTCCGTTGGTGCATAGATGGACACGACATGGGTCTTGATTGTTCCGCTCAAAACAAGAACAGCGATCCTGCAAGAAATCGGCTCGAATGAAACAACGCTTCTAGCTGCGCGACAGTCTAGCATAAATTCAACGCCATTGCTAGGTCTTTGTCCACCGTAAGAGTACAGTACCATCTTATCGCTACTCTCCGGCACCTGAATAGTCACCGTTCCACATCCAATCATCTTCAGCTCGGAAAGTGCCTTTCTCTTCTGATCGACGCAGTGTCCCGTTCGCACGTTCCATGCTCCAATCCTCAGCTCCTTCTTCGTTGTCACCGGACGTCCACCATTTTGGCCAGTAGTATTCTTCTCAATAACACCCTAGTTCCCTAGCGCTGGCGCATCGGCTGCCCCGGATGCGGTAGCTTCTTCGTTGTTTCCTAAGAGACTCTCATTGGCTACCACCTAAGTTTTGCAGCCCGTCAGTAGCACGGAAAGGCCAACCCCCTCCTCCTTTCTCATCCGGGCTTGGGACCGGAAATGGCGGACAACTTGATAATGGTGTCAATTCTCAATTTATCTGGGGAATACCACAGATAAGCTCCATTTTTCCAATCTAACCCGCCGTATTCGTCCAAGAAACGAAAGCTTCCAGCTGAGAAAGAAGTTTATTATCGGTGTTCACCTACAGTTTTAAGCTTATACCTTTCAGAGATCTAGGTTCGAGGAAGGGACACTAACAGTATTTTGCAGGTAGTAAAATGGATTCAAAAGGTATCGTCCCTGTCCATCAAGTGGGAAGTCGCGCTCAGCAGTCGGGCGCAAAATCTTTCGAACAACTGCCATCCCTTCGCTTCCCCACGCAATTTGCCCGACAAGCAGGTTCGCGGCTTCCTTCCATACAGTGATTGACAATTTCGAACTCCGCTCGCTTCAAATTTACGTTAAACATTGCGTCAGCGTCATCCCGTTAGCTAGCGTCTGGCGGAGCGGGATGACCTCTCGGCTATTACACTCTAGCGGTCTGAACGCTACGCTTCTATTCGAAACCATTCGTAGCAATAGATCTAGCATTAAGGACACTGCATCGTTGTATCTTCAGGTCATCCTCGATTTGTCTCAGCCATGTCTTTTTCAAGAGTGTTCGCTGCATCTTCCACTGCACTGAACGTTTCCTCCATAGCATGATTTACGGTAGTCGGCTACCGTCCATCCTGCATACGTGTCCAAACCATCGCAAACGTCTGGCCTGAACTTGGTCCTCGACCGCTCCTTGATGATTTCGTTGCGTATGCGGTTACAAAAAGTAATCCCGAGGATCTGGCGCACGCATCGCATCTGGAAGGACTCGAGTTTCACCGGACCCAACTTGAGCAGTGTCCACGTTTCCGAGTCGTATAATAGTATAGGGATTGCCAATGCTCGGAACAGCCGAATCTTCGTCGTTTTCCATACGCTGGCTTTCTTCCACAGACAACCGCCAAGCGAAGCAAAGGAAGGAAGAAGCATTCCCGGTTCTGCTGTGATTTCCGAGCATTCCGTCGCTGCTGCCACTTTCTTCTCCTGTACTACTGATCCAAGGTACTTGAAGTCTTTCACTTGCTGGAGTTCAGCTCCTTCAGTGCACCGAGGCGTGCGATACGTCTGATGTCGTGACTTTCATCTTATATTTATTGATTCGCAAGCCATAAGAATTTGCAATCTGCGCTATGTTACCAACTAAATAAGTTGCCTCAGCATCACTGTCCGCGAACACAGCACTATCATCCGCAATCATCAAGTCCGTGACGTAATCATAGGTACCGTAATGGACCCTTGAAGTCTATAAGCACGATGACGGCACGTTTACCGCACCGGATCCTTTCTTGTAGGAGCTGACGCAGAGCGAAAATTTGGTCGCTGCAGCTACGGCCCCGCCGAAATCCTGTTCGCTGATCTGTTCTCGATGTCGCTGAAGTCTGCTCTGAATGATCCTGTTGAAGACTTTTCCAACAATCGATAAGAGACCTATTCCGCGATAGTTTTTGACAGGCCCTCATGTCACCTTTTTTGTGGATATACACGATGATATCACGCTTTCAAATGGCTGGTATGTTCTCAGACTGCCAAATGAGCTCAAACAGGTTATGAAGTTGACCCAACGGATAGTCTCCGTCAGCTTGTTTAATTGCCTTAACAGTTATGTTGTCCACGCCCGGCGCGCTGCCGTTCTTCAGAGACTTGACAGCTCGTCTCTATTCTTCCACAGAAGGTTCTGAGTCCAAAGCGGCTTCCTGCGGCGAATCTATTGTAGGGCAGCCTACAACCGGTCCCCGTGGTGCGTCGTGATTGTAAGGGTCGCTAAAGAACTGTCTCCAACGCTGTAGACGTTCGTCCGCAGTGCGCACAAACGTTCCGTCTGAGTTCCTAATGCTATCGCTAGCGGACTTGTTCTTCTTCCTAAGGCGCTTCAGCGTAAAGAGTGAGCGATAGTCATGCCTAAAAGCAGACTCCTCCATTTCGTTGGCTATTCCATTCCGATGCGGCTTCGACCTGCCTTGAAATTCTTTGCACAGCCCCCGATACCAATTGAAACTAGATAGTTTCGCTTGCTTCCGTTGCTCTATGATGCGAATAGACTTGTCCGATATCCATGGTTTAAAGGCTCATTCATAGCAGGTCGCTTGGACTAGTCGCGACACTGCCAACAGTTACAAAACCCGTCGCGGCAACAGATCTTGCACGAAGTCGTGACGGGTTGGAACAGTTTGCAGTTTCAGTCACGATCGCCGAGCGACTGGGGTATTTCATAGCTGGTCGAAGCGACCTGCTCGATTTTGTTTGGTCGCTTCGACTAGTCGATGATGGAAGCGATTCGTCTAGTCGAAGCGATTTGGCCGTGATTTTTCGTCAAGACGTGGTGTATTCGGCGCCAAATTGCGGACATCACAGCTCACTCACATGAAAGACGGCTTGTGAAAGGGAAGAACGAGTATTTTTTACACATTTACGATTATAGAGATGAGAATATTTAATAAGGCTACCGAGAAATCTCATTTCATGCAAAGCTTCCGGGAATCACTAACGTTGGTTGTAGTTTAATGTTGCTGTACAAGCAAATTCCATCCCGTCGTCTTTTGAAACCATTTTTTTTTGTTGGAAAACTATGCAAGGCCAATTTATCTAGACGATAAAGGCACCGAAGTCACAAAAAATCAGGAGGAATCAGCGAAAACCAAGAAAAAAATGTTTTTTAAATTTCTGCGGCGTTATCCGCAATTGTCCGTATTTTTCACGCGAAATTGCGTCCGCCCGAGCGACTCGAAATCAGTGGACGGAACGATTTCAGGTCGCGGCATGGAGCGATTCCAGATCGAAGCAGTAGGCGGTTTTTTTTTCGACTTCAAGTAGAAGCGACCAGTTACGAATGGAGCTTTAACTCTCTTGTTCGTCCACTGAATCAGTTTCAGCTAACAAAGCAAAACGTTTCGACAGTAAGACTTGAAGAGCCTCCTCCGTATTGAATGCCATTAGACGCGACCAATCAAGTCTTCATCTGGAAAGCTCCATACGCCTAGCTCGCTGCAACCAAAGCTTCACCAATGCACGCAGGAGATAATGGTCCGAATCGCAGTCAGCGCCTCTCACAGCGCGCACGTCGTTCAATGACAACCTGAAACGTCAATTTGTCTGTGGATAGCAGGGTTCGGCGCGGGGTGTGAATATCCACGCCGGGGGGTCTGAGCTGCGCAATGGTGGAGAGGGGGGGTCTGAGCTCCACCGGGAGACCACGTGAATCATTGTGACCGGGAGTAGTAGGTACACTGTCTAGAAATACTTTGCGAATAATCCGGTAATACCGTCCAATCAAGATAAAACCTTGTTGTAATTAAATTTATGTAAATGTTAAAATTATAGTGAAGATTCTCCCATGGTTGAATATAAAGCACATAGGTTCTGGGCGTGCATCTCGGATATTTGAGCACTGAATCGCAAATAAGAACAGAGTGCAAGCTATGGAGTGGGGCGAAAGAAAAGAGTGGATGCGATGATTGAAGTTATTGGCAAAGGGGAAGATGACGAAATGTGCTAAAGAAATAATTATGTTTTCAGAGAAGAACAGGTCACTTTAAATGTACGGAAAACACGCTTTAATAAGCGGTTAGATAGAAAATAGGTGCTTCAACATTAGCCAGACCAGACAGAGCAAAAACACTTGCTAGTTGCAAATAGCGTCATCTAATCTGGTAACGTTTCCAATTTCATTTTCCGAAACCCACTCCTACACCAAACACACTACGCGGTCTCGCATGGTGCATAAGTTTTTTTCACATTTTTTTCTCACATTTTTTCGCAAAGTAAGGGTCACGAAAATAAGATATTGACGTCGAGAGTGGTAAATTTAACCCATATACAAATTTTCAGCCTCTATGATGGACGCTGAAAGGCACTTCTCTGTGTGGCCCACACCTGTCGCAGGTGCGGTCGCGCTGGAAGTCTACATTTTTACAAGGTATGAGTTAGGGGAATACGATAATCGAGTCCAGCGTGGCCGATTTACCCTTGATACTCACTTTCACCGTCCAACATAGATGCTGAACACCGCTACAGTATAAGGCCTCACACTTTTCTCAGGTGTGGTCCCGCCGGAAGTCGTCAATTTCAAATTATGGGTGTGACTACAGTAGGATATTCAAGTCCAGCGTGGTCGATTTACCCTTTGTACAATCTGTTACCGTCTCAGTGTAACGCCGAAGACCGCAGCGTAACGCCGAAGACTGCTTACGTTTTTTACCTTGTTCAGCTTCGAACAAGGTAAAAAAACGTAAGCCAGAGCATTTAGGTGTGGATATTTATGCTCAGAACATCAAATGTCCACACCTAGTAAATTTTTTTGTAAGGCGTCCACTGGGAGCGCGTAACGTTTCATTCGGTAGGGTTGCAAACCTAGTTTCTTAGTTTTACTCAAACCCGGAGTAGCTCTTTTGGAAGTTAAAGGCAGTGTTCACAATAAAATTTAATTTTCTATTTTTCGCCTATCTTAAAAACGGCCGCATGCTGATTCCAATGATGTCTCTGAAATCGTACAAGACCTTCTGGGAACGGAGTTATGGTCCCTCAAAAATTGAGCTAAGGAAACATGGTGGACGAGTTGTCCAAGGCTTGTAACTTCCGTATTTCGCAGCCGACGTATGCGAGCTGACCTGAGTAAAGAGAGAAGCTGAGAATGAGAGAAAGAATGGGTCGAATGATTGGAAATCATCGCTCATCTCACGATCTTGAGCATTCATTTGTTTACGTCGGTGGGCGTGTGATGCGCTTTTGAGGTTTGCCTTGCGCTCGAAATGGCAACTTCAGGCTCATTTGGAGCTTTTCCTGGCTCGTTTTCATGCGTTCTTTTGACGCCAACGTTACATTGTGCGCCTCCACTACCCATTCCTAGTGGAAACTGGAACACATTTTTTATCGTGAACACTGCCTTTAAGTTACTAGTGTTTTAAAACCCTACTCCAGGTTTGTGGATTTCGACGTTTTTTTTTAACGTTTTTTTGCCTTGTTCAGCTTCCTATGTAGCGGTCTTCGGCGTTACACTGAGACGGTAAAAGACTGTATAGAGAGTAAATCGGTCACGCTGGACTCAAATATCCTACTGTCGTCACACCTAAATTTCCAAATTAACGACTTCCGGCGAGACCACACCTGATAAAAGTGTGGGGCCTCTCACTGGAGCGGTCTTCAGCATCTATGTGGACGATGAAAAGAAGTATACAGGGTTAATCGGCTACGCTGGACTCATATATCTTACTTTCATGACACATAAATTTCAAAAATACCCCTTTTCAACGAGACCACACCTGAGAAAAGTGTGAGGCCATATACTGTAGCGGTGTTCAGCATCTATGTTGGACGGTGAATGTGAGTATAAAGGGTAAATCAACCACGGACTCGACCTTCGTATTCTCCTGACTCATACCTTGCAACAATGTAGACTTCCAGCGCGGCCGCACCTTTAATCAAAGTCCTTACTTTAATTGAGTTTTTACAGAAAAGAAGGCAACTTCATGTAATCCGTAAAGGGAAGCCTCGTCCTATTTCAATGTTAATGTCTTTTTTTTGAAATGGTTGCTCTTCTTCAAATTATACATCTTTTGGAAGAAGTTGATCCTTTTATTTCAATTTTACTACAAAAACATACAATTAACACTCCTGGGAGGAGGTCCGAGAAAATCACTAAAAAATTGGCCCATTAACGCTTCCGGGAAAGGGTCTGAGAAAATCGCCAAAAGTTTGCTTTTAGAGGGGGGTCTGAGGAAATTTAGCCTTGTCCACACCTCGTGCCGAACCCTGGTGCGCAGTTTAGCGTGGCCACGTCTTTTTCATTAGAGTTCCTCCACGTCAACTGATGTTTCCTTCGGTGTTGAAAGTGAGTGTTCCCAATGAGAAGTCCATTGAACGCAGCGATAAAGAGCAGGCGACACTGAATTCACCAACTCGAAATCTCTCCATGTCTTCTTCCCATCCTGATCTGTCCCTGCCGACACGTGCGTTGAAATCTGCTGCGAAAATGATGAGATTAGTCTTTTAACTATGATTCAGCGCATCTTGAAGTTCAGCGTAGAACGCATTCTTTTCGGCATCACAGCTCGGTTCCGTAGGCGCATGGACGGCCGCGATGTGTGTCTTGACCGTTCCGCGACGGTCATTTTTCTGCATCCACTTATCCTAAGCTCTGACAGTGCTGCAACCGATATTCCGTACTTGTACAACTGTCTTGCGATGATCTCCTTTTGCCTAACGTGGTGCGGCGTTCGTAGGTTTCATGCTTCGATTCGAACGTCCTTCTTCGGTGCCACAAATTGCCTTCTATTCTGACCAGTAGCACTCTTCTCACCAGCACCCTGGTACATCAGTGCTGGCGCATCGGCTGCCCTGGATGCGGTAGCCTTATCGCGATGTCCTAAGAGACTGGATAGGGGAACATGCGACGCAGCTTGGCAGAGAAAACGAAGGTAGGATATTAATTGAATAATTTCGCGCGCGATTGCTGAGCGCGGCTCCCTACTTGAAAGAGACTGACGATACGCTGGTCTCCTTTGTTAGAGAACTCTGCCAGCAAACAGGACAACACCAAGGGGTTTTTGCGAAGAAGAAATTCACAGATAATTCTTTTTCACTGCTGAAAAAACTGCTTTTGTTCGTCGTTACTCGACCACTGGCATCGAAAAGAGACGCATGCAAATATTCCTATGAGGCGTCCTATAGGCAAAGATCTAGTCAAGCTCCATCTCCATTGTGTGTCAGCGTTTTGGGCTCTCTAGCTGTTTTCAAAGAGACATATAGCTACGCTAAATAACTAACTCCCCGTGAAATTCTCGGAATGGACCATGAACCCCACCCGATGCTGATGTTGAAAGTTTTCGACTTGTTTCCCATCAGAACTTTTTTTTGTTTTTTTTTTCGTACCCATTCAAGTTGTAAGTGTACGTACAAGCATGCTTACTCAACATTGTTTGAATTTATTTTTAGGACTGAATGGGAGTGCAGCAGGTGTGTTATTCATTAGCACTCACACTGACAGGTTAGCCGAAGATTTTAGGCATGGATCATTTTCAGAGCAGCCTCAGGCGATTCTCGGTCCCGAGCCGCACCGAATAGCAATCGGAGCCGCCTGGCAGTTCGGCTCGTTCTCCCAATCTCCGTGCTACTGTTGTTGCTGTTCGGGCCAACCGTAATAGCCCGGACAGCAACAGCAGTGGCCCGGAAAGCAACAGCAGTGGCCCGGACAGCAACAGGAGCCGACTCGCAAATTGGAAATACGAGCCGAACTGTCAGGCGGCTTGGGGCCGATAATCGCCTGAGGCGTTACTTTCTCCTTCCAGTAGCAGTGAGTATTTGTGCAAAACGCGAACCACATGCGACGAAGATAGCTGTCGTCGGAGAAGGTGTCATTGGACTGTCGACCGCCCTGGCAATCAAGGAGCAGGATCCAACAGCAGAGGTAGGGAAGACAGTTCCTCTCATTCCGTAATTGAAACACAGCATTACCTCTCTTGAGTACCAAAGTCCCCAGATCGTTTGTCTCCTACACTCTATAGCAACTTTCAAACGAATAGCTGAATTACACCACGGTAAGCAGCAGATGTTTCAACACGTTCACTCTAAACTGCACGTTTTTGGTACGTGCACAGCATTTCAAACACGTTTTGGGTGTTGGAAACCTGTCAAGGAAAATGCCAAAAGTTGCCGCGTAGAGCGAACGCTGTGAAACGTCTGCTTCTTGCGGTGGTGTAACTCTGCTATACACTCTGAAGATATGATTGTATTATTTCCTACACCGCATTGCCATTTGCTCCCCCACGCTGAGCGGTTGGTGTTTTCTTCCTCCGTTCCGTTACTTCATCATCAAGACATCGGCTTTCTACTAATCATATACTAACACTAACCTTCACTAACGTCCTTTCTTCCTTTCTACTGTACGACTAATACTGACACGTATCAACATGGCTGATGAACTGTCCTGTGCAATCAAGCAGATGGAAAAATGCAAGGATGTGCCGGAATGCGTGCAAACCCTTCTATTATCGGTCGCAACTCAGCGGAGTTTGGTATCGAAAGATAATGAACACTTGCTTGCCGAGAACGCCCAATTTGGTCAGGTTAGGCAGGAGTTGCGTACAGAGATTGACAGACTACAGAAGAAGCTGGTTCAAGTCACGAAAAATGTTCAATGCGGAAAGTGGGCCAATGCGGTCAATAGTGAGGTGGGCAAAGAAGGCAACTTCCATGAGTGCGAGCGGCAGAGATCAATAGTTTTGTGTGGTCTTACTGAGTCCTCATCTTCTAACCTATTTGAACGTTTTCGTCACGATAACTTTAATGTCATGAACATCCTCGCCGCTCTCGGTATTGAGACTTACCCGATGGCTGTATATAGGTTAGGATCGTTTCTGCCAGGGAAATCGAGATATTGAAAATTGTTTTACCTTCGACTCATCATCAGAAGTTGGCTATCGATTGTGCACATCGCTAGCGTTTCTCTTCATTCGAAGGACTTTACATTAGACGTTCCCTCTCCTTGGAAGAACTCAGTGCTAGAAATGAGCAGAGGCAACTCATGAATGGTGGAGGTCGCAATAGAGGGGGAGCGCGGAATTCTCAAATTGGGAATTTTCGTAGCCGATTTCGTCCTTGTGACGTACCGTCAACTTTTTTCGAAATGTGATTATTCTAAAGTTGGTGATTACCTGACTAATGTAATGTGGATTGAATCTTTGGAACAGAACCCCTCAGTTAATTATAAGTACGAAATGTTTTTGGGAATTTCGCACCATGCGATTGAATTATTTGTACCGTGGCAGCGCGTCTTCACAACACGCTCATTCTTGCCGAAGTACCTCGAAAACATGCTGACTCACAGGAATTGCCTGTTTGAGGAGGCATATGGGTCTCAAGCACCATCAGATTGAGAAAGATTCAAACAATTTTCTTCAAAATTTGCAAAGAAATCGGAAAAATACAACCACAATATTGAAAAACAAATAATTGAATCCGGTCAAAAGCGTAGTTTTTACAAGTATTTGAATAAGAAGCTTAGCAAAAGTAATAGAATTTCTGTTCTGAGAAAAGAAAGCAATTTCAGATTTGGATAAAGCTAACTTACTTGCACAACATTTTAAGGAAATATTTTCACCTGATGAATCAACTATGCCTGATTTCAATCCTACTTTATTGTCGGCTATGGATCCCATTCCTTGGTTTGATGATGTTAAAATTTATGAACTGATACACGATTGGCCATCTTCCTTTTCAGTATCTGCTGACCCCATTCCCTTGCCATTCATTGAAGAAATTGCTCATGTGATATGAAAACCATTGGCGTCTATTTTTAATCAATCTTTCATGTACTCAGAGGTGCCAAAACGTTGGAAACACTCCTACGTGACGCCACTGCTCAAAAAAGAGCCTGCTCACGATCCAAAGAATTACAGGCCAGTCTCCATAACATCATTATTTTGCCGAATTCTCGTAAAGATACTGAAAACCCACATTTGGGGACATCTTGAATGGAACTCTATCATTCGGAATTGTTAACATGGTTTCGTGAAAGGAAGGTCAACCGAAACTAACCTTTTGGAGTGTCTGAATGATTGGACCAATATTCTCGAAACAAAACAAGCATGTGACATAATTTACTTTAATTTCTCCAAGGCTTTCGATCGGGTTGGTCATACAAAGCTTATATATGAATTGAAAAAGTTAGGTTTTCATCTTATGCTGGTAAATTGGATAGGTGAGTTCATGCGTGGTAGAACATTCCAATTGAGAGTATGCCAAACTTTGTCAGAAGTTCATGAAGTCGAGAGTGGTGTTCCACAAGGAGGAGTACTATTGTCAATTCTTTTCACCATTTTCACCGCTGACTTAGCCAAAATCATTGAGAATCTTGGCGTCAAATGTATGCAATATGCTGACGATTTTAAGATTTACAGCAAGATCAGGGGGAATTTTTCAGATCAAATTCAGAAAGCTGTTGATGCAGTCGGCAGCTGGGCACTTTCCTGGGGTCTTCCCTTGCCCCAGAAAAAACGCAGCATTTGAGAGTAGGTAGAAATAAGATTTCACAAAGGTACACAATTCAAAATAATACGATTCCTGTTGTAGAGAAAGTCCTTGACCAGGGGTTCTCCTATGACAACGAACTTGATTTCACTGAACACTACAGAACAATCTGCAGAAAGGCGAACGCTCGCAGCCACCAGTTACTGAAAGGGTGGGCTACAAAAAACAAAAGTGTCTTAATGAAGGCTTTCGTAACGTATGTCAGGCCTTTGGTAGAATGCGGGACCACAGCGTTTGCACCACACAAGGTGAAGGAAATTCAAGCTATCGGAAAAATACAAAATAACTATACCCGCAAGGTTGTAATTAGATATGGAGAATTCTTATACTCTCGTATCCCGAAGTCCAGAATAAGGAACAAATTTCTAGGAGTACACTCATTGCAGTCTAGGAGGGGACTCAGAGATGTCTGTATGGTTTTTACGATAATTTCTGGGTTAGCTAGTGTAGTGCGGTCCTCGTTTTACAGACTCACTGCATCGCGAACGTGTGGAGGAAACATCAAAATCACAAATCCCATACCTAGGAGTGGAATTAGATTGCATGCATTTACTGCGCGTGCTGGCTCTGCTCACATTGAGTTGAGGAGCACCATTGATCCTATACCGACTAACTTTAGGGTTTTTAAACGAATGGCTTCTAACACAATACTTTCATACTGAGGTATTTCACTATCTATTCCGTGAGCAAAAATCATCGAAGTGAATTTATTTTATGTATTTTTTGAGGTTCTTGTGTATTATATCACGACTGTCTTAAACGGCGTAATGAATTATTAATATTTCAGATCACAATTTTCCACGATCGTCCATTCGAGGAGATTCTGAGTCGGGGCATCGCTGGTCTTTTTCGCATCGACAAGGCAACCCCACTAAACAGGTTTCACTAGCCTTTCAAGTTATCCCACCTTCTTCTGCAGTAATATAATTACACGATTATTAGGTTATATGGCAACGAAACATTTGTTCATCTTGCGAAATTATGGCGAACTCTTGGTGGCTTTAGTGGGGTACAGCTACTTTCCGGCCATATCCTCTCTGAAGATAGGGAATTGCTGATAAACCAGGTTGGCAAATCATTTTTCGTAGTCAAGTTGAGTGGTAGAATTCGTATGAATGAATTTACTTATGAATGAATGTTTCAGAAGAAAGCGTATGCAGATATTGTGTACAACTTTCACTTCCTGACACAGCGTGAACTGAAGTCACAATTCTTGCTCAACGAACACGAGTCAGTTTGTTTTCAGCAATATTATTTCTAACAAAGTCGAGTTCCGATGTAGAATCCAATTAGTCTCAATCCATCAGTATCGAAAGACAACCGGCCAGAACTTGTGAGTGCGGTGCCGTTCATAAATGCTTCAGCGCTAATACCTGTAGGATAAAGAACAATGTTTTCTTTGGTGCTAACAAAGCACCAGGATGAAGTAACTGCCGATTGACGTTTTCATGATTTTGTTGTAAAATTGTCAGCTTGCTAGTTGCGCTAGGCCAGCCCTACTTCTCACAACAAACGACTGTTCCTCATACGTCCGCGTTCATAGTTCACGCGACAAGCAACGCGATACAATTTTTTCATCCAGATTTATTGAAAGTCGGTGTGCTTGATATACACTGTCGCGGTCCTGCGTCACGGCAAGTAAGAACTTGGCCTAATCCACAGTTTCCTTTTAATCGTTGCAGTTATAAACACAGCAACTCAGCACATCAGAACCAGAAAAAGTCTGAATAAGAAAAAATTTCAAAAACTTCCAATATAATTATCTTTGATGAAAACGTAACCAGATAGCGATATGAACAACAATCTAGATAGCCTTTATAGCCGATCGATTGGTATCCATTACACTGCATTCACTTCGGAAGGTGCGAAATACTGTCCATGGATGAAGAAGGTGCTGTTGTCGAAAGGTGTCAGGTTCGAACAAAGGATGATAGATAGCTTAGACGAGGTGAGCGAGTTTGCCTTTTTTTATAAACAGACGACTTAACATGGTCTTGCAGCCCCCAAAGGGGGCGCCTGAAAGACTGCAACCTCGAAGCCTTCAGCCGAGCTCTCGCATCACATCAAACAGTGGAGCGCGCCTCGCTTCCTTGCACATTATTCTATGATAGCCGCGACGCGATTGCTAGTTTGCCAATTTGCGATGCTGCCAGTTAGCACGAGTAAGTGCGACTGAATCATCTGTAGCATTCATTGAGCAGGTCGCGGAGCTAATAATGGAGTGAAAGCATTTGATCGGTAGGCACAACCCTTTTTCGTTCACTGCTGCCAGGTTTCCCGCCTAGGTGTACTGCGGCTCTGAAATTGCGGTTTCAAATCTAACGCTCGCGTCTACGGCCTAGTGCATAACTCGGGTTCGCGGTATAGGGACTAGCACAATCCGACGCGCCCAGTACAGCACTCAATCGCTCATAGCACTGGCAGCCGTCACGCGCGGCGAAACTAGTGGAAGCTGATATGCGCGACAGTGTCGCACCTGTGTCGCGGCCTAAGCTACACTTTTTCGTAATCTGCCCACTATTTAGCGTCATCCGGATGGTGTATTGCGTCGTAGTGCACTGCACTACGACGCCGCCACGCAGTGGACAACCAGCCTTCTTCCGAGGCAGTTATTTGATTGTTTTGATGTTTCACGACTTCTGTCGTAAAAGACGATGACTTCGATCTGCTCCTGAAAGCAAACCTAAGGTTGACTGGTTCACTACTTAAAAATTTCAGAGTTTTCGGAACATGTTGCTTGATGTGATTGATTGATTTGATTATAACCTTGTTCGAATTATTTTTCGGGGTGCTATTTACTTCTCTAACGTAAGATTTCCTACGACTTCGATGAAGCATGATAGTCTATGGTAGATATAACATAAAGTGTGCCCGAATGAGAATGGCGGCCCACGCGGCCGGCGTGCTTGGTGGGCGGCCGTCGCATGTGCCGCCCTCGGACGAGTGTTGGATTTCAGCGACGGCCGTCCCTTCCAGGCTGCGGCGCGAGGTGTGATACAACCCAACATTGGTCCGACCCCCACCCAAGTCAAGCAATTTGCTCAGCCCCCTCCCTGGGAAAAATGATGGCGACGACCGGGGGGAGGTCCTCATTCCGTAATTTTTTTATTTTATAGTGAACGAATTTTTAATTCGAGACTACATCAAGATCTAATAGTGCAATAAATAAATGTTTTCCACGAAAGCAGACAAAAACAACTCTCCTACGACAATGGCACCAAATGTTTGTTCAATGGCTGAAAGTTCATTAGTGCCCTGAGGGCACATAGGCCGGTTTCGGGAATGAAAACCACATTAAGTAATTGGCGGTTCAGATGTTAAAACGCACCCTAAATTTCAAGGATACAGCTTCAATCCGAACAGCGCTACATAGGGTGGGTGGAGCCTGTTTTCATGCTCTGAGGGCAAATAGGTGCGATTTCAGGCATGAAAACCGCATTTGGTAATTGGCTATACGGATGTGAAAACGCACCCGAAAGTTTTTGGATGCAGCATCAATCCGAACAGCGCTACATAGGGTGGGCGGAGCTTGTTTTCATGCCCTGAGGGTACATAGGTGCGGTTTCAGGAATGAAAACCACATCTAGTAATTGACAATCCGGATGTGAAAACGCACCCAAAGTTTCATGGATGCAGCTTTAAGCCGAACAGCGCTACATAGGATGGGGTCCATCGAAAAATCGATAGCTGTGGAATATTTACTGAATAGTATTTAACGAAATTTGAATTAGGGAGTTTCGTGTTGCTAAAACGTGCGAAAAACCTAGTCACGGACCCAATTAATCAATTACATTCTTTTAACCGGTTGAAAACGGTCTTTGAAGACCCATTCTAAGGTGTGATACAATCGATTGTATCACACCTCAAAATGGGTCTTCAGAGACCGTTTTCAACCGGGTAAAAGAATGGAATTGATTAACTGGGTCCGTGACTAGGTTTTCCACACGTTGTAGCAACGCGAAGCTCCCTAATTGAAAATTCGTTAAATACTTTTCAGTAAATATTTCACAGCTATCGATTCTTCCAAGGACCCCACCCTATGTAGCGCTGTCCGGATACAAGCTGCATCCATGAAACTTTGGGAGCGTTTTCACATGCGGACATTCGTATTCAAAATGTGGGTTCTGCGCCCGCGACCGCTCCTATGTGCCCTGAGGGCGTAAAAATCGAAAGGCGATTTCATCAAGGAAATTCTAAGAGATATCACAGTGAACAACGCTCTTTTGTGAAAGTCAGCTATCCATCATTTTACAGCTTTGCGAAATTTTTATATTTAGTGGGATGGAACCTGTGAACTCTAAATCGCCTAAGAATGCCTCTTGGATTGCGAATTCCGAGAACATCTGCCTCATTTCGTTGACAAGATGGTTCGCTTGTAATGACCCCGAAGACAGCGAATACTCAACATCGCTGCTGCTTACATACCCAAGAGAGCTTTGGTGACACATTTTACCTTTCCAAGACTCCTTCTCTATGTTAGTGTCATTAACGATGGCCCTGCTACCGTCGTCTATTGTCTTGCATGCTTTGTCACCAGTGAATTGCGAGCTCTTCTTGTGTGCAAATGTTTCTCACTATTCAGTCTCTTTTTTGATCTCCTGTCTCATTTTGCTCTCTCAGTATATTCTCCAGTTTTGATTTGACCTCTTATTGTGATCTCATTTTGCCGTCATTTTTTATACTAATGGTATGGTTCTCAACTCCCCCCCTCTTCGGCCTGATAGAAGTTCATCTTGTTTCTTGGTTGACCGAAGGTCCGACCCCATCCCATCGGATGTCGATGGATCCGACCCCCCATCTGTGATACATCACACCTCACGCCGAACCCTGGTCCCTTCTCCCCCCGTTTGCTGAGCTGATAGATCGGCGAAGTGCTTGCTGCCATCCGGTGACGGCCCCGTTCGTAGTCGATGGCGGATGGGACTTTTCGCATGCTCGTCCGAGAACTTGCCAAGCACGTTGGCCGCATAGGCCGTCATTCTCATTCGGACGCACCTTAACTAGGCCATCGCAACCTAGGTGCAGTACTTTATCGAAAACGAGAAGAAAATAATTGTATTAGTGATCAGCACTCCAATAGACGGGCGAAGTTTTAACAAAATCTGAGCCTCTGAGCACGACTACCTAACGTAATCTTCCAAACGATTAAGAAAACAAGGGAAGGGCACCCATCATGCATGAGCAAAGTTCTTCTTTCATCAAACTGAAATGCAAAAGAAGAATAGTACCAGAAAATTTACTGGAAACCTATACAATGTGTTCAGAACGAACAACTAAAAAAACAGTAGGGCGTTAATGTTAACATGGCATATGATATTGTATATATCAGGTTGTCCAATAATTCTTGTCCGAAAATTCCACCATTTTTAATTTCTTCCAACTTTATTGAAAAACAAGTGTAATCAACAATATAATCACCACAGTTATCCACAACAGTGGCCCATCGATTGGGCAGGTCGCCGATGCCCTTCGCCCAGAACTCCGGGGGCTGCGACTCGAAGAAGTCCGCGATGTCGGATTTGAGGTTGTGGTAGTTGGTGAATTTTCTTCCAGCCAAATGGTGCTTCAGCGGGCGGAACAAGTGGTAGTCGGAGGTGGCGAGGTCCGGGGAATACGGCGGATGGGCAACCGTCTCCCAGACGAGCGTCGCCAACTTCTGCTGGGTCTCCTTCGCCACGTGGGGGCGCGCGTTGTTGTGCAGCAGGTGGACCGAGGCCGGTCGGGGACGCTTTTCTCGGATGGCAGCGGCTAGTTTCTCGAGCTGATCGGTGTTGATGGAGGTGATGACCGTCCTGCCTTGCGGGAGCAGCTCGAAGTACAGCATGCCCTTGGTGTCCCACCAGCAGCAGAGCATGATCTTCAGCGGGCGCAGGTCGGCTTTCGGCGCCGTCGGCGGCTCTTCTCCCCGCGGGATCCAGACGGCATGGCGGGCGACGTTGTCGTAGAGGACCCAGCTCTCATCCCCATTGACCAGGTCCTCGAGAAACTCCTTGCGATGCGGACGAAGGAGGAGGGACGGCAGACGGCCACGCGGCTCTGCTTGTTGGCGTCCGTCAGACGGTGGTGGATACAACGGGCCAGAACTTTGTGGTAGCCGAGCAAGTTGAGTCGATTGTGAATAGTGGACTTGCTGCAGCCGAGCGTCGTCGCCAGTTCACGGGTGGTGGCTTCCGGCTTCTCCTTGATACAGCGACGGACGTCGTCATCATCCACCGTAGAAGGCCTCCCGCTGTGCTCCCTGTCCTCGAGGCTCGTGTCGCCGCTCTCGAAACGATTGAGCCAGCGGCTGACTGTGCGTTGGGACACTGCATCCTCCTTTCACGCTCTGCAGATGTTGGCGACCGCGGTGCCCGTGTCGTTGCCCAGCAGGCACTCGTAGTACACGAACGTACGAATTTGACCTTGGTCCATTTTAGCTTGTACCGGTAGCTAGACGCGGCGACTGCGCCTTATATACCCCTAGCGTAGAACTTTGGAGAACCGTCTAGAAGGTTCTTACACTTGCATAATATTTCTATGGAAAATTATAGAATTTCAAAAATTTTCGGACAGGAATTGTTGGACGGCCTGGTAGCTTGTACTGGTAGCTAGACGCGGCGACTGCGCCTTATTCTAGCGTAGAACTTTGGAGAACCTTCTAGAAGGTTCTTACACTTGTCTTATATTATAAAACTTCTAAGGAAAATTACAGAATTTTCAAAATTTTCGGACAGGAATTATTGGACGGCCTGGTGAAAGTGTATGGAATATTAGAATAGGAACAATGCAAATCAATGATAGAAACAGAATAAAGTGGAACACATTCAGTCAGACAAATCATGTGTGCCTATTCTGGTAGTGTGCGCAAAATCGCGTCATGTAAATTTACCCGCAACCGTCCTATGCCTGATCACGTCGTCGACAACTCTCTGTCGTGGCGACGCCGTTGCACCTGCGACGAAGTATGCATTAGGCTTTCTAGACACGCCCATAATTAGTTATTCTCCCGGCTTCTGGAGATAACTCATGAAGATCCCGTTATTTAGTTGGCTGACGAAGGCTATCCAATCGTTGTAAACTGTGCCGGAGTGAATGGTGGGAAGCTATCCGGCAACGACGACGGCGTTTTCCCAATTCGAGGCATCCTCTTGAAGGTTGACGCCCCGTGGCAGAAACACTTTCTCATGAGGAACTTCACAACATTCACCATACCGACGTTAGTTATCTTCTCTTTTCATGGACTTGATTTATCCTCATGTGTACGGAGAGTCACTCGACTTTGAAAATCCTACCCACGCTGAAATTCACTACCGTTATTTTCATTCAGTTTGAAGACTGCAACCGCCTTTCCCTGATGTCTCTACATTTCTGTCATTGAAGGGGCTTAGAAGCTGAAAGTCTGGAGAAAAAACACCGCGTTTACAACAAATGTTGCAATTAAGCATCGACTCAGTTTATGTTGGAACAGTCAAAGAGGAACGCAAGGATAGCTTGGAACTAACAACACGTGAAACGGATCATCTCTGGCATCGATACCTTCAACTGCAACCCAGTTTCGAGGTAAAGAGGTCTCGATAATTACAGATCAGCACGTTTCCATTATTGTATCTCTTCTAAGGGTGTGAAAATCCTCGGTCACTTCGTTGGTCTCCGACCTGGGCGTGCCTCCATCAGAGTGGAAGCAGAGCAGCGAGTTACGCCTAGCGGCACACACTACAAGGTATGCATTACAGACCATGAGGTCCTGATCAGCTCTATCCAAATCGGCTTCTTGTAACTCGTATGAACCCATACAACCATATTCGCTGTTCCGAATGAACAACGATTTAGGCCGTGCACAACTATGGTCATGGCGGAACCGGATTCACGACTGGATGGGGCACAGCTCTTCATGCCAGCGCTCTGGCGCTCGACCTTCCTTCTGACCGATACGAAGCGGCAAAAGCAGCTACTCTTTTACAGAAAAAGGCCAACAAAGAAACACATGGTGACAACGCTCCCAAAGTTAGGGTGGCTCGATATTCATAATAATATTCTATTCTGGCTCAATATTCAAAATAATATTCTCTACACTTACCTTTTAGTATTGCCTCATTAGAATGCTCATGCTAATTCTAGGGACAACACGGAAATCACGTTATATCCACCACAAGGTGGCTAAATCGAACACACAGCCTGTAGACAAAGCAGGACTCGAACCAGCTTCGCACGCTTCTTGGGCAAAAGTGTTGTATTACCAGCAGTACGAAATCTATTTTCTATTTCGCACACTTGAACATATTGATAAGAAGAACACCCGCATCTTTTCAGACAAACCATCGCTCGGAGCGGGACCGGGTCCTCCCAATTATGACATCATCGCCCGGACAGCGGCCGAGGAACGAACTGGCACCGCGGTCCCTGTCCGGTAGGAATATCAGCGTAGGACGCCCTCCGGTCGCTCTCAGGGCGGCAGCGGTGCCATCGCCAGAGATGGAAAGACGCAGGATTGGTTGTTTTTTGAGTGATAACGTGCGGGCCGCGTTATCACTCAAAGAACAACCAATCCTGCGGGTATAAAAGGCGGCTCGTCTACGGGTAGTTGGCCTTTCGAGGCCACTATTGAGAGGTGACCTTGGGTCATTCTCAGAAAGAAAATTTTTCGCGGCCGAGGGAATCCCCCATGGCCCGCGGTGGGGAAGACTTCCTCACTGCAGACCATGCTGGGATGGTATCCTTGTTGCGGCCTGCGGCAGGATTAACCTCCTGGCTCACAGGCTGTAACAAGTACCTTATCCTCTTAAGAGGTTTAATCCATTCAGTAGAGGCGAAAATGAAGAAAAATAGCATATAGAAAAATTTCGAGAATCGCCCGGACAGGGACCGCAGTGCTATTTTGAACCGAAGATCGCTCCGAGCGGGACTACTCTCGCCCGAGTAGATAGCTAATTTTCGCTCGGAGCGGAGAAACAGCGTCGCTCGAGTCACTCTCCGGTCCCGCTCCGAGCGATGATTTGTCTGATGGACGATTGAGAATCAAAGAAAGATTTATCACTCTGAAGTAGGTCTTTTGCATAACAATTAAGGGTAAAACAAATTGTTCGTCAAGCTATACGAATCTGGTTACTTATAACCGCTATGCTACTAGGACAGACTACGCGGAAGACAACACGTGAATTTCCTTCAACATTTCTATTGCTCACATACTCGTGGCGTTCAACATGTGGCTGGTGTGAGATCGCATTACAGCGTGCCACTCCACGACCACTACTCAGAGGTTTTGAATCAAGTTAAATGTCACTTTAAAGTAAGTTCCTTGAAGTCTTCAAGTGACTTACATTTATGTCACAAGTAACTTACTCAGGCAAACCATCGCTCCGAGCGAGACCGGCTCCTCCCATTTATGACGTCATCGCCCGGACAGCGGCCGAGGGGCCAACTGGCACCACGGTCCCTGTCCGGTGCCAGTTCGCCCCTCGGCCGCTGTCCGGTCGCTCTCGGGGCCACAGCAGTGCGAGCAGTGTTAGCCAGACCGTCACTTTGTACACTGCAATCACGGACCCAGCATGGAATTCCACTGCCAATTGCAGTACTTACGCTTTCGAAAGCTTCAGCTCTCCTACTTCCTTATCCTCCGTGACCGAATCTCCGCGTTGCAAAATGTGGGCGGGGTTAGTGGTGCGTGCAGCATTGTGAAGAGGTAGAGAGCGTTCCATAAGAAACTTGCGTCGCGTCACGGAAAACGAGTAGCCATTAGTGCGGAGCGTGTACCGCGTCATTGCAAATGGCAAACGCTTCATGAGAAGCGTGCTCCGCGTTATGAAAACCGAGCCGCGCTTCATGAGAAGCGTGAGCCGCGTCATGGAAAAAGAGTTGCGCACTATGAGAAGCGTGCTCCGCGTCATGGAAAATGGTCGCGCTCCATGAGAAGCGTGAGCCGCGTCATGAAAAATGAGTCGCGCACTATAGGAAGCGTGCTCCGCGCCATGGAAAATGAGTAGCGCTCCATGAGAAGCGTGAGCCGCGTCATGAAAAATGAGTCGCGCACTATAGTAAGCGTGCTCCGCGTCATTAAAAATGAGTCGTGCACCATGAGAAACGTCGTCCGCGTTTCGGAAAATGAATCGCGCATTGTGACAAGCGTGCGCCGCGTCATGGAAAATGAGTATCGCTCCATAGACAGCGTGATGGCCATGCGGAGCGTTCTTCGCCCATCTCGATCAATCGCCTAATTTGTAAGTTTTATTCACGCTCACACAAGTTTTGAGAAGGACACGTTTCTATAAAAGCCCGACACGCACAGCATACCGAAACCCAAGTACTGCTATTTTACCCACTTCCTACTCGCAAAGTTAGTTCTCAACATGTTCCAATCTTGCGTTGAGTAATCTTCTCATCTAGGGTCGCATGGTCTTAGTATTCCGTAGAATATTTGGAGAGATCCCAGTGTGCGTTAGTCATTGGGCTAACGATGGCATTGGTAATATTAGTGACAGCCACTACTGCTGCGCTGCTCCCCACCGGCAGTAGCGGCTGTCACTAATATTATCGAAACTATCGACTCGTGTCGTCCTCTGGCACGTTGCATGCGTCGGGTCCGTGTTTACTCGTCTTGCGTTTCTATCTAGTGCTACCTATCAACTTTTCCGAAGCCTGTTTTTTTTTGTAAAATATATGCTATATGTAATTCAGTTATAATCTTTAGTACTGCGTCTATGTATTTACTTTGAGGTAAACCACCAAACCTGCCATAGTTGACAGAATATCTGAGCCACTTTAGAACTACATGATAGCTTTTGCAAATTTTTTTGACGAATCGTAATTAATGATTTGTAGTGGATTTTTCGATTTTGCAGCTTCGTTGTTTTCTGGCTCATGCGAGAAGTTTAGGCCTCGAAGCTTCAAAGTTATGTATGATGGCTAAGTCCTTAATCAATAGTATTTTCCGTCAATTATCGGTCGTTTTTTTTGAAATTTCGATTCTCGCCCTTTTCATCGATTTTCAAAATACAGGCCATAAAAAGGCCAATGTCTCACCGTCGACTGCGTACCACGCGCTGCGCGACCGCACGCGCGTCGGAAGCAGACGGGTTTTGGCCTCCGCGCGACGAGTTTTGGCCGCCGCGCGACGTTTCGGCCGCCGTCACTATCAATAAATGACTAAAATATAATAATAATAATAATACTATCAATAAATGACGAAAAAAATACTATCGGTTAGCCGTTATAACGTCAGCATGAATCCCAACGATACTTCGCGTTCTCCATTGAAGGTTGGCGTAAACTCGGTGCATCTATGTTATAGCTTATGGCATCGAGTTTGCGCCAACCTTCAATAGGGAACGCAAAGTATCACTAGGACACATGCCGACGTTATAACGGCTAAGTTCCTGATCGATAGTATTTTTTCCGTCGGATACTCATCGTTATTTTGAAAATCTATGAAAAAGGCGAGAATAGAATTTTCAAAAAAGAAACGAATCGATAATTGTCGAAAAATACTATTGATTAAGGACTTGGCCATAATACTTAACTTTGGAGCTTCGAGGCCTAAAGCTCTCGGATAAGTCAGAGAAGACTGAAGCTGTAAAAACACAAAATTAGCAAAATCATTAATTACCCTCTGTCGAAAATTTTCGCAAACGCTATCATCTAGTTCTAAGATGGCTCAGATATTCTGTCAACTATGGCAGGTTTGGTGGTTTACCTCAAAGTAAATACTAGCGAGACCTAGCGAAGTTTTCGCTCGAGAAAACTTTAACGTGCGCCAACTTCCTGACGCAGATTAGCTTGTCAACTGACTTCCGTCTACCCAAAAGTTGCTGCCCGTATAGACTCTCCTAAACAGAGCAGACTGCCGGACATTTATATCTGGGCGTGGAGGTATGAAAATGTCCGATCAACCCGCAAAACATAAGAAGCCAGCGGTAGATCGGTTGTTACCGGCACCAAATTTACGACCTCTGCCATCCCTCTTTCCTTTATGTCGGAACCCTCTGCCCTTCCTTCCGATTTGCAGAATTCCCAAGCGATTATTCTCGCTTTACCATTTCTGTCACGATAAGGAACAACGCACCCGCATTTTAGGTGCTGTTTCCCTGGTTGACCAACACCATCCGCTTGTTCTCAATAAATGAAGTGTGCACGTGGATGTTGATGTTTTATGAAGCAGATTTTGATAAGCTCGGACTTTCAACATATATAAACCTGGATTAAGGAAGTTACAAAATCGAAATGACTCAGCCGTGGTAATGAGCGACGAACAGGGTTGGGGAAGTGAAGCTGTTGCTTGCTTCCCCAGATTGGCAAGGAAAAGTCTGCGGAGTTCTGCGCCCGTCTCAGAAGGCGTCGCACGCTTTTCGAGATACGTGTTCTCCTATTTTTCTTTGCTACAAAGGGTTGAGATTTGGCAAGGAAAGATTGACGAAATCTCTTTTCTTTAAAATTCTACACTCTTGGTGACGTTGCGAACACTATCATTGCAGTCCTGCACTCATTCTATGGCGTCCTGCACACTCCCATTCGGGTCCTGCGCACCCCCACTTGGGTCCTGCACACTTTCTACGACTTCCTGCATACTCCCCTTTGGGTCCTGCACACTCTCATTCGGGTCCTGTGCACTTTCTATGACGTCCTGCACACTCCCACTGGGGTCCTGCGCACTTTCTATGACGTCCTGCACACTCCCACTGGGGTCCTGCACTCATTCTATGACGTCCTGCTCACTCCCATTTGGGTCTTGCTCACTTTGTATGACGTCCGGCACACTCCGATTCGGGTCCTGTACACTTTCTATGACATCTTGCACACTTCCATTCGGGTACTGCACACTCCCACTGGGTCACGCAAACTCATCACACCCGAGATTCTCTACGGCGTCCCGTAAAATATTACCGAAGACCTGTCGCCGTGATCGGAGCCCCTCTACCGCTGGATGACTCATAGAGGTTTTCATGACCCACGGCTAAAATTGCGCCCCACGGACAAACTCGGATGGCCCAAGGCGCGCAAGAGGAGACTCAGGCTGATTTTTTGGTAATCGATGAGTGTCCTACCCACGCAATTGTTGGTACCATTTCATCCCTGTTTTAATCGGCCATTCCGAAGATCCACGGGGAAACACAATTATACACACACACATACATACATACATTCATACATATAAACATCGGGACATAACTGCTTTAAAGGCAGTGTTTACGATAATCTTCGATTTTGAGATTAATCGCTAAATCGATTGTTTGGCCCCCGAGTAGAACTGAAATGGCGAAGAAACGGAGAAAAACGCACCAGAAGGGCACGAAATCCTCAAGTATCAGCCCGCCTCTTAAGTATCAATGGAACTGTTCGTTGTGACAATGAAATCTTTGGTGGACCCGTCTTTTGCAATTCTCTATTCTGTGTTGCTCCGTTCTTCCCTTAGGGCCCTAGGTAATACTGTTTTGCCCAAAATATTCTTCCATTTTCGATTAGTCCCATTTTTACCGGTGACAACCACCGTGAACATGTTCATCCAACCAGACAACTAGTCCAGGCCATAGAATAATGTCAAGAAAATAAGACGAATTAGTGCGTTTCTCGCCGTTTCTTCGTGATTTTGGTAACACTTGGTTGCCAACGCATTGTTTTGAGTGGAAAACTTGGGAACGAGAATCATTGTGAACACTGCCTTTAAGTACAAGGATTGGGTTGGGGAATAAGTTCGTTCGGTTTCTTTCAAAGAGCTTCATTTATATAATTTGTTTGCTATTTAGCAAAGTGTTTGCATTCATTGGAAAAACTTTCTTCTGCTCAACAAAACTGTTCTATCTGTTTTTTCGTATGGTGCTATTTTTTCCATATTTCCAGGGTTGGAAGTGGAATACCCAGAAAGCGAAAATCAGCATTTTGGACACCTACTTTTGTTCGCTTTTTATCGCGGTCAAGAATACCTGCTGCCACTCACTCCTTCTTTGCTCCTTAATAACGTACAAGCACCATTTCTCATCTCCCGTGACGATTCGGTACAAACAGCGCCGTTTATGACCGCGTGCTAATCGATGGCGCGCGAGGTGTTGAGCAGCGATTTGAAGACGATTTTCTTTGTTGACTTCGATAAGCTCATGGGGCACCCAGGATCGTCTTAAGATCCCAGCTCATTTTTTTCCGTCAATTAATGACTTGTTTGGCGACCATCTTCCTTATAAAGCGCTCATCGAATTCTGCAAGTAAACCGCTGCGAAACGTGTCTTCGAGGTCGGAGTTGCCGTTTTTGAACTTCGCAGCCAATTTTGGTTTTTTTTTTGGTCACAAACTTCGCAAATCCCAGGTCTTTTTGACCGCGATGAAAAACCAAGAAAAGTGGTGTTAAAAATGCTGATTATTCCAAGCCTTAAGAATAGAAAAAAAATTATACAAAAAACAAATATTACTGTTCTGGAGAGCAGAAAAAACACTCCTGAAAAACCGAACTAACTTATTCCCTAACCCAATAGAAGCACTCAAAGATACACAGGCCTGAAGATTAGCACTGAATTATAGCATATATTTCGCAAACGAGCAGGCTTTTAACCATTTGGAAGGCAGTGTTAGATAGAAAAGAATTTGTTCCTCGAGACTAAATGAAGAAGAGGGTGAAATGAGGGAACAAGAGAGGAATAAAAGGAAGACTGGGAGAAGAGGGAAGAAGAGGAAAGAAGAAGAAAGAAGAATGAGAGTGAAATAGAAAAGCAGAAACGAGTAACTAAAAAAGGGAAGCCATCGGTGAAGCTACGCTCGTTCGCCCGAAGAGCCACCACAGTGCCAGTTGGGACCGAAGATCGCTCCGAGCGATACTGCTGTGGCCCGGAGAGCGGCTGCTGTGGCCCGAGTAGATGGCTACTTTTCGCTCGGAGCGGAGGGGCAGCGCCGCTCGAGTAGCTCTCCGGTACCGCTCGGAGCGATGGTTTGCCTGAGTACTGAAAGGCATCGTACACGATGAAAACCGTATTTGGGTTTATGCGTTCATTCAGACTAGTGGGCCATGACAATGTCACTCAGAAAGTTTAGAGTTCCAAAACCGTGTCTGAGTGAAGATTCGCTCACCTCAAAAAGGCTTCCTGGGTTTGGGGGCCGGCCTTGGGGTCGATCCGTTGTTACAAAGAACAAAACTCCTGGGTTGCTGACGGCGGGCATGCCTTGACGTGTCGTAGGGCGCAATGCACACGCCAGTCGATTTCGAATTCGACATCGATCGAAAGCAGCTGGCAGCACTGGACGCAGCAGGTTGCTGAAAGGCGAGCAAAGAAAAGGAAAAATCGATCGCTCACCTGTACCGCGTCCCCGTTGAACTGCTTCCGACGCTGCGTCATGGAACGAATTGTAAAACTGTTCCTTGCGTTCTCCGCGCAACTATCCCAAGTTGACGTGGGCGCGAACTTCAAATTTGTTTTCAGTTTTCTTAAAATGGTTTTTTCTTTAGAAGTTGACGTTTTTGAGGGGTCCTTTTGCAACAGTTGGTCACTATAGAGATATAGCAACACGAAAACATCAAAAACTCAAACATGGTTTTCATCGTGTACTTGACTTACTTTGACTTAATCGGTTGGCTTTCGCCTGACGCGGTCATTCCGCATCTTCACCGAGGTGTGCCGCCCTAGTAGTCAGCCGTGTCCATTTTTCACGGTCTTCAGCCACAATTTGAACACATTCCATCCAGCTGTCACTATTCCATTTCCTGCGAAACGAAACATCGCGCCTGAACTGTCTTTCGATGCCGAGTGACTTTAAATCCTCTTTAACCACATCCGTCCAGAACTTTCGCCTACGCCCAGGTGGCCGTTTCCAGACAGGATTTGGAAGCATTTTTAAAGCGTGTTGTACGAGACGATCCGGCGTTCTTCTTAGTATATGCCCGAGCAGTCGAAGTCGACTTTCCATTGCTGCTTGAGATGGCGTTAGGAGATGCTGGCACCTCCCTCGTGTCAAGCGTTGATGTACTGCGTCGATTTCCTTGTAAAGGTCTTCGTTATGGCATACACGCGGCCAGAAATATCCAAGCAAACGCCTAAAAGCTTCCTCTCCGTGCAATCCAACCTTTCCATCTGCGTTTTCGGTGCTGCCCACGTCTCCGATCCGTACATCATGATAGGGCGAATAGCGGATAGGTAGACGCGCAACTTGACTTCCTTCGCGATGGTGGTAGACCACAAACACTTGGTTAGAGAATTGAATGCAGACGTAGCTTTCGCACATCGTTGTCGAATATCCGCTGCATAACTACCATCGTTCTTCAGCAAACAGCCCAAATAACAGAAATCGTCCACCAGTTCGATACGTTGTCCGTCCACACAAACTCCAGTTGAAGGCCTCTGAGAGACCCACATCTGCTTGCATTTGTCGGGACGAAGACGAAGTCCATAGGCTGCGGCATACTTCGAAACGAGGTTCACAATCCTTTGCAGTTTTGCGTTGTTTTCAGCGAATAACACAATGTCGTCGGCGTACTCCAGGTCGACAAGGGAGCGTCCTGATGGTGTTAGGATCACATCCGCAGGAAACTGTTCTGCAACTCTACGCATGATGTCATCAACGGCGAAGTTGAAAAGAAAAGGTCCTGCAACGGCTCCTTGCCTTACTCCTGTTTTCACCTCGAAAGCTGACGTAAATCCGACAGGTGTACGAACTGCTGCTGTTGTTCCTTTGTTCATGTCCTCGATTAACCGAACATACTTTTCCGCGACTCCATCTGCTCGCAGAGCATTGAGCAATCGATCACGATGAGGAGAGTCGAACGCGGCTTCAAAGTCCGAAAAAGCAAGCTGTAATGGCTTCGAAAACCGCTGCCACGATTCAATTACTCTTCTCACGACGAACACTTGGTCGATGGTCGATCTTCCAGGTCGAAAACCGGCTTGCTCATCTCTGGTCGTTCCTTCACGATGTTTGATAAGTCGCTCGAGAATGATACGTTCTAAAACCTTGTACATGACACGGAGTAAAGAGATTCCTCTGTAGTTCTTAGGATCCGTGACGGATAGCTTCTTGTGAAGAGGTACGATGATCGCATGTCTCCACGAATCGGGTATCCTTTCGCTCATCCATATGGCACGGATGGTGTTGGTCATTTCACGAATCCCAGACGGAGGAAGAGCTTTCAGCATTTCAGCAGTGATGTTGTCATCTCCAACTGCCTTTCCATTCTTCATTTTCCGGACACAATCCAAAACTTCAGACTCAGTCGGCGGTTCCTCACTGACATCGTAATGTGCTCTCTGAACATGCGGGAGCTCAGGTACTGATGGCGCTGGACGATTCAGTAGTGAACTGAAGTAATCCTTCCATATTGGCAGCGTCGCATCACCAACTGCAACTCCATTGGTAGTGTTCAAGACAGGAGAACATCTCTTCGTCTTCCCGCTATACTGTCGCAGCAACGTGTAGGCTTTCTTCGGATTCTTCTCCTCCCAAGCCTTCTCGAACTCCTTAGCTCTACACGTCCACTCTCGTTCGCGGTCACTTTGAAGCTGCCGACGCAACTTCCTCCTCAGACGCTTCTCCTCCACGAAGTTTGCTGCAGTTCGGAGAGCACATACTCTGTTGTAGGTAGATGTTGTTTCTTCTGAGACGTAGGCGAACTTCTTCTTAGGCTGTACAACCGGGAGTGCCTCTTTCGAAGCGTCCTGGATGCACTTGACAAAAGAATCCGCGTCGCAAAGTTTCTTCTTAGTCCGTACTCCGATGTGAATAGAATCGCGTTGTCGGAAATTCCTTCTGCACTCTTCATCTCTGAGACTTGACATGTCAATCCTCTGGAGAGGCTGAGCCCCTCGCTTCCTCTTATGAATCCTCGCAGTGAAGTTCAACAGAACAGGACGGTGATCCGAATCGAATGCGACATCCCACACAGCTCTAGATCTTCGAATGCCCGATACTGGAATATTCCTCGTCAGGACATAGTCAAGCTGTAGTTTCAAAGTTGTCATCTTCCGCTTCCGCTGCTCTTCTGGAGATAGCCGGGTTGGTCCCTGCCACGTAAGCTGATGGCGGCGATGATTCCTCTTGAATGTCGATGCAATAATCAGACCACTGCGTTCACAAAAGTCGACAAGGCGGTAGCCATTGTCCGATGTTTGCTCCACTGGGTAGAACCATTTACCGAGTACTTCGGATTCCTGATCAAGTCCCATCTTCGCATTTGCGTCAACCCCCACGACAACAGCATGTTGACAAGGTATCCTGGCCAGCAACGTATTGAGTTCCTCATAAAACGCATCCTTCGAATTGTCTTCGGCGGTTTCAGTGGGCGCATGAGCACTCACTATCCACAGATTGAATTCTCTGTGATCCCGCAGTCGTACGAATGCATTCCGGCACGACGTTGAGCCAAACTCCTTGACTATACCATTGAAATCCTTCCTTACAGCTATTGCACAGCCTACCACTCTCCTATCGTCAGCGTTACCGCAGTAGATGGTGTACTCTCCGACGCTGATGACGGGTCTATCCTTGAGGCGGGTTTTCTGCAAAGCAGCAAACGGTGCATGGAAATAGCTCAGAAGTCTGGATAGCGCAGTTTTTTGGATATCACTCGACAGCGATCGACAGTTCAGGGTGGCGAAATTGTGGCTTGTGGCCAAAGACTCCATGACTCCCTAGGTACGGATCCTAAGGTGTTATGGACCAGAGGCCTTAGTGTGCCGGACGGCGACACCTTTATGCAATGTGCGGGATACTTTCGCGATATAGTTGTGCACGCTATATCGCTCGAACGTTCCCTGTGTACACTCAAACGTCTGCTGGGTTCAGTAGAAGCAGGGGCACCAACGAGCAGGTACCAACAGACTTGTATACACACCCCCATAATGTCGCAAGTAACGTACTTCGTAAAGGCAAGTAACTTACTTTTATGTCACAACTAACTTTTTTTAGCAGACAAGTAACTTGCTTTTAGCATACAAGTAACCTACTTTTAGCATACAAGTAGCTTACTTCTAGCATACAAGTAACTTACTTCTAGCATACAAGTAACTTACTTTTATCATACAAGTAACTTACTTGGAGCATACAAGTAACTTACTTCTAGCATACAAGTAACTTACTTCTAGCATACAGCTTTAAGAGGCAGAAATGTTACCTCAAGGCAACATTTCTCTTCCTCCTGTGTTATTGTAGCTTGCTTTAGCCTTTTCAACTGAGCTGTTTCTAACCTTTTGTTACTTACATTCAGGTTCTCAAAACTTTGCAAGCGAACATGTAACTCAGCAATAAGTCAGTAAGAGCTTTCAGTAACATCAAAAACCTTAGCGGGAGAGAATTTTATGTATCAAACGCCGTAAATACACCAAAAATCATAAAAACGCAATGGAAATTATATACAACACGTATGTAATACTATAATATTAAACACAATATATTATACAACATGTTATGTACATACATACGATATTATCTACAACATACGCATATATACGGTATTTTATACAGCAGGTATACAATAATAGGTCTACTGGTAAATGGTGGAAGGAAAAAGCACGTCTTCGTGCTTTTCAACGGCATCCGGCATCAGCTAGGAGAGTTGAATTGGGCTCCGTCAGGACTCCTTAAAGGCAGTGTTCACGACAAATATCACTTCCGATATCTCCACGGTTTACAAAAGGTCTGGTGCCCTTTATAGCAAGGCATGCCTAAAAAGGACACGAAAGATGCGTTCTCGAGCCAAAATAGGCCCTCCCTTGCTTACGTTGATTTTTGAGCGTGGAGGAATTGACCGCTAGAAGGATAATACCTATCAGTGCCATGAAGCGATCAGCTCACTTATCAGCACTTCCTGCACTTGATCATTCCTGTAATCTGGGTCTTCATTTGTTCATTTCGAGGGGGCGGATCTGGGGCACCAGGCGTGTCTAGGGCACTAAAACGCTTGTTTGCAGCCGTTATTTTGCCGCTCCTGGTTCGTTTTCTACCGTTCTTCCGACACTAGGAGCCTAGGATCCTTCTCGCCCATCATTTCACAGTCAACGAGGATGATCATCGTGAACGCTGCCTTTAATATAATAATAACGCTATCGGAATCGCTTTGTTTTAAAAATGAAAATGCCTTACAAGGGAATTACCAGGCTGCCAGAACTACCCGTGAAACCAGGTTTTTCTGATCTACTACCTCGTGTGTAGTCATGGAAATCCTATCCTAGCTGCCGGAGTAATAGTAAAAGAAAAAGTTATAAGCGTAGAAGTTGCGAGCTCTGTAGGTTAAATAAAACTCATCATCCGTAAATTCTCTTGATCATTCAAATTATCATAAACTAGACTCATATTCGGGTTCAGCGCCAAAAATAACCACCCTGGGAGAAGTTTGGACAAAAAAGTTTCGAATTATTTTTTATTAGAATGACCTTTTTTATTTATAATTTATATTTACTCGGCCGGCTAAAATAGGGTTTTTACAAGTTCCCGAAAGGTGGTGTATTAGAAAACCATGGCCACATGTGTAGTTCTGGCGGCCAGGTCTGGTCACTCCCTGGTTAGAGAGAACTTTATCGGCATTCCGATTTCAGATATTGAAATGGCCGTTCCAATGAGGGATGTACGGGAATTTTTTAAAAGAAAATTTCGTTTGACAAGAAGCAGAAAATTCAGTTGAAAGTAAACAGAAAAAATCTCCAGAATGGGCAGAAAACAGACAATTTCTCAAAAACAAATAAACAGTGTTCAGCGTACAGTTATTGAGATTTTCACAGCATTAAACTTTTTACACATTCTTTTCTTTGCAAATGGTTTTTTTTGCACAATATCCGAAAGTCAACAATTGACAAAAGGAAGGGATGTAGACTTCCAAAAGAGGCAGATCATAAGCGCCGAATGCCCTCTAAACTCCCTTCTCCTGAGACAATAACATTCGATTATCTATCTTATCAGAAGCTCAATATGTGCAAGGAGTACATAGCCTTAGTCAAAGCAGAATTCCCTTTCCCCAGTTTACATATTTTGCTGTTAATTTCCAGATAATTGCTGGGTTGAACACTGTACTACTCCTGAATGACCTAGAGTTACGCGCGTACCTTGCGGGTGTGCCGTGTGAGTATAAATGCCCTAGCACGCCGCTCGCTCCATCATGGCTGGTTCACTCGGAACTCTATGGCAGTTTCAATCAACTACATCACCGCCCCATCATCATTTTCATTGCACGTCATCTTGTTCAAATTCTGAATCATCCTGCGCTGAAATCAGCTAAAACACGAACATAGAAATTGCGTGAACGGCAAAGTTGGGGCAAAACTTTACCCCTTTCAACCAAAGCGGTGACACTGAAGTTATTCTCAGTTTCTGACCAGATATAGAAAGTAATCGTACTCGAACGCCGGGAGAGTGCGGGTACGAAAAGCGGGCGCTACGTAATATTAAAGCGCAATATTGCCAATATACAAAAAATTTGGGTGTTCGCGTTATTAATGTATGGCATGCCTTCTGAAGCAGCTGACAAATGATTTCCGCCTTCGCGATGGACCACGTTTGCTGCTCCGTGATCTTAATTTCTTCTAACCGACATGGGTAATACTGAATACATAGGACGGTGAATAGAGAAAGTAATTTTCTATGAACGAGAAAGTAATAGGACTAGAACGTTTGTTAGACTAAACGAATGGAGGTAGACCTACCTTTGTATGCTGACTTCTTCAGAGAGGACGGCAAACACACGGCGAGAGCAGCTACTTGGACGTTCCTGGGTCTCCTCTCAAAACAATTCTGATCTGGAAAATTTCTCGGAGTACACTTAAAGGCATCGTTCACGATGGATTTCGTTGTCGAGTTTTCCATATATAATGAGAGCTATAGTTCCCTATATAACAGCTACGTTGAAAAAACCGCGAAAAATCAACTGAAAACCCCTTTTTTAGACCCAAAATATCTCAATCGACTTTTGACAAAGGAAGAGTCTATCGTTAGAGATAGCTGTTTTGACCTATGATATCACGATCAAATGAAGTTTATCTTTCTTTCAAGTGATTTGCTGAGAAGGAAAGGTTAATCGATTTGTGAAGAAAAGTCATTCTTCACGTAATCATTTGGTATATTCCATCAACTTCCCCTCAGTTGCACTGTATCAAATATTGAAAATTTACTTATATGATGGCTGACAGCAAATTGTGTCAGATGACTGACGGAGGGCCGGCCTCTTTTGACGGAATTTGAGACATTCAACCTCATTTTTCTTCACAATAAGGCGTTTTCAACCGGACAAACTCTTCCTACGTTCTTAGGTGGGCCAAGAGAATCATTTGAACCAAAAAAACGGTGAGTGGTTTTCAGCGCGTACGATGCCTTTAACATTGGCACATGAGAAAACCACTACAATATGTATGGTTTCCGTTATCATTTTAGTCTGACACATGGACTAGGCGGCTGACTGTGCGGGGTTGGCGGCCTCACTGGAGAATGTGGTTTCGATTCGTGCGGAGTGATCTACCGTCGCAGCCCCGTCCATTCATCAGACTAAAGTTATTGTGCGAACTCTACCACATTTATGAGCTCGTTCCGTTAGCCTTTTCGTCGTCTTCAGACTCAGAAAATTATTCAGTATAGAGCAGCTTCGTCTAGCATACAACCGAAGGGTATTTGGAGAAAAAACCCAATTTGCATTAAATAGACAATCCAAGTGTAAATTTGGGACAGCCAAGAGTCCGTTTTTGCTCCGTATCTTAATCCACGAGACTATTATAGGCTTGTAACACGAGAAATAGGTCGTTTTCGAGTTTCTGTAAAACTAGAATGGGTGTAATGTCAGGCCAACATACTAGGAAACGCTTACAACTCTATCCGGAAAAACCTGCGCCCCCTCCCAAAAGCAACCAAAAAAAAGTAGGTTGGTGCGAAAATCCTCCAGCAACAAAATACTTACCGTCTTTCCCTTTATGCACGATGGCATAATACATTTACAAGAAAACCACAGCATTACCAACCAGGAAACTCTTGCAGTTTTATGATCTGCTTATGCTGGAAAATCAGTCGTTTGTGATTGTGCGGGAACCACATAGCTTCAGAACCATTCGCACAGGGATAGTTAAACAAATTGTAGAGCCTGAAACTGGAACTGATCGAACATATACCGACGGACGGAAAAGCGATAGGAACCAAACCTAAAGGCAGAGTTAGCGATAAAAACGACTTTTGAGGTCTCTTGGTGAGAATGTAGATTAGGCTATCACAAAAGTAAAAGTAAGTGAAAAAACCCGGAAATTCGCGGGAAAAACGCTCAAAAACAAAGTGTAACGGCAAATCACCGGTGTCGGCCGGCCCCCTAATTAACGCGATTTTCATTAATGCTTGCTTATCCGCCATTTATTTTGCTGTTCAAGCAATCAGTACTCTCCAGAAATGTTCAGAAATTACTTTAGAAGCAGAATAAAAGTTGACAAAACAGGCTTTTACCCAAATCTCGATATTTGGGGGCGGGAGGACACCAAGCCATAACTTTCTCCTGAGCGTTTTTCCTCCAATTTTTTACTTATTTTCACTTTTGTGATGGCCAGATCTACCATTCTACAGTCATAACTCAACAACCGATTTTATCGAGAACCCTGCCTTTAAGCGGTATGATCGAGTAGACGTGGAAGCTAATCATGTTGCTGCTTCTATCTTTCTCTCGATCACGCGTCTTCGTCATACATTTGATCTGGTAAAAAAATTACTCCATTACCACACAAGACAACGACTACAAAGCAGAGGGAACCAACCTTCACAACATGACCTCAGCAATATGTTTGATGCACAACTGGATTGAGTCGCAGCTCGACCTCTGCTTCATTAGGCACTGTTGTAGTAGATCCATTCATAAGCTCTCAGGTGTTCAATCGTACCAGACTTTTAAAAAAAACATGATGGAGCACACATAAGGAAATATATCTTTAGCGCACAGGGACTTACAGGAGTCTTTGAGATTCCAGGAGTCAGGTGTTCTTATGAATTCGAAATTATGGACATCGCGTGTTCCTCAGCAAGAAAGGCGATGAACATTTCACACTCTCTGCTATCAGAAGTTCCGCAAGGAAAAACACTATCTGGCATCCTTAGATGGGCCGGTTTCATAAGGGTCTTCTGTAATCATGCCGCCTTCGGTTCTGTTGGCATCCCATTGCGACCTCAACTTGATGATGTGGCGTCAGATATCCTCAGATGGCTCGATTTCCTCCACGAGTCCCTTGGAACTTATGTCGACCTCGTTCATCCTAGCCCCGCACTGTGATTCAAACTTGATGAATCCTCATTAGACGGTCAACAACACATGTCATATTTGTAAAACTGAAAGTCAACAACACATGTAATACGAAAACAAGGATTAGAAGCTAGAAATAGCGTAATAAGCACTTGCGAAGGTGGTCAAAAGTGAGAGCGGAAAGGGCAATATTACAGATACAAGGTGCACACCCACGCTGCTTCGCGGCGGACTTGTAAGCGTGCTTTAGTATCTATGGATTATTAGTGTCTCGCTCTGGTAAACAGACTTTGAGGCACAGTGCGACATCAGGAGTAAAATTTGATTTTATAGCCCGCTCACCGTGAATAGCAACCCTGCCAAGCGCGAGATCTGAATTCGCTATAATAAGTGAGAAACTTCAGGGAAGAAGTCGGCCCCGCCACAAAAGCCTAACTGCGCACACCGCCCCGGAAAGGGAACCAATAGCTCTGCCATTGTACATTTTGCTTTTGAGCATCGCCACACAAACTGACTCTTCCAATTGCGAAAATTCTGGTTACCTTTTTGGGGTCGAAACGCTTGATTATGCTTTTAGGGTGTTGTGAGCGGGGCCGACTTTTTCCGTGTAGTTTCTCACTTATTTGATCGAATTGATATCTCGAGCTTGGAAGGATTGTTATACACGGTGGGCGGAGTATAATATCAATAATAATAACACACAATTAAGAAAACACTCTGAGCTCAATGTACCCTACTAATAACGACAATACTTCGAGGCTTCCTTCGGGCGCTTCCAATTATCCAAAGTCGTTAACACAATTGGTTCTCTCGTTCCGTCTTTTCTGATAAAGCTTCCTTTTGACCTTATTTAGTCCCCCTATTTGTGTCGTAATCCAATCTTTCTGCAGCTCTATCTGAAGCAATGTGATATGAGCCATTTTGAAAGTGTTGGGAAAATCAGTTGAGGACTACACGAAAATGTACCACGACCGCAGCCTTAAGAAGCTCAGAGCGGAAAAAACACTCCCTAGGATCTGATGCCTTCTCATAATTTTTGAGGAGGCCTCTGAGACTGAACTGGACGTCCGTTTTCTTGGCCTCGGTCTGAAATTTGAACTTGAGGATCACGCAGAAGAGAATATGCATTCAAAGTATTGCCAAGATTTCTGCTTTGCTGAGATTCTTGATCGAATTAATATTTACCGAACGCCCAACAGCATCTCATTACCCGACCTAACCACCGGCAGTTGCCTGATTTTGACAGAGGAGAAAGGTGCAATATAGCAACACTTACAGGCTTTGCGTTTTTTTTTCTTTTAGACGCCAAAAGCGACGATTTAGCAGTACGCAATCGAGAACTCATCTTGGAGATTATTTCTCTAGTATCACTGAAGTACCTTCAAGAACAGTGAACAACACATAACACATACGAAAATGAGAAACGCAAGATAGGGGTGAGGTAACAAGCGTTTAGGTAACAGAACGCAATAAAACAAACGCAAATACCCATTATGCAACCGAATTACCCGTCATAACAGCAAAAAAAAACAAAATAACATGACAAACGTAACGTTATACAAAATAACTCGGCGAAGTATACAAAATACATGACAAAATACAAAAACTATACAATACGAAATCGCGCGATTGCGGCAATCGCTCCAGCCGCGAAGCGGCTGGAGAGGTTCGGTTTTGCCTACACCTTGTAATAACTTGGAATTTTATATAGTACCTAATAGAACCTTTAAAACGATTTTCCTGGAGATTTCCTTCTGTATATACGTGAGAGGGTCCAGGAGACACATGCAAACAAAGTTTGAGTGAAATCGGTTCATAACTAACAAAGTTACGCGCCCGAAAGCTTATGAAAATTTTATGGTGTGCGCCGTAGGCCGTCACGCTCGTGGAAACAACACAGAGTATCCGACGACGTCATCAGGACGTCGTAGAAAGTCCATAGGGCATCTGATGACGTCATCAGGATGTCATGGAAAGTCCATATGGCATCTGATGACGTCATGAAGACGTCGTGGAAAGTACACGGGGCATCTGATGACGTCACCAGAATGTTATGAGAAGTCCATAAGGCACCTGATGACGTCATCAAGACGTCGTGGAAAGTACACAGGGCATCTGATGTCGTCATCAGGATGTTATGGAAAGTCTATAGGGCTCTGATGACGTCATCAAGACGTCGTGGAAAGTACACAGGGCATCTGATGACGCCATCAGGACGTCGCGGAAAGTACACAGGGCATCTGATGACGTCATCAAGACGTCGTGGAAAGTCATCAACACACACAAGCACACGCACACACACACGCACACGCAAACACGCACACACGCACACACGCTTACACGCACACACGCGCACACGCTTACACGCACACGCACACACACGCACACGCGCGCACGCACACACCTTTATGGCAATCTGACCTCCATACCGGGCCAATGTCAAGGCGGTGTGGAGGCGCTCCCGCAAAAAAAAATTAAAAAATCTCTCAATGTGCACGCCAGCACCTCCCTGTCCACCTAAATTAGTCACATAAAGTCACCATCCATCTAGCCGCAATACGTTTCGAGCATTCACTGTCGAATTCAGATTTGGTCTCCGATCGGAATAGCAAATCACCCTCGACCCCGATCAGCCCGAAGAATGGCTAGGCACACGGGGAGTCGAGATTCACTGAGATCATGAACACGTTCGACACGTATGCACAGGATGGCAAGTGAGTTCGCCTTCAGGAGGCACTCAACACCTTAAGTAAAAAACTGAAAATAAAAGACTGAAGGATCGAAAAAGCTGATGGAACTTCCCTCTTCCTCGCACTCCTGCATCCTTTTCCAGTAATTCACATGCAACCCAATAACTGCTGCAGACCCGCCTGTTCTTGTCCATTGCAAAGGCTGGACAATGAACCCTGTGACTCTGATTTAAAATACGATCCCTTTGTGGATAACAGTATCCAAACTAACAGTATTTTTCTACAACGTATCCATTTAGTGCGTTTGAAAGATGACGACCCAGTACGAATGATTGTGCCCTTCCATCTTGAGCCGCTCAAAGGGTATCTGAAAAATTAAATGGCAATTTCAACTTCGGAGAGAGAACGAAAATAACTCCTTGCATTTAAATGCCATCACGACTTCGTCGATTCGGCGCCGAATTGACGAATTGTTGATCTTGCGTTTTTGAAACGGCGTGGAAGCAGTGACTGACTCATTGTTATGCTGATGTGTAAACGACTGCCTGATTAGAACAATAATCCAAAACATATAACACAAACGTTGTGAGCGATTTCGGCTGGTAGATACGATGTTACCGTGCAAGTCAGCATTTAGAAGAAAAAACGCTACCTTTAAAAACAAGATAAACATTTACAGAACGAAATTATATCAACAATCATGAACCAAACACAAGGTACCCTCCATTCACATGAGATCGTTAAACGACAGAAAACACGTAACAAGGTAATGAACACACTAATATTATAAAATTCGAAATCCTAATCTCGAGCGATGTATGAGCAAATTCAATAAAATGACAGAATGATAACGCCTGATTTTGAGTCAGGTATACAGCAGCAGCAGATAGACCTATACGTTCACAACGAATGAAATAGAGACAAAAAAAATAGAAAATTTCATACTTTGTAAATATGAATTCAGACTTTGGTTCTAGGCGTTGTATCGTTCATCACTGGATGAGGGATCGCCGCGACGCTGCTTGGCGGGAAAAATTGCGCGCGGGAAAACGAAGGGAGAGTGGCTATTGATCGCGCAATTTTTCCCGCCAAGCAGCGTCGCGGCGATCACACATCCAGTGATGGACGATAATAGAGCATATGTTTTCCAAATTAAGAACGAGTTTGTAGTTTCTATGATGCTACAAAACCTCTGTCATATTATTGGAGAGCCTCAACAAGAAGAATCGTCACACCATTCGAAAAACCACCGGTGGAGGTGGAGAAACCATTGGCAAATGGAGACGATCCTCCTCTATCTAGCGCGTATCTCTTCAGGCTCCACTTGCGGTTAGCTCCCGTAGAGGAAGATTTATGATTACTGATGGTATACCCCTCTTAATCGAAGGCTCACAAACGGACAAGGGAAGTCCGAAGGGACACCTTTGGTGCAGAAATTTCATAACAAGCCTAACAGTACTCAAAACTGGAATATAGAAAAAAGTTTGGAAGGGAAATGACAACAAAACACAAGGGGGAAACGACAGCACGGGGTCATTCGTGGAAATGAAAACGACGCAGGGGGCTGGCTGATCCACCATTGGCCATCGTGGCTAGCTCCAAATAGTTATCGTCAATCACTGGATGAGGGATCGCCGCGACGCTGCTTGGCGGGAAAAATTCCGCGATCAATGCCACTCCCCCTTCGTTTTCCCGCCCGCAATTTTTCCCGCCAAGCAGCGTCGCGGCGATCCCTCATCCAGTGATGGACGATAAGTTGAAACGTGTCAATACCTGACATCCTGACCTCATTCTCAAAAATCGATCGGCCCAGTGGTCTTTTCGGACTCCCATTTATTGCATTGATTTTCTTCCATGAAAATATTACATTTTCTTTCCATTCAACTTTGAATGACGTTCTCATAAATGTATTGGGTGGGGAAAAGACTGATTGCCGCACTTTGTGCAACAGTTGAGAAATCGATATTATTGATCAGTAATATTCGATATGTCTTGATGAGTAAACTTCCCAAACAAATGCCTCACAACCACCAACAGTCAACGCTCATCGCGGCATTTTGTGCAATCGATGCAATTTATTGGAAATAATCGTTAATGTACCGTCCATCACTGGATGAGGGATCGCCGCGACGCTGCTTGGCGGGAAAAATTGCGCGCGGGAAAACGAAGAGAGAGTGGCTATTGATGGCGCAATTTTTCCCACCAAGCAGCGTCGCTTCGATCCCTCATCCAATGATGGACGATATGGTGAGTGAAATTCCCTAACTAATAGACCCACACCCATCAACAATTACCACTCCTTGCCGCATTTCGTCCAATCAGCGTGAAAATCGATATTATTGGTTATCGATCGATGACGTGTCATGAGTACGAATTCTGACAAGTTCAGTAATTACCCGAATGACCTGTTTTAATTGACATCAGATCAACCCACGCAACCTGGTCTCCACAGCCGTAGCATGCCAACGAAATTTCGTGCTCCATGGCTAACTTAGTATGTAAACCCAAAAATTTTAGGTACCCTTCACATATTCAAAAATGAGCTACCTAAGGCCTATGGTATACTTTGTCGCTGTAATGAGCGACAGGCATGCAATCTAACACAAATCGTGGCGGGACTCGCATCGGAGCAACGGCAACGGTCGTCGTAGGAACAGATGTCGCGTTTGGGTCACAGCGACGTGTCGCGGAGGGCTGACATACTGCAAATGTGCCATAGCTTGTCGCTACCACTGTTGCTGTCGCTGTGCAGTGCACTGCGACAGCGACAGATTTAGAGGACGGGAGGCGGTCGCTGTCGCTGTGCAGAGCGACGCGACCGTGTGTCGCAAAAGTATACCATACCCCTAATCATTCTTGGGGGGTTATACAACTTTTTACGCTCTTTTCAATGCAACTTGAGGCTGAAATCTATGGAAGGATTGTGCTATCCCTGAGCCTCATAGATTTTCACATTGTGTGCAGATACAATGGAGGCTGCAAAAGTTTATTGGCAGTTTCAAAAGTCTCAAAAGGGACTGAAACTTCCGAAATTTCTTGAAACTCCGCTTCGTAGGTGAGCTTTCGGCGCGTAGCGCCTTTTTCAAACTCCGTTCACTTCTTATATTCCTCTGGGTCCCCTTTCCTCATCTCAACTTCTCTGCAAAAAAAATCTTTCATGTTTCAAGCTTCTAGTCCAACACCTTTTCTATCTTCTCGTTCCGTTGGTGTGTTCTATTCTTTTGGCGCCCCTTCCTGCACCTCACCATTATTTTTGAACTTTTTCTTCGAAAAATGTGGAAAATTTCCCATTTAGTACTCTATTCTCTGTCCCAACTCCGTGTCTGTCTCCTCGTTCCTATTATGTTTCCTACCTTTCCTAAGCCCTTTTCTTCACCTCACCAATTTTCCGACTTTTCCCTCAGGGAGATCTTTACATCGTTCTCAATCTTTGGTCCAATTCTAGACACTCTCCCAGACTCAATCGTTCAGAGGTGGAACTGTGAGTGCCTCAATTACTCATCTGCTGATATTGCGTGGAGAGAATTTTATGATAAAGCAAATACTGCGATGTATAATGAATTTGTCTGTCTCCACAGCCTCGAAGAGCTGGTGGGATCGACCGAAAACGAGGATGACTAAATGTTTAAAATTGATTCCCTATTTCCTTGTCAATAATACAATCGTAAATGCCCCTTTTTCCCAACTGGTAACTGACAGAATAGTGGTCACCCGACTCAACGTACACGCAACTAAGGAGCTGCAGAAGTGAGCGGCTTAACTCAGTCACTGATCGTGGGGTATTAGGTTGATGCAGAAGTTTCCGGACTTTTCACGACTTTGAATAAAAAGCATTTATTTCAAAAACAAACAAGGCTCACCCTACAAAATAATTTCCATCACATTCAAGGATCCTTCGCCACCGATTGAGAAGATCATGAATTCCCGACGCGTAGTACTCTGGCTGTTTCGAGTCGAAGTTTTCTTCCAAGGTCAATTTGACTTCGTCATCGTTAGTAAGCTGTTTTCCATCCAGGAAGTCTCGCATCGAGCGGAGAAGATGGTAGTCGGAAGCAGCAAAATTTGGGCTATATGGAGGGTGAGGAAGAACTTCCCAGCTCAGGTCCAGCAGTTCCTGTTCGTCTTCTTCACGACAATGCTCGGCCACACATATCTTGGGTAACCCGTTGGAAACTGCTGGACTTGGGCTGGGAAGTTCTTTCTGACCTCCATATAGCATAGAACTTGCCCTTCCGACTAACATCCGTTCCGCTCGATGCAGCACTTCCTGTATGGAAAACAGTTTACTAACGATGACGAAGTCAAAATGACCTTGGAAGAATACTTCGACTCGAAACAGCCAGAGTTCTACGCGTCGGGAATTCCTGATCTGCCCATTCGGTGACGAACGATCCTACAATGTGATGGAAATTATTTTGTAGGGTGAGCCTCGTTTGTTTTGAAATAAATGATTTTTTTTCAAAGTCGTGAAAAGTTCAGAAACTTTTGCATCAACCGAATAGGATCTGCGTCAAGTGTGAACATATAAAAAATCAATCCGAAGTGGATTATAGAGCATTTGAGCAAGGTGTCAAGGTCATAATTCTACAAATGTCAGAGAGTGTAGCACACCCTGCTGCCAAGATGTTCCAGACAACGCTTTTAGAGTCCTATCCACTTTCCACGGCATCCTGTTTAACAATTTTCCAGGTTGCGGTGAATACTCCACTTGCGCTTATCACTCTTTACGCGGTGCACTCTGCACATGAAGCGCTACTCAGTTTCTACCACTCGGCGCACGCCCTCGCGAAGCGCTAACCATTTTTCACGACGTCCTGCTGACGTCATCTAAACGCCCATCGACTTTAAACGACGTCTTCACCTGAAGCCCTCCCTAATTAACGTGACGCCCTGCTGACATCATCTGATACCCTACCTATTTTCCATGACATCATTTGAGAGACTGCTCCTCTTCCACGAAGTCCTCGCCACGTCACCTAAAGCCGCACCTACTTTCCATGACGTCCTGCTGACGTCATTTGAAGGTCGATTTATTTTTTCTGGGACCTCTGATGATTTATCGATTTTAACTATGGTCAGGAAGTGTTTTTAAAATTTGTAACGAAATCCAAAATTAACGTGTTAACGCATTAACGGTCTAATGCGGTTTTTTCCCAAAAATTAACGATTAACGCTTAACGAAAAAAAAGGAAAAAGCCGCACTTGCTAACAATGGAACAAAAACACATTTGAATGCGACTTTCTCAGCAACGTTGGGAGTTTTTTAAAAAGGGTAAAGTGGGTTTTGTGCGCCGGTTCATCACTATGCATGGGACTTGGGTCTATTACCATGATCCTGAATCAAAAACAAGAGGCTTAAAGGCAGTGTTCACGATAATCTTCGATTTTGAGATTAATCGCTAAATCGATTGTTTGGCCACCGAGTAGAACCGAAATGACGAAGAAACAGAGAAAAACGCACCAGAAGGGCACGAAATCCTCAAGTATCAGCCCGCCTCTTAAGTATCAATGGAACTGTTCGTTGCGACAATGAAATTTTTTGTGGACCCGTCTTTTGCAATTCTCCATTCTGTGATGCTCCGTTCTTCCCTTCAGGCCCTAACTAATACTGTTTTGCATTGAATATTCTTCTATTCACGGTTGACCCAATTTTTTTACCGGGGACAACCACCGTGAACATGTTCATCCAATCGGACAACTAGTCCAGGCCATAGAATAATGTCACTGAAATACGACGAATTAGTGCGTTTCTCGCCGTTTCTTCGTGATTTTTGTAACACTTGGTTGCCAACGCATTGTTTTGAGTGGAAAACTTGGAAACGAGAATCATCGTGAACACTGCCTTTAAGAGTGGTGTGAACCTGGTTGTTGGGCTTCAAAACGAGTTCGTGTCCGGAATTCGACCACGAAGGTTATAGCATCATTTTTTTTTTGAATGCGAAAGGAATTTCGTTTGTAGATTACTTGCAAACTGGTAAAACAATTAATTCATTGCAACCTTCTGGACCAGTTTAAAGAAAAAAGCGTGAAAAAAGACCCGGGTTGCAGAAGAAAAAAATCTTTTTTTCACAATGCACCGCGTCACAAAAGCATTTTGACAATGGCTAGAATTCATGAATTAAAGTTCGAATTGTTGAAGCATCCACCGTATTCACCAGATTTGACCCAAAGCGACTTCCCTTTGTTTCCAGAACTCAAAAACTTTATGTGCGTCAAGCGTTTTTCATCAAATGAAAAGGTCGTAACGGCTGTTGAAGCGTATTTTTCAGACCTTCCGGATTCTCACTTCAGGGATGGGATCCACAGATTGGAGGATTCTTGTAGCAAATATATTAATGTTTGAGGAGATTATACTGATTAATAAAGTGTATTTTGAATAATAAAATTGTGTTTTTCTTATCGAACGACAAAACTTATTGAACAATCTGGTAATGAAGCAATCAATCTAGGAGCAGACGTATGCAACCGCAATTCCAAGCTTTAATTAATGAGCTCAAGAATAAAAATTACATGTATCATGAAATTTCAAAATACACGTCCACGCCCCTGTCAGAGGTGGTCGAAAAAACGCCTTGGCCAACCCGGTCGATACGTATAATACCATGAAGGTTGCAAAAAACACTCAGTGTGGCCAGGTGTGGCTTACGCGGTCAATATGTATGAATTATGTGAAACAATATCAAAGATACAATACCCACCCTCGAACTTCGCAAAAAGCGCGTTTTTTCCGCCCCTTCGTCATAACTGTGAAATTTGGGGTTTTGGAGGTAAGAAAGATATTTCCAGAACTGCCACATGGGCTACAAGACGGTGTTAAAATTTCAAAAATATCTTAAACTATACCTTAATTATAGGTATGTTGCTCTTTCTATAGCACGTTTTGACTCGTCAGGACGCTGTGCCGGCACTTTGCTTTTTTTGAGCAACATATCTATAATTGAGCTATAGTTCAGGGTATTGATTAAATTTTAACACCATTCCGTTTATCTTGATTGGACGATTCTAACAAAATCTTTCTAATCCCCGAAAGCTTAAATCTGACAGAGTTATTCTAAAGGGGCGAGAAAAACGCGAAAACGCGTTTTTTAACTGATTTGTAAAGTTCGTGGGTGGGTATCTAAAAAATTCGGGGGGTGGGAGTTCCCGAGGACACAGCAGAACTTCCCCCAAGTTGGGGGAGGCGAAGGGGACCTTTCCGACAGCAGAGTAGTAGGGGAATTTCTAACAGCAGGAGTTCTCTTGTTCCCTGACTACAGGTCTTTCCTCAACCTCCCGAACGCAGTTCTTCCCTCGACCTCCCAACTGCAGGTCTTCTCCCGAACTCCCGACTGCAAGTCTTCCTTCGACCACTTATCTGCAGGTCTTCCCTCGAACTCCCGACCGCAGGTCCTTCCCCCGACCTAACAACTGCAGCTCTTCTTGTTTCTGCCTCAACGACTGTGATTTCACGATTATGGTCATCATATCACCAGATTTATGGTCATCATATCACCATAATTATATAAATGACGAGATGTTTCCTCTATGAGTACTTCTTTGAAGCGTACAACGCTCCAAAAACCAAGACGGCTTACAAGATTTTGCGAGCACCTGGAACATTCTTTTCAATGCGTTCACGAAACGGAAAAAGTGAGAGTCTAACATAGACTAACCTGTATTGGATAAGGCTTGACTGGGCACTCCCAAAGAGTCGAACATAGGGCAGCACACAGACGAACATAGGGCACAATCTCGATAAACGCATCATGTGCTGCCACCAACCAATTTAGAAATCCAACCAAATTATGTCCATGTACCAAAACCATGTCTAGGACTCACAGAAGTCTTGCCACGTTCTACATTTACATAATTCAGGAAAAAGGTCGATGGAGAGCAGTTTCTTAGAAAAGTTCAGATGAAGGAGTTGTCGAAATCGGTCATTGCGGCACCCTTCGCCTAAATCTAGCATTCTGAAAATGAATATTTATGCGAAAACGCCGTTTCAAAAAAACTGGCATTAACACGTGGGAAAACCATGCTCTAGCAGATTGGACACATGCTTTTCGGCCAGGATTGTAGTAGGGGGAGCTCAAAGTAATCGCGATCATAGTCCACACAGTCTGCTGCGATGAAACTTTTTATGCTGCAAAAGTGCTATTACGAACGAGGGGGAAAGGCGCCTGGCCATCGCACTCGGTCACGCTCATTGATCCGCGCTGCTTAGACTCTTCTGATTTTAGAAGAAAAAGAAAACTCTGAATCGTTATTCAGAGTGCACACCTAAACTTCAGAATCGTTGAGGGTTGAAAACTGGGTGTGGTCGAATGCGATGCCGTAGTGTCGCCCACCCCTTCCGTTTACAATAGTTGCGTGGGTACATCTCTCCAGCGTTCAGTCCGCCACCTGCCAGTCGTGATGTGGCGCGTCATGTGCTTAAACTGATACAAGAATTCACCTTGATCTACCACTCTGGATTCGACTTCTTGCCAGCAAAGAAATCCTCACTTGTGATTTCGGTCATAAACTAAGCAGTGCTTGTCACGCACATGATCTAACATCGTTGAAATCACGAACACATTTTCAGGTACTCAGAGCGACTGCCGGCGAACCTCTTTGCCGAAAACGACGGCCGGCGCCCCACATTTCGAGGGTGCCGGCCTGCGGCGAACCATGCTGCATGCGACGCACACGCAACGCGGATATTTGCTCGCCCGTGAACCACAAAACACGACACGGCTGCTTCCACAACACGCCCGCTATCTTCAATTCGTTCGGATGGAAAGACAATTGATGGTCACGAATGATCACGTCGTAGCGTGCTCATCACGTGCACAGCCGGCATAAAAGGCGCCTTATCTCAGTCAAGAACTCATTCGGCATTCTATTGCTGGGCCTGGAAGGTGACTTTGAGTCACTCTCCGGAGGCTTGCATATTTTTGACCGCTGAGGGGATAGGGGTATCCCTACGGCTGGGGTTAGGGCGGCTTTCGCCGCGATATGCGGGGCAAGTTATTCCTCATCGCAGACTGCGGCGGAGATTACCACCTTGCGGCGGACTGAGGCGGGGCGTTTCTTTGCCGTGGACTCGGGGTGACATGCTTGAGGTAAATAATAATACAAATAATGATCGCGCTCCATCTGACAAAGGCCGGCGAGCCAAGCGCGGGCCATCCACGGAAAATGAGTCATCGAGATAAAGCTGGCCGGCGAACCAAAAGCGGGCGGCCGGAGGACGGAGACCGCGGGCCAGCTGGGAGAGGTTCGCAGGCCGTCACCCTGAGTACCTAAGTTGATCCACCGGTTTAGGTGCATATGGTGGAGTCCACCAAGAGTGTCTCATTTACTTATCAATGAGAAGCGGTCGATTGGAGATCAATGAACATGAAACTCGTTGCAGCACAACCGCTCTCGCTCGATCGGTATCGAGCGTGCCGGTATGGGATTCATGCACCCTGACCCCCAACCGACCGCTTCCTATTGATGAGTAAATGAGGCACTGTTGGTTGACTCCACTATACACGATTGAGTATCATCATCACCCCTGGTATCCACGCATTGTCATGTACGTTAACATCGGAAGGTGAGGACGACGAGACGTCCCCCTAGAGTTCTTATTTGAGAGTACGAGCTTTTGAGTACCGGTGCCTGGTGCGTTATCCAAGGAGAGGATAGCGAGACGTCCCCTTCCGGGAGGACGCCTTGCCCCTCTCCACTCGATCGAGTGATAACGACCAAATCAGGTCTATTCTCCTCGGGAAGTTTCCCTCCCCCCGACTGTCTGAGTACGCCGATCGGCGTAGCTAATCCGGTCGATAATCGCGAAAGAAATGAATGAGGTGGGATGCAAAAAATTCACAATGTGGCTGATTCGACCGATGCTCACATGATATAAAGTAAGAAGTGAATGATATCTTTGATATCGGGCCACATAATTCATAAAACCTAGCTTGCTTGGACCAGTCCGGGTGGAGTAAGCAGCGGAGCGGTCAATCATGGCAAAATATAACAGTGATATAGAGATTTTGACATGATAGGCACGATAAGCTTTGCTTCGGCCGACTGAAAATGAGGGAGCTAGGCTATACATATTGACCGTGTTAGCCATACCTGGCCACACCGGGCGTTTTTCGCAACCTCATATGTGCATGTATTTCATACGTATCGACCGACTGAGAATGAGGGAGCTAGGCTATACATATTGACCGTGTTAGCCATACCTGGCCACACCGGGCGTTTTTCGCAACCTCATATGTGCATGTATTTCATACGTATCGACCGACTGAAAATGAGGGAGCTAGGCTATACATATTGACCGTGTTAGCCATACCTGGCCACACCGGGCGTTTTTCGCAACCTCATATGTGCATGTATTTCATACGTATCGACCGGGTTGGCTATGGCGATTTTTTCAACGAACTCTGACAGGGGCCTAAGATAGGTGGAGATAAAGTCAGTACATGTATGGTTTTTATATTGTCCCTAGGAAACCGCGTTGTATGTATTATTACGCTACCTTCTAAGCGGAGGGGCTGTTTCTCCATTTCCACCATTTTTTCTCGGAGACAACCGTTCAGCTCTTATGATAAAGCTATAATAGCAGCGTCGCGTCTTCCCCACATTCAGATCTTGACGATATACCGTCAGTCTCCGGTGGGGGAGGGGGGACCGCGATGCTGTTACTGTGCTTCTCTTGGCCCAATTCCGGTCCGCAATTGCGTCTCGACACGCTTTGCGGCCGCGCGCTTTTGAGTCGGAAGAGTTTCCAGCGCCGCAGCCGCCGATCTGTTTATTCTAGATGGGTTTTGGAAGCCGGAAACTAAATCAAATTGGAGAAAACTATAAAAAAGCCACATCGAGTCGACTTTGGCGCTGGAAACTCGACTTACTCGAGCGTGTGCGACCGCAAAGCGTGACGAGACGCAATTGCGGACCGGAATTTGGCCCAGAGAAGCACAGTTTAGTTCGGGTAACCAGAAAAGGGATAGCTGCGGACACCTCAGCAGACTGCGTTGCGTCGTGTGCACCCACAAGAAATGTTGTGATCGATTGGCGCACGCGACAGGTGCGCGGCCTGCTGAGTGGTCCGCAGCTATCCCTATCGCGGATACGCCTACCATATCATAGCTTTATCATAGAAGTCGAGCGGTTGTTTTGAGGAAACACTATGGTAGAAATGGAGAAGCAACTACTCCGCTTCCAAGATAGCGTGATAATAGCTGCAACGCGGCTTTCTAGGGATAAGATACAAACCACACGTAAAGCCTAGCTTGCTCATAGTCAGATGATTCCGGGTGTAGCGAAAATCGAAGAAGCCGGTCGTGATAAAATAAACCAATGATAGGGTAATTTTGACATGATAAACCTGATAAGCCCTGCTTCGACGAGCTCAGAAGCCGGAAGATAGGCTATATGTAGGAATGTTTTAAAAATTTTCTGTTTTCTGATTTCCGACCATCTTGGCCTTTCTGTTTTCTGACAAACTCAATTTCCTGTTCCCCAGAAAATTTTTGAGCATTTCCGCAGCTTTCAAACAAATTTCAACTGTGGTGCACCTGCCAAGACTGGTTTTTATGAACCGTGAATAGTCGTGTACAACAGGATAGCCACTGTGATTACTCCTTGTTTATTGGTTCGGCGGTGAATCCCATTTCCAGGGTCCGTATTCATGAACGGTTTACGAGAGGGATAAGGGTTTCCTTTTTTCGCTGTGAAATTTATTTCCGTACATCGCGTGCGTTTGCGCGCTTATGCTGCCTCTCGTTCTCTGCAACACTTTCTCGCTATCTCTCCCCTCTTCGCACAAGCGCGCGAAGGAACACAGTAAATTTGACTCCGAAACAGAGTGTAAGTGTACTCGGAACATAGCTTCGTTGGGTGGAGCCATGTACTCCACCAACCTTCATCCCCGGGCAGGTGAAGTGGGGAGCCTTCACCGTTCGGAAAATCGGTGACAGCCGGCGAACCGCCCCGAAAAAGAATGAAAAAGACCCAACACTCATGCAAGTCATTTTCAAGATTGTGTGGGTGTCACTCCCGGCTTTTCGGCCATAACTTTTTTGTGCTTGGATATAGACCTTTGGTAATGGTTGTTTTTGGAATTCCCATGAAACTCTGCATCGAATAGCGTTTTCAGTTTCAAAAAATACGTTCCCCTTCTACCAGCCGTATTCAGTATATAAAGTGCTTTTTTTTCGCCTGAAGTTATCAGTTTTTTGTCCATAACTTTTTTGTGCTTGGAGATAGACCTTTGGTGAAAATTGTTTTTAAAATCTCGATAGAATTTTGCGTCGACTGGTGTGGGAAAATATTTTCTCGATCCTTCAGCCTAATTCATTTTACGAAACACCGGTTTTTTCGCCAATAACTCTTTAACCGTTGAAGATAGGGTTATGGTGAAGGTTGTTTTTGAAATCTAAGTAAAATTCTGCGTCGAATCGCTCCAGCCGCGAAGCGGCTGGAGAGGTTTGGTTTTGCCTGGCACTTGTGATCACTTAGATTTTTAATATATTGGGTTCCTAACTTTGCTTGCCCCATAAGCCAGCCAGGTCGGTGGAGCCGAGCTCCATAGTTATCTCCATAGGGTGCTCTCGCCTCTATGGCTTGAATGAGAGACGCAGAGTTCTCCTGGAGCCTACAACGGGGCTCGGCTCCACCGACCTGGCTGACTTATGGGGCAAGTAAAGTTAGGAACCCAATAGATCATTCGACGCAAAATTTTACGTTGATTTTAAATACAACCTTCACCAGAGCCCTATCTTCAACGGTTGAAGAGTTATAGGCGAAAAACCGGTGCTTCGTAAAATGAATTAGGCTGAAGGATCGAGAAAGTATTTTTCCAAACTTGAAACACTAGTCGACGAAGAATTCCATCGAGATTTCAAAAACAACCTTCACCAGAAGTCTATCTCCAACCACAAAAAAGTTATGGACAAAAAACCGATAATTTCAGGCGAAAAAAATGCACTTTATAAACTGAAATCGGCTGGTAGAGGGGGAACGTATTTTTTGAAACTGAAAACGCTATTCGATGCAGAATTTCATGGAGATTCCATTCCGAAAACAATGTACACCAAAGGGCTATCTTTTAGGTGAAAAAGTTATGGACGAAAAACTAATTGCTTTTGGTGAAAGAAGCGTTACTTCATAAATTGAAGTCGGCTGAGATACTGGAATCGTATTTTTCTCAACATTTCCTTGGAGACTTTGGAGCTGCTTAGTTCAAACATTCGTCTTAAAGGGCAAAAATTTTATGAGCGAAGAACGGGTAGTTTTTCAAAAATCGTTTGGAACTTTTTTCCGAAAAAATTTTGACTCCAAGACAGGTCAAAGGAAATTTTTCATGACCTAGGCAGATCACTTCATTAACAACAGTGATATTGTTAAGGAAGTCATCGAACGAAAAAAACGTTTCAAAATTAATGATTTAAAAGAAAAATATACTGAATGCGAAAAAGAGGATTGAGAAAACGTCAAATTTTGAAGTTGCAAGTCTATGGGGAACCTTCACCATTCCCCACTCAGGTATCCTAAACAACCATCACCTCTCGAACCGCTGTCTCCACCCCAACGAACCTATGACTCGGGATCTCTGCATTAGCTGTGTTCCATGATTAGATCTCGCTCCACCACGGACAAGCTCAGGCTACGGCGCGAAGTGTGATACAGCTCAACTTTGATCCGACCCACTTCTCAATCGGACAATTTGCTCAGCCCCCACTCCTGCCATGAAATTCGCATGTCTATCCTCATTTGTAACTGTCCACATGTGAAAACGTACCCGAAATTTCATATACGCAGCTTGAAGCCGAAGAGCGCTACATAAGGTGGGCGGAGCGTGTTTTTGCGCCTTGAGGGCAAACAGGTGCAGCTTCGGGCACGAAGACTACACTTGGAATCAGGCTACGGCGCGAGGTGTGACCCTCACTTCGTGATTTTTTGTAGTGAACGGATTATTTCCTGATGAAGACTACATTGATGCATCGATTGTATCAATTAATCCTATCAATGCAATAAATAAATGTTTTCCATGAAATTCTCTCATGCGACAATGACACCAAATGTTTGTTCAATGGCTGAACATTCATTAGTGCCCTGAGGACACATAAGTGCGGTTTCGGGCATAAAAACCACATTAGGTAATCGGCTGTTCAGATGTAAAAACGCACCCTAAATGTCATGAACGCAGCTTTAAGCCGAACAGCGCTACATAGATGGGGCGGAGCCTGTTTTCATGCCCGGAGGGCACGTAGGTGCGGTTTCTGGCATGAAAACCATTTTTAGTAATTGGCTATCCGGATGTGAAAACGCACCCAAAATTTCATAGCCACACAGCGAATACTCGACACCACTGCCGCTGACATATCAAGGAGCGCTTCGGCCACCACTTTACCTGAACTAGGCTCCTGCATGTCAGAATCATTAACGATGGCCATGCTACTGTCGTCTATTGTCTCGCATGCTTTATCACCAATTAATTGTGAGCTCTTTTGGTGTGTTCCTGCCTTGTTTTTACATCTTCATATCATGCCTCATTTGTTTTTTTTTTCGCAGTGGTTTCTCACTATTCAGTTTTTTTATCTCCTGTCTCATTTTGCTCTCTCCGTATCATCTCCATTTTATTTCGACCTCTTATTGTAATCTCATTTTGCCGTCTCTGTTTGCCGTCATTTGTTTATACTAACGGTATGGCTCTCAACCAGGGGTGTGCGGCAATTGCCGTTTGCCGGCGATTTTTGGGGTTTGCCGTTGCCTTTGCCGTTTGCCGAATTTGTCGTCTAAAACGGCAAATTTTCGGCAAAAATACGTTAAAACAACAGGATTTGCCCTCACCGCAGTTTCTGTGCTGGTCAGCGATTCGAAGCTGCTACAAATAATTAATTTAAGTAGTTCCAGCTCATGTAATGTATAATTTCACCCATTCAATCGGTAACTGATGAAATATCTTCACTGGGTAATCAGAGGAGTACATTCGAGTTCTAGGTTGTTCGGGAGCCTCTAAATGTCTTTTTTTTTAATAATCAAATTCTTAACCCCTTAAAAATGCCACAAGCCCTTTTTCGGAAGCACATCGATTACTGCAAGTTCTAAGATTACAAAACCGAGTGATATCAAAGTTGTAGCGTAAATGCAGCTTTTTTTTACATGTGAACCAGTTGAGAACCCGTGTAAATCGATCCGCTAATCCTGGAATGGTAAGCTAGTGGTATTAATTGGGAGAGAATGTTGACCAAATCTGCAAATTCTTTGTCTGGCTTTTTTAAAATTGAAAAATTTTTACAGCTTTACACAAGGTGTTGAGTTGATCGCGAAACGCTTGTCTCCGGGCGAGATATAACCACCATATCCCCTTTCCGGGGGAGCGCCTCATCGCGCTGCACCACCAAAGCCCCAGCACCGCTCTCACTCAACTGCTCGGTAAATCAAGAACGCTCCGACCAGTAATGCGGTCAGTAAAGGCAGTTTACACAAGGTGCTGAGTTGATCGCAAAACGCTTGGCTCCGGGCGAGATTGAACCAGCATATTCCCTTTCCGGGGGAGCGCCTTATCGCACTGCACCACCGAAGCCCCAGCGCCGCTCTCACTCAACTGCTCGGTAAATCTTCACCGAAGCAATCATCCTTTCACCCGCATAACGGGATGAAACAGGAATACCGTCAGAGACTATCTAACAGTCGTAGACCTGTCAAGATGATGCCCTAGTTAAGTCTTACACGATTTTTGGATGTTTTTTGCCGTAACTGCAGTTCAACGTCGCAGTGCACGTTAAGGTATGTTTACACAAGGTGCTGAGTTGATCGCAAAACGCTTGGCTCCGGGCGAGATTGAACCAGCATATTCCCTTTCCAGGGGCGCCTTATCGCACTGCACCACCGAAGCCCCAGCGCCGCTCTCACTCAACTGCTCGGTAAATCTTCACCGAAGCAATCATCCTTTCACCCGCATAACGGGATGAAACAGGAATACCGTCAGAGACTATCTAACAGTCGTAGACCTGTCAAGATGATGCCCTAGTTAAGTCTTACACGATTTTGGATGTTTTTGCCGTAACTGCAGTTCAACGTCGCAGTGCACGTTAAGGTATGTTTACACAAGGTGCTGAGTTGATCGCAAAACGCTTGGCTCCGGGCGAGATTGAACCAGCATATTCCCTTTCCGGGGGAGCGCCTTATCGCACTGCACCACCGAAGCCCCAGCGCCGCTCTCACTCAACTGCTCGGTAAATCTTCACCGAAGCAATCATCCTTTCACCCGCATAACGGGATGAAACAGGAATACCGTCAGAGACTATCTAACAGTCGTAGACCTGTCAAGATGATGCCCTAGTTAAGTCTTACACGATTTTTGGATGAGTTTTGGACGAGCAGTTGAGTGAGAGCGGCGCTGGGGCTTCGGTGGTGCAGTGCGATAAGGCGCTCCCCCGGAAAGGGAATATGCTGGTTCAATCTCGCCCGGAGCCAAGCGTTTTGCGATCAACTCAGCACCTTGTGTAAACATACCTTAACGTGCACTGCGACGTTGAACTGCAGTTACGGCAAAAAAAACATCCAAAAACCGTGTAAGACTTAACTAGGGCATCATCTTGACAGGTCTACGACTGTTAGATAGTCTCTGACGGTATTCCTGTTTCATCCCGTTATGCGGGTGAAAGGATGATTGCTTCGGTGAAGATTTACCGAGCAGTTGAGTGAGAGCGGCGCTGGGGCTTCGGTGGTGCAGTGCGATAAGGCGCTCCCCCGGAAAGGGAATATGCTGGTTCAATCTCGCCCGGAGCCAAGCGTTTTGCGATCAACTCAGCACCTTGTGTAAACATACCTTAACGTGCACTGCGACGTTGAACTGCAGTTACGGCAAAAAACATCCAAAAATCGTGTAAGACTTAACTAGGGCATCATCTTGACAGGTCTACGACTGTTAGATAGTCTCTGACGGTATTCCTGTTTCATCCCGTTATGCGGGTGAAAGGATGATTGCTTCGGTGAAGATTTACCGAGCAATTGAGTGAGAGCGGCGCTGGGGCTTCGGTGGTGCAGTGCGATAAGGCGCTCCCCCGGAAAGGGAATATGCTGGTTCAATCTCGCCCGGAGCCAAGCGTTTTGCGATCAACTCAGCACCTTGTGTAAACATACCTTAACGTGCACTGCGACGTTGAACTGCAGTTACGGCAAAAAACATCCTAAAATCGTGTAAGACTTAACTAGGGCATCATCTTGACAGGTCTACGACTGTTAGATAGTCTCTGACGGTATTCCTGTTTCATCCCGTTATGCGGGTGAAAGGATGATTGCTTCGGTGAAGATTTACCGAGCAGTTGAGTGAGAGCGGCGCTGGGGCTTCGGTGGTGCAGTGCGATAAGGCGCTCCCCCGGAAAGGGAATATGCTGGTTCAATCTCGCCCGGAGCCAAGCGTTTTGCGATCAACTCAGCACCTTGTGTAAACATACCTTAACGTGCACTGCGACGTTGAACTGCAGTTACGGCAAAAAACATCCAAAAATCGTGTAAGTAAAGGCAGTGTTCAATAAAATTTTCGGTTTCGAGATCACTAGCTGAAATGAAGGGTTTACTCTGTGACAGAGCTGAGTTTGCTAAGAACGGTATGGCTCTCGAAACCTCTCCCCAACCCTGATAGAAGGCCGTCTTGGTTCATGGATGGTCGAAGGTCCGACCCCTGTCCGTCTCTGTGATACATCACAACTCACGCCGAACCCTGGACAAGCTAGATTGAGATCAAGGCTGAGAAAATGTAGAGATTCCCAGTGCATTTACACTTACTCCGCCAGTTAATCGTTTATGAATACAAGCTCAAAAGGCACACGGGCTTTCTACACACCGAGGGAGGAGTTGTCCCATGTTTGCAGTTCGAAACGTCTCGCTACTCAATGCAAGCTAAGTGGTTCCGAGTGGAATTAGAGCCGCGAAGGTCGGAACAACAGAACAGAACGTCTTGGCAAGAAGCCCTGAAAGTAAGTAGCTGCACGGTTGAGCGCAGATAATGAGCTCTACCGTTAATTGCCCCACTCATAATTAGGCGTCAGATAAAGTGTAGTTGCACAGAGCGCACTCCCTACATTGCATATGACGCTTCACATTTGAAATTCAAAATTTTGCTATTTCTTCAGTTTTTTTTTTCAGTTTGTTCGATTGCCATTCCTCGTTTTATAGGATCATGTGTTTTCTCGGCATTCCTCCGCCGAAGTTGGAAAGAATTTCGTCCATTCTTTGCCAGAGCTCGATTTTTTCTTTCGTTGCAGCGCGACGCCTATTTTGAAAAATAGTAAATGATATGCTGATCAAAATTCAGGCGTCTACTTTTTTGGCAGGTTTTTTGAGAGATTGCGCCATTTTCTTCTAGGGGAAATCGAATTTTTTCTGTTATCGACTTTGTATGAAAAGTCCGGCTCAGTTGACTCTAAGCTCGACTCCACACCCTGAAGTTGATGCACAAAATACGCGTTTACCTACGATAATCTACGGCAAAACCTCCGTTTCATATTCATTCACGAGCGGGGTGAAGGCTTTATTCGACAGTGTCTTATTTACATGTATCATAGCACTGAGCATTCAATCATACGGCATGTACAACATCCAAGAACTGCAAACAAAACGAACACCGCATTACATTTAATACCAAATCTTGATGAAACTCCATTCGGCATTGAAAATGGGACTATTAGGAAAAATGGAAGCTAAGCCATAACAGATGACGGTCCTGGAGCAGAAAACGAATATCCTTACAGACCTGATGAGCACAACAGCTTAAACGAAAAGGAACACAACTTCAAATGGCTAACAACTAGATTCCCAGCCGTGGGCATCTGGGCAACACTGAACAAATTAGAACTGTTGAATCACAACAGAAATCGAAAAGACTTGATGTGTTTCAAAACAAATGAAACAACGTGATAATCTATGGTTACGCCTTGCCAAGTTTCGAGAATTGAAGAAGATACATATAAAGATTGGGGCGGACCTAATTAACCACATATGTATTAAAAATCAGATGAACCAGATCAATTACAAAGACGAAGGACAACATTCCGATATCAAGTTAGCGCAGCTAAGATCGGTCGAGTGAAATAGCGCCTTTGCGCGACATAGAATGCAAGGAGATTCAACAGAAGGAGAACTGGTACGCCATTTTTCTGTCGACAGTCATTCTGTAACGAAGTAAACCACACTGATTTCCACTTGAGATCCTTCAGTACAACCTGGAGCCCTGGTGTACACGTTGCTCCCGTCAGAGAGGTGCCCTGTTTCTGGAAAAACCTGAAAACCAACCCCAACGATATTGAGCACCCGGAAAATAATGGAATAGGAAGCGATGCTGTTGGCTCCAGGGAACGAAACTGTCTTAGCTGGATGATCCTGTGAAAACCTTGCCATGCCTTCCATAAAGTGTGTAAGCTGCTAACAGGCGACTTTGGAGGACTATGAAGCGGGGAAACACGGAGTAGGGCATCAAGCGGTCGTACCATGGAGTTTGAATAAAGGGTAGATAGATAGGTTTGCAGCTGATCACCGGAAGACTACAAAATTACTCCATAGAAATGTCAGGATCATAAAATCGATGTGGGCAGAGCCTACGTAACACCTGGGATATATTCACCGACGCAAAAACCAATCTACGGGCGGGCGACACAACGTCGAAAAGCCGGAATGGGGATTCGCCCCTTGCGAAATTCTATCCCACTCGTACGCGACGCACCGCCGCGTCGCATGGCGCTAAAGCGCCCTGCGCTCGTAATGGATACGAAACTCCATGTTTGTTCGTGTTCATGCATCACGATAAGAGCGAGGTGACATCGTCCATGCATAAGTACTAAGTGCAGTGACACGGTCACCCGTGAAGTGAATTTTGAACCCGGCCTGTTTAACATTTATTACGTGCGCGTTAGCACATGTGAATAACAAAACAAAAAAAGCGAATGGAAAAACATTACAACATAACCAACAGCAAAGAAAAAGAAAACTAGGCTCTACTAGAGCCAATAAACGGTTCCTGTTGCAAATACCGGTCAACCTGCCTTTTAAAAACATTGAAAGAACTAGGCACCAGGAGCCTTTTACTGAAGCGCAGATATTCCAATCCCCCTCGAATTGTGAAAACAAATTTCGCCTTACGCGAGTTCGAGGCTGAGAGAAGCTAAGTTTGAACCCCTGACCTCCAGTATTAGAACGCCTCAAGGTGAAGAATTCAGATAGTTTAAGACCCAACAGACCATTCAACATTAAATTGAGAATAAATCATTTCTTCTCCGACGGAGAGCAAGAGTGTCGAGCTGTAGCCTTTTGTTTCTCAGGTAACTCCTAGGAATGTTGGCATATGTGAATCCAAGTGGCCGAATGAAGACTTTCCTCGTAAAGCTGTTTTGTACCCTCTCCAACCTTTCTACAAACTGACGTTTATAGGGCCCAAAAACGCAAGTGCCTTACTCCAACATTGATCGAACATAAATTTTATAGGCCTTTATCAGCAATTTTGGATCTTTCGGTCTTATTGTTAGCGATTTAAATAGGAGAAAGATTCTCTGCTGCGCCTTACAAGGGACCACTTTGAACAAAAAATGGAGTTTTGAAAAACGGTCTTTGGAGAATTGTAGAGGGCGTAAAAACAAACAATTTAAGATTTTAAAATTTCACTCAGTCCTCACGGGTAGATCAAAAACCACCAAAACAATGGGTTGCGGTAGGTAATATGCCATTCAATGTACCCCAACCTGACGAAATCCGCTAAAAGACAGGAAACGGACCCCATATTCGTGTTCAGCGCCCCAAAATACCCCCTGGGGCTGAGTTTGGGCGAAAAAAAATTTCGACCTCTGAACCCCCAAAAATGGCCTTGAGCTTCTTACCTCATGGGGCTCCAAAGGTCGAGAAAAAGTTTAGGACTCAAACTTCGCTTTCGGAGGTTATTTAAAGTGCTCATAACGAATCTGATGTCAGTTTATCGATTTTCGACAGATTACGGTAGATTACGGTGGGTATACGGTATAGTTGTGCTTTTTGACTAAGCGGACCGAATGAATGAATGAATGAATGAATATATTCGACTTCAAAATTTTCAAATAAACGAATGAATGAATAAATTCGACTTCAAATTTTTCGAATAAACGAATGAATGAATATATTCGACTTTAATTTTTTCGAATAAACAAATGAATGAATATATTCGACTTCAAAATTTTCGAATGAACGAATGAATGAATATACTCGATTCTCTATTTCGAATGAATGAATATCGAAAATCGAATAATTTCGAATAAATGAATTAATTTAACTACGGGCCAACCGAATTCAGAGTTTTGCGACGCTACTGCTTTGGAGAGGCAGTTTTTAAGAATGGCATCGAAAGCTTTTGAACTGCTCAATATTTTCAATATTCCGCTCAGGCAGGGTTCATGACTGGCGGCACGCAAAATCGATACGCATCGTTTCTACACTAGCAGCTGTCAGGTGCCATCCACAGCGGTTCTATTCATACAACGCCAGCGTGTCACGAGCGGGCGTTTCGTTAGACCCCGTTCAGAGTTCATTCGCGTGGTGTTATAATCAGCCTACATCTCAATCACGCTACGTCGCGTCGCGCCTTCGCTGGGTGTCCACAGTGAAGAGGCGCGATACATTCGAAATGACGCGCTTTCTCCTAGAACGATAGCGGTCGTATAGCGAGATGGGAGTTGTTCGGCCCGCCACGCGCCAGCGATTCCATCAGTGCTACTGTCTGAGTTGGGGATAGTGTTCGCGGAATTTCTGGATTAGGCGTGATTTCTAGCTTTTCGTGAATTTGTTACTTCGACATTGTCTGCCCTAACGAGTATGAGCCGCAGAACTTGCTGCTATTTGATATTTACTCCACCCCTTTGAGTATTACTCATTTTGCCACCTATTCGTTTTTATTTCGTTTCCAAAAATCGATAAAAAAGAACAAAATCCAAATTAGCCATCGTCGACAGCCATAGAAGCACCTTGTCAAAGGTTGGGAAGAAATATACAAATTTTTATTTTGATCTAGCGCATGTGTCGTGGTTTCAATTGCCCTATCAATTTTCGCGGCTTTAGCTTTGGCTGCTGAAAAATGCTCAGTCGGTACCCTGGATCTCCATCAAATTTCAGGTTCAACTTTGAAAACCGCAAAGTTTTGCTGAAAACCAAAAAAAGCGTTGGATAGAAGACGATTTACCCTTTCGACCAGTATTGCCCTTACCAGGAGAAAATTCCGATCCGCAATTGTGGACAAACGCTGTTGCAGCACGTAATGCGATGAAGTCGTGCTGGGACGAAGGTTGATCGTGCCGGGACTACGTGGTCCCACCAGTATTGTCATCGTGTCGCGTGCTGCCATAGCGGGCTTCTGCGATTGCGGACCAGAGATTCGCTCGGATGAAAGCACTTTTTCAAGTACTCGTCGAAAACAGATTTATTTTGAAACACATATCATCACTGGGAAGTTGAGGCGTTCCCATGTTTAATGAGGTTTGAGGCTGTGTTTGAGCTCATTACTCATCAGTTACGAATTACGATTAACGAGTTACGAGGATTTGAAAATTACGATTCACGCAATTCAAAATTTCAGTTACGCCCAGCCCTGACTCACACTAGTGCTGGTGCACTGGCCCTTCGAAAAATTTCTGTGTAGGATCCGGTAATGGCTGTGTTAGATTATTCGAATATATTCGAAGATCGAATATGCTCGAATAATTGTCAGTGTCGATAGTCGATTTCGAATAATAATCGAATATGAGGTTTTTTCGATGGTCGATTTCGAATAATGATCGAATATCTGTTTTTTTCGATAGTCGATTTCGAATAATAATCGAAAATCGGGATTTTTCGATAACTCGATAATCGAATAAATAATCGAATAATTTATTCGTATGTTTATTCGATTGCGAATATTCGAGCACAACTATAGTATACGGTAGTTGGGTCAAAATCTCAGAATTGACTCAAAAATTCTGAACGGGGGTTATTCGGGTTGCAGAATACGAATTTGATGTTCACTTGTCAATTTTCGAATCATTTAGGTAGGTTTAGGCCCCCTATGTCATGACAACTACCGTAAACTACAGTAAACCTCAGGATTTCGGCAAACGATCTCTAGATTCGTGTTCAGCACCCTAGATTACCCCTACATACAAGTTTTGAGCCGAATCCGAAATTTTTTTCCGAACCACCCTAAAAATTCCTTGATGGGTACCCTTGCCTTGTCGCGAGGCTTGGAAAAAACGACTATAACTTCTTTTCATAAAAGCCTCTCTATTTTTCAGAGAAGCTGCGAAGAGCATACTCGGATTCTACGTCTAAAATGGCACCAGAAAACTACATTTAAACCAGAAAGATCAGGCTGAATAAAAGTAGTTATCTTGTAAGACGAATTTTCAAAAGAGTGGTTCTATTCTACTCCAAATTTTGGAATTGATAACGAAACACTTTTCTTGAGTCTTCGAGCCATGCGCTAAAGTATTAGGTTCCTTCAGTGGATTCTGTAGTTTAGGTAAACCCACTTCTGTTTACAACAATTATTCCTGAAAAGATTGATTCGAACCATCTTTCACTTGCTTCGTAATCAAACGCCTGACCGACTGAGTGCCGCCGAGATGTCGTACGTTCGTGCCGTGGCAGTGTGGAGGAAAGAAGACCACCTCCGTGCAAACCGACGTCAACCCCTCCGCGCGGAGGGTTTTTGTCATGGGAGAGATGCTGGCTGGCTGCAGCTCTCCTAAGGATTCTACTACAAATGGCCGGCGTCGAGAGGAATCCAGGACCCGCTCAGAAGTACTCATGCGCCACGTGCGGCAAGGATGTTACCAGGAGACATACCAGCGTCCAGTGCTTCGGATGCCAAAGGTGGGTGCATCTCTCCTGTTCGGGTCTCAGTTCTGTGAGGCATCACGATCCTTCCTTCCGTTGTGTTCTGTGCTCTGCCCCCAGTAACTCTGATTCCTCATTTACCAACCGCCCCCTCTCTATTGTGCATATTAACCTCAATGGCCTTCGTGCCAAGTTGTCTGAACTCTCTCTTTTTGCTCGTACTCATCATCCTGATGTCATAATGGTTCAGGAAACCAAACTTTCTCTTTCTACTACCGCACGTCACCCTAACATTCCTGGCTACACTGCTTATCATGCTCCAAGGACAGCTCTCGGTGGAGGAGTTTCCACTTTGATATTATCAAATCTACCCTCTCATATCATACCAAACACCCAAAAGGACGGTACTCTCGAGTGCCTACCTATCCATCTCCCTCTCAAAACACCTATATCTCTTTTTAATATCTATATCCCTCCTACCACGTCCTGTCCCCAATCTTACGACCCTACTCCCTCACTCAAGCAGTTGTACGACTGCTCACTTTCACCCTCTGTTGTCTTCGCAGGCGATTTCAATGCTCATACATTCTGCTCGTCGCTTGACACTGACGCTAGAGGAGGAGACGTCGAAGGAAGGGCGGAGGAGGGCGAGCTGGTCATTCTCAACGATGATCAGCCCATCTCGTCTCCCGGCCAACGGCCGATCCTCTCTAGTCCAGACATCTCTCTTGTATCATCTAATCTCTCCAGCGCCTGCTCTTGGTCTACCGCTACAACTCTGTCCAGGGATCATATCCCCGTTTTTGTCCATGTCGATCTCTCTAATTCTCTTGCTCCTTATTCAGGTATCCGTCAAAGGTCTTATCTTAATCGTTGCCTTGCAGACTGGCGCTTGTTCAGGGAGGTGGCACTTCGCCATGTGGATGACTACCCATGGAATGGAAACGTGCACCAGAAAGAGCGTCACTTGACGGACGCGATTCGCAAGGCAATGAAAGCCGCCATTCCGGAGGGCCGAGTTAAGACCTTCTTTCCCAATGTCACCAGGGAAATCTTGGAGAAGATAAGGACAAGGGATGCAAAGAGAGTGGCAGATCACCTGGATCCGACCATTGCTGAGCTGGATAGCGAGTTTAAGCGAGATCTGGACAAGGACAAGAAGCAAAGGAAGGAGAGTTGGGAGAAATTCACAGAGAAGATGAATTTTAAGAGTGATGGAGCGTCAACTTGGAAAGTTCTAAGGAAGATCTCGGGCAAGAGCACCTCCACCAACTACTCTACGATCGAGTTCGAGAATGGAGTCTTCAAATCGGGAAAGGAGGCTGCAACTGCTCTCGGAAAGAATTTTTTCATAACTCAGGCTAAGAGAGGGAAACAAAATCGAGTGACTGTAAGAGAGCTCTGCAAGTTGCCACTCATGAATGAATCAGAAGCAGTGACGCCCGCGCAGATTGAAAAGGTGGTAAAAGAGATGCGCAGCTCGAAGGCTGTAGGGCCGGATGGCATTAGTCCAGCGATCTTGAAGAAACTGCCGACTGAGATTATGCCAATCCTGGCTGACGTCATCAACACATCCTTTCGCACGTGCATCGTACCCCAAGACTGGAGAATGGCAAGCGTCGTTCCGTTGCCTAAGGCAGGTAAATCACTATCGACGGCTAAGGGATACAGGCCAATAAGTCTGTTATCACCAATCGCAAAGGTCGCTGAGAAACAGGTCGTCAAGGAGCTTGCCGAGCATAACTACGCTCTCAGTTTGACCTGCTTAGATGTGACAGACCGCACAAGAGGGGCGGGGGAGTGGCCCTCTTGTTGTGTAAATCTCTTTGTCCAAGGTTAGTTTACGAAGAGTCTTTTTCGGAAGGTTATGAGTTACTTTGTGCTGACATAGTGGTTAGTAATAGGACGCTGAGAATAGTTGTTGCTTACAGGGCGCCTGCTTGCCCTGCTGCCTCTTTTGAAATTTTTACTAAAACTTTAGGCGACTTGCTTTCCTGTAGACAGTCCTGTATTATTATGGGCGATTTCAATTTACCAGATATATCGTGGGAACAGCTTGTTCCTACAGCTACCAACCCGAGTAGTAAGCAATTTCTAGATATGTGCGCGTCGCATAATCTTACCCAGGCTAACGTTATGGCTACACGAGGTAGTAATATTTTGGATCTATTACTGTCCAATGAGGATGGGTTTATTGTAAAAGTGGATACTCTGGCCCCTTTGGGCACTAGTGACCATGCCTCTATAGTATTAGAGCTGAACGTGCATATTGACGTATCTGATACCAAAATTTACAATAGAGTATATGTACAGTAAAGCGGATTTTGCGTGTATAAACGAATACCTGGGTAGTGTTGATTGGTATGGCTCAGTGGGTACTGTGGAAGCTAAATATGAACTGTTTCTTTCCATTCTTGACCACACCATTGACCTATTTGTTCCGATTAGTCTGGTGTTCACGAAGAAGGCGTTTCTCCCAGAGCACTTGAAAAACCTTTCTCACAGGAAATCTCAAGCTTGGAACATGGCAAATGGTAGTAATAGGGCCGATGATTGGTGCGAGTATTAAAGAGTTACTGCGTTATTTGAAAAACGTTTGAAGAAGTATAATAGCAATAAGGAAAGGAAAGTTATCAAATCTAAAAATAAAAACTTATTCTATAGGCTACTTAATTCGAGGCTCAAGAGTAAATCTGAGGTTGGATGTCTTGTGAGAGAAGATGGTTCCAGTGCAGTCGAGGACGGCCATAAAGTTCAAGTTTTGGCAAATGCGTTTAGGAAGGCTTTCCTTGAGGATACTGACCTGGATGAACTTGTTAGTCCTTCTCTTTTTCCTGTCATGCCTGACTCTGTATGGTTTCACCCGGGGGAATTGTCGGAGCTACTAGCCAAATGGCCTAATTCGTTTTCTGATACGCCTGATCACATACCATTATGTTTCATTAAAAAGGTGATTGATATCATAGTTAGCCCACTTGCACATATTTTCAACCTGAGTTTTATGCGTGGAGATGTTCCGAGTAGATGGCGTACATCCTTTGTTACTCCTATACCAAAGAAGAAGCCATTTTCTGATCCCAACAATTACCGTCCCATCAGTATTACGTCTATCTTTGCAAGACTTTTCGAAAAAGTAATAAAAAAAGAATTATGGCTCATCTAGAGGAGCACTCCATCATTTCGGAACACCAACATGGTTTTCAAAAGGGTAAATCGACAATTTCGGCTATGCTGGAGTCACTTGATGATTGGACGCGTGCGCTGGACAAAGATATAGGTGTGGATGTTATTTACCTTGATTTTTCCAAGGCATTTGACAGAGTTTCTCATCGCAAATTAGTAAACAAACTGGAAATAGTGGGTATCCATCCGCGTATAGTGGCTTGGATTCGTGCTTTTCTCACGGGTAGAACTTTCAGGGTCAGGCTTAATAGTACGTTCTCCTCTCCCTTTGCAGTCCTTAGTGGTGTTCCCCAGGGGGGAGTGCTTTCACCAATTCTCTTTAATATCTATACGTATGAACTTCCCTCGATCATATCCTTGAACAACGTCGGCTGTTCGGCATTCGCTGATGACTTTAAGTTGTATAAACCTATTTTGACAATGGAGGATTCGGAGTGTTTGCAAAAAGCTCTCAATGATGTAGCCAAATGGTCGAGTGAATGGAAATTGCCGCTTTCCAGCGAAAAGACTAAAGTGATGAAGCTTGGTAAGAGGCGAATTAGTGGCTTCTATACTATCGACGGTTTGCAGTTGAGCGAGGTCAGCGAGATTAAGGACCTTGGTTTTCTTATCAAGGACGATCTTAATTTCGATGATCACTGCCTCCAGGTTGCGTCCACGGCTAATAGGATGATGCACTGCGCGTTTCGAGCACTATCAACTACTAATGCAAACGTGCTGACCGAGGTGTATAAAACGTACGTACGTCCACTAATGGAGTATGGTACGGTAGTTTTTAATCCATACAAAAAAGGATCCATCGACGCTCTTGAGAAAGTCCAGAATACTTTCACACGTAGAGTTTACTTCCGGACATCGTGGTTTCAGACGAATCGCAACGTGTGTCATGTCACCAGAAACGCCAAACTGGGCCTAACCACTCTAGAGCGCAGGAGAAGAAGGTTTGATATGATATTGATGTATAAGATCATTCATGGGAGTGCTGGTATCAAGGCTAGCCGGCTGTTCAACCTTAGACCATCAACCACTAGGGAGCACCGGTGAAATTGGGCCTCATTGGGGCCAGGCGGAACGTACGACAGCACTTCTTTGTCAATAGAGCGGGGTCTGAATTCAATAAACTACTTCGGTCAGGTTTGATAATGGGGAAGCTAAGTGAATTCAAAAAGACACTTGAGTGTTATCTGTTGTCCCAGGAGTAATGTTTGTAAGATTTGTTTTCTTGATGGTGCCGATGTATGCCTAATAGTCAGTTGATCCATTTGTTTATTGTTGTTCGACTGATTTTAGTGCTTTTATTATTCTGTTGTTGTCTTTGACACGGTTCTACCGGGTAATAAATCAAATCAAATAATAACAATCAGCAGCACCAGCATGGATTCCGCAAATTACACTCTACCACCACGGCGCTGCTGGAGATTGTGAGCTATGTTTTGGATGGCTTCAACGCCGGAAAGCCTCAACGCACTGTTGGAGTAGCCCTGGACCTCACGAAGGCGTTTGACACTGTCAACTTGGGCATACTGTCTGAGAAGCTATTGAGGTCCACCATCCCGTCTTGGCAGAAGCGATGGATTACAGCACTCATCAAAGGGCGCCGAGCAAAAGTGCTGTTTCAGGGACATGTCTCTAATAGCATCTCGATCGCTGCCGGTGTCCCTCAAGGAGGAGTCATATCGCCTGCTCTGTTCAGTCTTTACCTTGAAGATTTGTCCGTCCCCCCAATAGACATCAAAGTCGTTGCGTATGCGGATGACATCACCATCTTGTGCCGGGACAGAGACATTAATGTAGCTGCACGCAAGATCAATAGCTACCTCGTCGTTCTGCAGAGCTTTCTCGATGATATGATGCTCACTGTCTCTGCCGCTAAATCATCTGTTTCAGTTTTCTCCACTGACCCTAAGGAACACTGCGCTCACCCCGTTGTGAATTGGGAAGACGCTCGTCTGCCTGCTGCACGTTTTCCTGAACTGCTCGGCCTAGTATTGGATCCTTCGTTGAGGTTCCACAAGAATGCTGAGCAGAAACAGGCTACAGTGAAAGCAAAGCTCAACGTCCTACGAGCTCTGGGAGGAACGTCGTGGGGAAGTAGCAAGGAGACAATTTTGACCACCTACAAGGCAATATTGCAGCCGGCGTTGGAGTACGCTGCACCGGTATGGCAGCACATGATATCGGATTCATCGTGGACAAAGATGCAGCGAGTCCAAAATGCTGCTCTTCGGATTGCCACAGGGTGTGCTAAAAGCACCCCGGTGGAACATCTTCATGCTGAAGCCCGAATTCTGCCAGTTAAGGAGCACTGCCAACTCCAAGCGCAGCAACTGATTATTAACATTGTCAAGCAGCCTGACCACCCATTAAGAAGGATCATGAATCCCGTGAGAGAGAGACATATCAGAAGGCCTTTCGCGGATGCTCCCGAGAAAGTTAATATACAAAGATGGACGGACTCCCAACTGGATCGTCTGCGTCTTTTACGTGCGGAGCACATCAAGTTCGTCAGGGATCACTTGAGTAGGATGACCGTCAATCCCATATTGGGGGTCGCACCACCCATAGTCAGCGACACCGAGATGGGACTCGGTAGGCGGGCTAGAAGTACCCTTGCCTCGTTACGCTGCGGTCATTCCCCTATGCTGGTGTCATTCTTGCATAAGATCGATCGCAGTAAGCCGGACGAGTGCCCGGACTGTGGTAGCCGTGGCCACACAACTGAACACCTATTCGAATGCCCAAAGAGGCCTACCACTCTTACAACAATGGATTTGTGGACGAATCCGGTTTCAGTCGCCCGTTTCTTGAACCTTTGACAAAAACCTTCCTGCGGCTGCAAAGAAGAAGAAGAGACCGACTGAGCCACGGTGTGCTGCTAGCTCACCCCGACTATCACATTGCAGTAGTGATCGGTGGTGTGAATGCAACGAGCATTGTTCAGGGGATCAATGAACAAGTCATAACTCGAGAACCTAGCTAGATTTCATCTTCAAACTTTTAGGAGAACCTTTTCAGATGATTTCAAGGCCACTGTATAGCTCACGTTTGTGCTACGTCCTCCCGATCCAACGTTCTGGTTTCTTTCCTTTTTTGATCGTTTTTTGATCTACCCGTGAGGACTGAGTGAAATTTCAATATCTCAAATTGTTTCTTTTTTAACTCCTCTTCAACCCTCGAAAGACCGTTTTTCAAAACTCCATTTTATGTTCGAAGTGGTCCCTTGTTAGTAGCAATGAGCCTACAATGCTCATCAAACGAAAGCCTGTTATCTACTACGAATCCGAGATCTTTTATGTTATCAATTGCCTCAATAGGTATATCTTTAATTACGTCGGTGGCTTGGAGATCAGGGTCTCCTCCTAGGGGCGGCATGCATGAACGCAGCGAAAGGTGTCAGGGAGCCGCTCCGCGTGCCATGCGCGCAGCGTCGAGCAACGGGGCGGCCCCGAATTTCGCGGCGTGTATTGATGTGCCTGATTTTCGGGGCCGCCCCGTTGCTCGACGCTGTGCGCAAGGCACGCGGAGCGGCTCCCTGACACCGTTCGCTGCGTTCATGCATGCCGCCCCAGGTGTAGGATTTTGGTTTTCCCAACTGACAAGGGCAGTCCCAATGTTTCCGACCAACAGCAAACAGTTTGAATACTATCCTGCAAAGCTAACACCCCATTATTCTTAACTTCACTTAAACTCTTGATATGATCCACAAAGATCTGACACCTAATACCACCACGTTCCACTATATTGGTAATATCATATGTCTAAATGTTGAACAAAAATGGGGACAAGACCCCTCCCCCTTTTGAGGGACCTTACTAGGTGCATTTCTGACAGAAGAAAGGCAATTGTTAACGCACACATGGAATGTACGACCGTTGAGAAAGGCTTCAACCCAATTGGCAACTTGTTCGTGAATGCCCCGATGCTGCATTCTGGCAATCAGTTTTACATGATCCTCTTAATCGATTGCTTTTTTTTGTTGCGCAAAAGGTCGGCTTTGGGCGATGTTTGTATTTTTTCTCTCTTCAAGAGGTGTGTGTTTTCAAGGTCCATATAGTTCTCGGTGCTTCGACCTGCGTCACGTATAAGTATAAGGGGTGGCCGCGCAGTTTAAGAGTTGCTATCAATTCCCTTTCGCTACTTTGAAGGCCTGCTTAGTCCTGCAAGGCGATTCGTCGAGAGTCGCACGGTCCGGCGGAATCTCAAAGGGGTCGACTTCGGTTGATTCGAAAATACAAGTTATTGATTAGTCGACCAAAGCGATAAAATTGAAGTGGAATTTCCGCTGTCGACTAAGTAATCGGTCTTGCGATTCGGCTCAGATATATCTTGCTTAAAACATGCCAATACATCTTTCTGGGCTAACTTATGTTAGTTAATATCTAGGCCTAGACGAGCTGCGTCATACCTGCCGGGAACTTTCACTATGCTATTTGAAAATGCTTGATTCATTAACAGTGAAATCGCGGCCAGAAATACTTTGATTCCTTTTCAGAACCGATTTTAATATTATTCCACTAATCTACGGGTAGCTATATGGTTTTTGGTACAAATGGCTTCGTCATCCCACTCTGTGCTTACTGGGGAACGCCTCAAAGCTTTTTCAGATGCAGCTGACAAGGTACCTTTCTTTACCCGATTAAATCGTCTTTATTGATCTAGAATATGTTTTAGCTAGGAACCTGGGCCTCTATTTTCTAAACGTTCAAGGGTTTTCTGTGAACTCGGTCTTGCCAGATCACGGTGACGTGTCACCTGTGTCGAACGGTCACCAAACTCTATAGCAACCTGGGGCGGCATGTACGTACGTGTCGGGTTAGGAATGGGTTGGGGCAGGGTTTGGAGCGTCGACGCGTTTGATGATTGCACTGCGAGTGCTGGGGGTAATCAGTAATTCTCAGAGGGGTCCCGGCTGCCCTATCCTCCTAGGTAGGGCTGGCGAAAGAACGATTATTCACTGCTACCGCAACCCCTTTTCAGCCCTCACATTACTATCAGCAAACGCGCCGACAATTTTGAACTTTTCGTAACCCGCCGCCCCTGGGTTGTCCTTCTCCTTCCAGAATCGAGAGACTAAGCAACTTAGGTACTGTCCTTATCGGAGCAGAACTCCGGTCTTTAGTTGTGGACAACCCCTGTTGCAGCAGGAAACTGGAAGTTCTTCTTCTTCTTCTCCTTTGCAGCCACAGAGAGGGGTTCTGTCATAGGTTCAGAAACTCGGCCGCTAGCACTGGGTTCGTCCACAGATCCATTGTCGTCAATGTAGTCGGTCTCTTCGGGCAATTGAACAGGAGCGCAGTAGTATGCCCTTGACTACCGCAATCAGGGCTTTCGTCAGGTTTGCTGTTATCAATTCTATGCAAATATGACATAAGCATGGGGGAGTGTCCACAGAGTAACGATGCAAGGGTGCACCTGGCACGCCTGCCAAGTTCCATCTCTGTCTCGCCGACCTTCGAAGGTGCGACTCCCAGGATGGAGTTTATGGCAACTCTGTTCAAGTGTTCGTTCACGAGTCGGGTATGCTCCGCGCGCAAGAGACGGAGGCGTTCTTGTTGTGCTTCGGTCCATCTCTGCACATCTACTTTCGATGGAGCATCAGCGAAAGGCTTTCTGATACATCTCTCTCTCTCACCGGGTTTAGTACTCTTCGCGATGGATGATTCGGCTGCTTCACGATGTAAATGTGCATATGTTGCGCCTGAAGTTGGCAGTGGTCTCTAACTGGCAATATGCGAGCTTCGGCATGTAAGTGCTCTATTGGAGAGCTTTTAGAACAGCCTGTTGCAGTTCGAAGAGCACAATTTTGGACGCGCTGCAGCTTGGACCAAGAGGTGTCCGACACGATGTGCTGCCAGACTGGCGCAGCATACTCCAAGGCGGGTTGCACAATAGCCTTATACGTGGTCAGGATCGTTTCTTTATTGCATCCCCAGGACGTTCCACCGAGAGCACGCAGGACGTTGAGTCTTGTTTTCACTGTGGCTTGCTTCTGCTCAGTGTTCTTATGAAACTTAACGAAGGATCCAACACGAGTCCAAGCAGCTTGGGGAATCGGGTGGCCTGCAATTGAGTTTCGTCCCATTTCACCATAGGATGGGCACTGTGCTCTGCATTATCAGTGGAAAAGACGGTGACGGACAGGGTCAAGCGGGGTTGCGAAATTTCGCAACGGCGGGTGGGGGGGTCGCAAAATTTTTACCTGAAAAATTAAGTTTAGGAGGGGGGTCGCAAAAATTTCGGACCAGAAACGAAAATTTGATGAAGATAATCCGAAAATTCTCGATATTTTTGGTCACCAAGGGGAGGATTGTAGCATTGTTGAGGTTTTCGACGCTTGAGCCCGACTACTGACCGAATTTTCGGCGTCTGGCAGTTTTAGTAATCAAACATGAACTGCACAACAATCGCGCACCGGGGGGGAGGGGATCGCAAAAAAAGTTTTGGAAGAAAATCATAGTGGGGGGGTCGCTCCAATTTCGGAAAATTACGCAACGCCCCGCTTGACCCTGGTGACGGACGATTTGAAGGCAGAGACTGTGAGCATTTTGCGATCGAAGAAACATTTCAACTCGATCAAGTAGTCATCGATCTTACTGGTGGCTACCTTAATGTCGCGATCTCGGCACAGAATAGTGATATCCGCGTATGCAACGACCTTGATGTCTTGAGGGGGAACGGGCAGATCTTCTAGATATAAACTGAAAAGTGCAGGCGATAAAACTCCTCCTTGAGGGACACCAGCGGCGATGGAGATGCTATTGGAAACATGTTCCTGGAATAGCACATTTGCCCGACGTCCTTTAATGAAGGCAGTTATCCACCGCTTCTGCCATGGTTCGATGGTAGACTTCAACAGTCTCTCTGATAGTAGGTCTAGATTGACGGTTTCAAATGCCTTTGTTAAGTCGAGGGCCACACCAACAGTACGTTGGGGTTTGATGGCATTGAAGCCGTCCAGAACATAGCTCACAATTTCGAACAAGGCCGTAGTGGTGGAATGTAATTTACGGAAACCATGTTGGTGCTGCTGTTCGCTGTTATGCTCGGCAAGCTCCTCCACGACCAGTTTTTCGGCAATTTTGGCGATGGGTGAGAGCAGGCTAATCGGAAGGTACCCTTTAGCCGTGGATGGTGACTTTCCCGGCTTCGGCAGTGGAATAACACGAGCCACTTTCCAATTTTGGGGTAAAGTACATGTACGAAACGATGTATTTATGACGTCGGCAATAATGGGCAGTAGTTCACTGGGCAGTCTCTTCCGGACTGCAGGGCTCAAACCGTCTGGCCCTAATGCCTTCGAGTTGCTCAACTCCTTTATTGCCTTCTCGACCTGTGCAGGCGTGACTGCATCATCTACATCCATGAGAGGCAACTTACAGAGTTCCCGTACAGTTATTCTATTCTGCTTCTCTGTTTTGGTTCTAGTGATGAAAAAATGCTTCCCAAGAGCATTTGCGGCCTCCTTCCCTGATTTGAAGACTCCACCTTCAAATTCAATCGTGGAATTGTCGGCGGAGGTGAACTTCCCGGAGATCCTTTCCAAGGCCTTTCACGTCGCTGCTGCATCATTTCTGAAGTTCATCTTCTCAGTGAACTTTTCCCAAGTTTCCTTCTTGTGCCTGTCAAGGTCCTTCCTGATCTCATCATCCAGCGCAGCGATGTCTGGGTCAAGATGATCTGCGGCTCTCTTTGCGTCCCTTGTCCTTATCTTCTGCAATGTTTCCCTGGTGACACTGGGAAAGAAGGTCTCAACGCGGCCTTCAGGGATCGCAGCTTTCATAGCCTTCAAGATAGCATCAGATAGGTGGCGCTCCTTCTGGTGTACATCGCCATTCCACGGATAATCAGCCGCTTGGCGGAGCGCAACCTTCCTCAACAGGCTCCAGTCTGCAAGGCCTAAATTAAGATAAGAACGATGACGAACACCTGTATAGGGAGCAAGAGAGTTAGAGAGATCAATATCGACAAAGACAGGGATGTGATCGCTGGAAAGAGTTGTGGATGTCGACCAAGAGCAAGCATTAGAGAGATTGGAAGAGACGAGGGAGATGTCTGGGCTAGATGATCGGCGAGGTAGATGAGTCGCGTGAGGTAGATGAGCGCGAAAAGCCATTTTCTGCAGTACCCTGGGGGTTGAAGTTGGGGCATATTAGCGCGCACCTGAAAAATTCGAAAATTTCGAGTTTCCATACACTTCTCCTGATCTTTTGTTCCTTGAAGAAACTGCATTATTGAAGTGGTACTCTTGTTCCATGACAGGTGATGTTGCTATTGATTCCACGGTCGAGAACTGAATAAACGGGACAATGTTTGATAACGTGCTCCAATTTTAATCATACCAATGAGGAAAGCTCGTCGAAATCACGCCGCGGCGACGCCCTGTTGGGAGAACTGCTGGTCTCCAATGCCATCCTAATGAGAAAGTAGATATGGCAGTCATAAAAATTGAAAAAAAAGAAGAAAATTATGAGAAAAAACGTGCAAGAGCAAGCTATGACGGCTAACTACTGGTGTCCGCCTGCCTCCAGTGCTTAAGATCTTCTAGGTGATCGTTCTACTGTCTTTCATTTTGCTCTTTAAAGGCTTAGTCCAACTCCAGGGAATAAATTTGAGATTTCCACGTAGTTGTGAGGTAGACACATTTTATATAACACCTGCCATGTGCGAGCTCTTAACTCCACCGAATAAGCGACATATAGGAGGAAGCCACTCTAGCGCTCCCACAGCAAGAAGCCACTTTGACACGGCCACGTTGACGACATCTCTAGCTTAACAGTGACAAGATGAGTGGAGGTTTTCGATCAATAGCCCCATTCATCCCTTCATTCTCAGCCTCTCTCTTTCTTCTGGCCCTCTCCCACACGTCGGTCGCGAACCACGAAAATTACAAGCAACGGACAACTCGTCCGCCATGCTTTCGACGCTCAGTTTTTTTTTTTGAGGGGCCATAATTCCGTTCTCTGAAGGTCTTGTACGATTTCAGAGGTATCATTGGAGCCGCCTCTAGGATACGTTGAAAAACAGGCGAACGTTTTCGAGGTTGGACTGTGTCTTGAGTAATTGCAAACTTCTTCAAGAGGCTAGCTAATAAGGTCTTTGATAGCAAAAGAAGTTTGAACGCCCGTAATCAGCCATCCTTACTTGTCCCATTGCGTTTTTCTCCAGCGTTTGGCTCATTTTCATTTTTCGCGATGGCAGGATCTGCTTTCATGTGGGCAGCACAACGACCGTTTTTGGGCGAGCCTTGCCTTTGAGCTGCAAACGCGGTGGTCCACGTTTCGGAAATAGAGCATTCCAGTTTTATCATAATGTTTTTGGTGTTTGAATCTATCATTTAAGCATTTGGCTGGAGTTAAACTCGCTATCGATACCAAGCAGAATGAGCTGGCTGAGTACGAGAGTCTAATTCGTCGGCTTGAGGAGCTGCCGCGGAAGCGTTCTGAAGCAGTCATGGTACGTCTCTAAGTTCTTTACGGTTTTTTATGCAAAAGTAGGGATTAAGACGAGTTATACATAAGAGTGTAGCTGCCTTTTCCGACCAAATGGGTCGAACCATTAGCAGGAGGCCCCCATCCGGCTGGCCTATCACAATACTGTCGCTGATCTTGGTGTAGGCTTCATGAAGGGGTCTGCTGAGTTGTACCGACCAGCGAGTTGTCTGGTCGCCAAGCGTCAGCCTTGACGCGGTGACAAAAATGTTTCCAAACATTATCGTTGCCGCGTCGGGCGCAGGTTTGAGCAGCGTTGTGACCGGTCACAACGGGGGGTCGTAAAAATCTTGGAAATTTTGGGAAGAATGAAAAATTGGGGGGATCATATTTTTTTGGAGAAAAATAGGCGTCCACACGTTAGCCGCGACCGAACGTGATCCTAAAAAACTTACCACAAGTTTCGCTTCTCTTTGGCATTTGACACTAAATAAAGCTAAAAAAATTTGGTCCCAGGAGGGAGGTCGTCGCAAATTTTGGGACATTTTTTGAAAAAAAAAGGAAAAGTGGGGGTCGTAGCCGCGTCAAATATCGCCACAACGGCCTGCTCAACCCTGGTCGGGCGTCGCTCGCTGGCAATGATGCAGGGCCGTCGCCGTGTCAGAGCACTCTATGACCATTGTTATACCTCCAGTCTGCGACCGCGACAGGTTCGCTCATCTGTGACGGATCGTGTCGGGACCCCTTACAATGAAAAGAGCTGTCGCGGGAACGCTTTGCATGCGCGGGTCGCGTCGCAGGGTTGCAGATGGGTCTTATACATTCAAATTCTAAAACCTTGCGGCAATCGGTCCCCTCGACAGCGACGGAGTAATTGGTTTAGTGCGGATCTCCTCTGTTTATAATCTTTTTTTGTAGTTCTTTCTTTCTTTTCTGTCCTGGGGTCTCCAAGTTATCTTTAATGTATAAATCTCAAAGCCTGCCTCTTAACAGAACTGAAACTGAAGTGATTTTCGTTGATTACTGGTTATTGATCTATCCGCGATTGCGCGGGCGATAGCCCGTGTCATATGTAAGTTGGCGTGACGTATGGCATAGCACAACTGGCCCTCAGCGACTGCGACGTCGCTCCGGTCTGCGACCGCGACAGGGCTGTGGCGGAGTATAACAATGGCCTATGGCGCCCCCCGTCGCGCTTCACTCCGCGTCGGTCGCGCTTGTCGCCGAATGTAATCGATACCTGCACAGGATCGACATTAGCCAGCCTGATGTGTGCCCGGACTGTGTAAACCAAGGGCACGACACTAAGCACCTATTTGATTGTCCGAAAAAGAAGCCAAAAACACTCAGTACGAAACCCTTTCAGTGGTTGCAAAGAAGAAGAACTCAGGAACTCGGTGCTCGCGGCCCGCGCGCATTTCGGGCCTTGCTCGCCACCCGCTCACCCCTCATTTGAAGTGCTCGCCACCCGCTGACCCCTCGTCTCCGCTCGCCACCCGCTATGGGTATAGCGGGTCGAGTGGAGGTGGTATAGCGGGTCGCGAGCCCATTGCGAGCCAGTCGACCGCTGTATCATCAAAAATCACAGTTGGCGTCTGATTCCCCTGCATCGTTTTCTTTTTTTTCTTGCTTTCGATTTGTTTTCCTTTGTGATTTAGAACTACGGTGAAGTTTACCAAATGTTCTCCGTGGTTGCTGTGACCCTTTAGCCAGACTATGTGTGCGACCTCGTTGTCATTCGGCGAGTCAGCACATAATTATTTAATGCCTTAGGTGTACCCACGAGTACCAGATAGGTGTTAATGACTCGCCCTAGGACAATCACGCCTCCATTATCACCATCCTCACGTCGACGTGTCACTCGATATGCCCCAGATCATTTGTGATGACTTCGACAATTTTTTTTGAACATTTCTGTCAACCCCAGCTACTCCACGTGAATAGTTCCCTATCCCTATTTTCGCTGTTCAGGTATTTTCCATTTAGGTTCTGCAATTTCTCCAAAAAAAAATTGAAATTTTTTGGAACACTTCAAATTTGATCTTTTTTAAATCAGGAAAATCAAAAGAAGGTTCATTGCTTATTCCTGAATTTTCGAATGACTCGTGAGTTAAAAAATGTTGAATGTATTTGATGAAATTCAGTAAATGTAATTTTATCAGATGTTACGGGCGAGCACTTGAATTTTTGAACGGTCTTCAAATTATGTGTGTAACATCATAATTAATTTTGTTTCGCTCGCTGAATAATTTTTTTCCAGGTGAAATTTTTTTTTTGTTTTACGCATGCTTCCATTCACGAACCGGTCCGCACGTGCACGATGTGAGAGCTCGTGCTTATGGAGGTGAGATGCTATTTTCAATTGTTTGCGATCCTCTTCCCCGGGCTTATATTGGACGATAAGAAGCAGCTGATTTAGAAGTTTTCCTTGAAGCTCTGAACGTTTCAAACTTTTTAGAGATGCTTGTTAATAGAGTTCGTAGAAGAGCTGCGTATTTGGAGCGTCTGAGGAATGGACGAAGAAAATGGAAGTCAGCCCTCGTCTGATTCGTGAGTCATTTTGAAAAAGGCCAATTTTCACGTTTTTTTTTACAAAGGGCTTGTTTTCAATGCACCCCGATGTTTTAGGAAACCATAATCCGCAGATTTCTGTAGATAATTTTCAATAACAAAATTGCAAAATGCCTCAGAGACTTCCACATTCCTAGGGGGGCATATTCATATTTGCGAAGGGAAAAGGGGTATCCTAGGTGAAATTTGGGACGGTCAGAAAAACTGTTTCAAAGTTCACCCTATTTTTGGGTGCTGATTACAAATCTCAGGTCCATTTGTCATTTTGTTTCGAAAGTGGATTTTTTCTGAACGTCTAAAATGTCCTTGTCGGTTCCCTTAACTTATCGCTAGCACCAAAAAGGCATTGTTTACGAATTCACTCAGGTAATTAGGGAATTTCGAGCACGGATTCTTCATGTACTGTCCCATACCTACAACAGCGAAAACGTTATCCTCCAAATCATCGTGGCGCGGGTGAAGCAGTCCCTAGGAAGTGCACTTTTCATGTATTTTTTCAATTACTTTGCTAAACCAGTAATACAGTATCATTTCAGGAGATTCGCAGCCTATAAATTCCACGAGGATCGTACAATTTCTAATGGATTCCAATTAATGTAAGTGCGCTGCTATTATATATTTGTACTACTTAATTCCACTAAAATCAATTTTTTCAGCGTCATGGCACTCCGAAGAGCAGTCAGTGTGGAGAAGTAGAAGAGCTAATGTAGCGTATATTGGCAGAGCCGTGAGGCAATGATGCTAGTGGATTCTGAAAATATTTTTTCATTTCCTGTATAATTAAATTGCCAAGCTGCTGTTTGCTTACCATGAAATAGTTCACTACAGTGATGTTATTTACAAAAAATATTACAACTTAATGCGATATTGATATTGGTATAAGTAGAATTAGAACATTTATATATTGATAAATAAAACAAGGTCGGAAAATAGTTGGTTTTATCCTGGGCGGGGCACCCAGGCCTCGAGCGAAAATTAACCAATGATTATTCAAGTTTTTTTAGTTTTCATAATAACTGATTGATACCGATATAAGGTAAATCCCTCTGCTTCTTTTTTATAGTTTAATCTCGAGTGCCTCCAGTCTGAGATAGAGCCAAATGCTTATTGTACATGGGATTGTGCTTCGTTTACTACATGCCATGATATATATTATATTTGTGACCAATTAGAATGATATGAATTCGGCGTGTGAAACCATGATTTTGACCATTGTATTGATTGAACGTCCGCCTGTGACATTAAATGCTGAGTGAATTTGTATTGATTGCTGGAATATAATATAATAATAAACACATTTTAACCGATTGTAGATCATAAATCTATTACTGAAAGATAAGGGATAGAGGTGGGGAATAGATTCGATGGGGTATGAGAATTTAATGATCGGGGTGTGAGCTAGTGCTAAGCTATCACGCAAGAGTGCGCGTCACCCGCTACCATTTTGTCAGCTACCAGGAGAAGGCGAGTGGGTGAGTGTGATGTGGCGGGCGCGCCGCCGAATTAGTGGTGGGGGGCGGCGGGCCCCTGCCGTCGAGTGCTCGCCACCCGCTATAATTTCGCTCGCTGCCCGCGAAAAGGGTTGCTCGCCACCAGACTTTCGCTTCGCGGATGGCGAGCTCCAACCTTCTGAGAAGAGTGTAATCGATGTTGCATCATCCAGCGCTTTTCGTCGCTGCGAGCAACGCCGCGACTTCGACTCTCATGCCCCTTGAAATTGAAGCAGAGTCGGGCCAGGTTGTATAATCATAAAACGGGTGGGGAGGGGATCGTAAAAAATTCTGCTCAAAAAATGCAAATTTATGTGGTTTTTGCAAGAATTTAGGCCCCAAGCTCGAAGCGCGGCGTCGTCGAGTGATGGTGCAGGAATGGCCGTGCAGGAACTGGTGTCGGTGCAAAACTAGTCGGGTGGAACGCTCACAATTCAATTGAAGAATGGATGATACCGCCTTCAAAAATTGAATTATTTCCATGGAGTTTCACGAAAACAATGACTGATAACGCTATCAGGCACCTGATATCAGCACAAACTTTATTGTTCCTGAATGAATCCTTTAATTTCCTTCCCCCCCCCCCCGACTAGTTTTCCACCCCGGTGTCATTAGACATAATCTGCAAATGCTGCGGAAGGGGTCTATTAGCGTGCTGGGTGGTCTCTGGTTGATGGTCTTCGTCCCTAGATCAAAACCCGCCCAATTGGTAATCAGTCGATGGGTGATCTATATCACTATCATGTGGTTAAGAAAAAATCCGTGCTCAGGTCAATATTTCGTCCACAAAAGTGTTCCAACTCGTCTGGAAAAACAGAAACTTCAACATCTTAAAATTCCAGTGTCCGATCGGCTTGGTCGGTTTCTTGCCTGCTACTATTGTGCACACTAATGAGGTACTCGTTGGCTTAGGAGACGGGTATTTTGTCGATACCACTGCATATCACGCGGTCGAGGTGATGAAAAGGCGCAAAGCTGGTGAGAGTTTATCGCTGTTTTCATTATTCTGTATCAACTTTAGCTGGATATCGTTGTCAAACATAACGCCGATTTCGCTCATATAAGTTCGGGAGGAGCAAGTAGCGGAGTGTTTTTTTTTGGCAAAACACCGGTGGTGAGGGGATTTTGACATGATAAGCCCGATAAGCGTTACTCTACCCGGTTAGAAAAGAGGTGGAAAGGCTGCAGGTGTAATATCAGAGAAGTTATGTCTGAATATTCGAAACATGATTGTTCTGGTTACAGTTATCGAGAAGAGCATAGCCGATCTCCGTGAAGACGAAGTGATATTCGAGAAACAGAGAGTATTCGCCAAGGAACTTTTCAGCTCTGTAAGACGGACTGCCTTTGGCACAAAGTTTCTTATTGTAGTAATGTTTTGCAGGAAAATTCGGATCAGGTGGAGATTCGTGAAGTTTACGATGAGGAGAAGGAAGCTCAATCGAGTGGGTTCCGTAAGCTTGACTGTGAAGACAGTTTGTCCCGAAAGTTTCTCTGGTCCCCATGACGTGTCACTTTTTTTCAGGGAAAAGAAGGCCTAGGGTGACCAAAAAAGCACGTCCGATTACTAAAACGCTAGCTGATGTAAAAGCTGAGGTATGTTTGGTTTATTGTGTGCACAGTTCTTTCTCCTTGTGATTGGTCTCAACGGGAAAGAGAGGAGGTTTGCAGAAACTTGCGACCTAACAAAATCAAGCAGGTTGCTCCGACCAGCTCTGAAATGCCCCAGTCGGTCGGCGATCCCGACTGAAACTGCAAACTGTTCTAATCCGTCGCGACTCAATGCAAGATCTGTTGACGCGACGTGTTCTGGAACTGTTGGCAGTACGGCGACTATTCGAAGCGACCATCAATGAATGGGGCTTCAGTCAAGAGCTGAGCCATGAGCTGTAATGGTGCAGTATCTGCTTACTGCTTCTCTCTTTATATATGTATGCTACTTAAATTGGAGCGAAATTTCGGTCCGCACTTGCGTACAACCACTGCTGCATAACGCGACTCGATGATAACCTTGCTGGGGCAAAGGCTAGCCGTGCCGGGACTACGTGGTCTAAGCACGATTATCATCGTGTTGTGTGATGCAACAGCAGCTGTCCGCAGGTGCGGACCGGAACTCCGTCGCTATAGCGACAGTAAAAAAAGGTGGAGTAAGGATAAGAGCCATATATGGTTTGTATCCTATCTCCAGGATGCCGCGTTGTAGCTTCTGTCTCCCTATCTTGGGAGCGGTTGTTTCCCCATTTCCAGCATTGCTTTTTCTCAAATCAACCGCTCTACTTTTATGGTAAAGCAATCATAGCAGCTTTGCGGCTACCCCCCACCCATCCATTGATCGACGATACAGTCGGCAGGAATCGTATCGATTATTGATACTTGGCGTTCCTTCTTGTGCGTTGCCGCGAAGTCGGTGCACGTATGTTCTAACACATGCGCACCGAGTTTGCGTAAACGCACAACAAGGAACGCAAGAATCAGTACGGCCCGTGCTAACTGTATTTGCGGGACAGGCACAGTTTAATCCTCCAATTTTTTTTGGGGGGGGGCTAGTTCAATTTGGGCTAGTAAAATAGATTAGTACCTCACTGTGCGCTTCAGAGATGTAGAGTCGTGTCAAATTCTGTGATTCCATATCCATAGCTATCTCGTATTCAATGTTGAGCCCGTTAATATCAATAAACGAGAGTCTTCAAAAAATAATTGAGTTCCAACAGCTACGTACAGCGAACGTACAAAAAAAATTAATGGAGTTCCATTCAAGTCACGTAAAATTTTGTTCATCCTTTTCTTCGGCTTTAAATCACTCAGGACCTGCACTCAAAGGGACTGGGGCATTCTGCAGGATCAAACATGCCGCTTGTTGAGGTAGTAGATCCTAGGAAGAGTAAGCTCACTCTGAAAAAGTGAAGTAGATCGACAAGGGTTGAGGATGGCTAGGGTAACAGCGAAAAGAGATCGTTCTGGTAAGTAGTGGCGGTCATTTTTTAGAAGTATAGTTCTTTTCCGCACACGACCGAATCAGGGTCTATTGTACCAGGTTTTCTTGAAAAAGAAAAAAATGCGGAAGCGAACACTGTTTCAAACTCGCTGATAACTTCCTGATTTGCCTGGCTCACACGAACTCCCTAACTAGCGTACATTGAAACAGTGTTAACTGAAGAGGTATTATTCGAGCAATATCGGGAAACATCTTTCCTGTCGTATTTTACCCATAAGGGAGCGTACGAATCCCCCTATCATTCTACGCTGCTGACTGCAATAACACGGCTCGGTGTTAGAATACACAGACTCGTTCATCCACCAACGACCGAGTTCTTGTACGTTGGAATCTCGGAGTCCGAAATTTCTGCCCCTCCATGTCTCCTATCAAAAAGCTCTAACAAGTCTTAGGTTTCTGGGTGCCACATTTATACAGTCGACCTTTTCTAGACTTCCTTGCACTCTACCATTTTGCCTTCTCATTTCCTGTCGCCTTGATGTCACATATGCATGTGGGAGTTCTCAATTATTAATTTGCACCGCAAAAAGTCTGAAGAGTTCAACCCATATTTCGAACCGTGCGGAGAGGGGAGCCGAGCCGTCGACCCCCCAGTCGGCTGTTATTTTTGCCATGAACTACCACTGCCGAGATGTCGTACGTTCGTGCCGTGGCAGTGTGAAGGAAAGAAGACCACCTCCGGCCAAACCGACGTCTACCTCTCCGCGAAGAGGGTTTTTGTCATGGAAGAGGTGCTGGCTGATCGCAGCTCTCCTAAGGATTTTACTACAAATGACCGGTGTCGAGAGCGATCCAGGACCCGCTCAGAAGTACCCATGCGCCACGTGCTGCAAGGATGTCACATGGAGGAAAACAAGCATCCAGTGCTTCGGATGCCAAAGGTGGGTGCATCTCTCCTGTTCAGGCCTCAGTTCTGTGAGGCATCACAACTCTTCCTTCCGTTGTGTTCTGTGCTCTGCCCCCAGCAACTCTGATTCCTCATTCACCAACCGCCCCCTCTATTGTACATATTAACCTCAATGGCCTTCGTGCCAAGTTGTCTGAACTCTCTTATTTTGCTCGTACTCATCATCCTGATGTCATAATGGTTCAGGAAACCAAACTTTCTCCTTCTACTACCGCACGTCACCCTAACATTCCTGGCTACACTGCTTATCATGCTCCAAGGACAGCTCACGGCGGAGGAGTTTCCACTTTCGTATTATCAAATCTACCCTCTCATATCATACCAAACACACCAAAGGACGGTACTCTCGAGTACCTACCTATCCATCTCCCTCTTAAAACACCTATATCTCTTTTTAATATCTATATCCCTCCTGCCACATCCTGTCCCCAATCTTACGACCATACTCCGTCACTCAGGCAGTTGTGCGACAGCTCCCTTTCACCCTCTGTTGTCTTTGCAGGCGATTTTAAAGGCAGGGTTCTCGATAAAATCGGTTGTTTTGATATACCCATGGAAGCGTAGATCTGGCCATCGCAAAAGGGAAAATAAGTAAAAAATTGGAGAAAAAACGTTCAGGAGCAAGTTATGGCTTGGTGTCCTCCCGCCCCAATTATCGAAATTTGGGTAAAAGCCTGCTTTGTCAACTTTTATTTTGCCTCTAAAGTATTTTCTGAACATTTCTGGAGACTACTGATTACTTTAACAGCAAAACAAATGTCGTATAAGCAAGCATTAATAAAATTCGCGTTAATTAGGGGGCCGGCCGACACCGGTAATTAGCCGTTATTCTTTGTTTTTGAGCCTTTTTCCCTCGAATTTCTGGGTTTTTTCACTTATTTTTCTTTTGTGATGGCCAAATCTACATTCTTATGAAGAGAGCTTGAAAGTTGTTTTTATCGCGAACCCTGCCTTTAATGCTCATACATTCTGCTCATCGCTTGACACTGACGCTAGAGGAGAAGACGTCGAACAATGGGCGGAGGAGTGCGATCTGGTCATCCTCAACGATGATCGGCCCACTCGTCTCCCGACCAACGGCCGATCCCCTAGTCCAGGCATCTCTCTTGCATCCTCTAATCTATCTAGCGCCTGCTCTTGGTCGACCACTACAACTCTTTCCAGTGATCATATCCCCATCTTTGTCCATATCGATCTCTCTAATTCTCTTGCTCCTTATTCAGGTATCCGTAAAAGATCTTATCTTAATCTTTGCCTTGCAGACTGGCGCTTGTTCAGGGAGGTGGCACTTCGCCATGTGGCTGACTACCCATGGAATGGAAACGTGCACCAGAAAGAACGTCACTTCACCGACGCGATTCGCAATGCCATGAAAGCAGCCTTTCCGAAGGGCCGAGTTAAGGCCTTATTTCCCAATGTCACCAGGGAAATCTTGTAGAAGATACTCTGCCAGCGCGTAGCTAGATGCCTCACACGGAAACCGGAGATGCCTAGGGTTTCGGAGGCATCTAGTCTAATTTAGACCCGAGATTTTACGTAAATTACGCAAAGTTTAGCCTCAGTTGGTGAAATATTAGCTACAGCGCCCGCATATTCTACGTAAATTCTCGCTACATACAGCACCCGCATATTCTACGCTTATTCTCGTTGCAGCACTCGGTCGATCGACCCACCCAGTTCTGATTCGTACTAGAAAGGCGATTCCACCTGCGATCGACAGCATCGCCGTTTCTTCCCCACGGCCTGCCGCATCCCAATGGTTAAAATTATCCTCATTATGGTGTCCCAGAGAGCGACACGGGGTCAGCCTCCAAGGCCAGCCACAGAGTGTCGAGTAATCACTCAGTTAGATGAGTGGGCCAACACTGTTTGAACGGCATCCCTGCATTCCGCGTAGCCAGCGCGGGTTTAAGATTACACTTCAACACAGGCTGTCGCGAAATCCGCAGATTCTCGCTACAAAAATATAGCGAGAATACACGGGTTTAGCGTCAGAGAGATCAATGTATCGCATTTAGCCTTCGTTTTCACGTAGAATACGCGTAGAATTTGCACCCTTGTACCGTCGACACAAGAATAGGCGGGTTTTAGCTATCGTAGCTAAAACCCGTAAGTTTTCGCTACATGGAATGGGGCGGCGTTACAGGCCGCGCCCTCAGAGGCATCTAGCTACGCGTTGGCAGAGTAAGGACAAGGGATCCAAAGAGAGTCGCAGATCACCTGGATCCGACAATTGCTGAGCTGGATAGCGAGATTAAGCGAGATCTGGACACGCAAAGGAAGGAGAGTTGGGAGAAATTCAGGGGGAAGATGAATTTCAAGAGTGACGGAGCATCAACTTGGAAAGTTCTAAAGAAGATCTCAGGCAAGAGCACCTCTACAAACTATTCTACGATCGAGTTCGAGAATGGAGTCTTCAAATCGGGAAAGGAGGCTGCGACTGCTCTCGGAAAGAATTTTTACATAACCCAGGCTAAGAGAGGGAAACAGAATCGAGTGACTGTAAGAGAGCTCTGTAAGTTGCCACGTTTGAACGAAGCAGAAGCAGTGACGCCTGCGCAGAATGAAAAGGTGGTAAAAGAGATGCGCAACTCGAAGCTATAGGGCCGGATGGCATCAGTCCAGCGGTATTGAAGAAACTGCCGAGTGAGATTATGCCAATCCTGGCTCACGCCATCAACACCATTTCGCACGTGCATTCTACCCCAAGACTGGAAAATGGCAAGCGTCATTACGTTGCCCAAGCCTGGTAAATCGCCATCCACAGCGAAGGGATACAGGCCCATAAGTCTTTTATCACCAATCGTCAAGGTCGCTGAGAAACTGGTCGTGAAGGAGCTTGCCGAGCATAATAACAAACAGCAGCACCAACATGGATTTCGCAAATTACATTCTACCACCACGGCGCTGCTGGAGATTGTGAGCTATGTCTTGGATGGCTTCAACGCATATAAACCTCAACGCACTGTTGCTGTAGCCCTGGACCTACGAAAGCTTTTGATTCTGTCAACTTGGGCATACTGTCTGAAAAGGTTTTGAGGTCCACCATACCGCCTTGGCAGAAGCGATGGATAACCGCACTCATCAAAGGGCGCCGAGCAGAAGTGCTGTTCCAGGGACATGTCTCTAATAGCGTCCCGATCGCTGCCGGTGTCCCTCAAGGAGGAGTCATATCGCCAGCTTTGTTCAGCCTTTACCTTGAAGATTTGCCCGTCCCCCCAATAGACATCAAAGTCGTTGCGTATGCGGATGACATCACCATCTTGTGCCGGGACAGAGACATTAATGTAGCTGCACGCAAGATCAATAGCTACCTCGTCGTTCTGCAGAGCTTTTTCGATGATATGATGCTCACTGTCTCTGCCGCTAAATCATCTGTATCAGTTTTCTCCACTGACCCTAAGGAACACTGCGCTCACCTTGCTGTGAATTGGGAAGACGCTCGTCTGCCTGCCGCACGTTTTCCTAAGCTGCTCGGCCTAGTATTGGATCCTTCGCTGAGGTTCCATAAAAACTCTGAGCAGAAACAGGCTACAGTGAGAGCTAAGCTCAACGTCTTACGAGCTCTGGGAGGTAAGTCGTGGGGAAGCAGTAGGGAGACGAGCCTGACCACGTACAAGGCAATCATGCAGCCAGCGTTGGAGTATGCAGCACCGGTATGGCAACACATAGTATCGGATTCATCGTGGACAAAAATGCAGCGAGTTCAAATGCTGCTCTTCGGATTGCCACTGGGTGTGCAAAGAGCACTCCAGTGGAGCATCTTCATGCAGAAGCCCGTATTCTGCCTGTTAAGGAGCACTGTCAACTCCAGGCGCAGCAACTGGTTATTAATATCGTCAAGCAGCCTGATCACCCATTAAGAAGGATTATGAATCCTGTGTGAGAGAGAGATATTAGAAGGCCTTTTGCGGATGCTCCCGAGAAAGTCAATATACAAAGATGGACGGACTCCCAATTAGATCGTCTTCGTCTTTTACGTGCGGAGCATACCCGTTTCGTCAGGGATCACTTGAGTAGGGTGGCTGTCAACCCCATGTTGGGGGTCGCACCACCTGAAGTCGGCAACACTGAGATGGAACTTGGTAGGCGGGCTATATGTTCCCTCCCCTCGTTGCGCTGCGGGCATTCCCCTATGCTGATGTCATACTTGCATAGGATCGACAGCAGTAAGCCTGACGAGTGTCCGGATTGTGGTAACCCTGGCCACACTACAGCTCATTTATTCGACTGTCCGAAGAGGCCCACCTCACTGACGACAATAGATTTGTGGTTGAATCCAACTTCGGTCGCCCGCTTCCTGAACCTATGACAAAAACCCTCCCGCGGTTGCAAAGAAGAAGAAGCCATGATCTACCACTCGCTACGTTCTTTGCCTGACTCGAAAATTTCTGGAAGGCTGGAGAGGCTAGCCGAGTTACACGTAGGCAAAGAAACGCTTCAGTAAACAGTTTCTTCTTTCTTGAGACTTGTGCTTTTCATCATTAACGAAGTACGTCTTACATTCGCCTGTCGCAGACCGTTGTCTAGTCGTGACACGTGAAGCTTTGCTCGCTCGCTCAGACAGTAACACCGGTCTGACCGAGGGCACAAAAATGCCTCTCCGGGCTGATCGCGGGGGTATGGCGGGCGAATGGCGGTAAGCAGAAGGCTCGCAGGGCTTATCGCGGGACGATGTTTAGGCGCCGGTCGGATCGACGACAGCCATTGAAGTTTCGTTCGGATCGCGGGCAGCACTAGATGCGGCGGTCGGATCGCGGGAATTGGACCTTTCATGTTTGACACGTCTGCTAACCCGCAAGGTATGCGATGCATGACTTATCGCCTTTCAAGCAAGCCGAAGGTTAAGCTGCCCAGGTTTGAGAGGCCATCTGGCTCTCTTATAGTGTGCTAGCGCCATGCTCCACTCTGTTGCAAACAAACATAGACGAATGAGCGTTAGTGCATCAATCTTGGATTAGTGTATAATTATTCATACACGAGTATTGCTTTATAAAAGTACCGAACATCACTCATCCCGTGATCCGACCGCCATCGTCCCGGGATCAGCCCGGCAATATCTCGTAGCCGGGCTGATTCCGGGACGATGCCGGTCGGATCGCATGGTTGGTGTTGTTTGGCCCGCCATGCGCCCGCGATCCGACCGGTGTTACTGTCTGAGCGGATGAGTTCGGGCGGAGCAAGCATCGGAGCGGTCGGTCATGGCAAAATACAACAGTGACTAGGAGATTTTGACATGATCAGCCCGATAAGCCTTACTTTGACCGGCTCAAAATAAGGGAGCTGGGCAATAGATGGCTAACCCTTCAAACATTGTATACCATTCAGACTGAGATGATGAGGCGACTAGAAGAATTGGAGCAGCAGGAGTTGCGAAATGGAGAACTGGCGAGTCCTATAGAGGATGACAACGAAATGGCTAGCATCGCAGTATGTTAATGTATTAAGGTGTGATATAAGCGAGTTCTCATACGAAGTTTTTGCTTGCAGCATAATGAAATCGATGATGAAGAGGCGAAGGGTCTTCTATCTGCTTTGGCATCAAGAAAGAAGCCTGAAAAACGTTCTGCTCCGAGTAGCAGTTTGTCGAATGCTGCTCCCATTCAACCCTGCTCCGTATCGACGGAGACGGCTTTTGTGGAGGTGAATATTCTAGTTAAGTATACATACATAGATTATTGGGTACTGCCGTGCATAGCTGGGTGTGTAAAGGTAGTGATACAGACTTTAAAGGTGGATAATAAGACGTTGACCTAACCGAAGAGAAGGTTACTTGGTTGGATGTGGACAGGGGGCGTGTCCCCCTCTCAGATGGAGTGTATAAAAAACTCTTCAAGATCGCGGCTGACCTTGTTACCTTCACGCTAAGGTCCGGTTTGTTGTCGTTCTCGGAGCCAAATTTCGGTCCGCGATAGCGAACTACGGCTGCTCCATCACGCGTCACGATGATGATCGTGCTGGGAGAAAGGTGAATTGTGCAGGGGCCTAGTCCCAGCAGGATAATCATCCTATAGCGTGATGCAACAGCCGTTGTCCCAAATCCGGAACAGAGTGGCTCCGAGAACGACGGTAGATGCACTCTCTGTACGCAGTGATGCATGCCGGACTCGCGTGATCATTGTCTTACCTTGTCTTCCTGTTCAGAAGAAATGTCATCAGACGGATCCTGCTCAGTGTTCAAATCTAGCAGCAGTAGGCGATAGCTCCACGGGTATATTTAGAGGGGTATGTTTCACATTTCTGCAGTGTCCTTAGACATGAAGTCTTCATTCGATGGGTATACCTGGCAGACTTCATCCATTCTTTTAGGAGGACCTCATGAGAATGCTGACAGAGCAGGAGGAAGTGTATGAGGAAGATTTGCAAACATATCAGCCACCCCCGGGGGTTAGCTCAGAGGTGAGAGTCTCTTTCTCTTGGGTGAAACAACTCCCATGATTCACCTTTCCGTATATAACCGAGACTTTTTTACATCATCGTTTTCAGGATTATCAGAAGCTGTTGAGAATGGTTGAGCTGATATCTTCTGATGACAGTAGCACCGATAGAATTTCCGAGCAGGATGAAGATTTCGCGGACTTTGAAGAGGAGGATGCTGTTGAGAATCATGTTCATGATGGGTACGGATCCTCACGTCCTTTACATTCCGCAAGCGCAGTCGTCACGGATAGCACTGACCGTTTTCTTCCCCTCTTGACGGTGTGCTTTGTGTTGGCGCAGACTCGGTGTACGAATGTTATAACATGCGGGCACCGAGCTCGCGCCAATGCAAACTACGCTGTCGAGAGGAAACCGACACTGTCAGTGAGATCTTCGAACTAAATAGTTGAGATCGGGCAAAGCTTTTTTGAACTTTCCTATGATTTTTAGGGCAGTCTAATACGCGCAAACCTCTCAATTTTGAAGCATTTGCTGTCATCTATTCAGGTCCGGATTGGATTCGGATGACTTCAGCGAGCCGGAGGTCGGAATCAACGCTACAGCTACCGAGCCTTCCTCGAAGCTAGTCTCTTTTACTGCGCAGAATTTGGGACCGAATGCTGAACCCCATCCACCTATCACCCTGGAGGAAAAGCCAAAAGAATATAGAAGCTCTGAGGTTTCGACTGTCGAAGAGATGGAAGAGGGGCCCGGTGATGGTCCGAAGAATGACGGAAGTGATGAAAAGAAGGGAAAGAAAAGGAGGAAAAAGAAGAAGAGGGCAAAGAAGAAAAAGAGTGTCGCTTTTGCAGAGCAGCTGGAGGATGCGACGGTGATAGACTCAGAGGCTCCGGTAAGTGTCCTTTTATTGAGCTGCCATTGTTACATAATTAAGATCAGGACAACATTAGTTGGGTTATTATTATTGGTTATTGCTAGTTAGGATATTTTTATGTTACATGGTGCACACCCACGCCGCTTCGCGGCGTGCCTGTAGGCGTGTTTCATAGGTTATCGATCATCAACTGGACAGATGAGTCAAATATGAGGCGTTGAAATTGTTCAATTGCATGTAGACCCTGGAAAACCCCTAGTGACCTGTGGATTTTGATGATCATTAGCAGCGGAGCGGGGGCCTCGGTGAAATACAAATAGTGATAAAGAGGTTCCTACTACAAAGCCACCGCACCGCGCTGTGATAACCGAAAACAGGAGCCCACTTGAAATGAAACAGAGTCCAGCTTCCCCCCCCAAAAAAAAAATGAACCGCCGATCGAAGCGAGGATTATCGGGATTACCATATCAAAATCTCCTTATCACTGATACATTTTGCCATGATCGATCGTTCTGCTGCTTGTTGCCCGAACTCATTTGAGCGAGATAGTCTTTGTGTATATGAGAAATTTCTTCAGCACTCATGTGGACATACTACTTCTCTCCACCGACCCGCGCAGTAATGACTAAATGCCCTTGTGACATTTCATAGAATAAGGCACACTTAATTCCGAAGGCTCGCTCACTTTTCATTATGCTTTACGATATGAACCCGAAACTCAGCCCATCTTAGACGGTGATCCCGCACTGATTCTGAGCCCCCCCCCCTTTTTTTCACTTTATTTTATGGTATGATCCTGAAACCACGCCCACTTTCCATGATGATCCATGCATCGCTCCCGAGGACCCATACACATCTCTTGCCTTAATCCCAAAGGTCCCCCACGTTTCTTAACACTTACGGCATGACCTTGAAGACCGGCCCACTTTTCCCGATTCTCCGCGCGGTATTTCCGAAATACCGTCGCCCCACCCACTTTTATGATCTCTTATGCGTTGACCTCTGAGGCCCCACTCTTTTACACAAAGTCATGTCCATCATTCCCAAAGCGCTATACCTATTTAACACCTAAGAGGACGCGTTGGATATGTCCACACTGCGCATCCACGCCGCGAACTCGATTTCTTGTCGTTTTTTCAAACAATAGGATTCCTTTTTTATTCTAGCTGGAAGACCTAAGCTGAAGAGAACTTATATGGCTGGCGTGCAGGCATGAGGCACAAAAAATCCTTTCTTTACGGGTTCATTCATAACGAAAATCTCGGCTTTAGAATCCACTAAATTCATTGGCCGTCTCTAGGCTAAGCCTTGGGGCGCGCGGGCGGCCTCTCAAATGCATTGTTCACGATAAAAATCGTTTTTCAGTTTTTCCCCCAATCTTGAAAACGGTCTCTTACTGATTCCAATGATGTCTCTGGAATGGTGCAATACCTTCTGGGAACGGAGTTATGGTCCCTCAAAGATTGAGCTAGGGAAGCATGGTGGACGAGTTGTCCGAGGCTTGTAACTGCCGTCTTCTGCATCCGATATATGCCAGCTGACCTGAGTAAAGAGAGAAGTTGAGAATGAAGGGAAAAACGGGGCTTTCGCTCGGAAACCATCGCTCATCTCACGATCTCGAGCTTTCATTTGTTCAAGTCGGAGGGAGGCATTGCGCATTTGGGGTTTGCCGTGCGCTCAAAGGGCAACTTCGAGCTGTTTTAGGGCTCTTCCTGGCTCGCTTTCATGCGTTCTTTCGACGTTAACGTAACAGTGTGCCCCTCCTCTACCCATTCATAGTGGAAACTGAAACGTATTTTTTATCGTGAACACTGCCTTTAGGAGTTAGGCGTTGACACGACGCCCCTCTTACTTTGCACGGTTTTCAGTGCACTTTTTGCTAGGGCCCTCAGCCATTTTCGCATTGACATACCACCTCCCCCCATTTTTACCGCCTTTCAGATTAACTCTAGAGTTTAGCCCACTTTTTATGGCCTCTGCTGCGATGACCCTAAGCCTCTCTACCTCCCCCCTCTTTTTTTTCACGCCGCGCCCACTGTTCCTAAAACCCCACAGACAATTGAACCCAATAGAGACCATTGAGCCCAAGGCGAGTTAAATGAGCACGGGCATACGTGGGAAATCAGTGTGACAGTCGGGTGTCATCTGTTAACAATCGGTTCGGACCGCCGAAGAGATGGAAGAGGGGCCCGCTGGTGGTCCGGAGAATGGCGGAAGTGATGAAAAGAAGGCGAAGAAGAGGAAGAAAAAGGAGAAGAAGGCGAAGAAGAAAAAGAGTATGGCTTTTGCAGAATAGCTGGAAGATGCTAGGGTGATAGATTCAGAGGCTCCGGTTAGTGTATTTCTATTGGGCCGACATTGTTATATCATTTAAACCAGGATATGATTAGTTAGGACATTATTATAAGTTAGAATATTGATATGTTATGAGGGCAGATGACGCTAGGTTATACTATCAGGACGTGGATCTGCCGAGGCTCGGAGCATGCGTAAGCAAGCATGCGGTATCATAAAACATGCATTGTTGCAAAATGGGCACAGACGATTTGAGCATCTCATTGATCTTTTTCGCAGCTGCGTTTGCATCCCAACTCGGCAAATGATCTTGATGTCACCCTCATAAGCAAGGGCTTTATTTTTTGGCTGAGCATCGTCAGGTTTCAAGGTAATTGCTGAAGAACACGCGATAATATTCCTCTGTAGAGAACCTCGGCGGCAACGTGGACACAGTAGGAGCCGTGTCCGAGATGTGCTTCGTTTGCGCCGCCCTGACAGTGTGGAAGAACGAAAATCACTTTTCTGCAAAGCGACGAATATTTTGCTAACAAGGGATGGCCTTCCGGGTTAGGAGAGGTCCTGAAAAAAGCTCTCCTGGGAGTTGTGGGGGATGGATAGAGTAACAGTACTGTGTATTGGGTTTTCTCTACGAACATTCCGTTAGGCCAAAAAATTGGAAAAACAAGAATCAGTGGACGCTTTCTTTTCAAGCGGCCATCATGGCGGGCACCACAACCTAGTTAAAATGTGAAAGAGAAACCTCGTGGTCGAACAACCGAACTTATACAAAATTATTTGTGCAGAAAATGCATGAAGGGGATCGAAACAAAACTATTTGTGCAGAAAATGCATGAAGGGGATCGAACCCGCAACTCCAGCATCTCATCGTCATTTAGTATTCCACATCGTTATACACTCGGCCATCCCTGCTCGCGGGCCATGGCAACTTCACAGTTTTTCTCGCGACTGTGCCCTTTGAGCTTAACATTTTGGGCTTTTCATGGACGATAATCTTCGTACCGCGTCTCTCGTCGTGTGAAGTATGAATCCGGCCACACATACAATCGCCATCTGATAGAGACGGACTGTAACCCAGTTCGCATACTAGCGGCGACGCGGGAAATGCCGCTCTTTGAGCTGCGGCAAATAAGTATTTCGAGCTACTAAGCAATTAGGCGGAGGTGGACAATTGACACCTTAGCACCTGAGAATGCTGGCAAAATGTCCAGATCGGCAGTGGATTCCCGATCGAAAATGATACCGATGCGGTAGAATGTGGCGGACGCTACTATGGCGGCGAAATTGGTCTTGATCGTGATTCCCGACTTAGCGGCGTTTGCCGCGTTTCACCGTTGCGGTACCAGTCTCCATCGAGCTTCGATTGCCGACCTGGACATTTTGCCTTCATTCTCGTGTGCAAAGAAGGCGTTCTGTTTTAAGTGGTCATGAACTGCTTCTAACAAGGAAACTACTATTAGCCAAACTGGCCATTCCGATCAAAATGTATGTTTCTAGGATTATTTTTCTACGTATAGTTCGAATATACCTTTCGCAGTTGCCGAGAATCACTCTGAAAAAAGTTATGGGCGTTTTTTCCTCTGATTTTCGTACCTGTTGTGCCCTCCAAAAAGCGCATTAATTTTACGAAAATCATAATCGTGTTCAGGACTCAGAACAACCTCCCTATGCCAAGCTTGGATGAAAGCACATTTTCCGGACTATGTGCAGACTGACAGCGTTTTGGACTTAATCTGAGGTTTGCATGTCGTTTCCCAAAGTTTTCGATAGAGTTTGGTCAGGTTTCGCCTCCTAAATGGCATGTTACCTACCGTAAACTGCAGTAAACCTCAAAACTTTGACGAGCCAATTCCAGATTCGTGTTCAGCACCCCAGATCACCACAGCATACATGTTTTTAGCAAATTCCCTAAAAATTCCTTACCTGGCCGCGAAGCTTTCAAAACGCTCATAACTTCTTTCAGAGTGAGTCTAGGCAGCTGCGATGAGCATATTCGGACTTCACGTCCGAAAATGGTTCTAGTGAAAAGCATTTCTTTCGGAATGGTTAGTATGACTTGTAGTAGTTCCCTTGTGAAAGACCTTTTATCATTATAGCCCTCGCAAACACGCGCTTGCGGCCCAACGACGGCCAGTGCAAAGTTGAAACGTTCAATACTGGCCAATTCCGACGAGCGTTCTCCCGTCAATATGGAGGAAGTTAGCACCATGGAGGAAGGGACAGAACGCTCGAAAGTCATTTTACCCGGCTCGGAAGAAGCGTTCAGTGGCGTTGTTGTGGAACGAAATACGCAAGGTGAGGTTATTCACCACATTTGTTTACGTATAGATCTGTGATAGTCCTGTCTAGATTCCTATCGCTTGACCTATAGTAGAGTTTTGCAAGTAATAAGTGAATTTTTACAGTTTTTACAACGGGCGATGTTCCGGCAGCCAGCACGCAATCTTCAAAACCACAATCATTATTTAAAATGAAACGATTGCACAATTATGTGTGATAAAGAAGTCTATTTGTTCATATTGCCAATAGTTTTAGAAATGTGTAGCACACATGAATCCGCTTATTGTACAGGCTTCCCGGTTTCGTTATCATTTTGTTACCTTTGTTACATTTTTACATAAAGAATTCATTTAAGTGCGATTTTGATGTTCATAATGCAACGAGTTGCCCCAATTTTCTCATCTATCCTACCGTTTTCCTTTTTTCGTAGCTTGTAGTTGCTGGCTGTCAGGAATGTCGTGAAAAAATAGGTTTGGTAGCTTAGGTTCCTCTTTTTTTCATTCATGGCAAGCTACCGCGGTAGACTCTTACCTCTTAGTTTGCTGTTCATTCTGACGTGCTCGCTTTCTATTTTCGGGTGAATATCCCTTTCATTCTGAGTGAAATTTTTTTCGCATATTCCTTTCCGGATTCATTTGGAGTGTGGAGTCCCGAATATGAGCGAATGTGTATGATTTCTGTATCCAAATCTAGTTATTGTAGCTCAGAGCGAAGCGAAAGCTTTTTTTGATTAATCCTTACACGGAGAGAGAAGTCATCTTTGATAAGACTGGGTGTGAAAGGAGTTACACGGAGTTGTATCACGCTTCTTGAACCTGTTCTTTCCTGAGGAACAAGCTCAATTTCAGATTTTAGGAGGATAGAAACTTTCCTTATTGGTTTCTGCTGGCGTGTCGACCTGTGCTCGGTCTGTGTTTTAACACGCTGAAACCACATTTCTAGACGATTTGTCTGTGGGGTATACCTATAAGAGCCCGAAATTTATGAAGCTTTTGACACAATCTATGAAAGTTTCAAAATGTGTGTTTCCCACATTTATAGCCTTATGAGTGTGTTGAAACGTCGATCACCAGTTCTCTATTTCTTGAAACATCGAGTGAGTTACTCCTCGTCTTGGAGTGAAATTTCCGTCTGTAGTTGCAGACGACCAGCAGCAGCACGCAGCATGAACATATCGTATTTTGGGTAAAGCCTTGTTTTGACTGCCTCGCTGCTGTTTGTCGTCGCAGCGATTTCGCACCCGCTGCCAGCGATGTAGCAGCGGCAGCGATTTTGTTCATAGTGCAGTGCATAGCCTCATGCACGATCGAAGAAAATCAATCAATCGGTGGAAAATAAAGGCCAGAGGCCATCAGGGATGTGCGTAATAGAAATTGTCTGACTCGTAAGTCGCTAGTCGCTCAAAAGGCCAAAACTCTCGTTAGTCGTTAAAAATCTGGGCTTTGAAAATAAGCGCAGTTGAGGCAGAAAAAAGCCTCTATGAGTAGAAAAAGGAGGAAGGCATGAAGAGATGCATGTCTTTCAAAACCTTCATAGTTAGAGAACCTAGTTTAATTTGCAAACCTGGAGTTCACTTAATAGATTCAGTCTGACGAATGGAAGGAGCTGCGGCGGTAGATCGCCGGGCGCGATCGAAACTCCGGTTGCCGTTGATGCCGCCAACACCGCGCGGTCAACTGCCTGGTTCCCTAAATCGACTGCGGAAACCACACATATACATAATTAAAAATATGAAAGAAAGCCTTACACTCGAAAGTTTGGGTGCCGATTTCTGTTTTTTTTTTTGGTTAAAAAAGAAGCAATATGAGAAACCTAGGAAATCTCGAGCTCTTCGCTTTTTCAGTGTAAAATTAGCCGTACTGCGCTATATGATATTATATGATATTTACCCCATGGTGACAACACGAAGAACTGCACCAACTTTGCACTAATCGTTTTTTCCCAGCGTCGTGAGTTGAGCGCGCGCGTAGTTTCGAGTTTGTTTCCATATCGGGGAAGTTCGGAAGAAATAAGCACTCAGGGGAAAATTCCACCTACTGAGAGGTCCCAGCACCTTTTTATAGAAATCCCAAATCTCGAATTCAAGACTGAAAATTGGAGGGTGGCGCCCCTCACAATCCAATTATTTGACACAGTTCCCGTCGGTGCGCAGTTGTGGCCTGCAGGCACCGCTCCATAATATCACCTCTTTGAGTGCTCTGTGAAAATCTCCGCTAGAGCCGGTCAGTGTCGGAACCTCTTTAGTGAGTCTACCATAAAGTCGCGCGAGCGGCACGAAGTCGCATAAATGCTGCGTCTAACCTTGCGCAACTTTTGCATGGGTCAATTATGTGGGGGTTTCAGAACTGCGAAGCAGTGTCATTAGAAATAATGAATACTGATGGCTATGATTATTTTGTATGGTTAGATCCGCGGCCTGTCTCCTCAAAAAAAAGTGTAAATTCAAATCGCGGCTGGCATGGCGGTTTAAATCTCATTCTCTGAGAATTAAACCGCTGCGCTAGCCGCGGGTTGAATTTAAACGTTTTTTCTTGAGGACACAGGCCACGGACCTCACTATACCATCCACCTCGAACCACCATCAGGGAACTATGTATCATTCCTGATGTAATTCTTGGGTTGGAGCGCGACGTGAATGACTATCGATTTTCTAACGAATTCTGGGATTGCTTACGAAAATATTTTTCATTTTGTTAGTCGTTAGACGTAACACCCAAAAAGCCCTTTAGTCGGTAAAGTCGTTAGTCGTAATTACGCATTTTTTCTGGTGGCCGTTATAGGAACAATGTTCACAGAAAGAAACGTGTCATTCGCTGGCAATCGCTCCATCGCTTCCATTTTGGCCGCGACAGAGCAATGGTCAGCGACCATTGAAAATCGTTCCTCCAGCAGCGAAGCAGTAAACATAGGATTTCGTCGTCGCGACCCAGCGATGGAGAAAGTTTGTCACGAACAGGGATGAGCAAGGTTGTGACTCGGCGCAACGGGGGATCGTGAAAATTCAGGAAAATTTCTGAGGTAAATTGAAAATTTGGGGCCTTTGGTAAGCCAAAATGAGGTAATAATAGTCGCCTTCTGATAGTAAGATTGCAGCGCGAGAACAGCAGAGGTCGTCATGAAATTCTACGTTACGGTGGGTAATTTGGGTAAAGCATCAGATTCCAATCAAAATTTCTATTCAGGGGTAATTCGGTGTGCTGAATACAAGTTTGATGTACTTTGCTTCTCTGGGCTAAATTCCGGTTCGCAATTGCGTCTCGACACGCTTTGCGGCCGCGCGTTTTCGAGTCGGAAAAGTTTCCAGCGCCGCAGCCGTCGATCTGTTGACTCTAGGTGGATTTTGAAAACTGGAAACTAAACAAAATTGGAGAAAACGGTATAAAAAAGCCACATCGAGTCGAGTTTGGCGCTGGAAACTCGACTGACGCGAGCGCGCGCGGCCACAAAGCGTGTCGAGACGCAATAGCGGACCGGAATTTGGCCCAGGGAAGCACAGTATATTTGTCAGGGGGGATCCTGAATAATTTTAAAAATTTTGGTGAACAGGAGGGGGTCGTAGCTCCCCGGCGGCGCAACGGCCTGCTCAACTCTGGCCACGAAGCCATAACAGTTCCTTTATTACGCGCTGTGATAAAGGAACAGTTGTCCGTGGCATAGCCGCAATAACCAGGTGCAGTCAAAACAAGGCTTAATATTAGCAGCGCAACGACCTTGCGTTCCACGATTCTTTTTGCACTGCGTGGCGGTTCTCCGCGACACATGATCTCATTGGTCCACAACACAGGCTTCATAACATTGTTCACCCGTCAAAACACGCGCGGCGATCCGGTAGGCGTCGCACTCGAGGCGGAAGCTGCGAACACTACATCATGCGGGGAAATTTTGGCACCTAGTACCGGGAAATTGTTATAGCGAATGCCATGAAGTTTTTGAAAGGGACGGAATAATGCTACAGGATATGTCAAATTGCGTAAAGACCTAGTCTGGAACCTTGCGTCGTCGCTTCCGGCACTCGCTGACCACTTCTCATACGCGAGTGGGTGAGCTGGTCCACCGAACTACAATTTATGGTTTTCGCGTAATGGTTAGTCGGATCGGTGTTTCCAGCTGAAGATCTAGAGACTGCGCGCCGCATGCATTGTCCCGCGGATACGCGGATCGCTCGGATAGACACCTTCCCGACGAACAATTTTGTGTCAACTGTACCTTCGTCAGTGTAGTTTTTGTAAGGGGCCGCTAAGTGGTTCGTGCGGAAGCGAAAATATAGGTAACTGCCCTCTTTCTTGCCCGCGGACCAAGTACTTCACGCGGACTGCCCTTATCGGCCTGAAATTTCGCAGCTGCAGACAGCCGCCTCGTTCCAATAAGGCCTAGCTCATACTAGCCGCGACGCGCGACAGCGCCAGTGCATTTGAACCATATCGATTTTCTGTCGATATCTATCCCCAACACGATGTCGCGTCGCCCGTCGCGGGCAGTATGAACTAGGCCTAAGGGAACTTCAATAGCAAGCGACGAGCTTTGGTCGTCGCTATGGTATTACCGAACATGAATTACTGAACGAACGCAGGAGCGACGATTGTCGCCGGTAGAGATAAGAGGCCTGGTGTTGAAGTCGCAGCGTTGGTCGCGGCGACGAATGCAATATTCGGTGCAAAGCGCAGATCACATTCGGCGATTGGCGCGGCGTAAAGGGCGAAGAGGGGAATGCAGAGTGTTTGGACGCCGCTGTAGACCTGCGTCGCTGCCAGCGAGCGGCAACCGGATGCCGCGGCGACGATGAACGAGGCGCGATAAGGAACATCAGCAATGTAGCTACCAGCATCGCTACAGCGGCATCGGTAGCCGTCGCAGCCTGCGACACTTATTGTTCTCGCTGCAAGTAAATAAATTATCATTTATGATACGGCAGGCTATCTCGAGCGTAGCGTGCGTCTCTTGTCGCTTTTCGCTGGCTATGCACGCTCCCTAAGGCAGTGCAGCTCGTGTTATAACGAATTTCTCATCACCGTTCGCAGGTCCGCGCGATGCTGCTCCCTCAGTCTCCCCTCCGCTATCCTACGTCCTCCTTCCCCATGCGCACGCAGAGAAAATATGGGTTTTTAGATTTGACTCTAACTGTAGCTGCTTTGCGACTTCCACAAAAAGAGCGCGGATGATGGAATTTTCGAATCGCTGTAGAATGCAGCGCATATAGCTCATATTTAAATTAGCGTGACGATTGTTGAGTTCTTTGTCTCTAATTGTGCCGTTCAATTACTTGAACGATACGATTCTTAGCGGACTGAAAAGGTCGACATTTCATATTCGAAGGGCGTGGTTCTGAATAAATGAAAATGATTCTTCCAAGTAGTATACCCTACCTGCTCGTTGGTGCCCCTGCTTCTACTGAACCCAGCAGACGTTTGAGTGTACACAGGGAACGTTGGAGCGATATAGCGTGCACAACTATATCGCGAAAGTATCCCATACATTGCATTAAGGTGTCGCCGTCCGGCACACTAAGGCCTCAGGTCCATAACACCTTAGGATCCTTACCTAAGCAGTTCATGGAGTCTTTGGCCATAAACCACAGTTTCGCCACCCTGAACTGTCGATCGCTGTCGAGTGATATCCAAAAAAACTGCGCTATCCAGACTTCTGAGCTATTTTCATGCACCGTTTACTGCTTTGCATGAAACCTGCCTCAAGGATAGACCCGTAATCAGCGTCGGAGAGTACACCGTCTACTGCGGTAACGCTGACGATAGGAGAGTGGGAGGCTGTGCAATAGCTGTAAGGAAGGATTTCAATGGTATGGTCAAGGAGTTTGGCTCAACGTCGTGCCGGAATGCATTCGTACGACTGCGGGATCACAGAGGATTCATAATCTGTGGATAGTCTGAGGATAGTGAGTGCTGATGCGCCCACTGAAACCGCCGAAGACAATTTGAAGGATGCGTTCTATGAGGAACTCAATACGTTGCTGGCCAGGATACCTTGTCAGCATGCTGTTGTCGTGGGTATTGGCGCAAATGCGAAGATGGGACTTGATCAGGAATACGAAGTACTCGGTAAATGGTTCTACCCAGTGGAGCAAACATCGGACAATGGCTACCGCCTTGTCGACTTTTGTGAACGCAGTGGTCTGATTATTGCATCGACATTCAAGAGGAATCATCGCCGCCATCAGCTTACGTGGCAGGGACCGACCCAGCTATCCCCAGAAGAGCAGCGGAAGCGGAAGATGACAACTTTGAAACTACAGCTTGACTATGTCCTGACGAGGATTATCCCAGTATCGGACATTCGAAGATCTAGAGCTGTGTGGAATGTCGCATTCGATTCGGATCACCGTCCTGTTCTGTTGAACTTCACTGCGAGGATTCACAAGAGGAAGCGAGGGGCTCAGCCTTTCCAGAGGATTGACATGACAAGTCTCAGAGATGAGGAGTGCAGAAGGAATTACGACAACGCGTTTCTATTCGTATTGGAGTACGGACTAAGAAGAAACTTTGCGACGCGGATTCTTTTGTCAAGTGCATCCAGGATGCTTCGAAAGAGGTACTCCCGGTTGTACAGCCTAAGAAGAAGTTCGCCTACGTCTCAGAAGAAACAACATCTACCTACAACAGAGTATGTGCTCTCCGAACTGCAGGAAACTTCGTGGAGGAGAAGCGTCTGAGGAGGAAGTTGCGTCGGCAGCTTCAAAGCGACCGCGAACGAGAGTGGACGTGTAGAGCTATGGAGTTCGAGAAGGCTTGGGAGGAGAAGAATCCGAGGAAAGCCTACACGTTGCTGCGACAGTATAGCGGGAAGATGAAGAGATGTTCTCCTGCCTTTAACACTACAAATGGAGTTGCAGTTGGTGATGCGACGCTGCCAATATGGAAGGATTACTTCAGTTCACTACTGAATCGTCCAGCGCCATCAGTACCTGAGCTCGCGCATGTTCAGAGAGCACATTACGATGTCAGTGAGGAACCGCCGACTGAGTCTGAAGTTTTGGATTGTGTCCGGAAAATGAAGAATGGGAAGGCAGGTGGAGATGACAACATCACTGCTGAAATGCTGAAAGCTCTTCCTCCGTCTGGGATTCGTGAAATGACCAACACCCTCCGTGCCATATGGATGAGCGAAAGGATACCCGATTCGTGGAGACATGCGATCATCGTACCTCTTCACAAGAAGCTATCCGTCACGGATCCTAAGAACTACAGAGGAATCTCTACTTCGTGTCATGTACAAGGTTTTAGAACGTATCATTCTCGAGCGACTTATCAAACATCGTGAAAGAACGACCAGAGATGAGCAAGCCAGTTTTCGACCGGGAAGATCGACCATCGACCAAGTGTTCGTTGTGAGAAGAGTAATCGAATCGTGGCAGCGGTATTCGAAGCCATTACAGCTTGCTGTTTTGGACTTTGAAGCAGCGTTCGACTCTCCTCATCGTGATCGATTGCTCAATGCTCTGCCAGCAGATGGATTTCCGGAAAAGTATGTTCGGTTAATCGAGGACATGAACAATGGAACAACAGCAGCAGTTCGTGCACCTGTCGGATTTACGTCAGCTTTCGAGGTGAAAACAGGAGTAAGGCAATGAGCCGTTGCAGGACCTTTTCTTTTCAACTTCGCCGTTGATGACATGCGTAGAGTTGCAGAACAGTTTCCTGCGGATGTGATCCTAACACCATCAGAACGCTCCCTTGACGATCTGGAGTACGCCGACGACATTGTGTTATTCGCTGAAAATAACGCAAAACTGCAAAGGATTGTGAACCTAGTTTCGAAGTATGCTGCAGCCTATGGACTTCGTCTTCGTCGCGACAAATGCAAGCAGATGTGGGTCTCTCAGAGGCCTTCAACGGGAGTTTGTGTGGACGGACAACGTATCGAACTGGTGGACGATTTCTGTTATTTGGGATGTTTGCTGAAGAACGATGGTAGTTATGCAGCGGATATTCGACAACGATGTGCGAAAGCTACGTCTGCATTTAATTCTCTAACCAAGGGTTTGTGGTCTACCACCGTCGCGAAGGAAGTCAAGTTGCGCGTCTACCCTATCATGATGTACGGATCGGAGACGTGGGCAGCACCGAAGACGCAGATGGAAAGGTTGGATTGCACGGAAAGGAAGCTTTTTAGGCGTTTGCTTGGATATTTCTGGCCGCGTGTATGCCATAACGAAGACCTTTACAAGGAAATCGACGCAGTACATCAACGCTTGACACGAGGGAGGTGCCAGCATCTCCTAACGCCATCTCAAGCAGCAATGGAAAGTCAACTTCGGCTGCTCAGGCATATACTAAGGAGAACGCCGGATCGTTTTGTAGAACACGCTTTGAGAATGCTGCCAAATCCTATTTGGAAACGGCCACCTGGGCGTAGGCGAAAGTTCTGGACGGATGTGGTTAAAGAGGATTTGAAGTCACTCGGCATCGAAAGACAGTTCAGGCGCGATGTTTCGTCCCGCAGGAAATGGAATAGTTACAGCTGGATGGAATGTGTTCAAATTGTGGCTGAAGATCGTGAAAATGGACGCGGCTGACTACTAGGACGACACACCTCGGTGAAGATGCGGAATGACCGCGTCAGGCGAAAGCCAACCGATTAAGTCAAGTAAGTCAAGTATACCCTGATTCTATGAAGCTTTCCTACCTCACTCTACACAACATAATTCATGAAAACAAACCTAGGAGAGCTTCCGAGAAAAGCAAATTGGGCATGAAATCATCAAGAGGGGATCAAACCCGAGACCTCTTCTGCAATAGAATGCGCCAAAGAATTCAGCCGCAAAAAGGAATAGTGCGAATAGTCGGGAAGGCCAATTATTGGAATAGTGGGTTTTCGAATATTCGAAAAAGTCGATTATTTGATGCATTCGAATATGTGGGAGCCTCAAAATGCCATTTATTCGGCTTTTATTTGGAAGTTCTCGGAGAAAATCTACTCAGAATCTACGTGCGTAGTAAAGTATGTAAGGAAATACATCAATTAAAGGCAGTGTTCATGGTAAGAATATTGCTCGAGTTTTCTCCGAAAATCGAAAGTTACGGGGGTCGTTGCAGCAATAATGTCGAAAAACGGCTAAAAAGTTCATATGTAGTCCTCTACAGCCCCAGAATTTGAGTGTGGCATACCCGCCCCGCTCACTTCTTCGGTGATTTTTGAGGGAGTGCGCGGAGTTGGCATGCCATTTTCAAATTTCGGGGCCATGTAGGGCTATTAATGCCTCGTTTCAACCCATTTTTCGATATTGTTGTTGCAATGTACCTCGGGCCTTTCGCTTTCTATTAAAAATTTTAAGGCCGTTGTTATCGTGAACATTGCCTTTAAACAGTCGAACATTAGTTCAACAAAGTGGACACTGAGGCAAAGACAAGATCACTCTTCCGAGAGAAAAAGATACACTATCATTTATGGATGGAGTCTCGGAGTAGGCATGCCTCAATTTCCGTGTTTCTGAACTTCGAGGTTAATTGGTGAGTAAACAACGAATGCCAATTGACCTCTTTCGAAATCTTTGGGGGCGAATCTTCATGGAATTAGGTGAACAAGTTAGGAACTGAAACTAGAGTTCTGGCAATGACCGTTACAAAGTTCTATGTTAGGGGTATAGTTTACCTTGCCGCTGAGGGACCCGTCAGAGCTGGTTGATATACTGAGTCCCACCTGGTCGATACGCACCGAAATAGTTACACACGGGTGCAGAAAATCCACCCAGTGAGCCCGTTCGTGACCGTTTGTCTGCATACGTCCGCAATCCATCCAGCCGATACAGGTATTCTACTCACGCACACGGGCAAGGCCAATGCAACCGAGATCGGTTTTCCGCTCCGGACTCTGTCGGGTTTTCGGCAAAGTCTGACGGGGGTCTGACTTGAGCGACAGGCATGCAATTTATCAAAAATCGCGGCGGAACCGTCACTGGACCAACGGCTTCGTCCGTCGTAGGAACAGCTGTCGCGCGTCCATCGTAGCGACGTCTCGCGGAGGATTGGCATACTGCAAATATGCCGGAGCCAGTCGCTGCCACTGTCGCTATGCAGCGCACTGTGACAGCGATAGGTTTGAAGAGCGGGAGTTCTGCGACAGGCGTGCACAGCGACACGGCCCTGTGTAGCAGAGGTATACCATACCCCTTTTCAGACAACTCGGGTTCCGATTCGGTCATGGTGGGCTTTCGATTCGACTATAAAGCACTGTGGACGACGATACGGCCCCGTACTTTTCGAGCGCCACGTGGCCTAATCGTTGTCGAAGCGAGAAGCACGTGCCGCATCGCATAGACGTTCCACTCGGCCACGGCAAGCTTTAAAGTCGACTACGGAACAGTTTGGACGACGAATGAGCCGCGATGCTCTCGATTAGACACGTTGATCGACCGCTACACAAATGATCAGGTTCGGTCAGCCGCACAGCACTCATATAAGGGGCCCACCCCACAGAGAGTGCAGTCGGCCTTTTGAGGTCGCCCCTGGAAGGTGACTAAGAGTTTTTCTTTACGATTTTTGACCGTTAAAGGGACTCCCCCCACGGTTCTCAGCGAGGGAAGCTCCCTCCCTGTCGACCGTTGCAAAGATGATGTCCTTGTTACGGACTGCATTGTGGGTGACCCCTTGCTGTGGGCCGTGACATGGACTGCATCCTTGCTGGTGGAGAACCGCTCCTGTCGAAGGGGTGGGACGTCGCCCCTAGCCCCACGTGCCTCTATTATACGACCACGTGCTGCTGCGCGGTTTTCGTGGGTGCGGCGGACGTTTTGCATGTCTGCGTCACGTGCATCTATAATAGGACGACTGGCTGCCTCGCGGGAAACGGGGGGTGTCGCGAAAGTTTCGCCTATCTGCGCCACATAGTAGCAGCACGTGCTGCTGCGAAAGTTCAGTTCCTTTCAACTCGAAGAGGTATCCGATTAGAAAGACTACCGTGGTTGAATCGGACCTCCTCAGTTTGTGAGTTATAGGACGTTCTAGCGAACGTTTCACTCCTACAGCCTTTGTATCAGTTAGTCAGTGGTGGGATAGGAACAAGCAGAGACGTCCAGCTGATGGTCTACAGAATCATCTTGGCTCAGAATGGCTCCGAAAACATTGTTTGACGTGTTGCAAACCAACTTTGTGAGGACGTCGCGTTCAATTTGCACCCAATCCTTGAAAAAATGTTGACAACCAAGCCTGCATGATCCAGCTGACTGTAGAAAAGGCGAATAGGTTTTAGAGAGTACATTGAGGTAATCAATCAAGACTTCCTGCTTGTCTTTGGAGTTGTTACAAGCATCAAAAACTAGCCAAAGTGACTTTATCCGTTGGAAGAGTTTGTACTGAGGGGCGGAAATTGTGAAGAAAGTGGGCGGAGACTGCATGTTTTGCTGGCTCGATGAGGCTCAAATACGGTCCTTTCGACTTGTTTTTGACGATTCCAACGACAGGGGCGCTCTAATAGGAGCCGTACGAGTCGCTTAACTTCACTATCTCAACCACTTCTTCGAGCGTGTATTCTGCTTTCAAAACCATATCGAAGGCTTTCCGACGGTTTGGGGCGATGGGCACTCACCATTTCTCCACTGAATTCCCATGAAGTTCAGAACTACGAAAATTGGGGTATGTATAATAGTATAATTTTACAGTGCATTGTACAAAACAAACTACAAGGTCTCAAGCATTGGTTGCCGACGAAAATCAATTTTTGGGCGAGAAGTCTAGTCTTGTGGCTCTGCTAACATTCTAAAGCCTGCTGTTTAGGAGAACTGCACCACTGGACTGAGATGGCCCGAGATAGCACATCAAAGAAGGAAAGCCCCGATTGTTTGGCCGATGTCCTCGAAGAAGTCATGGAAAACAAACGAGTCCTGGGTATTACGGAGAAGACGCATCGACATTCTGAAGCCGATTATCAGGAGGCGGTCTTAATGATTAAGAATGCTGCGCAAAGTCAGGTTGGAGAGAGTATATACTTCTTTTCCCCACGAGTGGCTAAGTAACATTATTATTCAGGACATGCGCCAGCTAGCAGAAATGAACACTGACGAAATCAAGAACTTGTATATGATTTTGATTTCAACATTCTCTTTTCTTCTTCTTTTGATGCTTATTAATATCGCTTTGTAGGATACTACGTAAGCGGTATGAGATGGAGTGCAAACTTATGTCTGGTCACGCTGTTGAACTGGTAGAATTCTGCAATTTTCGTTCGCCCTTTAGCCTTGCATGCTTGGTCTTCAGGTAACGAAGCACCTTCCAAGTATTCGAGAAGAGGAACGGTTCTTGAATTCCGTGAGAAATCCGATAACTCGCGTGGAGGAGGCACTTTCCAACCTTCCTGAAGTGAGTGAATTGGTCATGCCTAATTCCATCTGTCTTCTAGAGTTTCGAACAAGATACTCGCCCTATGGTCGAAATCAGAATACTTATCACTGATGTAATTTGTATAAGGAGCCCATTTTTTAATGTTTTCATTGTTTACTCAGAAAATTGCCGCATTCAATGCGTGTCGAATATTAGAGTATATCAAACCAATAAAAATTTTCGAATGTTCGATTAAAAGAATTATTCGAAAAATGGATTTTTTCGATTAGTCGATTAATCGAATTTTTCGAAGATTGACTTTTCCGAACATTCGAATAGACGAATTATTCGAAAATTTGGCTTTCCCAATTAGTCGAATAAACGAATTATTCGAAAAATTGACTTTTCCAATTAGTCGAATAATCGATTTTTTCGTAAATTGACTTTTCCGAATATTCGAATAAACGAATTATTTGAACAATTCCTGAAGGTTTAGGTTCCTGGCAAAAGGAAAGATTTGGCATGGCCATTTTTTCGAAAAATTAGAAATATAATCACCTAAAAGGGGAAGGTAAAGAAAAATGAAAAAAGTTTTGAAATACTCCTGGGAACGATTTGGCGTAGAATAATTTGATTTTTGGGAAATGTAGTGAAATAGTTGAAAGTATGATTTGGCAGTCGAGTTTGAACCAACTATTGATAAGAGTTGTGCAAAATGAGAGATCGCACTGTATAAGCTTATCCGTAGAACATATCAAAGCGAAATCACGCGCGATATGGAACAAACAGTTGATTTTACTTCAATTAATACGTGAAGACTGCGGCATTCCAGCTCCCGAAGGTGCTTTTACTGCTTGCCTTATCACGCGTGATTTTGCTTCGATATGTTCTACGGATAAGCTCATACAATGCGATCTCTCATTTTGCACAACTCTTATCAATAGTTGGTTCAAACTCGACTGCCAAATCATACTTTCAACTATTTCACTACATTTCCCAAAAATCAAATTATTCTACGCCAAATCGTTCTCAGGAGTATTTCAAAACTTTTTTCATTTTTCTTTACCTTCCCCTTTTAGGTGATTATATTTCTAATTTTTCGAAAAAATGGCCATGCCAAATCTTTCCTTTTGCCAGGAACCTAAACCTTCAGGAATTTCATTTATTTTTCCTAAATGTTTCCTTTCTAACATGGTTTATGCCTGGTGGTGTTAATTCAAAGAAAACCCACTGATGCCCTGCCCTCCCCCCCTCTATGACGTCCTGCGCGCTCCCACTGATGTCCTGCACACTTTCTACGGCGTTCTGCGCACACCCATTTGGGTCACAAGCACGCTCATGCCGATCATGTTTTCCGCAGGGCTACCTCAACCCTCCTTCGAAAATTTTCCAAGTGTCAGCCTGGATATGAGCACATCGTAATAGCCAACAATCATGTTTGCACAATTTCGACCTTCTTTGCCATTTTCCAGTGGCTTCTCGAACAGAGCGGTGTGTGAATGAATGCATCCCGCTCCTCCGCCCTTTTATACCTCGCATGTTATGAGCGTGTGTTATCGTTCGTTATCATGTTTTGTTCAAGAATGGTTACGGTAGCCCTGCGAAAAAAATGTTCGGTATTGGCGTGCTTGTATTTGGGTCCCGCAAACTTTTTACGGCGTCCGGTGCATCCCACGTGGGTCCCGCACATTTTCTACGGCGTCCGGTGCACTCTCATTTGGGTCCCACACACTTACTACGGCGTTCTGCGCACACCCATTTGGGTCCCGCACACTTTATGCGGCGGCGGGCGCACCCCACGTGGGTCCCGCACATTTTCTACGGCGTCCGGTGCACTCTCATTTGGGTCCCACACACTTTCTACGGGGTCCGGCGCACTGTTATTTGGGTCCCGCAAACTTTTTACGGCGTCCGGTGCATCCCACTTTGGTCCCACACACGTTCTATGGCGTCTTGCGCATTTCCACTTGGTCACCTCACAGTTTCTACGGCGTCCAACGTACTTTCGTTTGGGTCCCACACACTTACTACGGCGTTCTGCGCACACCCATTTGGGTCCCGCACACTTTATACGGCGTCCGGCACACTCATTTGGGTCCCACACACTTACTACGGCGTTCTGCGCACACCCATTTGGGTCCCGCACACTTTATACGGCGTCCGGCGCACTCCCACGTGGGTCCCGCACATTTTCTACGGCGTCCGGTGCACTCTCATTTGGGTCCCGCACACTTTCTACGGCGTCCAGCACACTCTCATTTGGGTCCTACACACTTACTACGGCGTTCTGCGCACACCCATTTGGGTCCCGCACACTTTATACGGCGTCCGGCGCACTTCCACTTGGTCACCTCACAGTTTCTACGGCGTCCAACGTACTTTCGTTTGGGTTTCACACACTTTCCACGGCTTACTGCGCACACCCTTTGGGTCCCGCACACTTTCGACGGCGTCCGGCGCACTCCCACTTGGGTCTCGCACACTTTCTACGGCGTTCTGCGCACACCCATTTGGGTCCCACACACTTTCTACGGCGTCCGGCACACTCTCATTTGGGTCCCACACACTTACTACCGCGTCCGGTGCACTCTCATTCGGATCCCGCACACTTTCTACGGCGTCCGGCACACTCTCATTTGGGTCCCACACACTTACTGCGGCGTTCTGCGCACACCCATTTGGGCCCCGCCCCCTTTATCCGGCGTCCGGCGCCCTCCCACGTGGGTCCCGCACACTTTCTACGGCGTCCGGCGCCCTCCCACTTGGGTCCCGCACACTTTCTACGACGTTCTGCGCACACTCCCGCACACTTTCGACGGCGTCCGGCGCACTCCCATTTGGGTCCCGCACACTTTCTACGGCGTTCTGCGCACACCCATTTGGGTCCCACACACTTTCTACGGCGTTATGCGCACACCCATTTGGGTCCCGCACACTTTCTACGGCGTCTTTCGCACTCCTGCTGGGGTCCCGCACACTACCTACGGTGTTCTGTGGGGCACTTCTGAGTCACACCGTGCGGCGTTCCAAAAAGCACTTCCGAGATCCCGCCGGATTGGTTGAAGCGTCGCCCCGTCAACACCTGAGCAAAAGCCTATCAGTAACAGTGTTTATTTCACTAGTTCATTTTACGAATAAGTAAACGTCGGATGGTTTATAATAACATGTTTACCTGTTTTTGTCTTTCTTGACCCTCAATTTTGAGGTTCCGCAAAAATTGAGCAACCAACTTCAAATTTGACAGGAGCTAGGTAAACAAAACCAGCTCCTGGCCAAAAATGAGCTCTCTAGCTCAACGATAAGTGTTCCAACAAGATCGTGAACGCCAACTGAAAAAAAAGGAGATGAACAATTTTTCGACCAAAATGACGTGGTTTTGACACTTTTTCTCGAATCTCAGGAAACCATTCCTGACCATTTTTTGAACAGTTATTCACCTCTCTAAAGTATATTAAATGCAAAAAGAACGGTGTTCTTACGTTTACTCTGGACCCTGATACTGAGATCAGGGGGTTGCGCGATGGCGAATCAAAGCCAAATCTGGTGAGCGCTTCGCGCTCACCACAATTGACTTTTTCGAATAGTCGAATAATCAAATTTTCTGAAAATTGACTTCTCCAATTAGTCGAATAAACGAATTGTTCGAAAAATTGACTTTTCCAATTAGCCGAGTAAACGAATTATTCGAAAAATTGACTTTTTCGAGTAGTCGATTTTTCGAAAATTGACTTTTCCGAATATTCGAATAAACGAATTATTTGAACGATTGACTTTTTCGTATAATCGAATTTTTTGAAAATCGACTTTTCCAATTAGTCGAATAAACGAATTATTTGAAAAAGTGACTTTTCCAATTAGTCGAATAAACGAATTGTTCGAAAAATTGACTTTTCCAATTAGTCGAATAAACGAATTATTCGGAAAATTGTTTTTTTCGAATAGTCGAATAATCGAATATTTGGCCAAAATTGCAAGTATTAGAATAAGTCGAATAAGAAGTACGGGCCGAGTACACAAAATCGAATCCCCGTTTGCATCACTTCCAACTTTGTAGACATATTTTGTATATCATTGTAAAGCCTAAAGCTATTTCACGAAAAAGTCATTCCATATTATAGAATAAAAGTATTCAAACTAACATTCATTACTGTCTATAAACAGGTGTTTAATGATCGAGCACACTCTGGATTTTCTAAACGTTATCTAACAACAGTATTTTCTACTCCAGCCGTTTGAAATTAACTCACAATTCAGCATCCTCAACAACAATATGATAACTTAAGTAGAACATGAAAGCTGCCAAGCGAAATGCATGACCCGACCTACTTAAGTAATAATGCAGATCTCATTTAAAAAAAGATCACCAAATAAAGCGGATCCAAGAGGCAACCGAGAAACGAGAATTCGGAAGACTTACGATCGATCCCTTGTCGAACTTTCGTTCTTGAGCAGAATCTCTCGCGAAATTATTCGTTGATTAGGCCGAATATTCAAATATTGGGCCTTTCGAGTAGTCGAATTAAGGAATTATTCGATATTTGAAAAAACGAAGTATTCAAAAAATTTACTTTTTCGAATAATCGAATTATTCGAAAGTTCGTTTATTCGGCCGAATATTCGTTGACGTGCTCTATCAAATATGCATTCAACTTCGAGGCAAGGCGGTTTTGAGCACAGTCAGGGAACATTTTGCTAGGAAAGCACGTGCTCTTATTGTGCTTCAATTTACAGCGTGTGCCCAACAAATAAAACGTTCAATGCGTGCATGATGCACATTCAACTCCATAACAAAAGGATTTTCCAAAAAAAAAGGAAAGCGTACGACACAATCCTGAGGTAAGACTCAGATGTCAGCAGCGTCGCCGGTTCAGTCGCCCAGGTTTGCGGTACTTGGCCCGCCCATCCGCTGGAGACCTCGTTCAATCGCTGGCGGGCCTAGATGGTGCTCGACGAGCTGGGCGTGTCGCCTGTCGGCGTGCCGGCCGCGTCGCGTGAAGGTGTGTTGCTACGATAGCGCTGGACTCCCTTGCAGAACGTCATCCTGCGATGAAATTTTGCAGCACGTGTTGTTGTTTGGAGCACGTCCCCCTGCGATGGAGCCTTTCAGTGGGTTTTGCCTCTCGAGTTGAATGCATATTCGATTTTCTTTGCATGATTATCTTTGTATACGGGCAAGTGAAATGCCGAAAAACAGCACATTCAAAATCAAAGTGACAAACAATTGGAAAGCTATCATCGCTTGCGATGATGACCCCATCCTCTTCGCCCCGCCTCCGGCTTCTGCAAAGGGGTTGGGCGTCGCCCATTATCATTCGCTGTTACGACTACCGCAATAAACGGTACTATCCTACTATCGTCTTGTGCTCGTCATCAGAAAGCCACTGAACCCCGTTAAAACCTACATCAAAAAATGCTAAAAGAATCGCGATGCGAAAACCACAAACTACAACGTTCAGCAAAACTTATAGCTGGGACCTGGGTGTTACTTGTAGAGAAAAGAGGTATACTGTCAACACTCTAAATGTAAGTCGTTATGGTTCGGGCAAATACTGCTCCATACCAAAGGTGGATCTAAAAACCTCACCAAGCTCTACGTTGCGGTGACAAACGATTTTAGGGTGGTGTTATGAGATGATAAGGTGAGCCTCTAGGACATCGCTTCTATAATCATCACATTCCACGCGTTCTCCTGCAATTTCATCTAGGACCTAAAAGCGTTGTTTGTGAAAGAACCGATCGTTAAATCGTGTGGTAATGCTATGTGATGTCAATAACTTATGACTAATTAATCTCATCCTCGAGACAGCCCTATCTAGCAAGACTATGTTGTTTAGCAGCTTCCGCAATAGCAATACGCACACACAAAAGGGGCGGATTGCAACGCGACCATAATGCGTCAAGTGGTGATCAGATTGCTAAGATTTTCATTGAAGATTGAGGACGCCGAGCCTTCATCTTGAACTCCTTATCTACGCTGTTTAAAAAATGTGGCAGCAGGGGTGGATGAGTTAAGAAAGAAAACTGTAAAGAACACATTTTAAAGGCTGCATAAACGATTGCGGACGTGATTGAGATAACAGAATAAATAGGCCCGCACGGACCCCACCATGTCGTCAACGACGCTTGAAGTGCTGAAACTATTCACAATGGCAGTATTCGGTCATTACCGATTGGCAAGCATGTATTTTCCCACCCCTTAGTAACATAATGAGAATCGATACTTGAAAAAAAAACATATGATATTTAAGAGTGATAGCCCAATCAAATGGGAGTTCACGAGAGAAGAAGCCTAATTTACGTGATTATAACATGTCCATTTGCCTAATAATTCCCATCCATTTTCAAGAATGCAGTGCCCCGCGTTGCGTCCAATCAGGAACCTCGCTCCTCCCCCGTTTCTCCCGCCTCCTCAGGGGTGTTGATACATGATGGCCACCACCCGAATGCAGCTCTTCTCCGGCTGACCTGAAATGGAGAATTTCATCTGTAAACAGACATGTTATATTGAGTTAAATCGAGCTGATTCTCTTGTGCACTCCTTTTCGGTTGTGCTATTACTCTAAGTTCTGCCTTTGCTTAGGTCCCGGTGTAGAGTATTTGACGTATGCAAGGTTCATAACTGGATTTACAACCATAAAATGCTAAACATGAAACGTATGTTTATTTTAAAGTACTCTCGCAGGCGAGGAAACTCGTTAAAAATTGATTAACCCGGGCCAAGTACCAGTTTGTACGCCAACTCTTTCAAATACAGAGCTGGAAGGTCATACTCCAACATCACGAAAGATATGCTTCCAGGGCTGACATTCAGTCAATTCAAAGCGCATGCTAAAAACATCCTGTTAGATTTCGAATCCTAGTTTTTGAGATGAACCGATGCTTCTGCCTCCACGGTAATGGATATATGTTGGAGCATCTATTTTCACAGTTGATTCTCGTTATAATGGTTTTTTTTTCTCACATTTGCCTTTCGCGAATGTAATAAACTTATACTTATACTAAGTTACCACAGGTTTATTTTCAAGTTCAATTTTTCATTCTGTTACTCGAAGGGGTGGGAAAATATGGGCGTGCGAGACAGGATTTCTCGAATATTGTCATCCTGTATGGTTGTCAGCGCTTCAAACGTCGTTGACGATATGGTAGATGCCGTGCAAGCCTATATGTGCTCATATCTTGCCCATGTTCGTGAGCGTGTATGCTTGCCTTTAATGGAGAAAGACATCGGCAGCACGCTGTTTCGAGGACGACGAGTTTCCGGTCTGCGAAATGGCGTTTTATGTGAAAGTGCATACGGTCCATTACAAAGTCTCGTCGCTACTCGGCGTTATGTCGATCGATACCTTCAGCGAACGCATAATCGCGTCGCGCTGTAAAGGATGTTTTTTTCAAAATCTACTCGGTCTCCGAAGACCCTAATCATATCCCTGCGAGAGGCTGTGGAAATGACTAGACAACTGACAGCATCGAACATCTCAACTGCACCGAGGCGCGCTGTACCGTTGTAGAGCCTATCCGGTAGGAAATTCATCAAGTTCCACCAGCTGATTATATTTAAGTGTCAAATTAGTAAGAACACAACGAAAATGACATGCGGTGGGAGGATGATTATACTAAAGAAAGAAAAAAAAATGCAATGGAAATGCTGTTCGAACGCTAAAGGCAGTGTTCATGATAAAAAAAGGTCATCGAGTTTTTATCGGAAATCGAATGTAGCGGGGTTCATTGCTACAATAATGACGAAAGAACGGCTAAAAACGAGCCATAGATAGCCCTACACTGCCCCCCCCCCTCAGACTTGGTTGTGCTATGCCTGCCTCTCCCACTCACTCAACGGCCAATAAGGAAATGTTTGCGAAGGGCGGAGCGCGTACAAGTTTGAGGGCAGTATAGGGCTATTTCAAGCTTGTTTTCAACAGTTCTTGTGTCATTATTGTTGCAACTGATCCTGGTAGAATCGATTTTCGGGGAATATTTGAAGACTGTCTTTATCATGAACACTGCCTTTATGAATTTCTGGTCTGTAATATTGCGATGTCGTATGCAAGACAGTGTGTGGTTGCCTGAAACACATGACAGGCTGCGGCAACGTTTATGAGGCGCGTTTCCATCCCTCCGACTCTGAGAAATATTGCCGCGACTCCTCCGCGACTGCCCCGGGACTCTACCGCGATCCTGGACTGCCCCGCGACTCCCCCGCGATCCTTGACTCTTCCGCGACTCTGCCGCGACTCTTCCGGGACTCGCCCGCGACCTCTTCTTGGATGAAGCTTCCGCGACTCTACCGCGACTCCCCCGCGACTCTACGGCTATGTCGTCGTATCGATTAAACTCCCGGCGTTCACTCCTATCAATTTCCTCTTTAACGCCCAGCGAGCGGTCGCTGTAATGCCTTCTCTCCTGTTGCAATATCCTCTCTGAATCCAACTCTTTTATAACAATTTGATTGATTCGACCCACCATTTTGAGGCCATCAGCTGTTAAAGAACTCCTAGCCGTCCATTCACTCCATCACATTATCAGAACCAGTATGCGTCCACGTACATTTTAGCTGAGTAACCTTCGAGCAAAGCTTTCTCATGCACATAATACTTGAAGTTCTGAGTGTTTTCCCTGATCTATTTCATTCATTCCTCTGTTCATTGTCATCACCTTAAGTCAAGGTCTAGCAGACCGTTTTGTGTACATCTAAAGAGCTGTGTCCATCCATCATGATCACCAACTTTTTTCCAAAAATGTCGAAACTTTTTCCGTCCCGAAATGGATCAATTTTTCTCTACAAATTCTGGAATTGAAATTTTCCATAAATAAATTGAAATTTCATACAAAAAAATGGATCTAAAAATCGCAAGAAGACTGGAAACGTATTACAATAGAACGTTCTTTTTGAATTCCAGGCTCATAGCTGAGAAATCTGATAATTAACATATCAGCGCAAAACCTCTAAGAACTATTGTTTCTGTGCAGCGTTGCCGCCTTTTTCAGCCGATGACTTGCCTTGGAGACAACATGTTAGAGCTTTTCTTGACTAAAGATGGGGCACATATTAGGAATTTGATCGCGTTCTCTATCATCAGAAATAACCGTATTTCTCATATATTCATGTACATGCTTTCCGTTAGGTTTTTTTAGTTGAACCTTCTTGGGTCAAGAGCTTAAATATGTTTGGCTTATCGAACCAGGGTAAATGGTAGCGGTGTGCTCGGTCCGTGAGATGTGCCCCCCCCACACATTTGGAATCGGTGCGGCGCCCTCCCATCGAGGTTGTGACTTTTAAGGCGCAGAAGACCCTCAGCTATGAATTTTGTGATTTTCAGTTGATTGTGTAGTAGACCTCTCTTGTATAACACATGTCAAGCGCGAGATCTCAAATCCTCGAAACAAGCGAGATATGAGGGACCACGCCTGGCGCGACCCCCTCGGCTCACCACCACGACCACTCCACCTTCTTGAATTTCGAACCCGATAACCGCCCGATGGATGTTTGAATTTCGAGGACATTCTGCGATTTTAGGGATGCCATCGTGATCAGCGTGTGATTCACTCCAGAATAAGCATAAGATTTGAAAAATAGTTATTAGGGTGTTCTGTGCCTTTAACCCTTCGTGTGAACCAATTTGAGTGGGGTGCGCAGCTTTAGGATAAAATCAATTAGCGGGACTGTAATTAGTTCTCGACTCAGATTTCCAGAGGGTATAATTAACTCCATCGACTCAGAATCTCTCGCACACTCCGCACAACGACTAGATCGCCGCAACGATCTGTGCCTTCTTCTTCTTCTGCAATCTAAAAGTGGTTTTCTGTCATAGGTTGAGGAACTGATCGGCCTTCACAGGATTCGTCCAAAGGTCCATTGTAGTTATGGGTAGGTCTCCTCAAACACATGAACAAGTGCGCCGTGTCGTGTCCGGGAGCACCACAGTCCAGGCATGCGCCTGGTCGGCTGCTGTCGATCTTGTTGACGTGAGACATGAGCAGAATAGAGTTACCACAGCGCAGCGAGGCATCAACTTTACGAGGAGCATCTGCGAGCGGCGTCCTAGACCTCTCTCTAATGGGCTTCATGACTCTCTTTGTCGGATGATTCGGCTGTTTCAGAACATTAATATACATCTGCTGCGCCTGGAGATCACAATGCTCCTTAACCGGCAATATGCAGGCCTCCGCGTCAAGATGTTGCATTGGGGAGCTCCTTGTACAACCGGTAGCAATTTTAAGCGCAGTTTTCTGTACACGCTGCAACTTATTCCAGGAGCTGTCAGATACCAGGTGCTGCCACACTTGTGCCGCATATTCCAGAGCCGGCTGAAGTATTGCTCTGTAGGTTCTCAATATTGTCTCTCGGCTGCTTCCCCATGATGTTCCTCCGAGAGCTCTCAAGATATTAAGCCTAGCCTTGACGACTGTTTGTTTCTGTTCCGCGTTTTTGTGGAACTTCAGTGACGGATCAAGAATAAGGCCAAGAAGCTTGGGGAATTTTGCTGCTGGCAACAGGTCACCATCCCATTTGACATCTGGGTGGGCACTGTGTTCCTTGGTGTTTGTTGTGAACACTAAAACAGAGGATTTTGCAGCAGAGACTGTGAGCATCATATTATCGAGGAAGAGCTTCAACTCGGCGAGATAGGCGCTGATCTTGTTAGCGGCTACTTGCAGGTCACGGCCCTGGCACATGATGGTGATGTCGTCGGCATACATAATAATCTTTACATGATTGGGAGGCTCGGGAATATCCTCAAGATACAGGCCGAATAGAGCAGGGGACAACACTCCGCCTTGCGGATTACCGGCTGCTATTGGAATGTCGGATACGTGATTCTGGAACAGAACCTTAGCCCGGCGGCGTTTCGTGAACGCTGCAATCCATCGCTTCTGCCATGATGGTAGCGACGACTTGAGCAGTTTCTCAGACAGCAGTCCCAAGTTAACAGAGTCAAACGCTTTTCTTAGATCAAGGGCGACGGCCTCCGTTCTCAGGGACTTCTTCATGTTAAACCCATCGACCGCAAAGCTCACGACCTCCAATAGAGCAGTAGTAGCAGAGTGAAGTTTCCTAAACCCATGCTGATGCTGCTGTGGCTCATTTTGATCAGCCAGGTTCGTCACGATCAGCTTTCCAGCTAATTTGGAGACGGGCGATAACAGGCTAATTGGTCGAAAGCCTTTTGCCGTGCTTTGGGACTTGCCTGGCTTTGGCAACGGTATCACATTGGCTGTCTTTCAAGCTTGGGGTAGAATGCAGTCTGCTAGGCCTAAATTTAGATAAGTACGATGACGAAAACCATAGTAACGGGCAAGAGAGTCAGAGAGATCAATACAGACAGAGACGGGAATGTGATCACTGGAGAGAATTGTGGATGTGAACCACGTGAAAGCATTAGAAAGATTGGATCACACAAGAGAGATATCTGGGCTAGAAGGTCGGCTGTTGGCATTGAGACGAGTCAGCTGGTCATCGTTGAGGATAACCAGGTCACACTACTCAGCCTATTCTTCGACATCTTTCCTGGCGTCAGAATCAAAGAGCAGAACAGAAGGTGTGAGCATTGAAGTCGCCCGAAAAGGCAGTTGAAGGGGAGAGTGAGCCGTCGTGCAACTGCTTAAGGAGAGGTATAGGATCACAAGACGGGGGGCAAGATGTTACAGGGGATATATAGACGTTAAATAGAGATAAAGGGGTTTTTAGGGGGAAGTGGACAGGAATGTACTCGAGAGTACCGTCCTTTGGAGTATTAGGGATATGATGAGGAAGGTAAGGCAGATTGCACAAAAGTAGAAACTACGCCCCCAAGAGCAGACCTTGGCATGTGATAGGCGGTGTATCCCTGGAATTTTAGGCTGGGAATAAGTGGTAAAAGGAGAGAGCTTGGTTTTTGAACCATGATAACATCCTTGTGATAAGAACGTGCGAATAGAGAGAGTTCAGATAACTTGTTGCGAAGGCCGTTGAGATTAATGTGGACAATGGAGAGGGGGCGGTTGGGAAGTGAGGAAGCAGCGTTGCTGGGGCAGAGCATAGAACACAACGAAAGTGATGCGTCATGATGCCTCGCAGAACTGGAGGCCCGAACAGGAGATATGCACCCACCTTCGGCATCCGAAGCACTGGACACTTGTTTTATGCCAGGTAACATCCTTGCTGCAGGTCGCACATGGATACCTCTGCGCTGGACCTGGATTCCTATCGACGCCGGCCCTTTGTAGAAAATTTCTCAGGAGAGCTGCGGCCGACCAGCACCACTCCCATGACAAAAACCCTCTTCTTGGAGGGGTTGACGTCGGTTTGCACGTAGGCGGTCTTCTTTCCTCCACACTGCCACGGCACGAACGTACGACATCTCATCTGTGCTTTCATATCCCACATAGAGGAGGGTGAGTAGAGCCATTGGCATCGATTGGAATGGGACGCTCCTAATCGCTCGGCGATAGGCAAAGATACGGGCAAAGAAAAAACTTTGCGACGCGGATTCTTTTTTCAAATGCATCCAGGACGCTTCTAAACAGTCACTCCCGGCTGTACAGCCTGAAAAGCGGAAACATAATCTACTCAGAGTTCGTGCAAGAATTTTAGTCTGATGAATGGACTGGGCTGTGACGGTAGATCACTCCGCGCGGATTGAAACCCCATTCTCCAGTGAGGCCGCCAACCCCGCACGTTCACCCGCCTGGTCCATGCGTCAGACTTAATTGAAAACGGAAACCATACAACGAGGTGAGTGCTCTCCGAACGGCAGGAAACTTTGTGGAGGAAAAGCGTCTGAGGAGGAGGTTGCGTCCGCAGCTTCAGTGCGGTGGCGAACGAGAGTGGACGTGTAGAGCTGTGGAGCTGGAGATGGCTTGGGATGAGAAGAATTCGAAACAAGCCTACTTCGCTGTAGCGACAGTACAGCGGCAAGATGAAGAGATGTTCGCCTATACTGAATACTGCGGAACGGAGTCGCAGTTGGCGATGAGACGCTGCCATTATAAAAGGATAACATCAGTTCACTACTGAATCGTCCAGCTCCATCAGTACCTGAGCTCCCGCATGTTCAGAGAGCACATTATAATGTCAGTGAGGAACCGCCGACTAAGGCTGAGGTTTTGAATTGTGTCTGGAAAATAAAGAATGGAAAGGGAGGTGGAGATGACAACATCACTGCTGAAATGCTGGAAGCTCTCCCTCCGTCTGGGATTCGTGAAATGACAAACACTATCCGTACCATATGGATCAGCGAAAGAACCCCGATTCGTAGAGACACGAGACGATCGTACCTACACACAAGAACTTATCCGTCATGGACCCCAAGAACGACAGGGGGGTTTCTCCACTGCGTGTCATGTACAGGGTTTTGGAACGTATCGTTCTCGAGCGGCTCATCGAACATCGTGAGGAAACAACCAGAGAGGAGCAAGCCAGTTTCCGACCTGGACGATCGACCATCGACCAAGTGTTCGTCGTGGGAAGAGTAACTGAATCGTGGCAGTGGTATTCGAAGCCATTACAGCTTGTTTTTTGGATTTTGGAGCCGCATTCGACTCTCCTCATCGTAATCGATTGCTAAACGCTCTGCGAGCGATGAAGTCCTGGAATAATACGTCTGACTAATCGAGGACATGAACAAAGGAACAACAGCAGCAATTCGTACACCTGTCGGGTTTTTCGTTAGCTTTTGAGGTGAAAAGAGGAGTAATGCAAGGAGTTGTAGCGGACCTTTTCTATTCAACTTCGCTGTTGATGACATCATGCGTAGAGTTGCAGGACAGTTTCCAGCGGACGTGATACTAACACCATGAGGACGCTCCCTGTCGACCTGGGGTACGCTGACGACATAGTGTTTCTTATTCGCCGAAAACAACGCAAAACTGGTAGGGATTGTGAACCTCGTTTCGAAGCATGGCGCAGGGACTTCGACTTCGTTCCCACAAATGCAAGCAAATGTGGGTCTCTCAGAGGCCATCAGCGGGAGTTTGTGTGGACGGACAACGTATCGAACTGGTGGATGATTTTTGCTATAGTGGAGTCCACCAAGAGTGTCTCCTCATTCACTTATCAATAAGAAGCGGCCGGCTGGGGATCAATGTGCATGGATCCCATACCAGCACGCTCGATCGCGATTGAGCGAGAGCGGTTGTGCTGCAATGAGTTTCATGTTCATTGATTCCCAATCGACCGCTTCTTATTGATGAGTAAATGAGACACTCTTGGTGGACCCCACCATACATATTTGGGCTGTTTGCTGAAGAACCATGGTGCAGCAGATACTTAACAGCGATGTTCGAAAGCTACGTCTGCATTCAATTCTCTTACCGAGTGTTTGTGGTCTACCCCATCGCGAAGGAAGTCAAGTTGCGCGTCTACCTATCCGCTACTCGCCCCATCATGATGTACGGATCGGAGACGTGGGCAGCATCGAAGAAGCAGATGGAAAGCGTTGGATCGCACGAAAGGAAGCTGTTTAGACGTTTGCTTGGATATTTCTGGCCGCAGAAGTGCCACAACGAAGACCTCTACAACGAAATCGACGCCTTACATCAACGCTTGACACGAGAGGTGCCAACATCTCCAACGCCAACTCAAGCGGCAAAGGAAGTTCGTCTTCGTTTGTTCGCGCATAATTTAAGGAGACCGCCAGATTGCCAGGACGGCACATTTCGGTAAAGATGAGGAATTATCGCGTCAGGCAAAACCAACCGGCCTACAAAAACACCGAAAACTAGAACACGTTTATCGTCTGCACTGACTCTATGTTATCCCTGTAGTCGAACGAGTCGTGAGCCAGAACTTTACCGCGGTTCTACCACGATACTAAGCTGCTCGATGCCTGCGGACCCAGTGGGGAGAAGTCGCGGGTTCGTTGCGGCGGAGTCCAGGGCTTGAGAAGCGGCTCTCATTTGGACCTCTTGTTGGGGGTAGATTTGCCGCCGTTTCTCGCAGATGTCCACCTACCACAATCGCAGCGAACGGTGCCGGGATGGGTCGGGTGAGAGAAAACGGGCGACAACTACACTGCCAACAACAGGTCTAGATGAGAGCCGCTTGCTAAGCCCTAGACTTCCAGCGACAACCCCGGCATCATCTCCGCGTCTCCCCGCGACTGCTCCCGCAATTCCCCGCGTCTCCTCCGCGTTCTCCCCGTCTCCTCCGCGTCTTTCCTGTATCTCCTCCGCGACTGCCCCGCATTCACCCGCAGGTCTTTCCCTCCGCGCCCGCCCCGCGACCCCTCCGGCTCGGCGCCGGCAGGCACCGAGCCGGAGGAGTCGCGGGGCAGTCGCGGGGGAGTCGCGGCAAAAATTCTCAGAGGAAGTCCAGCGTATGCTGTTCAAAGGAATTTCGTACGATGATTTAAATCTGTTGTATTGAAAATCATTTTGGACGCAAGTTGAGGAGTTCCTAATGTTTTGAAAATTCAGTAACTCAGACACTCGTTGTTGTGTTGCGCCAAACCACTGCCGTATAAAGACCTAGTTCGCTGCCCCGAAACATCGGCCGTTTATCCCGAGACATCGCTCTTTGGCGCTTTCTCTAACGCCTGGCTTTCTCCGAAGCACCCTTTGGTTAACCCGAAACACCTGGCGTTTGCCCCGAGACAAGCAGAAACAACAGCGGTCTGGCGGAACACAACTTCGAGTGTCTCCGAACAGTTAAAGGCAGTGGTCACGATGAAAAACGTTATCGAAAAAGCTACAAATATCAGCTTAGATATGAAACAGCTCAAAAACTATGAAGGTAGCGCGGTGAAAAACGGGCTAGAATTAGAGCTATTAAGACCCTAAATTTCCAGTCCGTGCACACGTGCACAGAAAGATCACAGTCTCATGCCAAGCATTCAAAAAACATCGACTTTCCGAGGAAGAAATAAATGCAAAATTACCTAATAAAACAGTTGAACAATGAAAGCAAGCACTTCAACCAATGTTTTTGACTAGATGTGTACATAAATCCAAAAGTTCATTGATTGAAATTCAATTTCAAGCCAGCTGATGTTCTCGATATTAGAGATCATCGATGCCGATGATGTGTGGTGGACTCGTCCACCATCAAAAGACAAGAAAGTTCAGGCTTTGAATTTGGCCCAGAACAGCTATTTTTTCGCGATTTTTTCTCATAGGTTCCACTACTCTATACCCAGAAAAGGGTTTAGAGAGGAAAAGAAGACGAGCATATTTGGGCGCGACCACTGCCTTTAAATGCAAAAAGGCACTCTCATGATGTTCAGGATTGTCCGTTCCGTCGTCTGCCTTGCGAAGCTATGTTGCGTGTGATAGAACATCTACCAATGACTTCTATACTATCGCTGGCAACAACCTGCAAAACCTTCAATTCGATTATCAACGTTCAACGGAATGGCGTCAAGAATGTACAGAGGATAACGGTTGACTTTGTGGGTTTTCTCTTCATTCAGAAGACTCAATGTTCATCCAAAAATCGTCTTTGTGTTCCTCACTGAAGCTAAACTACTACGTGTGATCGATAAAGTTCCAATGTTACATTGAGAGATTGTTGTTTTAGCACCAGTACCGCGACAATCGAGTGATCATGATTAGTGTGAGACGAAAACCTCACATGGACCCAGATGAAGCCGAGCGATATTATCACTGTTCGAGATTGCCTACTGACAATGCCTATGAGTGAGTCATGCTCTGCGGAGAAAAACTGCGTCCAAAAACTAAAAACTAGTTTTTAAGTGTTCTGGTTTTGGCTGTTGAGATTTTATTGCTTTAGGGATGCGCTATACAAGATGAAATGCTCTCCAGAAGGTGGGATTTGGGTGGCGAATATGCTGTCAGCATTGCTGGTCAACGCACACGTGGCTGTCCTTGAATTCATTGGGGTGAGTTTGACATGCGTAAGACCTGGGACCGTTCACGTCAGAATCGAGATGACGGCGGAACAGAAAAAGTCTAACATGTGGTTTTCATCGGTTTAATCAGCAGCGTATTGTCGGAAACCTACCCGTCCAGAACTTGACGGGTTCTAAATGATCCGCAAGCCGGCTGTGACCCGCGCAAAAGCTATAAAAACATAATTAATCTGAATAAACGTATTTAGATGACTGAGTAATGAAAATATACTAAATCGGGGTTCCTGAATTCGGATTTGAACTCAGATTCAATGAATCTCACCGATCTACCTGAGTTCGTTTTCAAATTTTCCATTCTAAGGATGTGTCCTGAAATCGAGTAATCGATAGCAGTGAGTCGACGTATCGTAGTGCTCAGTTTTAGGGGCACCCTTAAAAATGCAAATTTGAAAATGAACTTAGAGATATCGGCTAGATTCGATGATTCTGAGTTCGAATTCGGTTTCCTGGCACCAGATATTGCATATTTTCATTGTTCAATCATCAGAATACGGTTAATCAAATTTCTTATGATTTTTGAAAATTGTTGCGGTGCATTCTGCCACGGGGCACTCGGACCAGCGGATCATTTAGAACACGTCAAGTTGTGGGCGGGTGGGTTTTCTACAATGCCCTACCAAATTAGCCAATAAAAAACATGTATTAGATTTTTCCTCGTCCGCCCTCATTTAGATTCTAACGCAAACTGTCTCACATGCATTCCATCCGACCTAATCGCGTTTGGTACAGCCTGTCCGATGTCCGACTGAAATCTGATCCGACTTGAAGTCGGAAATTGAAATTGACTCTAAATGCGATCGGTCTTCAAGATGCGAAATCTGGAAATCTGAAATATAAGGGAGAGACGATTAGCGAATTGAATAAAAAAGGTGAAAAATGGATTGAATTTGGTTACGAACCGATGTTTCCCCTGGACAAAACGGATAAAGTCGGATGAACAGGGTATACGGGCGAATCAATTTAAGTATGCATTTTGAAGTCCACCCATTGCTTTAAATCTCTTAAAATCGTTAAGATAATTCATTGAGCATTGTCGGTCGCTAATGGCATTATCTGGTGCAGTCATCTGGTTACATTTTAGCTTTAAGGTCCTCGAGTTATACTTAGTTCAAGCCTAGTTGCTTTGACTAGTCGCTACACTGCCAACTGTTGCAGAAACTTCCGCAGCATCTTAATTTCTTTTATTTCGCTGCCGGCCGTAACAGACTGCAGTTTTAGTCGCGGTCGCTGAGCGATTGGGGTAGATTAACTGATTGGGTAGCCATGATGTTCGTAGGTCGCTTCGACTATTAGCGTCCCTGTCATAATAGCCTCGTCGCAAGTTGTATTGTCGAAACGATCAGCTGTCCATCGATTCCGAAACACCTGTTGATGGCAAGCTAACAGTTTTGTACACGACGGAAATGAATTTTCGCCTAAACAAAAAAAAATCAATCATGAACCTACCATACAAACACCCAAGAGCAGTAACACAGAGTGAAAAATAACGTCAACTTAGGGACGTAGCAGTAGCAATACATATCAAATAACAAAAAAAAGCAGTAGCAAAAAACGGATTCAAGAAAGCAAATCCTGCTCAGATCCCACTAGCGATCCCTCCGCGATCGTCGCGGCTCAACCCACTACCAGACGGAAAGCGCGATTGTGACGCGATCGCCAATCGTGACGGGACCTCCAGTGTCCGGCGCGACTCTGAAGGGGACGCGATGCCGCACCGCGTCTCGAACCGATGGACCCCGTGAGGTTATCGCGCACCGCAACGATTGATTTCTAAAAAAGTCCTTAAAGGCACAGTCCAGCTTCAGGATCATTTCCCTGTCTTTTTCCCTACCTCGGAAACGGTCCCACACTGATTCCAATGATGCCTCCGGTATCGTACAAGACCTGGGAACAGAGATATGATCCCTTAAAAAATTGAGCAGCGGAAGCCAGGTGAACGAGTTGTCCTTAACTTCCGTCATTTGCAACCGATGTATGCGAGCCGACCTGAATAAAGAAAAAGGCTGAAAATGAAGGGAAGAACGGGGCTATTGATCGGAAACCGTCGCTCCTCTCGCCAATGTTGAGCTCGAAAGATTGTAAAAGGGGAGTGCCGAAGTGGCTTCCTGGTGTGTGCGCCCGAGGGTGGCTTACTCCTATATCTCGCTCATCCGGAGGAATCGAGAGCTCGCATTTGGCAGGTGTCATATAGGGTGAATCTACTTCACATTTATATGGATTTCTGAGATTTCGTTCCTAAGCTTGGATTGTGCCAATCTCGTCCCTGAACTCGGACTGTGCTTTTAAGGGTTCGTCAATCGAATATTTACATGCCGAGACCCGAGAACCACTAGTAAAGGAGCACTGTGAGCTCCAGGTTCAGCAGCTGCATTTAAAGGAAGCATACACGCTCGTGAACGTAATTGAAATGGCTACGGAATTAGAATGGGGTGGCACCGAACACAACGCTCAAGCATTTTAAAGCGTCAAAAACAACCCACAATGACGCTACACGGGTGAGAAGTTGGCCCCGCCCCTGTATATGCCCGCCCCTGTATTTGCGTCCTCCTCCAAAACAGGGGTGCAGGGCCATGCCCACTGTCGTCGGTGTGTGTGATTTACCTATTGTGCCTAATTCACCGCCCACAAAAGTCGCCGACGATGGGGATGGCCCAGCACCCCTGTTTCGTTGGAGAACAGCAAATACAGGGGCGGTGCCAACTTCTCACTCGTGTAGCGTCGTTGTTGACGCTTCAAAATGCGTGGGCGTTGTGCTCGGTACCATACCATTCTAATTCCGTGTCATCTCAATTACGTTCACGAGCGTGTATGCTGCCTTTAAGTGTCATCAAACAACCCAACCATGCATATAGTCTAGTACTTGATCCTGTCTGAGAGAGAGCCATCAGCAAGCCGTTTACCGTCGCTCCAAACAAAGTCAATCTGCAAAGATTACAACAGGAATGCCTCCGTGTGTGCGCGAGAAGCACGCCCAGTTTGTTCGTGGGCATCTTGAGAAGGCGGCTATTATTTCTATTGTGGGAGCAGTGCCGCCTCAAGTTTGTGAGTCCGAGTCACCTAAGAAAAGCGCCGCACTCAATGCGTGTCGAATATGCATTCAACTCGAGTGACCACACTCATCAAAATGCTCTATCGCAGGCCCACGTTTTCCATACAGCAGTACATGCTGCTAAATTTCTTCGCAGGAGCACGATCTGCAAAGTTTCTCTGCAGGAGCACGTGCTGTAAGGTAATCCAGCACTATCGTAGCAGCACACCGGCACTCGACGCGGCCGGCACACCGACATGCGGCGCGGCCGGCTCGTCGAGCACTATCTGACGCAACCAGCGGTTGGACGAGGACTAAAGCTGTTGGACGGGCCAAGTACCGCAATCTTGCGTAATTGAACCGGGGACGCTGTCGACATGTGAGTCCCGCCTTCAGGAATGCGTCGTATGCTTACCTTTTTTTTTTGAAAAATCGTTTTGTCATCGAGTTGATTGTTAATTTTGTACGCATTAAAAGTCTTGTTTGTTGGACCATGGCTGTTATTCGGAACGCAATAGGAGCACGTGCTCCCCTAGCAGCACGTTTACTGAGTGCTCAAAACCGTCTTGTCTTCGAGTTGAATGCATATTCGATACGCAATGAATGCGGCGATCATTTGAGATAATATTGTGCACTTAGTAAATTTTCCGATTAGACCCACAACGTTGGCTATAATAGACCTCTGGACGAATCGTTGCCTAGTTCTTGGACCAGTGTTCTGGCCCGATTAATCTTGATCTTAGCACGATTATCTTTATCGCTCTTATGAGAGTGCGGACCAAAGTTACACTCCGGTGTGAACAGTACACTGACTGATGGCGAGACTATGGCCGTGATGGCCTGACATCTAGCTCACCTAACGAATAGTAAATAGTTAATTTAATCCTCATCGAGAACGCTTCCTAAACTCTGGTTGGTAGAATATTTGCCGATGAGAGGCAATATGTAGTGTCGACTCAGTACGCGTTCATACTTTTAGTTCCCTTTTGACGGTAGTAGCACACGGTGCACATGCGTCGTGACACACGCAGAACTTGGCGACTTTTTGTGAATTGAATGATAGAAAGTTAGTTCGTGGGTCGGCCTGTCGCCTTCCCCCCTCGACGGCCAAGGGTGTGAAAATACTGTTTGGTGCGCCGCGGGTGTCATTTTCTGTAAAATCTTAAATCGCAAATCCCCCGTTTTCCATGAACTTCGCTGCAAACTTTGGGATCTTCAAAACCATCGTTTCATGGAGTTAATTTTCCTAGAAAAGTTAGAAATTCCTGTTAAGCCGGCGAACTTCTCGTAATATCGTCTCATTAGCTGGACATGCCCTAGAGGGTTGTTACTGTGGCTCGCACCCACAACAAGCGCGCCGTGAAAGGATGGGTGCAGTTTTTGATAATCCACTGCAATGGCACTCCTCTTTTTCTCACACAGTCTGCGACTGCGATTTTAGTCAATCTGAAAGCCGTCAAGTTACAGATTGTGCTGGAGAACCCTTCGAGTCTCATGGGTTAAATGTAGGCTACGTGCAGCGCGCCCTGATCACTGTCCCATTTGAGTATATCAGTGTCAATCTTTTTTCGTCGACATGACAGGATTCATAGTTTTGTATGATTGCATGTTCAGGATCATGGTGTTCTTTTTCAATATGCCGCCAGTTTCGTCAAACTAACGCATGGAAGGAAGCCTTTCCAAATTGACGTGCTCATATTTACTCTTACTTGGGATAACATTTCGTTTATCGCTCACTGCAAATTCTGGATTCTATTGCTACAGCCAAAACAGGTTAGTTCACTTGATACTTCATTTCTTAGGAGCTATTCCTTTGGTTTTCCTTCGCGCTTCCTCCAATCTCTTGGTTTTGAGAGGGAAATATGTTTGCTGGAGAATCTCACATATGTTTATATGAAAGTTTTGGCTACTCTAAAAAGAATTATGATCTTACCAGGATTCCGAGCAGTTTCTAATCACATAAAATGTGGAATAGTGGCAAACCCGAAAGTCAGAGGTTTATTTCAGGTGACGCTGTCCTCATTGGGTAAGGGAATTCGGTTGTCTAGTTTGGACTACCACTGGTTATTTGATCAAGACGTTGATCGCATTGTGTTGTATGATAACTTATGTCTTAGTAAGAAGTTGTTGGCAGAAGTCATCAAGGTGGGACTTTTTTCACCGATATAACGAATCTCAAAATTGGCTTGGGTCCAACAGAACGTTGAGGAAAGTGGGCAGTGGATAGTGCTCTAGAAGGCGTGCACAGGACATAATCGAAAGTGAGACGCGCCTCATGTAGAGCGTGCGCCGCGTCGTGGAAAATGAGAAGCATTCTAGTGAAGCGCACCACGTCGGGAAAGTCAACTGCGTCCCTTGGAGAGCGTGCGCTGCATCGTTCCTGAAAGATTAGCGCTTCATGTGAAACGTGTTCCGCGTTGTGAAAAGTGAGGAGCGTTTCATGTGGAGCACGCACCGCGTCGTAGAAAGTGAGAAGCGCTTTGTGTGGAGCGTGTGCCACGTTGTAAAATGTGGGTGGCGTTTATGTGGAGTATGCGCCACGCGGTGGAAAGTGAGTAGCGCTTAAGGTGAGGCGTGTTTCGCGTTGTGGCTGGTGGTCAGCGCTGTTTGTGGAGGCGCGTCGCATCGCGAAATTTCAGCAGCTCTTCACGTAATGTTTGCGCTCCGACTTGGAAAGTGAGAAGCGCCTTCTTCATGTGGAGCGTGCCTTGCGTCGTGGAAAAGAAGTAGGACGTAAAAGACTTGAACAGGGCGTTGAAGAAAATCCGGAAAGTGAATAGTAGTCGAGACTCCAGAGTGTGTGGAATGTCTTGGCGTGTGATGTGTTGCACTGCCTTACAGAAGCAGAATGGAATCGGTAAAGCGGGCTAAAAAACCGAAAACCCGCAGTTTTTTGGATCAATTTTGAATGTGAACAGTCGATCGAAGATTTATTCATTATCTTGGTTTATTTTGCCGAAGTATGTGGTTTCATGTGTCTATCGTCATTCTCAAGACGGCTGGTAGCGACGTCGAATTAGGGGTTGCGAGTGTCGAGCGTGTGGGGTGGCGCGGTCATGAAAAAAAACGATTGATAAGGCGCAGCGTTTTGTTTCTCCCTTGGCCAAAACTTCTTCCTCATCTTTCTCTTCCCTCTCTTTTTTTATCCTCTAATTGTTTTTTCGTGTAGTGAGTTTGCGCTTCTACGATTCATCGACATTTTCCTGAAATTAAAACCATCTATCGCTGGATATAAACACAAATAAGTTGCGAATTACGCAAAGTTCAAGCATGAGCAAGTAGTATTAGAAAGTTATCAGGCAATTAAGAAGATCAGGAAAGATGGCGAAAGGGAAAGAACGGAAAAAGAGAAATGAGGAAGGAGTGGTGGGCATGGGGAAAATGAAGCGCTGCGCCATATCGATAGTTTTTTTTTCATGCCGGCGCCATCACACACGCTCGACACGCGCATCTCGGGATTCGATGCGACGGCACGCAGTCTCTATGTCTGCGGCAAAATACACCGAGGTATGGGAGACTTTCGTGCCTAGTGAATATATGCGGGAACGATTCAGTAATTGCTGCTGGATGCGGAAATCTGGAAGTCTGCGGGCGAAGTCCACGGCCAGCCGTCATGTCGGCTGGTCTATGTATAATCTTCAGCTTGTCATTCTTCCAGGAGTGGTACAATGGCTCAAGAAAATATTTGCCGGACATCGAGTTTACGTTTGAGTACGATGGGAGAATTCGCATAGATGATGTGCTCAAAAAAGTGAAGTACAAGGTTGTTAGGCTTCCTAATTTCAGAGGGAAATCATCAATTTCGAGCGAAAGAAGGGTTAAATGCAAAGTTCGTTTTTGAATTGCGCATAAAATCATAACTCCTGGCTCGGAATTGATAAGCGCTATTCCTGATCATTGTTTTTCAATTACGCTGGAAGGATAAATATGTATTTTTCAGCTCAGCGATAATCCAGTTGATGGTGTGTTTGCAATCGTTGAGAGAAGAAGCGATCACGATGTGAAGCAGATCATCATGGTATGTGTTCAAGGCTCTTATTATTTCATGGTCAAGCTGTTGTGGTCCGATTTTGTTGAACAGTCCATCAAAAGCAAAACCTAATGAGCATCTCTGCGTGTTTTTGTTTCACCTCAAAGGCACAGTCCAACCTCAGAGGTAATTTTTGATATTTTGGTCCGGTCGCCGTCTGTAGCAACCCTGCCAAGCGCGAAATCTCAATTCGCTCAGATAAGCGAGAAAAAGGCTAGGAAAAAGTCGACCGCGCCCCCTTGAAAGGAAAAAATGGGCAACGCCCACTGGCAGGTTTCCGATCTCAACAGGTAAGAGACGCGCGATTAATTTTCTTCAAAATCTATGTTCTTCCTTTTGTTTTCGGTCTGGATTTATATTTTGACCTGCTTCAGAATGATTGCTGCTAATAACGAGAGAATACAGGCTCGAGACAACTCGTCCACGAACTTCTAACAGTTTAAATTCAAAATTTTTGAGGGGCCGTAACTCAGTTTGGAAGGAGTTCTGAGCGATTCTGGAGACACCATTGTAATCAGCGTGAAATTTTCTCCAAGATAGGCAGAAAAACGAAAATTCATTTATGAGCTTGGACTGTGACTTTAAAGGCAGCATACACGCTCGAAAAAGTTGTTGAGATGATGACAGTGCAGGGTGATTACCACTGGTCAATTGAGTATAATAACTCTTATTGTTGCAGCCACTCACTGATGGGCGACTTGTCGTGCGAGATTACTGGAGAATGTGCAAGAAACTCGAAGCTCACTGAGGTTGTTTTCATCTGGTTGTTCAGCTGCATAATCATCTCTAGCAGTTTCCGTCGAAGGGTGCATTTTTTGGCTGATCGATATAATGTCTTTTCTCACTCTCGATTTATTGCCTCTGTTGACTAATGAGGTCGACATTTCGATGTCGACTATCAAGATATATTGAAAGGAGCTATCAAGATATGTTTTCACGCTCTAGCGATCAAAAATTAGGATGTTATGAGATAAGGTAGGCTCCGACCGGCTCGAGCTCACGGACTGTAGGCTCACTTTTTGAAAAAGAAGAAATTCAAGCGTTTTCTGCTGCTCGAATTCCTCTCCGGAACCCTTCGTATGAATGTGATAGCCGTCGTTTACAGTTCGAAACGTCAAGCTATTTCATTCAAGAGAAGGGGCTCGAGTGGGATTCAAACTGGGAGAGACGGTTAACGTCTGCATTTTCATGTACAGGGCCTACAACCCCGAGCTCACGGACGAAGACTAAAGCCTGAAGAGTTTGTTTTTAGGTTCATATTCTGTAGGGCTAGCTGGGTAGAAGGATGTCAGTATTTTTGAAACTCAGTGTCCTAAAATCTAAGGTTTTATCATACATATTAGAGCTTTTGTTCTTTTACCCGGTTGACCTGTCTCGTGTTTCGAACGCGTGAAAATGTGCTCGCGATATGAGGAGCGGGGGTTCTGACAAGATCTGAAAGGGCTTGAAACATTAACTCTGATTTACGCCTTAGACAGTATGACGGGCCAATGACAGTGATGTCTTCAGAATCTCGCCAAAATCCTCACGGAAAGGGTCATGAATGCTCCGAAATGGCCTTCAATTTAGCAGCGCCAGTTTGGTGAACGAGTCGTTTCAGCGTTGGATTGATAGTCATTTGCAACCATTGAACGGAATCAAAACAGAATCAAGAGAATCGCTAACAACAAGAATGGAGGTGAGGGTTAGAGAAGGATGTCGATAGAAATCGCGTCTGGCCCCCAATGAGCGCGAAAATCGTCCAAAGAGGTAAAGTTTGTCCGAATGAGAATGTCCGCCAACGCTGTCGGCGTGCTTGTCTAGCGGTCAACACGAGCATATTCTTCGGACAAACTTATCTTTGTCTGCGGTACAGCTGACTGGGATATTATCCACTAATCGTCTGATATTCCTGCCAATAGATTCGTTGGTCCGGAAAATGCTTTTGCGTCGGCCGATTAACGCGATCGCCAACCGCGTGGGCGGATAGTCTCATTCGGGCAGACTATATCACTCTTGTTTCCTAGGATAGCGGGGGTCTCTTGTCACTTCTTGGCGGTCCGCGCTCGAATGTGTGAAATCTGACCTGCTGGAGACTAGATTTTCTCAGGAAGCTAGATGTGGGATCATTTTTGCTGGCGATATTCTGCTCCGTTGTCATAACTTACAGACACTGCTCAAGATAAAATCCATATCAATGTTTTTGATACAAAACGTTGCTACAGGAGATCGCCATAAGAGCCCTACTAAAAAATCTGCAGAAGTCTTTGTGGAAGGCAAACAACCGCCGACAAAACATGCCGACGAGTTTGAATGGTCTGTCTGGCTGTCAGACGCTTTGAGCTAATGATGATGATAAAATGATGGTGAGTTTTCTACTGCTCATCGCATGCTCCACTATCTCTCATAATCATCGCTAGTCAAAGGCGAAGAAAAGCCAGTTCGCTCATATCCATCCATCGGCTTGCCTTTTCGGCAGTTGATCGGCATCAAAAAAGATTTGCGCGAGTTTTTTCAATAGGTCTTCTACAACTAAAACATAGGTGTAGTCCGACTTGAGCGAAATGACGCACCTTGCTGGAATGGTCTGGCTACCAGTAGTAAAATCTGTGAGTGAATTCGGCCTAATCGTAGATCATATAAAGTTGCAACGGTAGGTGCATCTCAAAATTTAGATTTTTTTCTCTTCCCGAGCGTTGTCTAGGATAGTTGCTTGGGGTACCAACCATGATTCTGAGATTTGTTTTGGTTCGCTTATTCTGGAGGCTACGGTAAGTTACGGTAGGCTTGATGTCATTTTTTCTGTTGTAACCTACCGCATTTTGTCTGAAAAATTGAAAACAAACTTGTTATTCGTGTCTAGCACCCCAAATAAGCCTCTAGACAAATTCGGGATTAGAAAAAAAATCTTGTTGAGGTTCACCCGCCGTTTTGAGCTTGTAACTTTTTATAATCTAGGATTAGGCCGGAGTCATTCACAGTTTGTTCTACTAGTAGCAAGGGCATTCTTGCAAGGTGCTCCATTCCGCTCGATTCGGGCTGCGATAAAATGGTTTACTTAGTCAGAGTGGTTCCCCGTAATAGCTTTTTATGCCAGAAACATGTACGGATGTCATCGTGAACAGTGTCTTTAAAGATTTCTTGTGGTTTGTTCTAATTTCCAGACTCCGGCTGGGTGAGGCAGGCGGATACGGGAGGAGAGAAGGGTCGCTTGTGCGTTGCAACGACGCTGGTGACTGTCGAGTTTCTTCGCAACCGATATACGGCGACATAATGTGCGCCAGCGCGGCAGAGTTCGTATGGCGGAAAGTGTGTCCGAATGAGACTGTCCGCTCACGCGGTCGGGGTGCGTGCGGACCAGCGGAAGGGGTTCTTTGGATGAGCTTCCCGCGACTGCAAGCAGCTGACTTGAGTATTATTCACTATTTGTGTGATAATCCTGCTGATCGTTTTAAAAGGCCAAAGAAATGCCTCCTGCTTGCCCGCTTTAATTGCACGCCGACCGCGTGGGCGGACAGTCTCATTTGTACAGACTAAAGACAAGCCACCCACCACCCCTGGTGCCATCCAAGCGTTGGTGCGATAGATGCGCATGTACGTGTTTTCGCGTTTTTAGCGCCATTTTTCAATACCTTAAATCAGATTTCTGCCACTGAAAATTATTTAGGACCCTGGCGAGGAGCGTTATCTGAGGGTATGCAGTTTCATTTCTAACAATGAAAAATTTAATGGTGTGGAGGAGCGGGGTCTTTTTTCTTTTTTGTTTAGCACGATCCACCTCATTAACTACCTTAGCAGTTCTATTTCTTCTGGAGATGAGCCAAGAACTCTTTAAAGACACAGTACAACCTCAGAAGCGATTTTTCGTTTTTCTGCATAGCTTGGAGAGAATTTCACGATGATCACAATGGTGTCTCCAGAATTGCTCAGAACCCACAAAGAACGGAATTACGGCTCCTCAAAGATTTCGATTTTGGACGGCTAGAAGTTCTCGGACGAGTTGTCTCGGGCCTGTATTTTCTCGTTATTCGCAGCCATCGTTCTGTAGCAGGCCACAATATAAAGCCAGCCCGAAAACAAATCGAAGAACATAGATTTTATATAAAATCATTCGCGCGTCTCTTCCCTATTGAGGTCGGAAACCTGGCGGTGGACGTTACCCATTTTTTCTTTCAAGGGGCGTGGCCGACTTTTTCCTAGTTTTTTTCTCGCTTATTCGAGCGAATTGAGATTTCGCGCTTGGCAGGGTTGCTATAGGCGGCGACAGGACCATAATATCAAAAATTACCACTAAGGTTGGACTGTGCCTCTAAGGAAAATGAATACCACCGCTCAGGCTTTTTCTTACTTTCGGCCGGTGCGGAATCTCCCTGCCGGCCACTTTTTATTTTTTTGTGATCACTATCGTCACAAAAATGTCCCTCTGTGAGCACAGGATTGGCAGAAAAAGAGAAACTTTTTGCGGTAAAATTAAGCGTCCACGGGTTTTCTAATCCCTATCATATTTGTGAAGGTCGACTATTCGGCAGTTGAGCGCCGCAACCGCATCTCCCATTATCAGGCGTTCGTCATAACACGAGGTGTAAGGTGGGTCCATTGTTGCTTCTGTTGTTAGGTTTAATATTCGTAATTGCTTTTTTTCTGCTGCACAGTAGCATTTTGGTTTTCAGAGCCAGAAATTGCTCTGAGATTTTTCTGCAGTCGTTTAGATCCGTTGTTGTTGTTGATTTTGTGTTGATTTCGATTCTTGGGACGCTAGAAGCTTTATTTTTTATTTTTGTAGCATATTTCCCGATTTTTATGGGTGTGATATGACAGGTGAAATTTTGTTGTGCTTTTCCCTGCGGGACAATGTGCTCATGCATGTCGGTGTCATAGAGAGGTATCTGAAAGACTATTATCATAATGATGCATATCTTATAGTGCAGCATAGATTCTAGAGCTGTGTTATGTTTCGCCTTGGTTATTTCCATAATGCATGTAATGTTTATTCAGAAGAATGAAGATTTTTTTGTTGGCTGAATCCAGAGATTTTTTCATTTAGTGTGAGCACTTTCGGAGTATCCAGTTTTTGAGTGAATCGGAAATTTGGACCCTCTGACTTTTCGAATTATTCGAAGTCGCCTTTTTTTCAGCCGAATGAGTATTCCAATCATTCGATTATGTCAAAGCATAGTCCACATCACGCTACAGCAACACGCCATAATATTTGTTATCCATGTCGACCAGAAGTCGATATGGTGTGTGCTGACGCTTTCGTGCGTCGTAGCTTGACCCATTCACGACCACGTGCCCCACCGGTGGGACACGCGTGACTACCACTTCGGACCGCCTGTCCCACCGGTGGGGCACGCTTTTCAAAAATCGGTTGTTCCGCCACTAGGACGAGTTTCCAAACTTTATCATGCTCAGTGTACATATTTACTGATCTTAGACTCGACTACGGAAGTCGTGGTCCGTCGGCAGCACCCCTTTAGCACTATATTCAAACTGTCGTGAAAATAGCTGTGGCTCGATACGAAAAAATCGTTGCATAAAATTGTTCGAGCGCATTCTTTGTTCTTCTGCTGCCATTTCGTAGCTTTATCAACAGGAAACTTTGGTTGGAATCACGTTCTGTTCACCTGTAAACGCGCCGCTATCATGGATACGCCTACCCTGACTGCGATACATCGATTTCCTTCAAATTAAACTTTTTTACCCACATAAAACAGATAGCAGGTATCTGAATCGCACTCGAAGAAACTCTTTCAGGTGAGTATCACCGGAGCATTGTTGGTAAAATAGTAAATCCGCTTGACCCTGCTGCGATTTCAGGCAGTTGTTTCTCATGATAGAAAGAGTTCCATGAGCGGAAATTCTGGTACAATGTTTACTTCATTGATAGCTTTACTATGAACATGAAAAACGAAAATCGATGTTTGGTGGCGTGCCATTCAAGCTTGCGTGTCCCAACGGTAGGACATGGTATATAGTAACACAGTATGTATTGCACGCGGTCCGAACGTGCAGTCGCCCAAAATTAGGTGTGGTCGTGAATGGGTTAATTTGGCAGAACGGTCGAAGCGGCTCGAAATTCTACCATCCGGTTTCCAAATAACTCGAACACATGACAACGAGTTGTGCTCATGAGGGGTTAAACTGTCGTTGTTCTCTAGATAGCGGGTAGCCGCTTCGAATCAGGAATGTGCGGAAATGTTTCAAAAAATTTCAGAAAACAGATAATCGAGTTTTCCAGAAAACAGAAAGGCCAAAATGGCCAGAAAACAGAAAATTTTTGGAAAAAATACTCATTGCATTTTAACTTTTTTTTCAAGTGAAGATAGGACGTAATTCTGAATACCTTTGTCATACTTAAAATATAATATCTACGGAACTGCACAGATGACCTATAAGGCATTGATAGTAGCAATGACCCGTCAGGCTCCGTCCATAGCAGACCACCAAGCGTCAAGTGACGCTGGGGTTTGCATCTTTAGCATTCGTTATTGATCTGACTCCCCAGCGACCGCTGCAGCCGGCCTGTCGCTGACGGTCGAGACATAGCGGCTGTCACTATTATTATCGATACCATGATCACTTTCTAATAGGTGCTCGCGTTTAAATTCTGCGTTTTCGCAGCTTATTTGTGTTCATCTCCAACGGTGGATGATTTTAATTTCAGGAAAGCGCAGAAACGGAGTCCTGAGTTTTCATACAAATATAACATATAAGAAGATGAGGAAAGCGGAAGGAAAGAAAACAAAGGGAAACGAAAGATGAGGAAGGAGTGTTGGCCATGGGGAAGTGAAACGCTGCGCCATATCGTTCGTTTTTTCCATCACGTCGCCACCCCACACGCGGAACACGGATTCGATGCGCCTGCCCGCCATCTAGAGAACGACGATACTTATTCATTTGTGATTGTTCGTTTTCTTTATCCGAATTTAACAATAGATCTGGAAATTTCAAAACGGCCATATAAGAGAAGCTCATTCATGGCGGAATTCTTAGAAAGGGTTATTTGAGTTATTGAAATATTCGACGTGTTCTAGAGACACGATATTCGAATTCTCAAATGATTCGAGAACCTGATTTCTTCCCCAGGTCTAGTCTTCGTTTCTCTAAACTTATTGTCTGTGGCATTTCGAAGAAAATTGAGTAGGTAACAATCTAGAGATTGTTTCATCGGATTCCTTGAATTAACAGAAATCTGAAATCTCGTTCTTGAAATCATGGTGTGACCCGAAAATGTCGTCCGCGTAGATGCCATATTTGAATCAAGTTCGCGAATCTTAAGATCTCCATGTCGCGTATCCGTTGTACTACTCTGAGAGTTTTGGCCGAGAAGTAGACGTGAAATAGTCGAGAGATAGCACACCAAGCTCCTGTTGGGCTATTGCTCGGCATTTCACGAAACGGACAAGAAATAGGCGAGAAACATCCGAGATATAACCGAGAAATAACGGGACGTAACCAAGACGCAACCGTGGCCGGCTCGTCGACCCACCATCCGGGGCCGCCAGCGGTTGGGCGGGGCCTCCAGAGGTTGAGCGATTTCCAAGTACCTCGAATTTGTGTAATTGAACCGATGGAGGTGTTCACCTCTGAATCATGCATGAATCACATATGTTTCGATGTTAGATTCTATCAAACTAAAGGTATCCACCATCATTTTCACGGGCAATACTCTGAGAGTGTCGACCGAGAAATAGTCGCGAAATGCCCGCTTGCCGCGTCATAGCAGGGAAATAGCCGCCAAATAATGCTTGCCGCGAAATAGCCGCTAAATAATGCTCGCCGCAAAATAGCCGAAAAATAGTGCTCGCCGCGAAATAATGCTTTTCAGGTACTAGATATACGGCGCACTTCTGGAGAATTGCTCGATTCTGAATAACACTCGGTCGTTTTTGAGGAGGAGTTCGCTAAGAAAAAGTTTTTTTTTTCAGATTGGCCGGATAGGGGAACACTTCGGGTAATCTTCTTGACAGCAATGTCGGGAAAAATCAATGGAAAACTGATGAGAATATTATGAAACGTCTCAATTTGAAAACTTGAGACTGATAGAGCTCACGGCTCTGTCAAAACACGGTCTCTCTTTTCCACTCACACCTACATATCATTGGAACGCAACTAGCCTTGACGAAAACTCGCCATTAGGTCGTGTAGTATGAGCATAAAAGGGTGAAAGGCTAGCATTATCAGAGCGTTTGAACTTGTTCTGATGACTTTTCAGCAACTCTTTCCAAAATTTCCACACAACCACCCCTGCCCACGACTCTGAGGTGGTAACAAACTAATCGCTTTCGAGAATGTTCTGCCAGTGTATACTCTGATGACTAGACCGCCAAATCGCATTGGAAGGGTAACGTCTCGCGTATTGACAATATTCACCATACATGGAAATCGCTGTACATGGGTGCTCTTTATTGTTCATATACCTACATTTTGAAAGCTTTTTGACAGCTTGTTCAGAGAGCTAGCCAACTCGGAACATACACAAGCTCATTTGTGAACTTCCATAAAAGAAATTCTCTCAATACCTAACTGCGGAAGTAAAGGCTGCGGAATCACCCTACCTGTGACAAGCTGGGTTGTTGAATTTCAGAGCGAATTGCGAGAAAGAAACGCTTGAACGACATCGAAAGGTTAGTGTTTGTTTCAATTACTTCTAAAGTAAAATGAGCTAGATCGATTAGTCTACAGACCACTGCAATTGAACAGTCTCACTCTATATCAAACCTGTACGGCAAAGATCCTGGAACGTACATTCACAATGTGCCTATGTCTTAGGACAACCAAACGTTGCAGCTGAGACTACAGCATTTCGTGCATTGCTCCAATGTATCCCTCCCTTCTAGTCTACCCGAGGAGCAAGCATTTGTGTAGCAGATAATCTCAAACTTGAAGACTACCGTGAACACTGCCTACGATTAAAGGCAGTGGTCGCGATAAAAAATGCTTGTCGTCTTTTTCTCTCTGAACCATTTTCTGGGTTTCGAGTAGTAGGACCTATAAGAAAAAATCGCCAAAAAAAACGCTGTTTCGAGCCAAATTTGAAGCCTGAACTTTCTTGTCTTTTGATGGTTGACGAGCCCACTCCACATCATCGGCATCGATGACCTCTTATATCAAGAGGATCAGCTGGCTTAAAATTGAATTGCAATCAATGAACCTCCGGATTTATGTACACATCCAGTCAAAAACATTGACTGGAGTGCTTTCTTTCGTTGCTCAACTGTTTTTATTAGGTAAATTTGCATTTATTTCTTCCTCTGAATGTCGATGATTTTTGACTGCTCGGCATGAGACTGCGATCTATTTGGTCGGTGCTGTGCACGTGTACACGAACTGGCATCTTTTGGTCCTAGAAACTCTAATTCTAGCCCGTTTTCCACCGCGCTACCTTCATAGTTTTTCAGCCGTTTTTGATCTAAGCTGATTTTTGTAGTTTTTTTGAAAACGTTTTTCATCGTGACCACTGCCTTTAAATGAAATCAGCAACTGCAGTTGATCACTTCGGCGGTAATCAATCTCAGGTTTGACTGTTTAGGCGAGAGAGCAAACCATCCAGTTCCCAGTCTTTTGATATGTGAACCGTTTCGAGCAAGATTTCGTTGCTACCCTCTGTCTCGAGACGAAGTTTAGTTTGTGCATGTTGCGGACACGAGCTCGCGGCACACGACGTACGAGCATCCTCGCCTCGCGCCACCTCTAAAAGTTTTGACCGAGAAGTAGCCGCGAAACAGCCGGTAAATAGCTCTCCAGGCTCCGCAGCGGTTCCTGGTGGGTTACTTACTGGATATTTCGCTGCTATTTCTCGGCTGTTCACGAAAAGGACAAGAAGTAGCCGTGAATTAGCCGAGATATAACCGAGAACCAACGAGAGCAGAGGCTGAACGAGGTCCACGTACTAACTGAACCGACGGAAATGCTGACATCCGAATAATTTGCGCCGTATATCTACCTACTTGGAGAGCATTGTTTGTCGGCTATTTTGCGGCGAGCATTATTTGGCGGCTATTCTGCGGCTATTACGCGGCAAGCAGGCAATTTGCGGCTATTTCTCGGCCAAAACTCTCAAAGACGCCAGCTGATTATATGAGTTTTCAAATCCCACCAATTTTCCCAATTTTCAGGTCTTATTTCAGCTGTTTTTAAGTCACGAAGAGGAGGGATACTCATTTCGGCAATGTTTTTATTTTGGAAATATCAGAAAACGTCGACTTTCTGCTGTCACCTTACCTGCTTTATATTCCATTGTATTGGACAATGACTTTTTTGGCAACTTTTTTATTGATTACAGGCCTTATCCGAGGATTTTTTCTGTGCAGTGTGACATGATTCACTGCGGATGGTTGACATGTGCAAAATGAGTATCTTGCCGCATTACGATCTGCAATGTTTGCCAAAGAGAAAAAATGTGCTTCTAAAAGGCTCCAAGCCTTCAACGCATCATAAAGGATATTTTTGAGCCAATAATCGGATGTCAGATTTTGCCTTTCTTGTAAAACAAAAAAAAATGAGTGCAAGTATTGTTTTGTCTCTGAACCCTATACAGTACAGAGAGTAATAGGTAGCATGGAATGATTAGGATGAAAGAAACTGACACTCTCCGCTTCGGAATCGACTTTTAAAGAACAAGTTCTAAGAACTCTAAGTGCTTATAAATTATCACTTTCTTAAGTTTCATAGGAGAAAATGAGGGACTCATAATTAGGAAATCTAAAAACTTTGAAACCGAAAAGTTCGGTTTTGTTGTAAAACTTAGTAGTTATTTCATTATTTGTGATGTAAAGCACTTAAAGGCAGTGTTCACGATAGAAAATGTGTTTCAGTTTCCGCTTGGAATGAGTAATGAAAGGCCACACTGTAACGTTAACGTCGAAAGAACGCATGAAAACGAGCCAGGAAGAACCCCAAAAGAGCCCGAAGCTGCCACTTTGAGCGCAAGGCAAACCCCAAAAGCGCAATGCCGACGTGAACAAATGAAAGCTCGAGATCATGAGATGAGCGATGGTTTCCTATGAAAAGCTCCTTCAACCTCAACTCCTCTCTTTACTCAGGTCAGCTCGCATACATCGATTGTAAGAGACGGAAGTTACAAGCCTCGGACAACTCGTCCACCATGCTTCCCCAGCTCAACTTTTGAGGGACCATAACTCCGTTTCCAGGAGGTATTGTATGTACAGCCCGTGAGAGTACTGTATATGACGCTAGAAAGCTCCCAAAACCCATTTTTCGCTAATTGGACAATTGCAACTTTGACGAGCATTCAAACCCATGGTCCGGGAGGGAGTCGCAAAACTTTGCCACGAATGGAGCAAACAACAGGCGCACTTTGTCCAACGGGTCGCTTGACCCTGGTTGGAAGAGAGGCGAATCGTGCCGAGACTAAGTGGTTCCAGCACGATTATCATCTTGCTGTGTGATGCTACAGCCCTTGTCCGCAAATGCGGAGCGGAATTCGGCTCCGCGAACGACTACTCGAAATAGCATGAAAAGAAATCTGCTTTGAGAGGGGCTAGCATTACTTCTCGCTTGTTCCATCTGTATCTAGTGGTAATCCCAGTTGATTTCTTCGATATACCCACAAAACTGCTGGCACAGCTTTTTTCAAAATCAGGGCTTCTTATCCCTCGGTAGCTTTTGACTAGAAGCTCGGTCTATTCAGATGAAAGCATGACAGCATATTTTCTGGAGGCAAGCACAAAACTTGAAATTCAACTTTTCTTCCTTGATTCCATCCGATTGTACTCCATTCGCATTTCGTCAGTGATTCTTCTGGTTTTCCACACACTTTTCAATTAGGTTGAGGTGTTAAGTAAAAATGCCAACAAAAAAGTCGAGGGTCAACGAAATGAAGTTTCAGCCGGGTACAAAAAAGATGAAATCGCAAATAAAAGTCAATTCATTTGGAAGGCTACTATCAGCTGCCCAAGGCTTACGTTTTTTCCAAAATAAATGCTTCATAGCATTTAGAATTTGAACATAATGTGAAGTTATGCGGACACTGAGAAAAAACTCAAGTAAGAAAATGGAGCTCACGTAAGTGGTGGATGGGGGATAAGGCGAAGAACCTCTCAGATAATAACACCGGCCGAGCGGGCGGAGAAGTAGGGTCGCCGGCTGAGCGGGCAGGCTCATTTTGGGGGCGGAGCGTCTTACCGGCTGAGCGGGCGGGCATGCGTTTTACCGGCTGAGGGGCATGGCTTTACCGGGTCAGCGGGCAGACATTGATCAATAGCGGAGCATATCACCGGCTGATCGGGCAGACACTAAAGCGAACCAGGCTCATGTACGGCGCGGGCGAAATGGGCTTCGAGCTGATTCGGGTGTTGGCATTCGAACGGGTGGTCATCCACACGATTTGTATCATTGACCCCTCACCCCTTACTGTTCGTTGTGACTGTGGGGACGTGACAGCGGGCCAGTTCATGATTCTCGAAGCAAGGTAAGGCTTTCCGCTTCAGAAATGAAACACAAGCCTCGAACTTGCTGGGGAATAGGGAGAGCCTACTAGGGGCTTTATCTACCCTTATCATTCACGTGGTAAGCAACTAATACCGGCAGAGCGGATCTCCATTTACCGGCTGGGGTGGGAGCAGTGAATAAGGGCTGAGGGGCAGCCATTTACCGGCTGAGGGGGCAGTGAACGCGGTGTGAGGGGCCACCACTTGCCGGCTGAGCGCTCTACCAATTACTGGCTGAGGGGGCAGTGAATGCCGGGGCTCGCCCGGGTACAATGTTTAGTCAGCCCGTATTGCCTGCCCCCTCAGCCGGCCTTACTGCCTGAGCTGGTACAATCGCGTGAGTCTCATATTGCGAGCGTGTCTCCGCAAATTGCACAAACCGAATTTAGCCTCGAAATGGGGGAGAGTGAAAAAACTACCCCTCCTCCTAATTGATGGGGAGAGCTCTAAGAACTTGCTCTCGAAAAATTAACAGGCTGAATAATGAGTGACAAGAGCGGTGCTTGAGAGAGCAAGCAGAAGAAGCAAAAGTCAAGCCCAATATTATCATGCTAATTGCTTCCAGATCTGCCCTAGAAGCTCATGCCGACCGGGACCAGGCTGGTGGAACGAAGTGCGCTGACATTCGTTCGTTGTGTCACAGTGAATGTATGTACGTGAGCATCAGAACTGGTCGTTGGGTGACAACGTCGAACAATACCTGGTACGCCACGAAGGCCCCCACATAAAAGAAAGCTGCGACGGCATAGCCCCATGCAATCACGCAGACTTTTCAAGGTCTAGGTTTGCTGCTCTTCCTGGCGGTAAGTCCTGTCTTGACCTTTTTCTTACACAAGAGTCAAACCTGATTTTTGAAGGCGATGCATCTCTGCGATTCATCCTTCAACTGCAATGGTACTCTTCTCAGTGTTGCTCAACGTCAACAGTACCTCACTCTACATAATGACCTCCGTGCCAAAGTGGCGACTGGGCAGGAGCAAGATGGATCGGCGGCCATGAATACACTGCCCATGAGCAAACAGATGTATAAAATGGTGCGTTTCTTAAACTTTGCCGTGGGACCACACTAGCCTCTAAGAGCCCACAACACCGGACTAAACCAAAAAGCGCGAGAGTGTTGATGAAGCCGCTCCAGGCAGGAGGATGATTAGCTGCTCGCAACACACCTAAAGGCTGCAGAACGAAAGCCTCTCTATAGCATTCGCTATTGCTCTAGAAGTCGGGGGCTCTCCACCCGAAAAGGGATGATTCCTTCTCAAAAACGGCACTTGTTGTGACAGGAGCATGCAAGGAGAATAACACTCAGGAGAAGCCTACTGGTGGAAATAGCTATAGGCTATAAAACGATGAGATTCGCTTGGTTACTACGCGTGGGAGCGGAGGTTAGAGACGCCTCGGATGATGTGAATTACGACGTTCTGTGGAGGCTATACACTCCTCCGAAACTTCTGTAATTAGATAATTGCGGCACTCGCAGACTTTCTCGAATTCGATATCGACTGGTAATGAGTATTTGTCCGTCGATCCTGTCGAAGTGTTGCCCATGCAGTCACGTTACTTGTCTGAGCTACGATTGTTGGCATAGGAAAAGCACCATCTACTTCGAAGAGGGATTTACCATGGGTTGATCACGCGCATGTGAGAGTGTGAGCTGCTATCCTTCCCACTCTCTCGCCGTCTCTCCCCTGACGCCGCAAATGCGCGCGATGAAACAAAGTCAACATCGAAGCTCAGGCCCCCGTCAGAGTCGGTGGATCTTCTGAGTCCCACCGGGTCGATACGCACCGAATTCGTGGAAGACGGGTGCAAAAAAAATCCCATTGAGTTCGACTGCGAGCGTTTTGTTGCGACCGCAATCCCCCGGTCGGTACTGATGGTTCTCATGCGTACAAGGGCGGGACCAATGCACCGACTGAGTCCCACTGAGTCCCGCTGCGTCCCAACCGAAATCATCCTCACCCCACCCGGTCGATATAGGAGTTTCTCGCGTGATTTGGGTGCATTTTCCTCGGCCGACTGCGACCTGCCGAGTCTCGCCGTATCCCGAATCTCGTCTTCTGCGCTCTGCCCCACCTACTGCTGCAGCTGACTATCGATTGCGTGTTTCGCACAGGAACTCGGTGGCGCTGGGGGCAACTGGGCTCAGTCGGTTGCAGACGGTCGAGGACGGTTTTTACGCCGCGGACTCATTTGAACCCAGTCGGACTCAGCAGCTTTTTCGACCAACTCTGACGGGGGCCTCAAGGGCAAAACCTTGCACTAGTTCCGATGTCGAAAGTCCGGGGTCCATCTCAACAATGATGTAAAAACGGCCGACAAAGAGTCGATTGAAGTGATTAGTCCTATACGGTTCCAGAATTAAGATGTTCTATGTCCGCCACACTCCTTTACTGTGAGTTAACGAGGAAGTAGGGGGTGGTGGTCGTATTGTGTTTAAACGCGAGTAAATGATGCGCGTTACTGGACGGACGATGGAGCCAAGTCCGTGATCGGACGAAACACAGTTTTTCAACGGCCTCTTTTGTGGTTGGAATACACTACGACCATCACCAGGAAGTAGGAGGGCGGACAGAGAACATTCAAGTTTCGGAATCGTTTGAAGCTATTTGTGGCTTGTTTTCGGCTATCATTTGGCATTACTGTAACATTAGATCCCAGAACTTTCGATTCCCTTCGTAAACTAGAAGACTCTCTCCATCGTGAACAGTGCCTTCAACGTTCTATCGTCAATACTGCCTTTAACACCCTCCACGGCGAATTCCCGTAACGGTCGGCGGGTTCGAAGGCCAATTGATACAGCGAGTTATTAGACTGAATTTTTGTAATACCAATTATGCAAGTTTTTTTAGTATGGTTATCGAAGCAAAGATTGAAAGAAATCCGGTTTTTTCTAAGTAAAACAAGAAAAATCGAGTTCACGGCGTGGGTGCGCAGTGTGTGCACGCGGTCCGACAGGCAAACTAGCTGTGGGTGCCCAGTGTGGGCACGCGGTCCTTCAAATGTTAAAATCCGTTTCCTCCTCTGCTATCTTCACAGAACAATTCTATTTCAGTCACTGCAGTGACTGAAGAGATGAGGTCCCAAGTTTCAAGATTGGAGCTGTGATCTTGAAGAGATAGCAAAAGGGCTTGTTCAAAACTGTCCCACCGCAGCAAAAGCACCAGCAAATTATGGACTCAACTTCATTTCGTATGTCTAGAAGACGTCCGGGATTGCATGGGAGTTTTTTTTCGAATAGTTCACGACTATTTTAACTACTCAGGAAAAATCCTTTCGACGCTGATGCTATCAAAACTGGTATAACAACATGGTCTACACAAGTGGCAGCAGCGGTTACTTGGCCAGTTGCCGACAAGTAATTCACTGTCGCGGATGATTTTACCAAAGTTAAGGAATTTGGAAACGTGAGTGGGAGAAACAAAGATTAGGTTGAAAAAAAAAAGTATGAATAGCCGACTGCCCAACTCTTTTTAGATGGTCCAGGGGTTGACAACAACTGTTGCTTGTTATCAAGAAGGTTGTGGTGCGCCGACTCCGGTCATGTCTTCGGCAGCGTGTGTTTATGGATTGCCGTAAGTTTCTACTATGTTTATCCGCTAACTACTGAAGGAACGTTATTTCTCTAACCGCTATTTATGACCATTCGTTGTGAAACAAAGAAATAATTCCAGAGATGCAAGTCTCAAGAAAGCAATTTACGTCGGAGGGACTAGTGCGTGCACTGCAAATAGAGGATGCACTAAACTCACACCGGCAACGTGCGAAGGCGAACTTTGTGTTCTCAATCCAGCAGGTGCCAGTGAACATTGTTATTACATTTTTTAAGCAACAGCCTGTAGGCTTCTCTTTCTCTTTTGTGAAACGCACCTCTCACGATCACACTCATCCGTTAGAGTGCATTCGGTTCCTATGGAGTACTATTCGGCTTCGCCTGCTGTCCAGACCCAACTATATTTTGTGAAATCCTGGGGCGGCATGCACGTACGCGACGAGTTAGGTTGGGGTTGGGCAGGATTTGGGGCGTCGGCGCGTTTGATGATAGCAGCGCGAGGGCTGGAAAGGGGTTGGGGTATCACTGAAAAATCGTTCCCTCGCCAACCCTACCTAGGATTGTGGGGCAGCCGAAACCCCGCTGAGACACCAATTATTTATGCAGTCATGGTCAGGATTCTCTACGGCCGGATCGCAACTCACGACGCGCGATCGACACGCAACGCGAATTCAGGTTGTCCATGATCTAGCAGATGTCGTGAGGTGTTTCTGAAACAGAGAGCCATCGAGATTTGGAAAAGAAAGCTGAAACATTAACAATTGATACGAGGAGTGCAATAAACAAAAAACTATTGCACCTGGAATATGTCCAAGCTCTGAAATGGATGACGACTTGAGGAAAAATGCCACCGAAATGCACAACTATCGAAGGTCAGCTGAAATTATCTGTATATACCGTAAAAACAACTAATCCTTGCATTGCTTTTCTATCTTCTACAACAAAACTTATCTGACTTTTCAGATCCCTTTTAGCCCAAGGCCAGGTCATGAAAAACTGAGGAAATTATCTCCCACCAGCAAAAACATGGTTCAGCTGGTGAGCGCAATTGACACTTGAATAATTTCTAAACTCGTTAATCTAATGGTAATAACAAGCAATCAGGGAATCGAGCAATAGCTGAGTGTATTGACCATCTGCAAGGTTCTGTAAGTCAACCATTTCACAGAAGCATAGCTGTGACTTGGAAACTTACGCCATCAACTCTGCGAATAGATGTCAAAATACTCCTGACCCAGCGGTTCCAGCTGGCATGCAGCAGAATATCTACACTTCGTCGAAATCTAGCGATCCGAGTCGCTTTGCTGCCCTTCAAACCGTGTGTTTCCTTTAATTTCGTAATAACATATGCCTCTGTAGATTTTTCTTTCAGGCTGTGAAATTTTGGTGGTCTAGGGTGATGTTCGTTGACGGACCTGGAATGCAAAAACTGAGAAAAACAGATTACGGGGTTTATCCAGACTTCACATTCGAATTGGTGTCGCCCGACTGCAAAGATTTTATTGTATATACCTACGTTGATCACCACAGATCCCTCACGGGAGCGTGAAATTGCTGAATCTGTATTCGATGCGTTTTCAAATTCTGCTTTTCAGATGGCTTGGGCAACTACCACTTTTGTGGGATGCGCAGTATCTGACAAATGTGGCACCAGCTGGTACACGGCATGTGTGTACAATCCTGGGTCTGATATCCCTTATTTTTACCATCACTCTGGTATAGACATATACTAAGCAAATGAATTGCAGAGGAAACATCGTCGATCAGGTCCTTTACATCAAAGAAATACCTATATGTTCTATATGTACTTCCGGCACCGCCTGCGATTCGCTGTACCTGTGCGCCTCAGCTGTGTAGGGCACTCGCCGTCTTACTCTATCGAATCCAAAAATAAAGCATTCCGCAAACACGTTCATACAAAGCATCTAAAGGAAATATGAGTGAATTTTGGAAATCCCTAGTGAGCTTTCGATTTAGATTATCATGAGCAGCGGAGCGGTGGGCCTCGGTGAGGCATAACTAGTGAAAAGGATGTTCCAACGAAAAAGCGACCGCTCCTTGCTGTGATAATCGAAATCAAGAGCTTTCTAGGAATGCCACAAAACATTATTTGCCAAGGTGTAGGATGTTCCTATAGATACAGGAAGGATCCCATATCGCTAGGCAATATTCCGGGTCTACATACTTATAGCTCTCCCGCGATGATCTGCGTCCTCCCGAGAGTCGTGAGGCTCCGTACATACCCAGCAGCTAGCAACATCATGTCGCTAAAACGCTTTTGCACAACGCTCAATCGCTGGCGCATGAAGAGTGTCATAGAACGGCGAGGGGTTTAGGACGTTGTTGAAAAATTATTGTCAGCCGCTGCAGCTGCGCTGGCTGCAGCGGTAACTCTAGGTGAATGACGTTACGACTTAATAGCCGCAGGCAAGCACAATCAGTCGTGATTCCAGCGACAAAGAACTCAATCCTAAAATCTGCTCATTTTGGTCAACGTCTTTATTACAAAAATCTTCAGTACAGAAAATTTTGCCATTAACCTGAGTGTACTGCATATCAAATCCGATATTGTGACTGTAGTGAATGAAGGTAACTCAGGACGTTGTCCACCTCACCTTTATGTATAATTTGAGAACATGCTATTCCGATCCCAGCATAACCCTAAGGGCACAGTCCAACCTGGAAATCGTGTTTCGGCTTTTTTGCAAATCTCAGAGAGAATTTTACACTGCTCACCAATGATGTTTCCGGAATCGTTCAAAACCAACCTCGAATGGAGTTTTGGCCTATCGAAAATTGTGAAATTGGGAATTTTTTGAACTAGTCACTCGGGCCTATTCTTTCTTGTCTTTCGCCATCAGCACACTGGATCAGACGACATTATGAAGCTGGACCTATAACTTAAAGATTACCCTAGTTTTTGATTGAAACCAATAGCGCGTCTTGTCCCGATTTAGATTGCTTGTCAATGAAGTTAGCCACTAAGCGTAGCCTCGCTTTTTTTCTCGCTGATTCGAGCTAATTAAAATTTAGCACACAGCAGCTGCTATAAACAACGGTTGGAATATAATTCCAAAAACTGTACCTGTTGTTAGACTGTGTCTCAGAGAGGTAAGCGTGCGTACTACAGGAACGAGGTGTAAGGACTGAGAAAAGTGATTTAGCGGTTGCAGCCAGCTTGCTTGATATGCTACAGGCATTGTACTAAAATATGGGTTTAGGTCAGTTATTGGACGCTCCGGATGAAGTAGACTTTTTGTAAAAATTTTGGAATATTGGACTTATTAAAAAAATTCGGGTATCGGCACTTTTCGAGTATTAGATTTTTTCGAGTTACCCGTAGGCGAATAATGTTATACAGCCCACCCCCCCCCATTCGGCTCTCGTGAACAAAATTGATGATAACCAGTTGATAAAGTGTAGGGTATAAAAGAAGTGGAGAGCGGTGTGTCTTCATTCACAAACCGTCCTCCTCCAAGGGTTAGCAGGAGAGGCTCCCCATGGACTACAATGTAGGAAAACAGCACCACCGGTGGTCAAGAACTAACAAAATCGGGATAAAAACTTAGAAAATTTTAGAGCCAAATCGAGTGAGCCGATTGGGGGGGGTGGGCTGGATAAGAGCACTACCCGTAGACGACTTTTTGAACAAATAAATATTTGTATCATTCGATTCGGTTAAAGTACAGTCTCCTCCTCCCTCAGCTGCCTTGAAATGAGAAATCAGTGTGTCGGAGCGTGCATAGCAAAAATGTGCGTTGTTGGATTTTTTTCGTTAAGCGTTGATCGTTACTTTCCGAGAAAACGCGTCAACCCGTTTATGCGTTAGCACGTTATTGTTGCATACTATGCTTCTCTGGGCCAAGCTGCGGTTTCGACACGCTTTGCGGCCGCACGCGCTTGAGTCAGTCGAGTTGCCAGTGCCAGAACCGGCTCGATGTGGCTTTTTTATACAGTTTTCTCCAATTCTGTTTAGTTTTCAATTTCTAGAACCCTCCTAGAGTCAAGAGATTGGCCGCTGCTGCGCTGGAAACTCTCGGGAGCGTGCGGCCGCAAAGCGTGTCGTGACGCTATTGCGGACCGGAATTTGGCTCAGAGAAGCACAGTATATCATACGACTACGTGAGGAATGACTTTTCTACACACATCTTTTGACCTTTTCTTCTTCACAAATCACTTGAAAGAAATATCAGGTTCATTTGATCGTGAAATCGTTGGTCAAAACAGCCATCTCTAACAATCGACTCTTCCTTCGATTGAGATACTTTTGGTCTGAAAAAGGGGTTTCCGGTGATTTTTTAGCGATTTTCACAACGTTGCTGTTATATAGGGTACTAGAGCTCTCATCATATATGGAAAACTCGGAAACGAAGTACATCGTGAACGATGCCTTTAAACAAAAAGGAAGTGATGAGGGCAGCGATAAAGATCATTACTATTTTGATATTTTTGGTTATTTAATGCATTTTTATGGCATGATATATGATCAAGAGTTATCACAAGGCAGCTGAGTTGAACGCAAAACTCAGATGTTAGGCAGGACTCGAACCTGCATTTCACGCTTTCCGGGCGAGAGTGTTACCATTACACTACCAACACCCCTCTCTGCATCCCTCAGCTATTCACACATGAAGTGTGTAGGCACAACATCAGCCACCCGATAACGGGTATGATCTGGTAAGCACATATTGGCATTAGACCCAGTTAAGCTGAGGCCTTTTGAAGACAGGATTTTGATATGTTTGAATATTTAATGCCGTTTTATGGCATAATATATGATCGCAAGTTATCATACCTGTTATCGGGTGATTGCTGTTGTGCCTACACCCTTCATGTGTGAATAGCCGAGGGCTGCAGAGCAGGGTGTCGGTGGTGTAATGGTAACACTGGAAAGCGTGCAATGCAGGTTGGAGTCCTGCCTGACATCTGAGCTTTACGTTCAACTCAGCTACCTTGTCATAGCTCATTACTGTATAATCATACGCCCAGTCGAGGCAGTGATGATATGCCCGAAAAAGTCACCAACCCGGCCTTCCGCCCTCCCCAACCTTCATTTGATTCTTTATTCGACCACAAAGAGCTGGACCAGACCTCACATATAGCTTTTGGAACACGAATTCGAAATCCTTCGATAATGACAAGAAATGTCGAAAATAGAGAAACAATGGAATGGGCGACAATTATGAACGCTTTCAACACCAGGATCATCAATATCACCCTAGTTGAGTTTGAAGATAGTTAGTGAAAAAGAATGAAAAAGACGCAAAACGCTGCCTGCGCGCCTTGCGCGCTTTCTGACCAAATCCTACGAGTGGTATTGTACTCAGTGCTGAGACCACGCTTCGAATTTAAAAGTGAAACTCGAACAGGAATGTGTTTCAGGTGTCTGTAGGGCGCGTTCAATACAGTAAGAAATGCTCTACAGAATGCCATATCATACTTTAACAAAAAAAAGCTTTCGCTAGAAGAAGAAAAAGCGTTTTGAAACAGCCGAAATGATGATGCATCAACTCAGTCGAGAAGGTTTGGAAACTTATTCGTCATTCGATAATAATTAGCAAATAACAGAAAAGTGTTGGCGACGGAACTTGATCTGAAAATCTGGGTATCTATGTACGTGGGTAATAAAGTTTGAAATAATTAATTAATTACTCAATCGCGACCCCATGTATAAGGACTAGCATAGTTCTTCTAACAATGAGGAAATTTGCTGCAAAGTCTACAGAATTATCTATTAGCTGGAGTAATCTAACTATACGGGAAATCTGAAAGTCTTCCGAATCCAATCCTCGAAAGTTTTCTTGGATATACATTAGGAAATTGCGCCTCTTTTTCCATCAGCGCAAGTACCCTTTCAGCAATCACCCGCAATTTATTTTTCTTACAAGGGAACCACTTAAAGTCATAGTAACCATTCCAGATTAAATGTACTTTTCTAAAACCATTTTCGGATGAAAAGTCCGAGTATTCCTATCGCAGCTGCCTAGACCTATTCTGAAAGAAGTTATAAGCGTTTTAAAGCTTCGCGGCAAGGTAAGGTACCCCCATAGACTTTTAGTGTTTTTTGAATTTTTCTCCGGATTTTGCTAGAAACATATATGTAGGGGTAATCTGGGGTGGACATCAAATTCGTATTCACCACCCCCAAATAACCATCACACAGAAACTTTGAGTCAAATCTGTGACTTTGACTAAACTACCGTATGCCCATCGTAATTTACCGTAAGCTGTCAAAAATCGATAAGCTGACATCAGATTCGTGTTGAGCACTCCAAATATCCCTTAAAAGAACGATTTGAGCCACATCTCTCGCCACATTCCGAAAATCGTCAAAAGTTGAATTTGCCGTAATTTTTTTCTACCGGTGGGAAGCTTTGAACAAATTTAGTCGAAAACTTTGGAAAAACGACAAATGAACCTCAGATTCATGATCAGCAACCCAAATAACCTCTCAGAAGGAATTTTAAGTCTAATCTAAAATATTTCTTCGAAACGCTTCGAGAGCCCTCTAATTAGTATAAATAAACGCCCAACAGAAAACCCGTACAAGTTCAAAACGCTGTCAGTCTGTGCAAAGTTTGGAAAATGTCCCTTCACCCTAACTTAACCAACCGGTAGGATACCAAGAACTACTTGAGGTGGTAGTTTTGGGCGCTGAACAAGATTGCAGCTGCGATGGGCTTTTTCGGACTTATCGTCCGAAAATGGTTCTAGAGGAGCATAATTCATTTAGAATGGTTTCTATGACTTATATTGGTCCCCTTGTTAGAAACAGACGGAAGTTAGTACTAGCAGCTGAATATTGCACCTCAGCTTTCCCACCTTGGAGCAACAATCCCGGTTGAAGACTAGATATGAGGATAATAATGTTCGAGATGTTGCAAATAAATAGAAAAAGTGAGACATGAATGTGACTGCGACAAGTGCAGATAGAGATAGAGAGAAAATTAAATTCACAAAATGTTCTCCGGTCTACTATCAAACTCCGATCAAAGGACGCGGTGCTAGCGAAATCCGGATTTGATATAGCGTGCATTACAGACACGTACGCCACTGTACACTGCAGTACGCGTGTTGAAATCACGCATGAGGAACCGAACCCGAGCCGTTTGCGTGACGGCAGCCCAGAGTCGCACTGCGCTACTCCACCCCTCCTTGACACTGCTGCGCTCTCCCATCAACAGCCCTATGGCCTCGACATGTCTCACCTGAAAATCTGCGTGTAGTTGCATTCAAACCGATGTGTTATTGGGTGTTTTTACAGAGATTTGCTGAGTTACAATTTATGCACTGCAATTGGGGCTACAATGTGTTTTCTCACCGATAAACCCCTAGCAGGTTGCTCAAATTTATAAAAAGAAAGGGATCTAACTGCTTTTTCGGGCTTTCCCTTCATTGGTAGGAAAGATTTTCTGTTCTAGTGAACCTCCACTCTAATGAAAATGAGCTTGGTCCAACTAATCTGGCGTGCGTTTTCCGTCGACCGCGCTTGATTGCATTTGTTTAACGGCACTTAAATAAATTCTACGGCGATCTGATATCAGACCAAGCCTGATTTGTGTGCCTCTGCTCCGTCTGACGTGGATTTCTCTCGCTGATTGTATACTGAAACGACTTGAACCTTGGTTTTTGCAGCTGTAATATAGGAGCTTTCTCTGACAAATAGCAGTATGTGCACTATGCGTGCTTATTACGAATGACTCTTTTTCTTGGTATCCTACCGGTTGGTTATTCAAGATTCGAATAATCCGTACCCCAATGAATTAGAAAAAAGCTTCATCTGATTCGAACCATGTATGATCTGGACATTTTGAAACCTGCATTTTCTGCAACTTTTCGCTATCCGAGAGGTCAATAATTTTGAAAAAATTGAATGGAAAGTCACATAAAATCCCCACTAGCACACAATTTCGGATTCGTCAATATACTCCGGGTATGAGGGCTAATCAGGGTATGATCTTCCGCGTTTCCTAGGAATGTGCTTATGATTATAACCCGCTGCGCCCTTATATCCGGGGTATAATCGTAGTAGAATCCGGCCTCCTGTTTAAATATTGGGTTGGGGAATGAGTTAGTTAGGTTTTTTTTTCAAAGAGCTTTTTATGAGTGATTTGTTTGCAAAGTGTTTGTGTTCATTAGGAAGTATTTTTTGTGCTCAACAAAAGTGTGCTACTTGTTTTTTTTTCGTATGGTTTTATTTTCTCCTATTTTCCAGGTTGGAAATGGAAATAGAAGCGGGCAAAAATCAGCATTTTCGACATCTACATTTCTTTGCTTTTCATCGCGGTCAAAAAGACCTCGGACCACCCACTCCTTTCTTTACTTCATATTGACGAACAGGCACCACTTCCCATCTCCCGAGACGATTCGGTACAAAAAGCGCTGTTTACGACCGGGTGTAGCTCAGGGGTGTGCGCAAATGAAATTTCAAATTTCGTGAATCGTAAACCGTAATTACGATGAAACCACCGTAAATCGTAAATCGTAAACAGCAATTATAGTGCCTCAACCGCACTATCAACAGCGAAAGGAAGAAGTGATCCAGATCAGAGTTTAATGATAAAGGATAAAGTCGAGTATAAATAAGACTGACTGTTAGAAATGAACCTTACTTCATCGAACGTGTCCGCAGCAGCACCCAGGTACTATACTGGTGCATCGGCGGTTTCAAAGAAGAATCAAGACCCGCGTGGCAGAAGATCTACCCGGCAGTTTCGACAACAGCTGAAGAAGCCTGACCACGATCAAGTGTGGGCAACCAGCTACTACAGATAGCAACTATCTCCGACGGTCCAGCTCTCGACGACGACTATATAGTGGTTCTGTATATAGCTACGTATACGACGACTCATACTACTTATATACGACGACTATACTTTATATCTCGACGTCAGCACTCACGATCCCCAAGCATCGTCTGCGTAAGTAATTTTGAAGAAATCACACAGATTTAACCAAAATCTTGATTTTGCTCAAAATGTCATCGTTTCTAAGTATGCGCCAAGGAATTTTAACAAAAGCGAGGAACCGTCTCTCGTCAACACTGGAGGAAGAATCTTCACTTCTTAATTTCCAAGCAGTCCCATGCGAAGAAGCGGAGACAGAAGACCTTCGCAAGCGGCTAAGGAAAGCGAAGATCGCCCTCCAAAACGACGCAGAGAAGCTCGAGGAATCCATGGTGAAATACAGCAAGGCTGCCGACGAACTAGAAAAGGATACAACAGATCGAGATGAGATTCTGTCGCAAGTGGAATCTAACTTGGAAATGGCTAAAGGAGTCCTGTATGAAGCTCAGAAAGCACTGTCGGCATTGATGAAAATTAGTGAAGAAAACGATTATGTGGGGAACAGTGGTAGCTCTCTTGGTTCGGAACCCATGATAGCGAAACTGGCACCAATCCCAATTCTTAAGTTCAGTGGTAAATCAGCGGAATGGGAAGCGTTTTGGACAGCCTTCGATCATACGGTCCATTCAAAAACAATCGACAATATCTACAAGCTCAACTATCTTCTTGACTCTCTTCGAGGAGAAGCAAAGGAATCAGTGAAACAATTCGAAATATCGGGACACACGTATGATCTAGTAATCGCCCATCTCAAGGAGAAATACGGAAACAAGCAGGCATTACTGGATCGTCTTCTTAGCAAACTTCACATGATACGAGCACGCAGTAGTCACTTGGATGATCAAGAAACTCTCGGTGAACAACTCTGCTCCATCGTATCGCAATTGAAGCTCAAGGGAGAACATGTTGACAATGCGTTTCTTCAAAGACAGCTTTTGAGCAAATTTGCAGTGGACGTTCAGAGACATATCCTACGGCAGAAGGCAAGACTTGAAAAAGAAAACAACTGGAACACTTCATCATTGCTATCAGCAGCAAAGGAGTACGTGAAATCCGAACTAAGGATAACCCACCAGCTAGAACAATACCCAACCAGCAATATTCGAAGGCAAGAACAAATGAAACCTCCGGAAAACAATGACTTCAGAAAAGCACAAAAAGTCCATCGACCATGCTTCTACTGCGAGAGACAAGGGCATCAACCGAAAGATTGCAGAGCAGTATCCACACTCGAACAACGAATCAGCACTATGAAACGCAAGAAACTATGTCAAATTTGTGGAAACAGCGACCACATTTCACTGCAGTGTTCCAAAGGAGCTTGTCGAATTTGCAAACAAGTTGGCCATCACACTTCGATTTGCAAAAAACTTTTCGACTCAGGAAATACATCAGAAGTGCCAACTCAAGCAACGGCAGCGAATAAGGACACAAAAACTACGCAGCCAACACCAACAAAGTATGTGAAGATAAACACTACTTCCTCGAACAGAAATTGCAATGAAGCAGACAGTGAAACAATCTTGCAGTCCGTCAACAACACCAACGTTTTCATCCTAGCAGGGCAAGCCCGAGTGCTTAACCCAAAGTCCTAAATACTGGAGCCAGTCTACGTGATGCTCGACACAGGAGCTGACCGTTCGTTCATCTGCAACGATTTAGCTGAGGGACTACAGCTAAAGAACATCGAATCCATTCACCTAACAATCACCACATTCGGCTCGCACACGCCAATGGTGAAGAGATGTGGAATAACTTCCCTTCAAATGTGGGATGCCAACGGTGCACCTCACTCTTTCACAGTGACAAGAATCGACAAACTAACGGAATCACTGGAGCGCAGCAGCCTCTGCATCGAGGACAAACGCTTTATCTGTGACAATGACATTCAACTGTCGATAAAGCACACATCAAAGGATATTCGTCCCCAAATTCTTCTAGGATGCACCGATTTGTTCTCACTGCTAAATTGCGGACTCGCACCTCAACACACACTTCCATCAGGATTAAAACTCAGGGCTTCAAAACTAGGACACTTGGTTGCAGGTCTCAACACAAATCACGCAAACAATAGCAACCAAAACAACAAACTTCAAATCACAAGCGTACTGTCACATTCAGAAGAGAACCCACAGACATGGGAAGACTTCTGCAGGTTCGAAACATCCGGAGTTGAAGAATTCGCAGGTCCAATAGCCGAAGAACGTCGTTTAGCCGATATCGCAGTTTGGAAATCGTTCGAACGAACGGTCGAGAGGAAAGCTGACGGCTATCACGTGCGACTACTATGGAAAAAGGAATGCGAAAAGTTACCGGATAACAAAGGGCTTGCCGTACGCCGTCTGAAGGCACCGATTACAAAGCTGAGAAATAATCCAGCCGTGCTTCAGCAGTACATGGAAACGATACAGAATCAACGTGATCAAGGTGTCATAGAAGAAGTAGACGAAACCAAGGCCCCGGATGGCGATGTCGTCCACTACCTACTATCACACCAAGCCGATTTAACGCCACACAAGCACACGACCAAACTAAGAATCGTATTTGACGAGTCAGCCCATCTGAAGAATATACCGTCGCTCAACGATGTGCTATACCGTGAACCAGTCATGATTCCCAAATTGTGCAACATCCTACTTCGATTCAGAATTGGCAATGTTGCCATAACTAGCGATGTGGAAAAGGCCTTCTTGCAAGTCAGACTTCACCAGAAGGACAGAGACGCAACTCGCGTTCTATGGTTACGAGATTCTGAACAACCAGTTGTGCCCAACAACATGGTGGTCTACCGCTTCAACAGAGTAACATTTAGTCTCATCTTCTCGCCATTCCTACTGGCAGGAACGATCAAGTACCACCTACAACACCACTCTTCTAATCCACGAATTGCTCACAAAATCGACAGCAATACATATGTGGACAACTTAGCGATCACCATCGAATCAACGGAAGAGGCAATTCAAGTGTATAAGGAATCGAAGGCAATTTTTGAGCACATAAATATGAATCTCAGAGAATTTCTCACCAACGACAAACATCTACAAGCACAAATAGCTGAAAAGGATTTGAGCAAAAACCCCACTCAGAAAATCCTAGGGATTACGTGGGATTCCATTGAAGACAAGTTCTTCTTGACATGCAAGTATCCATCCAAGAAGGAAATTACCAAGCGTTCTGTTTCCGAACAAGTAGCGGCCATTTACGATCCACTGGGATAGCTCACTCCAATCACGCTGATAGGGAAACAATTCCTACAACAGTTGTGGAAGTACAAGTACGACTGGGACATGAAGCTATCACAAGAACACGAAACACAATGGAGAAATATCACAGAAAGGGCTGACGAGTTCCAATGTCAGATATCCAGAAAAGTCACACAGATTAACACCTCCACACGACTCGTGCTATTCTCCGACGCTAGCCAAAACGCAATGGCAGCCTATGCTTATATGGTTTCCGAACACGGATCACACTTGATAATCGGAAAATCCAAGTTACCGTCGATAAAGCGAAACCCAACAATACCCAAACTCGAACTAAACGCACTCACCATGGCAATGCGATTAGCATATTCGGTGTACAAAGCAGTACAGGATCAAGCAAAGCTGGAAGAAATTATCGTTCTTTCGGATTCCGGAATTACACTAAAATGGATATCGACCAATTCCGTGGACAGGACTGTCGGAATCCTAGTGAAGAACCGAGTTGAACCGAGTTCGAGAAATAAGCAAGCTTGCAGATGAAATCGAAGCACCCGTTCTATTTGGTTATGTCAACACCACCGATAATCCCGCGGACTGTCCCACAAAGGGATTAAACAAAACGGACTTCAAAAACCACTTCTGGTGGACCGGACCGTCGTTCATACAAGGAGCTTAAGAAAATTGGCCAAAGGAATGTCGACTGTTCGCCCTTTTGCCAGAATGTAGTGAACAAGCATACATCCTAACAACTACATCGAAGAGCATCCCGTCCGAGCTACTCGACTGGAACCGTCACAACGACCTAATACTTTGCCAAAAGGTTGTGGCATATGTTCTACGCTTTATCAAACAGCTAACTCTACGAACGAGAACAGAAATTCAAGAACGCGGCGAAGAAGGCATTCCCGAACTACACTCTATGGAACTTCTTCCATACATAACGGCAACAGAACTTGAAATGACTTTGCATGTAATAGTTCGAAATCACCAGAAGATCTACCTTTCAACAGCAAGACAGACTTCACTTAAGCAACTGAAGCTCAAGGAAGATAAAAAAGGACTTTTTCGGTGTCAAAGCCGTCTGGGAAATGCCAGTCTTCCAATCAATGCTAAGCATCCTTTCCTGATCGCATCCAAGTCACACCTGGCACAGATGATTGTGAAATACGCACATTCTGCATTGCACTGCGGAACCAGGCAAACAATTTCACATGTACTAAGAGAACGGTTTTTCATCCCAAAACTAAGATAGATGATTCGTAACCTCATCGCACGATGCGTGCCGTGCCAAAGAATGAACAATCTTCCTTACAAATACCCAGAAATGGACGACCTTCCAAGCCGACGAGTGCAAAGATCGAATCCATTTGAACATGTCGGGATAGACTACTTCGGACCTCTATCAGCAAAACGAAATGAGGAAACAACAGAGCTCTACGGCATCATCATCACTTGCGCAACAACAAGACTCACTCACATAGAACTGGTCCAGGACATGACGACGTATCATCTTCTACTCGCACTTCGTCAATTTTTTGCTAGAAGAGGGATACCATCGAGCATAATGCACCGAACTTCATGTTTGTTAGGAGACCAAATCCTTCAACGCAGTTTCTCATGTGATTCACGACATTTCGCTAAAGCAAGCAATGGCCACGAAATGCATTACTTGGAAAACAATCACGCCCTACGCTCCGTGGCAGGGAGCTCTTTATGAAAGACTGAGCAAGTCAATCAAACACAGCGTTTACAAGACCATACGCCGCACCGTGCCGACACAAGAAGCTTTGGAAACACTGTTGGTGGAAATTGAGGGAAGTCTCAACAGCAGGTCGCTCACATATCAGGAAGAAAAATCTGAAGACACGCCTGTTCTACGCCCAATAGACTTCATGCAATACGATATAATCATCACGTATCCATTCGAGAATATCAGTTCCGATAAAGCTGAACGTGACTCAGATTACTACCCACCAAACGAAGTTGCTGTGATAAGAAATCGAAAACAAGCAGAAGACGCTCTCAAGACAAGTCATCAACTCACGGAACGCCTCTTGAATACTTGGCACAGAGACTGTTTGACCAGTCTAAGAGAGAAACACAAACTTGATGTTAACAATAAACGCGGTACCAACAAATTTCCTACTGAAGGTACAGTAGTGCTAGTATCCGAAGCAGTGATGCCCCGCAATTCCTGGAAATTAGGAAGGATCACCAAAGTATTTCATTCACACAATGGAATGATACGCGAAGTCAAACTGAAAATACCCAGTGGTCGCACCATCCGCCGTCCAGTGAATCCACTAATTCCGTTGGAACTAGGAGACTTGAACACGGATACCACCGAAAAAAAACTTTCCAAAAGAAACTTGCAGTAATGAAAATAAAGAAGGACCACAGGAGGCACGTTATAACCTGCACCCTCACTGGAACAAAAATGGAAATCTTGATTGTGGAAATATGACAGTCAACAGTCATGCAAAGGCAACAGTGATTAAGCCTCGTCTTCAACTGGACACAGTCCACGGTCATGAACAGATTCAACGCAAAACAAGTTCTGTGGTGGTCGGAGCCCCAACAGCGTTGGACATCTCACGCCTATTCACCTCCCCTGCACCTCACCCACCTCCAACAGCGAGCGAACCCCGACTCGCACGTTCCTCCACAATCAAAACACCCTTCGCCACTTCCAACGACGAGCGAACTCCAGCTCAAACACTACTCTCCCACCCAAACCCTTTCCCTACCTCCAACGGCGAGCAAAACCCAACTCGTACGTTTCCTCACCCATTCAAGCCTTACGTCCACCTCCACCGGCGAGGAAATCCAAACTCACACGTTCCCTTCCTAGCGAACAGTTTCCACATCAGAAAACGACCCAACTCAAACTCTCGCGTTGGCTTCGTCAACGGATATCCACCATATCAACACGGTTTCCACTGCTCTTGCACTATCGATCAAGAAAACATCACACGTCATCGAACAAGAAGACAAGACGTTGAAGAAGAAGGTCAACCTGCTCGGGCCGGAGTATAGTGCCTCAACCGCACTATCAACAGCGGAAGGAAGAAGTGATCCAGATCAGAGTATAATGATAAAGGATAAAGTCGAGTTTAAATAAGACTGCCTGTTAGAAATGAACCTTACTTGATCAAACGTGTCCGCAGCATCACCCAGCTATGTACTACAGCAATTAATTGCAATACCACTAGAAAGTATTATTACGGTAAAATGTTTTACACAATAGTTTGAATACATTCGTTTAATAAGCAAGGAATGTTTGCTTCAGGTATTTACTGCTTTTGAAGCCATAGATTTAGCAGGGAGCAGAAGAAAAAAATACATTTTTCGCAGATTTCAGTGTCCCTCGCAAACACAGTATAGACTTCACGCTGTGCTGTGATCACAAAAGGCATCATATTAGTAGTGCAAAGAAGGACCTGTTCAGTGGTCCACGTGCAATTCCATGGGATGCCATTATGGAAACCGCTTTATGTTGGCAAGCAAAGCTAGGCATGTTTGCCACGAAAGTCTTTCACTCCGGAACACGTTACTGCTGCCCTTGCAATTAGCAGTGGAGGTCGCGCTCACGCCTTTTCTGTGTGTCGCTCTGCAGCGGATTAAAGGCAGTGGTCACGATGAAAAACGTTATAGAAAAAACTACAAAAATCAGCTCAGATAAAAAACAGCTGAAAAACTATAATATAAAGGTAGAGCGGTGAAAAACGGGCTAGAATTAGAGTTTCTAAGGCTCAAAGCAGCCAGTTCGTGCACACGTGCACAGCGATGACGAATTAGATCGCAGTCTCATGCCGAGCAGTCAAAAATCATCGACATTCAGAGGACGAAATAAATGCAAATTTACCTAATAAAAACAGTTGAACAATGAAAGCAAGCACTTCAGTCAATGTTTTTGACTAGATGCTTGCTCTAGATGCTTTGACTAGATGCTAGATGCTTTGACTAGATCAGGCTTCAAATTTTGCCCAAAACAATGGTTTTTTCGCGATTTTTTCTTATAGGTCCTACTACTCAAGACCCAGAAAAGGGTTTAGAGAGACAAAGACGACAAGCATATTTGATCGCGACCACTGCCTTTAAGACCACTTTAAACGTCGTGTACAATGCGGCGCTTCAGACTCCTGAGGTACGTAACGACTTTTTGCATATCTTCTAGCAAACGTCATCTCTACCATGTGCTCAAGCTAATAGCGGCAAACAAACGCAGAAAATGCGTTTAAACTAGTGGAAAGAAGGTTTCAAATTCTTTTGCGCGCTAGAATGGGGGTACGAGTCCCACTTTGAAGAATGCAGGTTGGGACGAATTAGAGACGTGGGTAGTGCCTGACCACTGTATCATAGTTAATTCCCTGAACTATGCTTAGCTGCGTTTCCCCTTTAGTGACGTATTAGCTCACTTTCTTCATCTAGTTCATCCTGTATTTCAATCGTAGTACTGTGTTCGCATGGTCTCGTTGTTGAACTCTGTGAACTCTAAGTAGATGTAGCCTCCTCTGAGTGGTACGGTATTTGTTCGCTACACGCTGTCGGCGACACATACAGCGACAGCGAAAACCTGTCGCGGAACGCGGTCATACATCCGTCACGGCCATGCGTGAGAAATAGCGGTATCGATCAATCGCGGCGATCTTGCGCTGTGAAGGGAATCGATTGTTTATATGAGCACAAAGGCAGTCGTGGGGTTGAACGGGGTTAGATATTCATCCGATAATGGTTGCCACTTCCTTTTTTAACTAAATTGCTGAAAATATGCATATCGCCGCGATTTCATCACAACGTTGCCCAATGGGGAGCGGGGCCGATGTCATCGTGGCGGTATGTGTATTTGCTCCATATTTCCGAGATGTAGTTAGTAACCTACATTTCAACCGATCTGGGATGATTACATCATCCAATTTCACTCAGCGAGATGCTGTTTTGATCGTCAAAACAATCGGTCCCCTCAGAAGTGCGGCATCGCCGCGATTAATGGAGACTGCTCCTTCTCACAAATCGCCGCAATGGTAGTATGATCCCGGCCTTACCTCCAGCGACGAGCGGCGCAATGTTTCCCATCAAAATCTACCTGAAATGGGCTTCCCTGGAATGTACTTTCGCTGGTCGCGTCAAGTATGATCCCGGCCTAAAACCTATCGCTGTCGCAGTGTGCTGCACAGCGACAGTGACAGCCACAAGCTTCGGCACATTTGCAATATGTCAGCGTTTTGCGACACGTCACTGCGATGGACGCGCGACAACTGTTCCTACGACTGCCAATGCCATTGCTCCGATGTGGGCCCGCCCCGATTTGAACTATGGTTAGATCCGTGGCCTGCATCCTCAAGAAAAAACGTTTAAATTCAAACCGCGGCTGGCGCGGAGCTTTAATTCTCAGAGATTGAGATTTAAACCGCCACGCCAGCCGCGATTGGATTTACAAGTTTTTTTCTTGAGGAAACAGGCCGCGGATCTAACCATTTATTGCGAGGCTTTCGTTCATGAGAGCGACAAAATATCCCATACCCCAAACGGCGGGCCAGGTACAATCTCTGAAGCCATTTTCGGCTTAATTAGAGCGCTTCGTTTTATTATTTGACTCTAATATAGTTCTGGGAATCAGGAACAGTTGTTCCTCATTCAAAACTAGAAGACGAAGCTCATTGTGAACAGGGATGTGCGGAAATTTTTTGAAAAATTTCAGAAAACAGAAAAACGAGTTTGTCAGAAAACAGAAATGCCAAAGCGGCCAGAAAACAGAAATTAGAGAACAGAAAATTCTCAGAAAAAATAAATAGTGCATTTTAACTTTTTTTCAAGTGAAGAAAGGATGTAATTCTGAATACCTTTGTCATACTTGCAATATAATATCTACGAAACTGCACAGATGACCTATAAGGCATTGATAGTAGCAAGGACGCGTCAATGACGGATACAACACCATTAAGGACACGCTGAGAGTCTTGGCCGAAAAATAGCCCACCAGGCTCAACAACTAATTCTGTCGAGCAGATTCTAGAGTATTTCTTGATTATTTCTTGGCTGCTAGGTGGCTGCGACCATGTTGTTCGCGAAATAATCGGGGAATAACCGAGAAAACATGGATAGTTGAACCGACGGCGGTGTTGAATCCCAAATCTGCCCCAGGAACGCAGCTTATATTCCCCTTTGCGAGCATTCTTTCGCGGCTGTTTCTCGATGACCATTGATTGACGTCTTTTTCGCTGCAACCAGCTCTTTTCCGAACACGAGCTTGTTCTCGGCTATTACGCGAAAATATGGCATTTTGTGGTAATTTGTTCTGTTGCTCGGCCAAAACTCTCAGAGCACTCAACCGTATGGTAGAACGTCAGCAGAATAAGGGTTGCATTCTAGGACAGACATCGGGTTCAGACCTTCGCTGTGTGCAGCAGCTGCTGCGAACAACTAACTGCAGCAGCTGCTGATGAAGGGAAGTTGAATTCGTGCTCTGCCCTGGGATGCTGTGCCAAAGTACTACCCTACGAGTGCGTTAGCAGGGTTCGCGATAAAAACGATTGTTGAATTTTCTTTATAAGAATGCAGGTCTGGTCATCACAAAAGTAGAATCAAGTGACAGGTTGATTGAAAAACGCACAAAAACAAGTCAGAACGGCTAAATGGTGGGTGTACCCACACCCTCAACCAACAGGTTTTTTATAAATGCGTATTTTCCGCCTTCTATTTAGCCGCTAAAAAAATTAGTAGTCTCTCGGTGTTCCGCAACAACTTTAAATGCGGAATAAAAGACGACAAAACAAGCAATTGTAGAAATCTACATAGTTAATTGGGGGCGGGCTGATACCTAGCAATAGCTTGTTTTTGAGCATTTGTCTCCGACTTTCCACTCATTTTCACTATTGTGATGACCAGGCCTTCCTTCTCAAAAACTAAACACAATAAACTTTTTTATCGCGCACCCTGCCCTTAACAGCCTCAGACATTGGGAGCAGCGGACCGCTGGCGAAAATTTGCCAGTTGCTCAACAGTGGGGGATAGCTGACATTTAGCTGGCCAAATTCGTCAAAGGATTTTATCGCTGGTAGGCTGGGTAAGGGTAGGCTCGCGAGTTGAAACACGCTTGTTGGCAATGAGGACGCAGGCTACGAGGCTAACCATACCCAGCCTACCGGCGACAAAATGCAATGATGAATTCGGCCCCAGCTGGCAATTGGTAATTACGAGGCCGACAGCTGGGTCATCCTTGGCATCTCAATTAGAGCTAGCGGCGGACCGCTGGCGAAAATGCGCCAGCTGCCTGAAAGCTGCGTGATAACTTGCATTCAGCTGGCAAGGGCGACCTAACCTCGAAATTACCTACCGAGCGCATAAAAACGCAGTTTTCAACCGATCGGCATTCGGCTGGCGCTTAACCGCCCGGTGGCCTTCGCTTGGCACTGAGTCGTCACATGGCTGGCACTCGAGACAGTTGACGACTACTCACGTTTTAACATGTTATTGTTTGATCTCTGATTTCACTGATAAGCCGAGCCGGTATATAAGGCGATTCAGTCGAATGAGTGTTCACTCGGTACTTTGATGCCTGTCCTGGAAGGTGACCTGGGGTGCGTTCCAAGAATGTTCCCACGACGCCGTGGTCGGACAAATAGCCTTTCCATGAACTAACCTGTTTCGCATGGCCACGAATTAAAACTGTAAATTGCTTCCACGCGGCCGTGGCTACGTTTAAATGGAAGCCTTTTGCCATGGGAATGTTCTTGGAACGCACCCCTGAAGTCACTTTACAGAGGCTAGCATATTTTCGTTAGCTGAGGGGCAAGTCCCCACTTCTAGGGGAGGAGGAGGGGTGGGTCCCCCACCTCAGGCCGTTGCGTAGGCGATCTCCTACGCAACGACCTGCGGTGAGAGACCCACCTTGACTCATCGGTCTGCCAAGAGACTGGCGGACCGCTGGCAAATGATTGCTCAACAGCGGGCTGCCAGGTATTAGCCAAGAGACTGCCAGCGGTCGGCCAACGTCTTGGCGGACCGCTGGCAGGGTTTTGGCGGACAGCCGGGTAATGGCTGTCCGACACCGGGAATGGTTTTTGATCGCCAAGCGTCCGCAAATCCCAATGTCTGAGAGCAATTGCACATTGAACACAAACAGTACCTCGTAAAGGACTAGAAAAGCTGCGGTGTTGCACAGATCCGAAATTCGTTCATTTTTTTCTGATTTTTCTCTGTTTTTCGCAGATTTTTCAGAAAACAGAAATCAGAAAACAGAAAGGCCAAAATGGCCAGAGAACAGAAAACAGAAATCAGAAAACAGAAGTTTCCGCACACGCCTGATTGTGAAGCGCTACTTCAAACTGCATTGCGTCGTAGACGACAAACTAATGAGACGCGCAACACATATCTGATATCAAGGGTCTTTGACTTCAATCGTTTGCTTCGCGCTATAATTATAGGATCACCTTGAAGATTGATAATCGGGTTGTGCTGCAGTCAGGTGCCGAAGTTGCTTCCCTCTCCTGACTAAAAGAAGTATACGCAATGTAATAGTAGAGCAGGTCAACTGGAAATGCATCGTATTTTACTTCCATTGCATGTATTTTCTATTACAAAAATTACGATTTACGGTCCAAAATGTCGTACATTGTAAACCGCAATTACGAGGCCAAAAAACACCGTAAATCGTAAAATCGTAAATCGTAAACCGTAATTACGCGCACCCCTGGTGGCTCAATGACGCGCGAGGTGTTGAGCACCGATTTAAAGACGATTTTCTTTGTTGATTTCATTCGGCTCGTGAGGCACCCAGGCTTCGAATTTTTCGGCGAATCCTATTCAGTGAAGATAAATGGGTGATAGTCTTTTGATCGTAGCTCATTTTTTTTACCCAGTTCACGACTTGTTTGGCGATCATCTTCCTTCGAAAGCGCTCATCGAATTCTGCAAGCCGTCCGCTGCGAGGTGTGTCTTCGAAATCAAAGTTGCCGTTTTTATATTTTGCGAAACATTTTCGTTTTTTTTTTGGCCGCAAACTTCGCAATCCTCATGTCTTTTTGATCGAGATGCAAAGCGAAAAAAAATATCAAAAATGCTGAATTTTCCAAGCCTTAAAAATAGGAAAAAATGAAACTATACGAAAAAACAAACGGCACATTTTTGTAGAGCAGAAAAAGCGCCATCCAATGATTACAAGCACTTTGATAAACAGCAAAGCAATAAAATAAAAAAAAGCTCTCCGAAAGAAGCCGAACGGACTTATTCTACAATCCAATAGTTACCGCTGCCTCGGTAGGACTGTCGCTTACAAAGAATTCGCGTTCACGGGAATCCCCCTTAGAAACATTTTCTCTCCCCGCACTACATGAAAGGCCTAAATTGTGGTTCAATACAGGAATCCTATACATACCCATATTGTAGTGCTGCCAATAAACCTAAGCTGAACAGTTGAAGTTCCTAAGAACGACATGATAACAGTGACACGGATTCGCTGATATCCCTTCGAGGTTCAAACTTTTTTCCGCAGGTTTGGGTGGAAAAGAGTCCCTGTCGTTTCTCCAACGCGGCAGTAATTTTGAAGCATCAAACTTGAGAGCCTTGAGATTTGAATTTGTGTGGTTACACTTTCCTTCAAGTGATGCCGATTATTTTCCGACATGTTATTTTCTCGCGCTTCTTTTTGAATTTTTAGGCACATATTGGTGATCTATCGTCGATCACTGCTCGAGAGATCGCCGCGTCGAACACATGGGGCACGCACGGAAGCGAGAAGGTAGTGATAGGATCATTACCTTCTCGCTTGCGTGCGTGCCACATGTGCTCGACGCGGCGCTCTCTCGACCAGTGATCCACCATACGTCAATCATTTTTTGGAAGAGTTAAAGACCAGATGAATTCCGTTTAATAGACAATTTCTCATGCGATTCACATATGTGTGCAATGTGTTTTCTCTACAAAGTACATGTACTTCCAGGCTCCTTTTCCAGATATACTTCCATTAGAGGTGTATCTCAAGTAAAGGGTGTACTTCAATTTTCAGCCCTGCTCATTTATTTTCTTCGACTAAATTAGTTCAGTCTCTATCAGGAGAATTAAGGCACAATGGTCATCTCAGCAAATATTTTTGTAAAAACACTAACTCCGCAAAAACAGGCAGATTAGTTGGTCGTCGACAGCTGCGTCGAATAGAAGGTGCGAAAATCAAACAAAGCTTCAGAGTTTTGCTAGAGGGAGTATTCCTGATAAATACGGTCTTCGAGTCTTTTCGTGAAATCGAATGTACCGGATTCCATTATAAACAAAGAAAGCAAAGTAACGGCTAAAAACAAGCCCTTGATGGCCCTAAACGACACTCAAAGTTGGTTGCTCTATGTCCGACACGCCCACTGCTTCATAGGCCAACAAGGAAATGGGCGGGTAGGGCACAGCGCATACAAGTTTTAGGGCTGTATAGCGCTATCTAAGGCTCGTCCTTAGCCGTTCTTTCGCCATTATTGTCGCAGTTTATCGCGGGACATTCGAATTCCGATGAGAGATCAAAGACCTTTTTTTGTCGTTAAGACTGCCTTCAAAGGCAAAGTCCAGAATATCAAAATATACCTGAAGGGTATATTTTGATATTCCACTCGAGGCATGGTCTGTAACAAACCTGCGACACGCGGGGCTTAGATTCTCTAAATAGGTGATAAACTTCAATAGCCGCGCTAAGTTTTGTAAGAACGGGGTGCATATGCCAAACTTTGCAAAAAGGCGTCCGATGCACGTAACTTTTCAAACGAAGACGTTTTTGGATTCTGAAAACGCTATCCCATTCACAGCTCGAATTCCTACATAATAACGTGCCTTGTGAACGAAAGTTCCCTAAAATCGCTTTCTTCTCGAGTAAAATTGTTTTTGCGGTGGTTTCACAAAAACGTCGCGCGCGGCAAAGTGCGGCGAGATTTTGAGTAGTAATTGTAAAATAAATAGAAGAGCATCCTCTTTTTTTTCGTGAATTAGATGAAAGTGGGACAGTCTCTAAATCTGTGTAGATTGAAATTTCGAAATCCTTCATTAAACATGAACGGGAGCTTCCTGAAAAGTCGGAATTTTGTTGCGAAAGCCTCAGACCGACAAATGGAAGATTTCGAAAATTCAATTTGCACAGACCTAGAGATAGCCTGATGTTCCTCTAATTCACGAATGAAACATAGAGATTGTTCTTCTATTACTTGTACAATTACTGCCTGAGGTTTCGCCGCACCTTGCCGCGCGCGACGTTTTTGTGAAACGACCGCAAAAATAATTTATCTCAAAAACAGCGATTTTAGGAAACTTCGGTCTACAAAGCACATGATTATGTAGGAATTCGGGCTGTGAATATGATAGCGTTTTCAGAATCCGAAAACGTCTTCGTTCAAAAAAGTTACATGAATCGGACGCTTTTTTGCCAGGTTTGGCAAATGCTCCCCGTTTTCACAAAACTTAGCGCTGGTATTGTATATACAGAAAGTCGGCCCCGCTACTTACGCCCCAAAAACCGACCCGCCCGAGAAGGAAACCAAAGACTCTGCTGTTGCACATTGTTTCCGAGCTTAGCCGCGCACATCAATTTTCGCTTTTGCAGCGATGTTGGTGGGATAGGTGCGCTTTGTTTTGGAGGTGTTTGAGGCGGGGCTGACTTCTTCCTGTAGTTTCTCACTTACTCGAGGGGACCGAGATCCCGCGTTTTGCAGGGTTGCTACAGGCCGTGTCCCGCTAATCATCTTGAGCAAGGATATAGGGATTGTACTGTACGGCGTATTGTGATGATGTATTCCACGAACTCAATCGCTGCCGCACATAATACAACACAATATTACACATCTTTTTTTTCTCCCACTAGGTGACTCCATCAGTAGGATAGGAGAAAGTCACGTCTTCTACTTTTTCCCTCCATTCATACATTTATATACGTATGTAAAGACACATTCTCGTACTACTTGCAGCGAGATTCTGCTTTTCAACTTCAAGCGACAAGTAAATAGTAGAAAGTTACAAGGTTCTGAAGAAATTGTATATTAATCATTTATGGAAGAATCACCGTCCCAAATCAGAGCGCGTGCAGCAACAGCCATCAATCTGGGCTAGATCAATGGATGACTTCGCGAGCGAGACTGTTATGTGGGCGGTTAGCAAATTCTGTCAAAATGAGATTATCCGCCCATGCGGTCGCTGTGCGTGTCGCACGGCCATCACGGAGGCATTTTTTCCGACCGGTCCTCGCACAGCTGCAAGCAACTGACTATTTATTAATATTATTCAACATTTGTCCAATGGTGGCGAAGTCCGTTCCTCCACGTGGTGCCACTGGAGACTCCCTGTGTAAAAGCAGGGTAAGCAGAACACGGACACTTACGATTCCGACGCCAGACTATAGTGACAAGCCGGTCGATGACAACAAAATCCGGGACACTCCCGGAGTCACAACATCATGGACGTGACCTTAAGGAACCAAACGATAGCTAGGGCGTCCCCCAGAAGCGACGCGCGTCGGAGCCCGACCGACGTGCCAAATATGCGAGGGTTACCTACAAATTCTGGACGACGTAGGTTAAAGAAGCTAGTCCTCAGTGGAAGCAGCGATTCTCGCAAGAAACACTTACCCCCCACACGATTCGCGACTCTGAATGTGGGATCGATGACTGGACGAGCGGCAGAAGTCGCAGCTGCACTCAAAGAGAGAAGAGTTGATGTGTGGGCCGTGCAAGAAACAAGATGGGCTGGTGCGAAGTCTAAAGACATTGGTGCTGGTTACAAGCTGATCTTCAACGGCAGTCCACGAACGACAAACGGAGTTGGAGTTATCGTTTCTGAGCGCTATCGTGATTCTGTTTCTGAAGTCGTCCGGTACGATGACCGTCTCATGAAAATCGTTTTTGTCATCAATTCTCGCAAGATGCATTTCTTCAGCGCATATGCTCCACAGAGCGGCCGCTCGTCAGGAACGAAGGATAATTTTTGGGCACTCCTTGATAGTGAAACCGCTGCCGTTCCGGTAGAAGATTGTCTTGTTGTAGCTGGCGACTTGAACGGACACGTGGGAGAGGCGAGCAATGGACATCCCAGTCATGGTGGGTTCGGCTATGGACGAAGAAATGACGATGGCGAGCGGATTCTCGACTACGCTGTTAGTCGCGACCTCATACTGCTGAATACATGGTATAAAAAGCGGTGCTCTCAGCTAGCAACGTATCACAGTGGAACCGTTTCGTCGCAAATCGATTACTTCCTTGTGAGGAGGAAAGACCGCACGTTAGTTACTGATGCCAAAGTGATTCCCTATGAGGAGGTGGCTACTCACCATCGTCCACTCATCTGCACGCTCCACGTTAGCCCTGCGAAACAACAGCGCGCAGACCTCACAGGTCCTGCAAGGATCAAGTGGTGGAGTTTCAAGGACAAGGCACCCGAAGTAATTGTTCGGATCCATCTACCTCAGATCACAAGCGTCGAAGAGAGCTGGGAGGAAGCAAAGAGGAGCATAGTTCAAGCTGCTCGCTCCGTTCTTGGAACGACAAAGCCTGGACGGAGGTACATCGAGAAGGAAGCGTGGTTATGGACTGGCGAAGTAAAGGCATGTGTACGAAGGAAGAAGGCCCTTCACCACGCTTTCCTCAAAGAGAAAACCCCGGCCAACTGGAAAGAGTATCAAGTCGCGAAAAGTGCGGCTAAGAAGGCAGTAGCGAGAACGAGAGGTCAACGATACGAAGCTCTATATCGCAAGCTTGACACGAGAGGGCGAGTGCGATTTCTACCGGCTCGTCAGGTCAAGAAACCGAAAGACGGAGGATACAGAGAACTTTGTTGGGATGAACGATGGACATGGTCGGCTGCTATCGAAGGCTGAGCAGGCAAAAGAAAGGTGGCGGCAGTACTTCAAAGCGGATTCGAAAGAAGAGTTCCTGCATTCCCCGTTACCTCATGCTCTTCCGGTTTATGGGGCGGTGTCGCCTATCACAGCGAGCGAAGTAGCAGAGGCTTTGAAAGCGATGAAAAATGGCAAAGCTACCGGACCTGATGATATTGCCGCCGAGTTATGGAAGAGTCGACGTTGGAACCCAACTGCCTGGCTTGCATTGTTATTCAACCGCATTGTGACTGAGCGCAAGGTTCCCTCAGATTGGAAGTCAAGCACCACAGTCCCGATTTTCAAGAAGAAAGGGAGTCCTGCTGACTGTTCCAACTACCGGCCCATCCGACTTCTTAGCCATACAATGAAGATTTTCGAGAGGATTCTGGATAGAAGAATTCGTGATGTCGTTGGGCTGAGCGTAAATCAGTGTGGTTTTGTCAGGAACTGCGGCACCGTCGATGCTATCCATGCGACCCGACTTCTTGTGGAAAAGCATCGTCAAAAAGGAGAAGCTGTTCACCTCGCCTTCCTTGATCTTGAGAAAGCGTTCGACAGAGTCCCTCACGAAGTAATATGGTACGCTCTGCGTAGCCGAGATGTCCCCGAAGAATTGATCGATTGGGTGAAGCTTTTGTACGTGGACACGTCAAGTTGCATACGATGCGCGGCAAGAACATCAAGGCCTTTTCGAATCACTGTTGGAGTTCATCAGGGCTCCGCCCTCTCCCCGCTGCTCTTCATCATCGTCATGGATGTCATCACGCGAGATTTGCAGAGTTCAGCACCTTGGACCCTGTTGTATGCTGACGACGTGATGCTCGCCTCAGACAGCAAAGGAAACCTCCAAGCACAAGTTCAAGCTTGGCACGACAGACTGGCAGCATTCGGCTTACGACTCAATAAAAAAAAACCGAATACATGACAAATGCGAGTTGTGACGGTTCCATTCAAGTCGACAACACAGTCTTGCCAAAAGCGCATACGTTTCGATATCTTGGATCAACGCTTTGCGATGATGGGACGCTGACGGCTGAAGTCGACGCACGCATCAATGCTGCTTGGTTGAAGTGGCGTACCGCGAGTGGAGTGCTCTGTGATAAAAAGGTTTGCGACAGGCTCAAGTCAAAGATTTATCGTTCGGTTGTGAGGCCCGTCGCACTGTATGGCACAGAGTGTTATCCAATGACCAAGGAAGCAGAACGACGGCTAGGCGTGATGGAAACGAAGATGCTCAGGTGGAGTGGAGGATTGACCCGATTGGACCGAGTTCGGAATGAAGATGTGCGTGAAAGATTCGGTGTCGCGCCCATTTCGGACAAACTTCGCGAAAATCGCCTAAGATGGTATGGGCACGTTCTGCGGGCTGGAGAACACTCGATAGCGAAAGCGGCTACGCAGCTCCAAGTGACGGGCCAGCGACCAAGAGGACGACCTAAGCAGAGATGGCTGGATGTTTTGCACAACGATATGAAAATTGCAGGCCTCCATCCTGACAATGCGAATGACAAGGTCAAATGGCGGCAACGTTCGAGAAAAGCGGACCCTGCTACAATGCGGGACAAACGCTGAAGAAGAAGAAGAAGATTCAACATTTGTCCAATAATCCTAAAAATCGATTTACTGGTCCAAAAAACGAGAATCTCAGAATGGCTACAAGCACTGTTATAAGGCAGCTTATCACTTGGCCAAAAATACATAAACGGACAAAAGAAGGAGCTCGGGTAATCGCAGTAGAAAACTCACGAGTCTGCTGTTTTTCAGTTTTAGTTTAGCGAGGCTTTTGATTCCTAAAGGTCCTCATTAAACATATAACATTTTCGATTAATAACTGCGTTTTCATCCCGGTAATATTTCGCTGATTGCGTTTACAGTTCACTGTATACTTAGAAGTTTTTTTAAAGACTATGTGGAATCGTAAATGATTTCACGCCGTCCCAAGATCGTTTTTTCTTCAAAAATTATCCGGCGTCTTGGCGATGACACTATCAAATGACTTCATTTGAGTCGAGCCATTATACGGAGTTTTTCGATAATGGCATCATGTGCTACACATAATTATGCGGGAAATCCAAAAAAAGCGTTGTAGGAATTTCGGAGTGAATAAGTTTCGGATAACAAGAATTTTGTATTCCTAAGTCAAATAAGCATGTGTGCAGTCCAATCCGTGCAAACAGTTCACAGCTATCGTCCATCACTGGAGGAGGGATCGCCGCGACGCTGCTTGGCGGGAAAAATTGCGCGCGGGAAAACGAGGAGAGAGTGGGTATTGATCGCCCAATTTTTCCCGCCAAGCAGCGTCGCTGCGATCCCCCATTCAGTGATGGATGATACAAAAAACACGGTGGTGCCGTTGCGTACTCTCACTAAGCAAACTGTAGCCGTGGCTGGCGCGGTGTCAACGTTGCCATTAATCTATACCAAACAGCTGACCATTTTTTTCTGGGTTATGATTTTCTTCTTTTTCTTCCATTTTCTCGTACTATCCCACCGTCTATCTATAGTAAAGGCTCTGTATGAAATAATATTGTGAGTGTGTGAGGGGGGGGGGATATACTGTTTCTTAACGTTTCTGGTGCCTTTTTTCCAAAAAAAAAAAACATGAAAAATGGAAATTGACCATCGGTTTTGGAGCGACGTGCGCAGAAATAGTCGCCGGCAAATTTTGAAATCTTTCTCAGTGCTATTGAAAAGAAGCCCCGGAAACGCTAAGAAACGTCTCTTTCCCATTAGATACACAATACTGATACATATCGAGCTTTTTCTATGAACATACAAACAAAAAATATGAGAAACTGAAAAAATAGGATATAGACCATAACACAGAAAAAAATTCTCAGATGTTTCATATCGATTAGTCGCAAAGTTGGAATCGAGCCATCCATGGCTACTGTATACAGGCCATAAAACGGACAAATTCTCACCGTCGACTGCGTACCACGCGCTGCGCGACCGCACGCGCGTAGTACGCAGTCGACGGTGAGAATTTGGTCGTTTTATGGCCCGTACTTGTGAAAGTACGCAAACGCACCACCGCCTTTTTCCTTTGTCATGGACTGTACCTTTCTATCACTTACTTAACGCTCGAAGTTGTAAGAAAGAATCTTGACACGCCTAGCAAATACGTGCATTTGTATGTATATGAATGAATGGAAGGAAAAAAATTACGACGTGACTTTCTCTTATCCTACAGTTGAGTATTTATTTTGAATGGTTAATCAAGGGCAGCTTTTTCCTACTGAGAGACAAAAGATGTGCGATGTGCTGCGTTATGTGCTGGAAGGACTGAGTTCGTGGAATGTTTCATTATAGGAGGTGTTATAACACAATCCTCATAAATTCTCTCAAGAAGATATGATAAGAGTAAGTTCATTTGCTCATTCAACTTTCTTCTCAGAGAAAAGGGTGTGGAACAGCCGCCTGGTAACTCATTCACTTGCATCCGTTCCTGTTCGATAGACGGAAAGCTACTTTGTGTACAGTCGCCGTCCCAATTGGTATTCTGCTGAATTAGGAGCGATTAATGTTCTTTACCACTCGCACTCGGGATCTATGGTCCCCTTGTTAGATTTAGACAAATGAGTGGACCATGCGCATTCATTGCAGCTGGTCGTGGGATGGTCGCGACACCACCGGCCTACGGGGACTCAATCACGCATGATGATCTATCTCTGCACCCTCAAAACTTCCCAGGTATGTTATCAGATACCCTCACGCTACATTCCATGAAGACTCAAATACGTTAAATCAAAGGCGCGCTTACCATTCCGCATAGCAGCTTGTGACCTGCATGGTAGGCACGCGCATCCTTCTTCATGTAACATACGCCGCTCAACCCCCACGCGCCTTCATAGTTGAGTGCGAAATACAATTAAGACACACGTAACCTTCCTGTAGGGGGTTGTTCCATACATCGAGCCCACAGACTGAGGATTGAGCGGCGTATGTTACATGCGGCTTCAAGAAGGCAGCGCTTGTCTACGATACCAGTGACATGCTGCTATGCGGGGGCGGCATGCACGTACGCGGCGGGTTAGGTTGGGGTTACGCAGGGTTTGGGGCGTCGGCGCGTTTGATGATTGCTGTGCGAGTGCTGGAGATACTCAATAGTGGGTGTGTCAACGGGGTTTCGGCCGCCCCATCCTCCTAGGTAGGGTTTGCGAAGGAAAGAATTTTTAGTGATAGCCTAACCCCCCTTCAGCCCTCGCGCCGCTGTCGTCAAACGCGCCGACGCTCCAAAACCCCAACCTAACCCGCCGCGTGCGTGCATCCCGCCCCCGGGTTCGGAGGGTTAGAGATGTTACGCACGACACGGCATGCATGAGCGCTCGAATGAGTTGAGTTTGCGTGACTCTTCCAACTTTGCGGACATTTCGAACTCGAGCTGCGAAAAATCAATCAATGTGGGATCTTCTTAGTGTTAAGGGCCGCAAATTGATTTCTTTTGATTCTTAATGTTGTTTGGTTGTGTCTCTCTAGAATTTCACCCTGATATAGCTCGGTTTCGACGCTATTCAGTTTTCTTCAACAACATATCCTACGTTTCATCCAATTACATCATGTTTTTTTATACCATGAAGAACGCAAAAACATCATAATTTTTATACCTCGGTGTTTATCACTTTCTCAAAGCGGTTGTGATGTCTGGTAGGTTTCGAGAAAAGCGTTATATCCACAACTTATTCAAATGGCTCGTTTCCATAGCAAAACGCAATCCGCACTTCAGCATTTTCAGTGTCGCTCTCAAACTGACATATCTTGCTTTTATTTTCAAAAATCACGTCGCCGAAACTTTTAGAACTTTTTATCTGAAATCTGAAAAATAAACAAAATGGTGTATCCAATTACTAGAAAATGTAATTCCGTCCCTTACGTTTTATCTGACCAAGAACCAATATTTTAAATTTTTTGATCTTTTTTACGGTTTTCCCGAAGCTTTCGACCGAAAAGATTTCGCTAACATTACTCTTTAAACGTTTAAGATGCTTAAAACATCTGTCATTTAATCGCAGAGGTTTGAAATTTGGATGGCGATTTCGAAGTGGTAGAATCAGAATATTACATATTTCGAAGACAGAGACCATAATCGCCTTAGATCACATGAACAGTCATCAAAAATCGGTGAAGAAATGGAAAAGGAAGCGATTCAGAGAGAAACAAGGGCACTGAAGTAAAAAATAATAATAAAGTAGGGAATAAGATAGCGATTCTGTTGTAAAAGAAAAATATCTAGGCGCAACGACGACCAAACACAGTCCAAACCCTTCCAAACCCCGATAAACCTACCTCCTGGGGCGGCATGCACGTACGCGGCGGGTTAGGTTGGGGTTAGGCAGGGTTTGGGGCGTCGGCGCGTTTCATGATTGCTGTGCGAGTGCAGGAGATAATAAATAGTTGGGGTCTTAACGGGGTTTCGGCTGCCCCACTCTCCTAGGTAGGGTTTGCGAGGGAAAGATTTTTCATTGCTAGCCTAACCCCCTTTCAGCCCTCGCTACGCTATCATCAAACGCGCCGACGCTTCAAACTCTGCCTAACCACAACATAACCCGCCGCGTACGTGCTTGCCGCCCCTGGAAAGTTCTGAGCCCCGCCAATTCTTTAAAATAAGTTCTCCAACTAGACTCTACTGCCATTTTATTCGCTTCGAAAATTTTCAATCTGGAGATGCCACACAGAAGAACGCAAACAAGGAAGCCACGCAGCACTCGAATCTTCATAGAGTGCCAGCGATGAATTCCGTTCCAAACTTTCTCGAGCGCAGCCTTTGAAAAATCTGAATGAGTGGACATTTACGAATTCAGTCCATTTTTTCCTAAAGAGTGAATACATATGATTAAACTCTGCTCTGTTCGATCTGTATTATTATTGAAATAATCATTCAAACATCTTGCCAGTGTTAAAAAAGCGCGAGTTCATCAATGGCTCTTGCATGATAGTAGAAAACGTTTTGCTTTTTCTTGCACATGAATATAATAAATGAACATTGCCATTGAAATTTGACAATTCCGGAGGGGTCAAATATTTTTTTGTTTCCGAATAAGCTTAAAGTTAGAAAAACAAGAAAATCCGATTTCGTAAAAGGTCGAATGTTTTGAATAGCAAATCGGATGAACCGAAAGTCCGATTGGAGAGAGAATCTTCGAATGAGCCACACCCGATTGTGCTTTGCAAGGAGAAGCATCACTGGAAGAGGGATCGCAGCGACGCTGTTCGGCGGGAAAAAATGCGCGCAGGAAAACGGAGGGAGAGTGGCTATTGATCGCGCACTTTTCCCGCCAAGCAGCGTTGCGGCGATCCCTCATCAAGTGACTGACGATACGCTTAGGGGTATGGTATACTTTGTCGCTTTAATGAGCGACAGGCATGCAATCTAACACATATCGCGGCGGGACCCGCATCGGAGCAATGGCAACGTCCGTCGTAGGAAACGATGTCGCGTGTGGGTCGCAGCGACGTGTCGCGGAGGGCTGACATAAGGGGTCCGCAGAGTTGAAGTTGCGGCGTTGCTCGCAGCGACGAACAGCACTGGGTGATATAGTATCGATTACATTTGGCGACGATGGCGACCGACGCAGAGTGAAGGGCGACGAGGGGGCGCCGCAGAGTGTATTGACGCCGTGACGGCCCTGCATCACTGCCAGCGAGCGGCAACCGACGCGGCGACGATAATGTTTCGAAACATTTTTGTCGCCGCGTCAAGGTTGACGCTCGGCGACCACTTGCCGGTCTCACCAACTCTGCAGACCCCTATACTCCAAATGTGCCATAGCCTGTCGCTACCACTGTCGCTGTCACCGTGCAGTGCACTGCGACAGCGACAGATTTAAAGGGCGGGAGGTGGTCGCTGTCGCTGTGTAGAGCGACGCGACCGTGTGTCGCAAAAAAATACCATACCCCTTACGTCTCAGCGTCTCAGCTACATCTACTTGCAACAAAATATGTGTTCTCCGGACTGCAGGAAGCCCCGTTGAAAAGAAGCGTATGGGGTGGAAGTTACTACTGATTCGTGCGGCGCCAACAGAACGTGAGCTCTTGCGTGCTCAGAGAGCACACAGTGCGTTTCATAACTATAAAGGCAACGAATTTTTTTGAAATTCTCAAGCCCGTAATACGTATTGAGAAGGACCAAGTTCAGTATTCGAGTACCCTTCGTACACATATCGTCAGTCACTGGATGAGGGATCGCCGCAGCGCTGCATGGCGGGAAAAATTGTGCCATCAATAGCCACTCTTCCTTCGTTTTCCCGCGCGCAATTTTTCCCGCCAAGCAGCGTCGCGGCGATCCCTCATCCAGTGATGAACTATACTCTGTCATATTCATACTTTCCTTCTAGTTTCCATTATAAATATTTTTCGGAGCTTTTTTAGAAAAGTTTATACTGTTTCAAAACAATAAAGGCACTGAAGAAATAGCTGTTGTTCTTGATAATATCGCCAGACTCGCTCGTCCACTCTTCACTGTAGCATATATCGTTCATCACTGGATGAGGGATCGCCGGCACGCCGCCTGGCGGGGAAAATTGCGCGATCAATAGCCACTCTCCCTTCGTTTTCCCGAACGCAATTTTTCCCGCCAAGCAGCGTCGCGGCGATCCCTCATCCAGTGATGGACGATAACCTTCCTATCTACTACAGTTCACCGTGATTTAGTGCTCTTTACCAAAAATCAAGATTAGGTGGTTGTGTTAGAAGAACATGGACAATCCATTGGGGATATCGGTGCATAATTGGGATATTCCATCAATTGCAACGACACACTTGTTTGTTCTCAGGTTACGTGCAGGATCAATAATACTAGAGGATTACCGAGAATACTGAGATCAGGACGAAAACGGGGGATATGTTGACAGATATCGTAGAGCACTATCAGGTATACGTGTCAATCTAGGCGGATTTTTCCATGGCGACAATATGAAGGTGAATAAAAAAAATCGAAGGCATGGCGAGGGATACTAGAAGAAGTTTTGCACTGCCGGAAAAAAACATAAAAAAGCTGTTCAGGTGCTCATTACCAAGAAGGATCTTGGCAGCGAAATCGGTGAAGATCTCCTCATTGAGCGTGCCCTCACCCTGATCATTACCGAAAAGTTTTTAGGCTCCATGGTGTCTAAACAGACTAAATTAGTTGAAAAGTGAACGAATCCTATGACTTTTCCCACTTTGGATGCCATTTAAAGAAGAAGCCATTCTTGTCCCGTCGTCGAATTTCAGGTATACTGCCTTTATTCAAGAGTGCACAAGCCCCCCTTTTCACCCGCACACGCTGCTACAGTAATGCATCACTGCGGCTCGGTCTGTGACGAGCCCGTTCTCTTCCACCCCATGTGGCAGGCATCGACTTTCGCATGACCACCGTTCGTTCGTCCGCATAACAGGCGATCACGCTCAAAGAAGGTGAGTTTTTGATTTTTTTGGCCTTCTTATGTTGTTTCGATCATAATTTAAATGCCGTCGTAATGGGATGGATTTGAAACAGTAGATAATTGTTCAAGAAGAAAGTTTTTTTGGTAAAAAACAGAGAGCAGATGTTCTCTCAATTTCTTGGTAGCGCGAAGGATTAAGTAAAGCTTCATGTACACCCTAACCTCTAGCCAATACGATGACATTTGAATTATCACCGAAACAACTGAAAACGGCAAAGAAAAATTTGAAAAAAAAATTCACCGTCATGATCGCCGGTCACACGGACCACTGGACGGTGGTCATGCAAAAGTCGATGCCTGCCACATGGGGTGGAAGTGAACGGGCTCGTCACAGACCGCGCCGCAGTGACGCATTAGTGTAGCAGCGTGTGCGGGTTAGAAGGGGAGCTTGTGCACTCCCGAATAAAGGCAGTATACATGATCCATGACGGTTTGTATACCCAATATGCTCTATGGCACGGTCTTGAAACCCTTAGTTGAGCTGATTGGCTGCCTACGGTATCGGAATGTCTGACAGAAAATACTCCGACATTAATTCGTGGCGTCATCGAAGTCGAGAGTAAATGATTATCTTGCTGTCCATGTGAGCACCTCTGGTTTCGCTTAATGCCAAGCTCATAATATTTAACTTCTCGGTTAGATGGCATATATTCTGAACAAAAGATCCATTGAACTTATCTGCGGTGTGTCAATCAGAGAGATTGATACAGGTTAGAACAGGTTAGAAGCACTAGAGGAATGTTGAAGAGCTCAATGTGCGATTCTTGGTTCATGAAAGAGCAGCAGGCCAAGGCTGACATGTAAATTGTGTTATTCCATGTGTAACCTTATTTTCGAATTTGACTTTCGCGGGCAAGGTTCCGGCATACTTTAATTTGCACTGAAGGGTCATTGTCCTCAGTTGTATTACCATATTGACAACTGCATTTATAGTTTTGAAACAGTGTCACAATAGGAAAATTTCGAAAAAATTGCTGAAAATAAATCTTTTTCGTTTTGAACTAGTGTATACGGAAGGGAACAAGTCGTCATATGTGCAGATGGGTGCCATCTACCGGTCAAGTTACCCTAAGAAAATGGGGTGCCTTTCTGGTTATGAAACTGTATTAGGATGTCAGTGAAGAACCAACGCCTGAGTTCAAAGCGGACACTCCGACATAGACAAAGAGGACACATAAATCGCTGTAGCACTAAAGCAGTTTATATGTACTTATCCACCAGGTAAAGCTCAAAGTTTTGTAGGGCCTCCTTAATTATGATGCGGCGAATTTCAGGCTTGAATACCCAATAAGACTTCTTTTGCTCGTTTTCGTCGTAAATTTCTGAGAAGTGCCTCTAGAACGAAGTTAACGTGAGTATCGATAATTGTGCTTTATGAGGGTGCTGCTCATAATTATGGTTTGCAGTGTATAATGAGGGTCCGATTTATATTTTTATAAAGGAATCTCAGCAATTATTCTGACCGTGGCTCCTGCTTTCGGCATGGCCGACTACAATTGATCTTCAATGTTCTGCGATTTTTGCTTTTTTTTCTTACAAACATAACTAAAAATTACAGATATGATCAAAGTTGAAGGCAGTGTCCACAATCTAAAAGCTGGCCGTTCTTGGGCGAAAACGTAAGCTCTGGATCCCTTCAAGAAGAGTAAGGACGGAAATTTGACAAAAAACGGCCAGGAAGTAGGTGAGAAAGCCTTGGACCTGCACCCTTCGGATCGCCTCGCCGAAGTCGTGGAACAGTTGCACACCGTTCGTTTCACCACAGGAACAGTTTTGAACATTCTTTGTCTCGAAACATGCCTACACCCGAACATGTACATTGAACCATCTTACATATTTTTAAAGAGTTTTTGGTACAATAAACGAATAAAAAGGTTACTTACCTAACAATTGGGAAGCGCAACAATATTTTCGACGTCTGGATTGTTCCAAGTACGCAGTTCCCCGAAACACACCAAACAGATGTAAATAAATATTTGAGGGGTAATTTTGAACACTTTCACTCCGATATTCGAGAGTTTTGTTCGGATTTCCGTCTATGATCCATTACTTCGTGGGCTTGCCTACGCAGAGACATCGAAGACCATTATACGGTTTTTATCGTAAACACTGCCTCTAATATGAGTCTCAATAGAAGTGTATTCAGGGGGTGCTTCTCGTAATCATGTTTTTTAGTGTTAAATGATGGTCTGATCTATATTTTTTATGAGAGGAACTAACAATCATTTTGATCATGACCCCTGCCTCTGCTTCTCAGATAAAAACAGCCCACTTCCCGCCGGCCAAGTCGGGCTGGTCGACTTCGCGCGGCTCCAATTTTATTGGCGTGGCACGGCGTCTCACTTCCTGTGGAGAGAGAGGTTTTCCCGTCTTCCCGCGGAGTGTCGGCGGGCAGTCGGCTATCTCAGGGGGTCATCGAACACTCACTCATCGATTCCCACGTTGATATCATCATTGCACCACCCACTAGAGTGGAGCCAATGAACGATTGCTGAGCAGAGAACACTGTGTTGAGACTCTATTCAAAACCCGCGCTGTGTACGACGCTGGTATTGGGCAGGTGAACCACTGTCCGTTAATGGCTTCTGCAAATGGGAAGACTGCAAGGGCCAGTGAGTGTAGGAAGCTTACCCGTGTAAGCTCACTCCTTACTTGTCAAGAGCAGTTAAGATGAAATCCCCAGAAGCGGGTTTTTGAAATTTTGTTCTAACAGACCTTCACTTAAAGGGTGATTTTTAAATGTGCCGCTAACTGTTTTAAGACTGTCTTCTGTCAGTCATCAGATTAGCCGTAAGGCGGTGGCAGAAGGGTCGCAGAGTGCTTGTCCGCCGTGTACGGGCAGTTAACGAAACGGCTCTGCCGAGTGCCCGCGACCAATCTTTTGGCCTTCCGCGGGAAGGGTTACGGGACGTCGGCTAGTGGTACCGCGGGAAGTGTGCTGTCTCTATCTGAGTTGGCCGACTACGCTTATTCTCCTCCAATGATCTGTGATTTTTGTTCACTTCAGGCGGAGATCACTAAAAATCACAAGGGTAATAGTTTACGTTGTGTTTCGCATGACTTTCATCGCAAACCTAAGTCGCGGGTATCATTACCCTGTGATATGATTGAGTGTGCCATTCTCGCTGAGCCCCTTACGCTTCAATCACTCGGCAGTCATTATTCACTTACCGAAAATTGAAAGGCGGAAATTAAAACGCTGCCGTTTGTTCAATTCATTTGAGCACATGTGCGTCTCGTGAGCCTCCAATATGTGAACTGTTTCTGATACTTTCTCTAAAATATCATTTATTTCCGGGACACCTTCTAGTTGGTTTTGGTCTTCCTTTTGTGGGAAAACAGTGTGTCTCTGCTTGTACTAGCTATGGTAGCGAGATTGTTTGGATATTTAGAATGCAATCTAGCGAGATTGTTTGGATATTTAGAATGCAATCAATATAATTTCTCAGTGGTCTCAAGATTGGCAGTTGCCTCCGGCTCCGCACAAGACTATCTATCTGCAAATGGATAATTCTGATCTGACTTCCAGCTATACTGTACCAGGGGACATTGTGTCTCTGACTAGATCAGTAAAAGATCTGGGCATAATGTACGACCAAAAATTAGATTTTAGGGCACACGTTCAAGATATTCAAAGCAAGGTGTGCCTCCGCTCTTATCATTTGTTCAAGCTTTTCTCCACGTAAACCATCAACGTTCTCTTGGAAGCATACAAAATATTTGTCCGCCCTCTAATGAAGAGTGGAACCATGGTCTGTAATCCATGTAAAAAGAGGGATATTCTGAAAATTGAAAAATGCCGAAAGAGCTTCACGAGGAAGCTTTTGACAAGGTAGAACGATTATTCGTACAACAGGATTCCGAGGTCTCACGTGAGGAACAGTTATTTCTACTTACCCACGCTCGAGTCAAGAAAGAAACTTTTAGATGCATACTATGCATGGTCTACAAACTTCTCAACAGCAAAATCAAAATAGGTTTCTCGCAATTTTTTGAACTAAGGCGCACCCGAACCAGAGGGGAGCAGTTCAAAATTGTAATACCTCGAACTAAATTGAACATTGCCGCACACCCCTTTGCAAAAAGGGCGACTTTCAGCTACACCCATTTGATGCAGGAACGCAGATCATATAAACTACGTATCAGATTTCAAACGCCTCGCGAAAGCCAAGTTACTCAGCAGTTAGGAATTACGTGTATCATAGGTATCGCAGAGAGCAGAGGATCAAAATAGAATCACCTTCATATTTTTTGTTGTATGTGTTATGTTCGATGCTTCACATTTGATTAGGATTTCATACACATTTCATACAGCTGTCTTAAAGGCAGGGTTCGCGATAAAAACGACTTTTTAGCTCTCTTCATGATAATGCATATTTGGTTATCACAAAAGTGAAAATAAGTGAAAAAACTTTGAAATTTGCGGTAAACACGCTCAAAAACAATGTATAACGCCTAATTACCGGTGTCGGCCGGCCTAATAATTAACGCGATTTTTCCTAACGCTTGCTTATCCGCCATTTATTTTGCTGTTAAAGTAATCAGTAGTCTCCAGAAATGTTTAGAAGCAGAATAAAAGTTAACAAAACAGGGTTTTAAACAAATCTCGATATTTGGGGGCGTGAGGACACCAAGTCATAACTTGTTCCTGAGCGTTTCTTCTCCAATTTTTTACTCATTTTCGCTTTTGTGATGGTCAGATCTACAATTTCATGAGAATAGCTTTACAACCGATTTTATCGAGAAACCTGTCTGTAAAAGGTGTAATAAATCTAATATAATAGTGAGTCTTGCGTGGAATTATGTGCTTATTTAGGCACTTACTTCTCGATCCTCTACGGTGCTTATGGTTTAGGCGAAATATTCTACATTTTCGATCTCTGTTTGTTTTGCTAAAACAAATTCATGTCGAAAGACTCTATTGCTCCCAGGTCCTAGAGAGGTTTTTCAAAGAATGATAGTGAGCAAATAGCAGGGCTCTTCTATGCCTGTCCTTTCCTTCTGTAGGGATTCGCACCTCTGATACTGTCGTCTGCAACAACTCCTCCTTCGAAATAGTGGTCAATGAGAAAACTTTCGTTTTGATCATGTTTAAAACAAGATATATTATCGAATGTTTGCTTCGAGTGATCCTCCTAATGACTAAACTTGGTGATAGGGAACATAAGAACATTCCTCACAAAATTTTTTTAACCCCCGTCTTTTTACCGTTAGCTTTCAGCGGCGAGTAACCGCGTAACTGACGCAGTGGCAGGGTGCGCCGTCAAAGCGACCAGCATCATACTTCGACTACGGTATGCCTCTGTCGTTTGCCACCGAGTTGTTCTTGATAGATCCTTCCAAGAACCTTAGCTGGCAACGGGACACAATGTAAATAGGTTGGTTGCCATCTTTATGTGGTGTGGGGGGGGGTAGCTACGAGCCCAGGGGTAGAGGCCGGTGACAGCTGGCAAGCTGTGTCTCACTGGCCGAGTATATGGAAATAATTAACTGCCCTTTCTAAGAGCAGGAAAAGTCGTCAATTCACCTCCTTTAAAAGCCGTGTCCACGATAAATTTCGTCCTCGTTAAGATGAAATCCCCAGAAGCGGGTTTTTGAAAAAAAATTTTTTTTTCTTTTTTAACTAATGAAACAGTCAGACTCTAAACCATCTTTTTCTGGTGGAAAATCGATAACGAATTTCATCGTGGACACTGCCTTCAAAAGCAGCGTGTGCGCCGAAAACCAAATTCTTGTTCTTGTGTTATATCGTTCAAGTGGACCTTAATAAGGCCCTTCACAAAGTTTGCAGTCTTAGAATTGAACCGGAATGGAGTTATTTCCAGTTGAAAACGTCTTTCTCGGTTCGGGGGTTGGCCTTCGGGTCGATCATCTGTTACGTCCGCTCACCCAATGAGAAAAGAAAGTAATTGATCAGCAAGTGATATAGTGCAAATGAGTGAAAGTTGGTGAAATATATCATGTGATCATGTCATGACAGTCTTTTCTGCACATATCGGTCAATCTTTGCTTCCCCAAAAATCAGCTGAAAGAAAGACGAACGGGATTTGATGGGGAGATCATCGGTCAACACAGCGATTCGTAGCGATCGACTGATCCTTTCTCATGCGTCGATTGGTTGGATTGGGTCTGAAAACGAAGAGAAAGGGGTCCGGAAAAACAGTTTTCAGCAACTTTTCCGCGGTTCTCTCAACGTGGCTGTGGTGTAGGATACTAGAGCTTCCATTGTACGTTGAGAACTAAAAAAACGAATTTCATCGCGAACAATGCCGTTAAGAGCCTCGGGAATCGCTTATCTTACGAATTTTTGAGATGGCCGTGAGTATGAGGAATAACGGCGAAATGGAATTTTCGAAAGTTTTCGATATTCTGTGTATTGTAGTTTAGGAATATTAACCTAGCATAATAACTGAAAAATGAGCTTTAGGGCTAAACCTCCGGTTTAAAAGCTTCTCAACCTACTCACTGACTCTTGAAGGCTCTCCCGCTCTCTTGCTACTCTTGAGGGCACAGGAAAACCAGAAAACTATTTTTCAGATTTTATACTGATCTCGCAGAGGGTCACACGCTGATCAGTGGTGTCCCTGATATCGTCCGAGAATCCCTGTGAACAGAGTTATGGTTCCTGGAAGATTCCTATATTTTGAGTGTCAAAACGTGGTGAACGAGTTGTCCCAGGCTTGTATTTTTCTTCATTCGGAATCGTTGCGAGGATAAGGAGACAGTCCGGCGATGGACTGAAGAATGACGATTTGTTGAGATTTCACAAGTCGTCATTCTTCACTTCATTGCCGGACTGCCTCCTTATCCTCGCAACGATTCCGAATGAGCCGCTATCGAGCTCGGAAACCTGGTAGGGGCAGTCGCCCTTGGTGTTGAGTGAAGGAGGTCGGGCCTGTGGTGGTCGCTTATACATATCTCGCTTGTTTGGAGGAATTGAGATCTCGTAGTTGAAACCTGCTATGCAGGTGTGGTCTACTACACGATAATTTAAAAAAATCACAAAGTTCATGTCTGAGGGTGTACTTTGCCTTTGAGGTCTGAAATTGACTGTAGTTTCATGATGCGTGCAATTCTTCTCTTACGTTGGGCAGCTCACGTTAGCCTAGCGGCTCTGTAACATCGATGTCGCAGTTTGTTTGCCGGCTAGGAGGTGGCGGTTTGCTCGCGTTGAACATCCCACTTACTACCATCCCAGGGGTGGTATTAAATGGGTTCGAAAACGAGACTAAACCGCGAAATAACAGAGAACATGCAAATAGTGTTTGAATTAAGAAAAAGATGGATAGCTTCCCAAAAAGTTCTCCGAAGGAATTTTCGAAGGCTATCGATATACCTCGTCATTCGTACACTATTGATATCGTCTCTGTCGTATCATTTACCGACTCTTTGTCAGATCTATTTACTACCACCTCAGTTTTCATCGCGAAGACTGCCTTTGAAGGTCGTGTTCGCGATTAATATCATATTCGAGTTTTAATCAAAGCGGAGCTATCGAATAGTGAGGAAACGACAAAGAAAAGCGCTTAGAGCAAGGTAAAATAGCGGTTTTCAACGTGCGTACAGGTTCAAGGCGCCGACGAGCTTACGCGCCTTGCGACTTCCGAAAGCGAGCGCTAATGGCAAAATGTGACCGAATCGATGGACATGGCGGAGTTTCTATCGAAAACGTCCGCAGCGCCACAAGCTCGCCAGAACGGGGGCGTTACGGGCTAAGCGGGCGTACTGGGCTAACAAAACCTTCAATTCGCGGTCGTTTTTATCGATCCCTGGCTTGTTTTCGCTGCTTTCTTCGACCTCATCCCCTCCACCAACTGCCAGCGCAGTGATCTACACTGAAATTCAAAAACGAGATTTATCATGAACACTGCCTTTAAGGTCCGCGATTGAAACGGTTGTTGTGCTATCGTCATGAGAAGGTGGATCTGGCCATTACAAGAGAGAGTAAAAATATGTGAAAATATGAATAAAAAACGCTCAGGAACAAGTTATTGCTTGGTGTCCGCCCTTCCCCAATTATCGAGAATCCTAAAAATTCCTGTTTTGCCATCTTTTGCTTCGCTTCTAAAATAATTTCTAAGCTTTTTAAGAGACTACTGATCACTTTAGAAGCAATTATAACACGGATAAACAAGCATTAATGAAAAACTCGTTAACTAAGGGCGTGCGAACATGTGTAATTAGCCGTTCTATCTTGATTTCGTGCGTCTTTTCCAAAATTGTTTTACTCTTTTCATTTACTTTTTACTTTTATGATGACGAAATCTACATTCTCATGTAGTAAGCTTGAAAAGCGTTTCTATCGCGAAGCAGCCCTGATAAAAGCTTCTATTTTTCAACCTTTGCCGAGAGGGGGCTTACTTAGAGGAACTCTTTAAATACAGAGGGGTGGTATCTTACAGGAAATACGGTGCCCTTTTAATTATTTGGTCAACAACGTGGAAAAAAAAAGAAATTATAACGTTCCATGAAAATGGACAAATAAATTGGGCGTGTTGTGAATTGTGTTGGTGCGAAATTGGAGGATAAGATTCTTTTGTCATCGAACTCCTGAAAGCGCTGCTACTCTGCGTACGTTTTAGTATAATAGTTAGCTATCTGTAGCATTTTCGTCGAGTGGCCTACGATCGGAAATAGAATTCTGTCCAAATGTGTGCAGAGTCCAGAAAGGGTCACTGCAACCCACAGTCATTCGAATTTACTGAACTTCCCACGGCTAGAGACATAATCGGCGCGTTACTCGCTCCAATTTATTCTTGTACACATGAAAAAAATCTTCTCTTCATATGGTTATCTGTTTTTTAATCGCTCTGAGGATCAGGATCTTTATAGGAAACTACTATACAATTTACCCTCGGTCAAAATAACAATTCTGCTCCCGTCACATGGATTGAGTTCGAATCTCATCATTTTGTACAAAGACAATTTCGAATGTATTTAAACACTCCTTTCGTACCTTCAACTTATGACCCTTAGTACGTATTATCTCGGACTCCAGTGAGCGATCGGCTAATCTCTCAAGTACCGGGTGTGGCCGTACGTACGCATTGACTCACGGAATGTGTAGATCAGGGCTGTGCGGAAATCATTTTCAAGATTTTCGGAAACGGAAACGGAAGAAAAATGGCTGAAAATCGCCGGAAACGGAAATTCGGAAACGGAAACGGAAGTGAACTAAAAATTATAGTATGATCAAATGATAGGTTTCGTCGCTGCTCATGGCATGCCGATGTACTTCTGTAGCTTGATCTCAATCTATTCCCTCAAACACCAGTGAGGCTACGGTCTAAAACTGCAAGCGACCCGAGTACAAATAGATTTGACGCATGACAGGAAGACGTGTTGCTGCTGCAGGTTCTCCTAGTGAGCTGCAAATAGGTCTGCTCGAGCAACTCCTCTTATACAGTGCTGCTGATCTCTCTGATGTCGAGTTTCGACCTTTGACTGATTTTTCCAGTGCGATCGGTGCTCTACGACGGCTGCGGGTATAGTGGAGTCCACCAAGAGTGTCTCATTTACTTAGGCTCCGTCCATACGTGGCGAGAGCGTGCGATTACGCAAAATCGATGGTCATCGTGGGCACACGATTCGCTAGCCGCTCACAGCGCTCTCTTCTCGCGCGCCTCGCCCGCTCGCTCTCGCGCGCTTGCGCCAGCACTACGAAGCAAGCAGCAAGTTTCAGGCTTACTGCTCCATCACTAAAGCAGGTGGCATTAAACCTGCATCAAAACCACTTCCCCTTGTTTTTCATATTCCCACCACGGACGTTGAAAACCGTGGGAAATCATCAGCCGTCGCGACGATTTGAGCGATTGATCACCCGATCAAACGTTTTCAATCGAATCAACACGAGGCAGGGGGTGTTTGGCTGTGTTAATTTGCACGCAGCGTTGAGGAGCGTCGAGAGGCGCACAACAGCGGGACGCTGCCTTATCAATGAGAAGCGGTCGATTGGAGATCAATGAACTTGAAACTTGTTGCAGCACAACCGCTCTCGCTCAAAGGGTATCGAGCGTGCTGGTATGGGATTCATGCACATTGATCACCAGCCGACCGCTTCTTGTTGATAAGTAAATGAGACACTCTTGGTGGACTTCACTATACATACATATGGCACCCACCATTGCTGAGAGGGCAGTTGTCCGTTTGAGGCCGATCCCAGAAGGTGATCTTAAGTACTCATTTTCCGGATATCAATTTCGGACGCTGAAAGAGGTGGTCCTTATTGCGCATCATGAGGAAAGATTTCTTTATAGTGTACCGAGGCGAGGATGATGCCTTTGTTGGGTACCTTAACGAGGTTGGCGTCCTTACTGCGGGCCATTACAAGGATCGCGACTTCAGCTCCGGTAGGAACAGGTGAGTGGCTCAAAGACTCTCTTCATTTTGAATAACATGCTGCTGCTAGCAACACATGTAATGAGGGGTAGCACTCCATGACGACATCGAGTTGAACCTCTCGTCGTCAGCAACATGCGCTGCTAGCTGCACCAAACTGCCGAGGAGAAGTGGTCAACTCACCCGCGCAGCAGTGCCTAAAGTATGCCTTCTGTAGCGGCCAAGGTCAAGCCCACGTTGGATTCTGTCCTGTGCGTTGGTGGAGGAGTATACCGTGTGACGGTTGGAAGGAGCGGGACACCGATCCAAGCAATCAGGATTAGACTCACGCTGTGATGATCGCAGAGAGGTACCGCGGTTTGGTGCGTTGGGGAAGCTTGACCACTCAACTTGTAGTACTATTTTCTTCCGTTTCCGGGCCCAAAAACCCGGAAGCGGAAACGGAACTGGAACAGCTCAAAAACTACCGGAAATACGGAAACGGAATCGGAAACGGAACAGTTCCGCACAGCCCTGGTGTAGATGTACATATGTATATAAAGCTCTGAGACCAAAGAGAAGGAAGGTAGAGAGGGGGGGGGAGAGAACAGCGAAGTTGGAATAGAGAGGCTCCTGAACCATCATCAGGTGGGACCTCTTCACCACTCTGGCTCGCTACCTGGCGAGTTCCGTAATAGTGAATGTGGTGGAGAAAACTGAGCGGCATCGATGAAAGTGGAGAGCTGAGATAGGGTTTGTTATTTGTGGATCACTAAAGGTTACTTTTGAGCGACTTTCTTGCACTTCAAGGGCATCTCATGGTAGCAAAAACTTGTATGCAGATCAGACGAGGAAACTGAGGAGGGAGACGCCTTCGAAAGTAAAAAGAGCTCTGAGAAAAGGCTGAACACGATTCTGCTCCGCTTCCTCCAGTGAAGGAGTCAGCTTCTGAGTACGAAATGGTCTCTGTTCAACGCGCAATAGTTTCAGACTCCTCTTCCCGATGTGCAGGCATTCAATGCAGCCGAAGAGAAGGACGAAAAGGTTTAGCCGAAGCTGTTAATTATATAGTTGAGAATCTCATCGATAGTACTGATTTACTTCCAATGAATCCGTCTTCTTGCAAGACGACAACTTTTCATGGCTTCTCCCCATTATGCTTACCAATATGTCAGAGAATCATTGATCAGTGTCATCACGGCTACGCCGAGCGCTTGCCTCTCCGGTTCCATCCTACATTCCACTTCCCATCCGCTGTATTCTAACATTGCTGACGGATCTATCACATGTTGGTTGGCCTCCGGATATAGTGGCAAGTGGGTCCCAGCAACGTGTTAATTTGCCACGGGGAAAGGTAATCCTTTTCTTGCACGTCGATTAGTGGCGCCACCCTGTGCTGTTATTGAGGTGTGTTGTGATCTTGTGATCTACCACGTACGACATGCCGGGAAAACAAACTTGGGAAACTGCTAAAGCATTTTTGGAACTCCGAAAAAGCTAGAAAGTGTGTAGTCACAAATAGTCGATCTATTGTCAAAGATAAGGACGCTTAGAGTTTTTTGTTTTCTGAAATGGACCCAGCTTTAGTAATGCTCACTGAAACACGGGTAAAGTCTTCTATTGAACTAGCTCCCCTCTTGGGCTCTTGGTGCTCACATTACGAATGCTTCCGAATTGACAGACCTCGCTAAAAGGGTGGAGGTGCAGCAATATTATGCAAACCTACTCTTTCGCCTGTATTCATTTTCAAAGAATCTGTACTCGAATCCTTTGAATTGTTGTGCATGAATATTTTGGTGGACTCTGCACTCATAAGGGTTATTGTTGTTTTTTTAGAACTCCGAACTGTACACTTTCCACAACTATTCAGATGATAAAAGCCATCTGTGATATCCTTTCTTGTGAACAAGCCAGTTTACTAGCTGGAGATTTCAATTTCCCAGATATCTCTTGGAAAAGCCCATACGAAGCTCTGAACACTGTATCGAAACAGTTCCTTGATATGCTTCAGACACACAATCTTTTAGAATCTGTTCATACTCCAACATTAGGTGAACACACTCTTGACCTAGTTCTGTGTAATAACCCTCAAATTATTAAGTATTATGGTAGGCCCCCTCTGAGCACTAGCGATCACAACAGTGTTTTGGTGAACATAAATGCAAAATCTCAACCACAGCGTTTTGTACCCGTCAGAAGTTATAGGGATGTGAAGTAAGATGCCATAAAGGAATACCTCGCGGGAGTCGAGTGACTGGTTTGGATCATTTAATGCCGTGGGATCAGTTGATAGAAAATACGAAATGTTTTTTGCCATCTTTAATCATTGCATCGATCTTTTTGTACCCATTAAATATGTCCCGGTTAGAAAACAGTTTCTGCCAGGTCATCTACGTACTTTGAACAATTCTCGGCACAGTGCATGGAGAAACGCTATTTTGGCATACCAACCTCGCCTAATTGGGAAACGTACCATAGAGTTGACTCCAAATTTTTCGAGAAGCTTCTTAAGTTCAACCGTTCACGCGAGCGAAGAGTCGTCAAGTCCAGAAATAAGGCGGTTTTTTTTTTCAAATTTATGAACCAAAGGCTCCGGCGAAAACCAAAAATAAGTTGGTTGATGAAAATGGAGAAGTAGTTAGACTGGATTGCGAAAAGGCAGAACTCCTTGCAGACACTTGCAAAGTCGTACAGTGATCCGAGCAATAACGCACGTCATCATTTAGTCCAGGCTTTTCCAGAAATGCCTGATTCAGTCTGGTTTCACGCCGACGAACTTTAATCAATGCTTTCGAAATGGCCCCAATCTCTTTTTGAGACTCCGGACGGTATTGCTTTACAGTTCCCCAAAGAAATAGCAGTATATGTTGTGAATCCGCTAGAACACATCTTCAATCTGAGTTCCAGGAATGCCGAAGTTCCTCGTAGATGGAAATGCTCCCTTATAACGCCTTTTCCTAAAAAACCTCCTTATAGTCATCCGGGAAATTACCAACCTGTTAGTGTAACCTCGATGTCCGCCAGACCTTTTGAAAAAGTGGGTAAAAACCGAACAGTTGATCATCTAAACAATCATAATATAATATCTCTATCTCAGCACGGTTTTTAAAAGGAAAAGTGCCTTATTGTCCTTTGATTCGCGGACTTGACCACTCGGAACATCGGAAATAAAAAAATGGTTTTTTATCGTGAACACTGCCTTTAAGGCGAATCACAATTATTATTCTAATGTTTGTCGCCAGTTTCCGATAATATCGCCAAAGTAAACGAAAGTTTCGCTGATTCAGAGAGTAATCTCCTGTACAAAGTATCAATGAATGAGTTCGGAATACTTTTTACACTGTACACTGATTGAATTATGTTAGAAAAACCTAGTGAATTCTCGGAAACATTATCAGTTGTCTGGCATCAAAGGGCGGGACAATTCAGGCCATTCCAGCCTAGTAGGGTTGGCGGACGATCTCATGGGCCCAATAGTTATCTGTCCAGAAAATGATTTTCCTGACGAGATGCATATGCTATTACATATGATCTCAGCGGAATTCCACCTCGTCCTCAGGAAACTTTTCGCATTTTTTTTGACGAGCTTGTCACACTTTCGAGGGATTTTAGTTCACGCCTGTGTCTCAAGACATCCAAAGGGTGCAATAACACTTAATTGATGAGTGATATCTGTTTGTTCTCTAATGACCGCATTAATACATGAGTGTTTTCTTTTCGCGATGCCGCTATTTTTGACAACCCGAGCCACACCGAATTCACGCTTTCTATGTCGGCTGAATCAGCACTACAAGTCTAAATCATCTTTGCCCTTTGCGTGCGAACCTCAGAGGGGGCGTGGTGAGGCTTTTGTATGTTGTGTTCTTGAGTGACAACGAAAAATCGCCAAACAAACGTTATTTCACCCGCTTCATCTCTGCTTGTCCGGAGCGATGCCTATATTTGGTAGTGTAACGTTTTAAGAAACTAATAGGGTTAAGCAGAAACCTGCTCCAGCTATTATCTCTTCAATTTTTTTGTTGAAACTTCTCTGGGAGCACTCTCGCGCCCCCTACCATCTCCGTCGTGATGCGGCATGATCGTTTGGCTCATGAACTGTCATATCTTCTCATGAAAACGGAATGTGTTGGTCGCCTATCATTGGGAAGGGATACACGAAGATCTCTTCCGGTAAGGCAACATTTAACACTTGAGAGCGGCGCGCTTCACAGCTAATCTTAACAGCGGATTGGCGCTCTCCACGGGAAGTCTTTCCAGTGGGTGGCATGTATGGACACGCGGTCCGCTGGGAGCCGCTTCGCTTTGAGAAGGCTTTTTCATTTTGTACAAGCGCGTGCCTCAGCCCGCGAAATTTGGATCCTTGCACCCGTCCTCGTACGCTAGTCTTCTATTCCATCAAAAATCGGAGAATAAATATCAGATTCGGTGCCATCGCCCAAATAGCGCATGAGCCCAAGGTCAAGCGGTTACTGTTTTGCGGGCATGAAAAAATCGAAATGTGAATTTGAGAGGAAGGTAGAAACCTGAGCCAGGAATAATAGGACCCTCCAACGCTTGTCAGCGTACTCACACATTTGGGGGGAAGTTCCCGAGGACAATAGACCTGTTTTGGTCGTTATCACTCAGTCGGGGGGAGAGGAGCGAGACATCCCCCCGGAGGGGGACGTCTCGCCCTCTCCTCCTCAATACACAACGATAAGGCGTTCGAAACAGTCAACTCGGGGGGAGAACAAGGGAAGTTCGCTTCACGGTTGTTCCCATGGCCTCCCCCCGAACATGATGAACGCGAAAACAAAGCCGCAGCGTATACGGTGATGCAGACGGGCTAGTCGCTAGGTGGTCTCACTTCGCAAGATGAGATGGTAGATCTGCCACTCGAGGACTACGTAAGGCATCTCTGTCTGAATTTCAGAGGAGCTAATGAGCCTCTCTATAATCAGAGGTGAATATTTTTGGACCGATTGCAGTTTTTCAGGAACAGGAGACTGTCGAAAACAGCGAGTCCTAGCAAGCTGATTTTTGATCAATTATTGAACATTGGGAAGATCTGCAGTCGGAAGGTCGCGGAAGACCTGCAGTCGGGAGAACAAAGAGAACTCCTGCTGTGGGAACTTCCCCATTACTCTGCTGTCGAGCCGTCCCCTTCGCCTCCCCCCAATTCGGGGGAAGTTCCCCAGTTGTTTCGAGGGAAGTTCTGCTGTCGTTCTCGGGAACTTCCCCACGAATATCTGAGTAGGTTCAAGAGGGCAGTGTTATTTACCAAGAAAATGATAAAACATTTTTTCTCGAACATTTTCGGTCCCAAAATTGTCGAGAAACGTGTTGTGGGACTTGTTTATCTAGATTTTTTTTCAACGTTTCATTGATAATGTTTTGCCACCAAGGTGACGACGCAGCTCCATAGGGGTCACGGGCAATGGTCTGCTTGACCCTGCCTAGACGAAGCGGCAGCAATACCCAAAACGTTGGCTACTACTGTTACACCGTTACTGGCTGTAGCTTTTCGGAATCATCAAACATCATGTTTGTACTCAGAATCATTTGCAACTTCGCTTGGCAAACCTTTGGAAAATTTCTTCCCGGACACAGAAGTTTGGAAACTGGGATAGTTTCAATATAGGTGATGTTGGTGTAACATTAAGTTAAAGCGAAAATTTCGCGCTACTTGACTTTGACGATTTTTAAACCTTTCAGCGTTAGTCCTTTGGCGAGGCGTGATAAACCTATTGAGAGCAAAATTTTTGTCTAACGCTGCTTCCACATGAGCCAAAGCTTGCTCATTTGCGAATGCGAAATACTCTGGCATTCGCTCGCGTGTAACCCCGGAGAGCGTGGCCAGTTCCGCTTCGTCGGTGCTAAAAGCTCTGCACAATTGCGCAGGCAAGAGTCGAGTGCCCAAACAAAAGATGGTGGGCATTCCCCACAAAATCTTTGTGATTGTGGGGATTTTCACGCCCCAGGTAGTTCCGGGGCGGAGGAGGCTTGGCAGGTGGTGTGTGCGGTCGCGGCGCGTGCGTTCGCGTGTTGTCTCTCTCCTGGGGCCGAATGCATCAACGGGCCGGGTTGGGGTAGGGACATAGCAGTCTGCGCCCTTGAGGATTTCCGTAAATCACAGAACCAATCGTGCCCTAGCCGCCCCACCTAGGAGTAAGTGTCGGTCTCTGGAAAAACCGGAAACGGACTTCTTAGTTGTGTTTAGCTTTCAATACTATCTCCTGAGCAAAGTTTGGGTGAAGGCACATTTTCCAAACTTGGCACAGACTGATAGCGTTTTGGATTTGTACGGATTTTTGGTTGGGAGCTTATTCAAACCAATAAGAGAGCTCTCAAAGCGTTTTGAGGAATGCTCCAGATTTGACCTAATATCCTCCCTACACTCACATTGATTGATATGGATCATGATTCCGGTGTTTTGCAAGCTGTAGCTATATGTAGTTATGAAACGCACTATATAATTCGACCGAATCGAATGATTCGAAAAATGTTCAATTGAATTGAAGTCGACTTCGAATCATTCGAAGAGTCGAATGTTCGAAAAATGCAAAATCCCGAATAGTTAGGAAATTCGAATGCTTGGAAAGTGAAGATTTTCGACTTGCGCGCAGAATACCGTATATTATTAATTTTTGTTTCTGTGTAGCTTGGCCTCTCTAGTGTTCGAAAATGTCGAAAGGGCGATAAAAACTTTATTTGTAAAGAAAAGTCAATTGGAACACATTGTGTATATGAATTCGAATTTCGCGCAAAAATGTTTTTGAAGTTTTTCTGCATTTGGAGGCCTCACCACTGTCATTTTCAAAGTTTTCTGCATGTGAAGTTTGTGTCGTAACGGCTTCTCACGTTGTTCAGTCGCATCAAATTATATGAAAAAGTACTGAATGACTGGTGAGAACTGGCGGCAAATCCTCATCTTGAACTCTCTCCAACCTCATAACCCTGCATTTTTGACGCGCCGAAACTCAACTGTGTGGCGTGACGGGCTCATTCATAAAACTGAGCCTGAAAAATGGAAATTGGTTTCCAGAACGAACGATGCCTAAGCACCGGTGTTGTAGTGCTGTCATATTAAGTTGTTTCTTTAAGATGTTTGAGTTTTCCCGAAATTATTCTCAATTTTCTTCTGATCTTATGGAGAGTATTTAGAAATAAACTTGAATTTCAGTTCTTGTTTTTTGTTGTTGGAGACAGAAACTCATTATAGTTTTGTGTAAGAGGGGTTCCAGGAGAGCAAGGTGACTGGAAGACAGGAGGAATCTGTGATTCAACAACGCAGTGGGGTTCAAACGATTAAATGATGATTCTGGGCTTCAACTGGCAACAATTGTTTTCGGGGCGAACCAATGGTTTTGTAGGGCAACAAATGATTCTGCGGGGCAACAAGTGATTTTAGGGGCAGCAGCTACTTTTCTTGGGCAACAAGCTATTTTGCGGGGCAACTAGAGATTGAGTTGGGCTAGAAGTGGTTTTGCGGGCACAATTGCCCACAATCGCTCCACACTTTCCCTTTCGCACCCCAGAAAAATTACTTGTTGCCCAGGTGTAACTGGGCGACAAGTGCGTTTGTGTAAGGCCGGGATCATACTCACCGCGACCAGCGACAGCGACAGTGCACATCGGGCATATCGATTTTTGGTCGATATGGATGGTAAACATTGCGTCGCGTCGCTCGTAGCTGGAAGTATGATCCCGGCCTAAGGTTACACGCGAGCGAATGCCAGAGTATATGCTTTGATTCTGTGGTAGTCTTCAGTACTGAGCATCTTTGAGTGCTCCTATTTCCTTTGAGGTAAACCGCGAAACCTGCCCAAGTTGACAGGCAGGATATTTGAGCCAACTTGGAAGTAGATCATTACGTTTGCGGAAATTTCCGACGGAGCGTAATTATTGATTTTTCTCGCAGATTTTGTGATTTCGCAACTTCGGTCTTCTCTGGCTTATGCGAGCAGTTTCGGCCTGGAATCTTCAAAGTTGAGAAAATTGCCCAGTCCCTACTCTGAAGCATTTTCCGTCAGTTATCGGCAATTCTTTCGAGATTCAGTGAAAATGGCGAAAATCGGAATTTTAAAGAAAAAGATAGATACATAAAGATGTAATTGGCGAAAAAATACTGTTAAGTGGCGACTCGGCCACTATCCTAAGCTTTGAATCTGCGAAGCCAGAAAAGACCGAAGTTACAAAATCACAAGATCCGCTAAAAACGATTAATTACGCTCCGTCGAACATTACCGCAAACGCTATCATCTAGTTTTAAGGTGACTCAATTATTCTGTCAACTTTGGCAGGTTTGGTGGTTTACCACAAAGAAAATAGAAGCGCTCACGGATGCTTAGTACTGGAGATTACCGCTGCTTTAAATCATATGTATATTTCGCAAATGAGCACGCGCTGACCCAAGTGGAAGGCAGCGTTAGATAGGAAAGAATATGTGCTTTCGCTCGTTATATGGTTCGAATGTTGAAAGATTCGAAAATAGTCAAAGACGACTAAGAACTTTCGCTTCAACTTAAAAATTAGGAACGCTTAAAAATGCTTGATCACTGTGATTGTAAATAGGATACACTATTAAGAACCTATTCGTATTCAAGAAGTACTCAACGTCTCGGAACTTTTAAACCCATCGAAGGTCTCATGACGTGGCTTGCGGTCTCAGGGGCTAAAAAGCAGAGGGTGCGAAGTGTCTTAAGTGTCTAGGTATTACGTTTCCGTCTTCAATAAAAGAACCAGTCTCGATACTCTGACTCTTGACACTGAAAATCACATAATTGTTGTCAATTAGATTACGCCATGAGCCTAGTCTGGAGTGTTTTCCGATAATACCTTGAACGGAGAACTCTCAAACACCGAATCAAGAAAAAATACAATACCGAGCAAATTTTTTTCAAAGAAAGCGTTTTGCGGCGTTTTTTGCGCTCACAAAGCGCCGCAACGCCATAACTTGCTTCAAAGTGGTGCAATTTCAATTCTGAAGTCATTTCTGGATTGCTTCCATTTAGTCCTATACGCTAGTGATTCAATTCCGAAAGTGTATTGACATTTGCATATTTGCACCTCTAAACCCCTCGTAATGAACTGATCAGACGGTCATGATAGCAGAAATCTGTCATTTTTTGACCTGTGGTCGATGTGAATTTTAGAAGGAAATACACATTTTCCAACAAAATGCTAGGGTTAAATGAGCTTTCAACACATACCATCACATTCTCCTTACTGAGAGGAACACGAAGACTATCTGAAAAACTCATTTAGTCAACTTTGAAGTGAGTTATGGCGGTGCGGCGCTTTGTGAACTCAAAAAACGCCGTAAAACGCCGTTTTTGCAAAAAATATGCTCGGTACTGTATCTTAATTTGTGGTGTAGCAGCTCGATATAAAGAAATTGTCATCTCGTCAAAAATTCTATAGATTTACATTTGTATTAAGCACCGTGTCGCCTTCTACGTTTAGCTCGTTATAAGTGTTGTGAATGTGATTTTCATAGCCGATTATTGCTTGCCATTTCTTTATGCCACAATTAAGTTAATAATTGTCGATTAGATTTAGTGATAAAATTAAGGAATCTATTCTTCAATTATCCTCTTAGAGTGTGACGATATGATAATTTCACATAACAAACAAGTAGTGACGAAAGAGGGCATCTTTGACATAAATTTATCGCGCATCATTTTTCAACCCAAATGTTAAATCACGCTTGTGTTCGAAGGATTCGGAGTTTCGTGTCCCAATGAAGAGATACCTCTGTTACAAATGGAACAACGAAGGTGAGCAATATTGCTGGTAATGAGTAATTATGACGATGGGCAGAACGTTAATTATCACATGTGACCAACAGTTTTACCCTCCGGAAAACAGCTCCAATTGTCATACCTTTTCCCACACAGTCCGTCTCATTACTGGCGTAGTTACCCACCACTCAGCGGATTTGATGTGTCGAATTCCGCACTGGAGGGCTACGACTCGACCACATTAGGCTCTCAACTCCAATGGCATGTCTTGTTCGCAGTAGCACGTGCTGCTACGACTCAAGAAGAATACGGTTCATGTTACGGTCGCGAGGTCGGTAGCAAAGAGGTCATTCGTGCTATAATTCGCAACATCTCACACATTGGTGGGGAGCTTCCCGAGAACGACGACAGAACTTTCCTCGTAATTTCCCCGAGTTTAGGAGAGGCGGAGGGGACCTCCGCCGGCAAGTCTTCCTTTAATCTACCGATGGCCGGTCTTCCCCATGCTGTCGCAGCTCAACACCCATTGTTAAATGATTGATCAAAAATCAGTTGCCACAACTCGCTGATTTCAACAGTTTCCTGTTTTTGGAAAAGTTGAGTAGGGTCAAAAATATTCACCTCTGAATACAAATTACAGGGAAGCGTATTATCTTCCATGAAATCCGGACAGAGACACCGTACGCAGTCCTTGAGTGGCAGACCTGGCCACTTACTTACGAAGTGCGAGATCATCTAGTGCGAGAAATCTTTATAATCTCGCCTCCACCGGTAGCGCGCGCTCGCGCTCGCGGTGTCGCATCGGAGTGCTCTTTTTCACAACCCCTCACACTTCCTCGCTCATACACTATTCAAGCTAGGTGAAATGCGATATTTAGTGTATGTTAGGGTTACATCGGCCTCCGAGCGGCTTGGATAACTGCAATTTGAGGACAGACATCACTAAAAACGCGATGCTCGCCAAAATTCTCGGAAAAGGGAATTGGTGGAACTTTAAGTGGATTCGGTACACTAATTGCAACACATGTGTTCCTTCACAGATTGTACACTGCAAGATGAATGCACAAGAAGTCGGTGCTTCTAAATTTATTTCTCGTTTGTCGTCTAACAGCATCGTTTTTGATTTTTTTTTTCAGAGTAATCTACGGGCCAGAAAGAATAATCTACAATCTAGGAGTATAAAACACAACAGAATTCGGTTTTTTGTGAGTCATACGGCACTGGGCGGTCCATCTAAGTCGCTGGGTGACCTGCGCCTCATCTCCCGTAATTGCTCACGTAGGTCCTTGACGTTGCATGACCGCTCTGTTTTTCTTCAGTTTTCCTCGCTGAATGTGATATATATCTTCCATTCCCGTACAAGAGCAAAGCTATTCCCCATTTGCACTTCCAGTTTACAGCTTCACCATCTGAAGACGTGGCTTCGCTCCAATGTTTGTAAATTCCGGACGAGGTGCCAGCTGAATTTCTTGCCTTGCAGACCTAGTTATGGCTGCAGTGAGTTTCATTTGTTTGAGAAGCTCGTCAAGTTAAAATATTTTCTAAACGTTTTTCGAACGTTTTCAAAAGAGGTGTTTCACATACGCTTGCAATTGCGTGCAGAGCCTGGTAACAGAGCTCCCCTGTCTTTTGAGATGCCGTTACTTCTTCTTGATCGTTGAGTGAGGCAGCTGCTCTTTGCCGCTATATTCCCGTCTCAGGGCTCTCCCGTTCCAACTGCACGTCTTCAGCCGATGTGGCAGCAGAGCTGCACTCAAAGCCAACATTTCCATACGTTTTACCTGCATGTCTGTAAATGCCGGCGATTCCAGTCCTGGTGTCCAGACAGGTGCATGTCCACCCATAAGGAAACACATCGCAAAGGCGGCAATGGACGTCACTCTGAAAGAATTTTTTTAAAAGCACATCAAGACACTGGTAATGAGTTCAACATTTGAGTGTTACATTCTACCATCAGACTGCAGAAGCAGGTTCCTTTCCAAGCCGCCACATAGCCTACACCTGGTTTGCTGGAGTCAACTTCCAATTTGCTCTCGCCCTAATGAGTGATTCCTTCCGCACGGGTCCTATAGTAATCCAGAGCCTGCCTGTGCCGTTTATTCGTTTCCAAAGCCAGATAGGAGCACTTCACTAATCTTCTGCGGTCCTGAAATTTTGTCATCCAGTCTCACACCAATATCATTAGTTTCAAAAACAGCATATTGACCATTTAAAAAATATTGCTGCGGAACTGTTTGAATACTACAGCTAAGGTTTACACGAACCATGATTTCAATGAAATCGGATTTATCATCCACCGCCTTGATTAAAGGCAGTGGTCACGATGAAAAACGTTATCGAAAAAAGTACAAAAATCAGCTTAGATATAAAACAGCTCAAAAACTATGAAGGTAGCGCGGTGAAAAACGGGCTAGAATTAGAGTTATTAAGACCCTAAATTTCCAGTTCGTGCACACGTGCACAGAAAGATCACAGTCTCATGCCAAGCAATCAAGAATCATCGTCACTCAGAGGAAGAAATAAATGCAAATTTACCTAATAAAACAGTTGAACAATGAAAGCAAGCACTTCAGTCAATGTTTTTGACTAGATGTGTACATGAATCCGAAGGTTCATTGATTGAAATTCAATTTCAAGCCAGCTGATGTTCTTGATATTAGAGATCATCGATGCCGATGATGTGGGGTGGACTCGTCCACCACCGAAAGACAGGAAAGTTCAGGCTTCAAATTCGGCCCAGAACAGCGTTTTTTTCGCGATTTTTTCTTGTAGGTTCTACTACTCTATACCCAGAAAATGGTTTAGAGGGGAAAAGAAGACGAGCATATTTGAGCGCGACCACTGCCTTTAATATATCCACACAACATTCCAGCCGCGAGTTGGAGTTCCAGTGAAGAATGTCGTCTGTAATAGTTGCCACCTTTCACCGAGCATCGTCGCATCCATTACAGCACCTTTGTTAGCAAATGACGTCCACGTCGTTGTTTTGCCTGTAAAAAAACACTCCTTTGCTGACGAACTGTTACTTCGTACTGATATTTGAGTTACACCTAGATGATTTTTTGATAGGTAGTCAGCCATTTTTTGATGGGTAGTCAGCGGTTGTTCATCCTCGACTGGACGAGGATCTCGGCGAGTCGCTTTTCGAAGACATCGAGCTGTTTTTCCCTCGATAGTTTCTGCAACATTTTATCAACACTGGGGCAAAAAGACGCCTAAGAATGTGAAATCATCCCAATTGGAGTACTCAGACTATGCTGAGCTTACATCAACTAGTTCTCAACTCTTCTTCACGCAAGTCTTCGAAACGTGGGTCCTACAATAATACAAGCGGGTGCGCACGTTAGGAAAGACTTTGCGGTACCCATTCCAGAAACAAGGCGCCTCGTCAGTTACAATTCGATCAGGATGGAAGTCTGGCATGAGATCACGGATTACTTCAAAAAAAATCCCGACATCGGATGACGTCATTGTGCCACTAAGGAGGAAAATTAAATCAGTTGAAATTTTAGGAATGGGAGCGGTTACGGCCGCTAATTTGATGTTGTAACAAGTTGTATGATAAATGTCGTCCAGACAAACCCCTCGTCGCGAATAAGCTTATAACCATTGGAGTTGAAGTGGTGTCACAATGACTGGAAAATAAGGAGATTTGAATTTTGTACCTCATCACGCTAGAACACAAACCTCACCCATAAGGAAGCCTTTCCCACTGCCGTGTTCAGGGGTGCGTTCTAAGAACATTCCCATGGCAGAACGCGTCCATGGAATCGTAGCCACGGCCACGTGGGAGCAATTTTCAGTTATATTTCGCATCCATGGAAAGCAAATTTGTTCATAGGGAGTTTGTATTTCCTCCCACGGAGTCGTGGAAACATTCTTGGAACGCACCCCAGGAGGGAGGAGTATCCTTATAGATACCGTCATCAGGACTGTTTTCTGCTACCCGCATGGAAAAAGATGTGATGTCACCTTTATCAACCATACTAGAAGAATTATCGTCAATCACTGGATGAGGGATCGCCGCGACGCTGCTTGGCGGGAAAAATTGCGCGCGGGAAAACGAAGGGAAGGTGGCCATTGATCGAACGATTTCGCGCCCAACTGCTGAGTGCGGCTATCTCTCTGTGAGATCCCAACGATATGTTCGTTGTAACAGCCGGCTGTTTTGAAAAAGGGCTAACATATATTCCCACAGCGCGGTAAATTGTTCAAAATCGATTTGGCTCGCCTTCACTGAGTTTCGGAATGTTCTGCGCTAGGAGAGGTGAACTGGGGTTTTGGGTTCGATAATCTGAACAACGTTATTAGAGAAATAAGAGAGGAATTGTGATCTAAGGGGAAATTTCTCGATTCAATACCTACTTAGCATACTTTCCTAATTATCACGCACACAGTTTTTCTGAGCAAAACTGTAGCATTCAGTTTTTAAGCAGTATAGCGTACTCGAAATGACTGCTTCTGACGATTAACGGAATGCAAGTATCAGATTATCGGGTTGCATACAATCATTTCAAATGGCAAAGCGAACAGACTGCTGTGCCGCAGTTGATAATTTTCAAGTGATATTTTGTTTGATTCTGAAAACCTATTTCTTGAAACCCATTTTAGTAAGGTACCCACGTCTATTCTGCTCTTCTAAAGCGTTTGAGTTATTCGACAACGACACTGGTGTATCTCAAGCCAAATAATTGCTGTTGTTGTTACTGCTTCACAGTTACTGTAGACGACGAATGAGAGATGAATATTGGAGCACTGACTTCTTACATTCATCTTGCAATGAACAATCTGTGAAGGAACACATGTGTTGCTATCAGTGTACTGAATCCACTCGAAGTTTCACCACCTCCCTTTTCTCAGATTTTTTGCGAGAATCGCGTTTTTGAGTGACGTCTTTCGCTACACTGCAGTTATGCAAGCCACTTAGGCCCCGTTCAGACTTCGTCGAAAAACCTGCTGAGTCCGACTGAGTCCTAATGAGTCCGGGGTGGAAAAACCTGCTGAGTCCGACTGAGTCCGGTTGCCTCCAGCGCCAGCCAGTTCTTCTGCGAAACACGCAATCGATAGTCAGCGGCAGCAGTAGGTGGGGCAGAGCGCAGACGACGAAAGTCGAGATGCGGCGGGACTCGGCAGGTCGCAGTCGGCCGAAAAAAATGCACCCAAATCACGTGAGAAACCCCTATATCGACCGGGTGGGGTGAGGATGATTCCCGTGGGACTCAGTGGGACTCAGTCGGACTCAGTCGGTGCATTGGCCCCGCCCTTGTACGCATGAGAACCATCACTATCGACCGGGGGGATTGCGGTGGGCATCAGATGGTCGCAGTCGGACTCAGTGGGTTGATTTTTTTTGCACCCGTTTCCCACGAATTCGGTGCGTATCGACCCGGTAGGACTCAGTAGATCCACCGACTATGACGAGGGCCTTAGAGGCTGATGTAACCCTAACATACACTAGATATCGCAGCTCACCTTGCTTGAATAGTGTATGAGCGGGGTAAAGCAGTGGGTTGTGAGAAAGAGCGCTCCTATGCGACGTTGCGACGCAACCGCGCGCCCCCGACGGAGTCGAGGTGATGTAGATGTCCGTAACATCGTTTGCATACTGTATACACTGGCCCGAATCGAAAAACGGATATCCGAATCATTTTATGAATGATGCTTACGGATATGCGATTCTTGCGCATGAATTCAAAATAAAAGCACTGCTATTCCTGTACTACTTGCTACCACCCGGAATCTTTCTGAATGCTTTCGGATATCCATAACCATGGTTTTTAATATGATTTGGATGTCCGGTTTTTGATTCGAATCCAATGAATAATATGCTGCGGCTTTGTTTTATCGTTCATCATGCTCAGGGGAAGGCCAAAGGATCAGGCATGAAGCGAACTTCCCTTGTTCTCCCCCCTCCCCGCAATCAACTTTCTTGAGCGTCATTCGTTGTGTATGACTCAAGGGAAGGCGAGCAAGACATCCCCTTATGAGCGACGTCTCGCCCCTCTCCCCTCGATCGAGTGATAATGACCAAATCAGGTCTATCGTCCATCACTGGATGAGGGATCGCCGCGACGCTGCTTGGCGGGAAAAATTGCGCGCGGGCAAACGAAGGGAGAGTGGCTATTGATCGCGCAATTTTTCCCGCCAAGCAGCGTCGTGGCGATCCCTCATCCAGTGATGGACGATAAGTTTGTTTAGCAAACTAGAATCATGCAGAGGCAAACTCAAGACCACCCTACACGGTTGTCTGCTTCCTCCACGAGACGAGACACCTCATACACTTGCTGGGCGCATGTAGTTATATGGAGAACTGTCAGAACAACATGACTCTATCTTTGTCAAGGATCATCATGTGGTCAATTAGAAGCGTACTTTGAACGAATCGGATACGACTAGTGTTTATGCTTGAGCAGGAAAAGAAGTTTCGCGGACGGATTCTTTATTGACGACCAGTATGTCTTTCTTGTCATCCAGTCAGTAAGCCGCTACGCTCCTACTGGGCACGAAAACATTCGTTCCATATTTCTTCCTCCCACTCCCAATGCGTGCCACGCTTCCCAGTTAAGGTCGGTTCGAAAGAGATTTCTGAGGAAATTTGCCGCGTCAGTGCCGGGAAAGTACCGCGACCCTCGACTGTGCAGCGATAGTTCCATGATGGTACCGCAGCGGCTATGCGATAGAACCGCGCCGGCTCTGCGAAGCTGCAGGAGCGAACTCGCGTGGAGTACGATGTACTTACCTGGGTGGTACAACGAAATTGTCGCCGATTCAATTACCCAAGTTTGACTCATATTCCGTATTTCCTTGGGTGCATAAACGGCGGTAACCTGTCCTTATCAGACAGAAGACGCAACAACAGCAGGTGCGTATTTTTGTTCGTACCCCCCCCTAGTTGTATTATAATTCTTAAATAGCTTCATATGAGATTCTCTCCCGAAGCCGCGGAGGCACTATTGCGGAGCCGCCGCCGTGTCGCCTCTACGGCTCGGCGGCAGTGCTGCCGCGGCCCCGCCGTAGTACGGCTTCGGAGCCCGTAGGCGCTGAAGCGGCACTATCGCGGAGCCGCAGCGGCAATTTCTCTCAGAGATCGTCAGCCGACTCGGTCTGCGTGCGTGTCCAACGGTCATCACAGAGGCATTTCAGGACCAGTATATCGATCAGTAGAAATCTTGGGCAAATATAGAGGTAATATTCCGGTCAGCTGCTTGTAGCTGTGGGAAGGCTCGTCCGAAGAAATGCCTTCGCAACGACTTCTTCAACGCACACCGACCGTGAGCGGGTGCCGCGAACAGTCTCAGTCGGACACAGTTTAGCTGCGTTGCAGATTACTAATTGAATGACTTGGACAATACCTTAACACCTACTAAGGCGATTATTAGCCCCGAGCCGCCAAACAGGTCGGCTCGTGTCCCCAATCTGCGAATCGGCTTCTGTTGCTGTCCGGGCTACTGCTGTTGCTTTCAGGGCCACTGCTGTTGCTGTTCGGGCTGTTCCGGTTGGCCCGAACAGCAACAGCAGTAGCTCAGAGATTAAGAGAACGAGCCGAACTGTCAGGCGGCTCCGATTCCTGTTCGGTGCGGCTCGGGGCCGAGAATCGCCTGAGTATGAGGCAGATTTCGCATGACATGATGTTATATTGTTGCTGATATTTATTCGGAGCATACACTTCAGACAGAAAGAAGATTTTACAGCTATTATGCGCTTGTTTTAACTATTCTCCTTTCACCTAATTACATAAATGTCGATAAGAACCTGTTACTTAATGTTCATTTCCATTGGTTTCATTACATATTACATGTTCTCCGTCATGATCAGCAAAGTTCAAAGATCTTGCTGGCACTCATCTTGAATGCCGTTTTCGTTGTTGCGATTTGTGTATATTTCACTGCTCCTCCGTGGAGTGCTTAGGAAAGCAAAATATCTAACCAACGGACGGCTACTTGCAGGGATTCCGATTTCGTCCGTACTTGTATGGGAGCAACTCCCGCGATATGTCCTACATAACAATACTTATCGTATACATGTGTGAAAGTGAGTTTGTGCTTATCATGAAGCATTCGTTCAAATTCAGCATAGACATTTCGATATCGTATCAAAAGAAACTATTTCGTTTATCACCTGATTACCTTAAAGCACGAACGAATTCTCAGAACTACATACATACAGTCGGCATGGGCCCTACCGATAATTTGCGTTTCCCATTGAAAATTGGTCGCAAACTCGGTGACCTATTTTATAACTTATGGCACAGAGTTTGCGCCAACCTTCACTAGGGAACGCAGGGCATCACTAGGATCCATGCCGACAGCACATATAAGCGGTGCAAAATTATAGGTCCACCCAATTTTTCGTTTTCGAAGGACCAAGCTTTAGACCTCGCAATACGAGAACAGTACCAGTGGATTCAAAAGTGCTGAAACCCCTTGTAGACAATGTTCTAGAACTACCAGTAATTGGTTAAGAAGTACTGCTTGTTTTTGCGAAAAGGTGCCAGCCCTACATGAGGGGTGCAAAAATATACTCAGACACTAACACCGGCTGAGCTCAGGCATTAACACAGAGTGAGGGGGAGAACAATACCGACTGACTAAACTTTGTACCCGGGCGAGCTCCGGTACTCACTGCCCACTCAGCCGGTAAATAGTGGAGCGCTCACCCGGCAGATGGTGGCCCCTCACCCCACATTCACCGCCTCCTCAGTCGGTAAATGGAGGTCCGTTCACCCGATATTAGTTGCTGACCGAGTAAATGATATCGATCTGCAGGAGCAGATAGAGCAGCCAGTAGACCCTCCCTATTCCCTAGCAAGTACGAGGCTCGCGCTTCAACCCTGAAACGGTAAGCCTTACCTTGCATAAAAATTCATGAACTGATCCGCTGTCACGCCCCCACGGTCACAACGAACCGCAAGGAGTGAGAAGTCAATGATCTAAATCGTGTGGGCGACCACTCGCTGGAATGCCATCACCCGAATCATCACGATTCCCATTTTTTTCCCGCGCCGTATGTGGTCCTGGTTTGCCTTAGCTAAACAGTATTGGGTCAATGATATCCATATGCTTGCCCGCTCACCCCGTTAAAGGCAGCATACACGCTCAAAAATGATATCAATTTTGTGGAAAGAATCGAAGGTCTGAAGCTGTTAATATTCAGAGATAACGAAAAAACCGGAAGAAAATCGACTGAAATGAAGATATAACGGCTCGTTCTATATTGGCCCAGATTTGGACGAGTTTTACCGCATTGGCTGAAATAGCGGAGCTAGCGACAAATTTGTTGGGATAACGACGCTAATGTACTCTTACGGCCCTTTCTGGAACTCTTACGACCTTAGAAGCGTAAAAAATGAGCCGAAATGACCGTAATCGAGCCTTGAACATTTGTATTGAAGGGCGGAGCCCGTATCGGTGGGCGGAGAAAGGATGATTTTGTGACTCAATACGGCTCAAATACGGTCATTTTAACTCGTTTTCAACTCTTCCAACTTCGTGAGGGCTCTTCTAGGGCCCTCAAGATCCCATTAATGTGGTTATCTCAACAACTTTTTTGAGCGTGTCTGCTGCCTTTAAGCCATGCCACTCACCCGGTAATGCTATGTCAGCCCGCTCACCCTGTAAGACGCTCCGCCCCCAAAATAAGCCTGTCCGCTCAGCCGGCGAGCCTTCTTCTTCGCCCGCTCAGCCGATGTTACTGTCTGAGTGAGTAATGTAGATGAAAAGGGAAGAGTGATAGATGTTTGTGTCTGATTTGTGTCTTGCAGGTGTTCCATTTGAGAGCCTGAAAAACTCTTGGGTACCTTACCTTCTTGTAAACGTGAATACTACAGTGTTGCAAAACAGGAAAAAATACCTTCAGACTAGTTTGCTTACCTTGCCTTTGCCAAATTATGCACAAATCGTTGTAAGATAAAGGCAAAAACAAAAGCGCTAGGAACTCATTCTCATACCCAATCTATGGACAGTTTCTCACAAAAACCATACGTTTGAAGACTTTTGAAGGCTTTTAATTGCAACTGATCTTACTTTGATCAGCGCTGATGTGCTTTCTAACCTAACTGCGTGTATCTCTAACATACTCACAGGTGCTTTTTCAACAGTCGGCGCGTCACCAATTTGTATAGAAAATCAGAGCGATTGTTGAGATGCGCACTATGAACATACTCTTCACCGAGAATGCTTCTAATCAGTAACCGTTTGTCCAGGCGTTGGATGGAAAATCTTGAATAAATATGGAGCGAAAACAGAGCTAGGCCTTCAACCATGTAAGCGCTTTTTACAGCTTTTTGGTCAGCTCATATGCAAGGAGGGGAGCTCTGAACAAGGAGGGTGGGGGAAGTGACAAGAAATTAGTTCCAGAGCATTAAAGGCAGCATACACGCTCAAAAATGATATCAATTTTATGGAATGAATCGAAGGTATGAAGCTGTTAATATTCAGAGATAACGAAAAAACCGGAAGAAAATCGACTGAAATGAAGATATAACGGTTCGTTCTATATTGGCCCAGAAGTGGACGAGTTGTACCGCATTGCTGAAATAGCGGAGCTAGCGACAGTTTTGTTGGGATAACGACGCTAATGTACTCGTACGGCCCTTTCTGGAACTCTTACGACCTTAGAAGCGTAAAAAATTAGCCAAAACGGCCGTAATCGAGCCTTGAACATTTGTATTGAAGGGCGGAGCCCGTATCGGTGGGCGGAGAAAGGATGATTTTGTGACTCAATACGGCTCAAATACGGTCATTTTAACTCGTTTTCAACTCTTCCAACTTCGTGAGGGCTCTTCTAGGGCCCTCAAGATCCCAATAATGTAGTTATCTCAACGACTTTTTTGAGCGTGTCTGCTGCCTTTAAGTCGATCTGGCCGCAGTGCACGACCAACGTCCAAAAATAACGAACAAACAAAATGTATGTAGTGTTGCTCCGGAATTTTCAATTTCAGGTTTCCTAATAGTAGTGGTTAACGTTCCGTTGGTGCTAACGATTCTCCTCCGGAAGGATAACCGAACGCGACGGGAGTTTCTGATTATAGCTGGTATGGCTCTGGGTGATACGATTTACGCAATAGGATTCTTCTTATCTATCACAAGACGGCTCGAAAACCAGATCACCAGTTCGTACCAGTATATATTGGGTACATCTATGCAGAGCATGAGAATAAGACATACATTCTTTCAGTGAATAGCATGACTACTCGATCGGATTGTATGACACAGTGGCCAACAATTACCGTCTTCCTTGGAGCTTCTTTAATTGGTCAAATGAATACCGCCGTGGCAGCTGACCGATTTTTAGCCACGATATTTCCTATATGGTACTTCCAAACCACCATGCGATATCCAATTATCGTTCTGTCAAGTGAGCTCCTCTTGAACTTGATGAACAATCGTTCAAAGGAATGCGCAGTACATTAAGTTGACACTTGTGCAAAAGTGATACTCTTACCGTCCAGACCTTTGACTAGATTCCGCAGAAGGTTCACGATTCGCGTATCGTCTGGGTCTTTCAGGGGCGGCATGCATGAATGCTGCGAAGGTCAGGGAGTCGATTTACGTCCCCCGTGCGAAGCGATGAGCCAGAGTTGACCCGAAAAACATGCCGTCGGCTTGGAGTTGGGACGCAAACTCACTACACACAGCAAACCCGACGCCTAATAGCTGTTTTTTATTTGTTCCTTATCTAGGACGGCTTTGTTTCTGTGAAACTTTAGAGCCAAACGGGAAAATTACTCAAAAAAAGAATTATCTATGAAGAATAAATCAAAAAAAGACCGAAGTTAAGCACGATCAAAATTTTAAACAAAAACAGTTAGGCGGGGAGTTCACCGTGCGTGGTGAGGTTGCGTCCTCACACAAAGGGGATGGCATATTTTTCGGGTCACCTCTGGCTCGACGTTTCGCACGGAGGACGCGGAGCGGCTTCCTGACCTCCTTCGCGTTCATACATGCCGCCCTAGGTAGGAAGCCGTGCTCAGTAATGGAGGCGCGAAATCTTTTGATCAATAGCACTCTCCCTTCATTTTTCCGCGCGCAATTTTCCCGCCAAACAGCGTCGAGGCGTTCCCTCATCCGGTGCTCGGACATAGTGACCCACGGTTAATCCAGATCAAGTCACTGTTAGTTCAAAACCTTTCCACAGTTAGTTTACAACCTGTCGTCGCTATTCTTCGAGCTACCGCGGCTGGCCCGCAAGCAGTAATTATTCATCGGCCAGCTCGAGCGTGTGAAGCGCAGACTGCATAGGAGAGCTTGAAGACGGTCCTTGATAAGCTTGGGCTCACTTATCCGCAAGATGAGATGTAGCGTTCCCATTCACAACATAAATAGTAATAATAATAGTAATAATAATAATAATAATAATAATATGAATACAATTGTAATTGTGATGATATCAGTATCAAAATTATTAAAAAAAGAACAATCAAATAAATAATAAAAATGGTTATTTGCAAGGATTAATGGAAGATTAATCGGGCTGACCTGCTGAAAAGTGCGAATAAATGTTTAATCATAAAGTATATCATATGTACTCGTATTCTCAACCCTTCATTGAGCAACATAGTAACGCAACCGGCCAAATGCCACTCCGCTCTGCCGCGCGCGACCGCTGAGTGCGCGATGCACGCGGTCCGACCGTCGTTTTTTTTACCGCGGTTTGACCGCGCCTAAACGCGGTTCGACCGCTGTCAACACTTGAGCGCGGTCGGAACGCGCTTCAACCGCCGCAATCTCGCGGTCAGCTTTATTTCACATAGTTGCCCGCGGTCAGGTTTTCTCTTTGTCTGACTGGTTGACGATAGCTTTTGTCAACGGCCCACCTCTCTTTCATCTCATGCAGAATAGTTTGTAGGCAGCGTGCACGCCAGATTTCACTTTCGAGTTTTCCATGATATGTGGAAGAAGTCATGTCCTTATTAAGAAGACATGCTATAAAAGACCGCCAAGGTCGTGTTTTATGCTGGATTGAGACCACCCTTCCCTATGCGTTAAAGCTTACTTAACATTGCTATCGCACGCTATCTATTACAAGTGAGCACGTGCCGCGACCGCACGCGTCGGGTGAGGCTCGATTACTTAGCCCACTACGGCGGCGTCAGAAATTAGAGTTTGTTGAGTCACCAACGCATTATTTCAAAGATATATGAAGCCGAATGCTTCGAATCTCGTCAAGAGGCCGGCCCCCAACCGTCATCTGGCATTAAAGGATGTAAGAAATTAAATAATCAACAAATGACGTAGTACAAGTGAGTGGAACTGAGGGAATTTCGGCACCAAAAACACTTTTCAGTGATTTTTTTTTCGCGCTTTACTCGACGTAGTTGTTCTGTAGCAGGGCTGTGCGTTATAACGTTAACGTGTTAACGCATTAACGGGTTAACGCGGTTTTTTTGTGAAAATTAACGATTAACGGTTAACGAAAAAGTCCTAAAATTACGTTAACTTTGGGTTCGTTAATAGCAGTGGATTTATGGCACTGATTAATCTGCTCGATTGGCGGCAAATTTATAAACTGGGACAGTCGGCTTTTTTTTCAATTTTCGTTTGTTGTGAAAAAAGTAGCTGACCTCAATGTTTCAAATTCCTTTGTTCATTAATTTACGTCATTTCTTCCCAAAATTGAAGAACTTCAAATTTGTGTTTAAGAAGTGAGTTCGAAGGCCGGGTCGGTGATACTCTTAAGCATATCTTGACTGTATCGAATGGTATATGACTACATGTTTGTACAGTAGCCAGCCTACCGGCCGTTTTGGCGTCTGGCAGGTGGCTTCGCTCCCAGACGAGCCAATTTCCGCCTACGGCGGTAATGATCAAATCGTCTTTGCATATAAACGGTCGACGCACATGTTTCCTTCACCTTGATCAATTATGCCGTACTATACATAAAGACTGCATCGAGCTCTTCTCACATTTCATGTCGCAGTGCATGCTCTACATAAAACGCCAGTAACTTTTTGTCACGCGGCGCACGCTCTGCATGGAGCGCACCACGCTGCGTGCTCTCCACATAAAGCGCTATTCAATTTCTAAGAAGCGTCGAGAGCCCTCTAAATGAAACTCACGTTCTACGACGCTTCGCCAGCTCCACATACGGCGCTACTCACTTTCTACTACCGCGCACACTTGACATGAAGCGCTACTCACATTTCACGACGCGACGCACGCTCCACATAATGCCTCAATCAATTTCCACAGCGTCCTCCTGAGGCCATCTGAAGGTCTGTTTTACAGTTACTGGGACCTCTGGTGATTTATCGATTTTCGCTGTGGTCAGGAAATGTTTTTTGAATTTGTTAACGAAATGCAAAATTAAAGGCAGTGGTCGCGCTCAAATATGCTCGTCTTCTTTTCCTCTCTGAACCCTTTTCTGGGTATAGAGTAGTAGAACCTATAAGAAAAAATCGCGAAAAAACGCTGTTCTAGGCCAAATTTGAAGCCTGAACTTCCTTGTCTTTTGATGGTGGACGAGTCCACCCCACATCATCGGCATCGATGCTTTCTAGTATCAAGAACATCAGTTGGCTTGAAATTGAATTTCAATCAATGAAACTTTGGATTTATGTACACATCTAGTCAAAAACATTGACTAAAGTGCTCGCTTTCATTGTTCAACTGTTTTATTAGGTTAATTTGCATTTCTTTCTTCCTCTGAGTGTCGATGATTTTCGACTGCTTGGCATGAGACTGTGATCTTTCTGTGCACGTGTGCACGAACTGGAAGTTTAGGGTCTTAATAACTCTAATTCTAACCCGTTTTTCACCGCGCTACCTTCATAGTTTTTGAGCTGTTTTATATCTAAGCTGATTTTTGTACTTTTTTCGATAACGTTTTTCATCGTGACCACTGCCTTTAACGTGTTAACGCATTAACGGGTTAACGCGGTTTTTTCTTGAAAATTAATGATTAACGCTTAAAGAAAACAAAATTTTCCATTAACGCACACCCCTGTTGTGTAGGGTATCAGACTTTCCATCATACATGGAAAACTCAAGAGAAATCCATCGTGAATAATGCCTCTAAGGCTCCGTTCATAGCCAACGTCCTAGCGTCATTGGACGTTGAAGCTCTGCATCTTTAACATTTGATATTGATCTCACACCCTAGCGACCACTGCAGCCGGCCTGTCGCTGATGGTGGGGGGCACGGCAGCAGTAGTGAGTGCCACTAATATTATCAATATCGTCGTTAACCCCGTGCCGTCCTCGTACACGTTGCGTGCACGTTATGTTACGTCACGTCATCGAGCGTTATGCGCCGGCGTCTTAGCTCTGGCTCACGACGCTTCAGCGACTTGACGCTTGCCGCTTGTCGTTGGCTCTGGACGGAGCCTTACGACACTACTCACGTTAGGCTTCATACCCGACTTTAAAAAGGCAAAAAGTTGTGATGGATTCGAGAAACCAGGCACTGCCACACGAAGGAAGCGAAATACATTTTCAATGCCAAGGCGGCCGCTCGACACGCACGCTGAGCACGTGGACGGACAGTCCCATTCAAACAGACTTTAGTCAAGAGCCATCTCATTAAACGACTCTAAAGAATTTTATTTCATATCTGACAAAGACCGAATCAGCAATTCTCACAATTTGCTGTTTTCCAGTAGCTTACGGCCTCTCGTTAGGAGCGCTGGTGCTCAACTGGATTTTGGTTCTTACCAACCAGGACCAGATGATGGCAATGGTCAGTATTCAGTGCATATTCAACGAGTCAGTGTACCCCGGATTCAGGTATCTTTTCACGAAATGTCCAGCAAGGCTTTGTTAATTCCAATCCGCCTAATGCAATCTGATTGACTTCAGGGATATTCTACAATACTACAGATGGACATGCATTTTTATTGCCGGTGTTATGTATGTAGTAGTAGCACTACTTCTACGGAAGGTGTGTAATATATGCAACTAATCTCCCATCCCCAACCTGTCGTTTTGAAATCCGATATTCTGGTGGGCGACACGCACGATCTTCCCACCGCATTACACCATTCACACATAGGTGGGGCAAACTTCCTGAGAACGACTACGCATTTGTTCCGATTTAACTGGGAGACTTACCCCGAACAGGGGTGGTGCGTTACAAATTTTCTACAGCAGGCTCCCCTTTTTTCTCACGACTGCAGGTCTTGTCCATGGTGTGCCTAACACTTACTATTAGACAGTCGTGGGGTAGTACGTCCGCACAATAGGGGTTGTATCCCAGGGCAAGCATCTAATACAACCCCCCGTTGTAGGCAGGAGCTGCTGCTAACAGCAACGTATGCTTGGGTTTGACCCCTCGCTATCGATAGCCTGTTCTGCAAACGGAAGAAGAATTTGGACTACCGCAGTGTTTAGCAGTGTTGGATATGATCTTTGTTACTGCTAGCGGCAAGGAGGCCAACCTCGTCTTGGTGCACAACAAGGACATCATCTTTGGCACGGAACACAACGGGGAGGTTTCCATCGCGATGGGCCACGGAGACGTTCCCTCAGCGTCCAAAACTGGCATGCAGAAAGTGACGCAAATGACCTCCACGGACTGGCCTCAAACGGCCAACTGCCCCCTCAGTGAGTCTGGTCGTCCTATAAGCCCGCCGCTGTAGTACAAGGGGTTCCTGCAATGTTCATTCGTATCACACAATTCAATGGATGAGAGTGTCAGCAGACACTGGGTAAGGGGATAGTCGAATTCACGCGTGACAGGGTAAACAAAGAGGTTGAATCCGTCAACAAGCAGCAGGAGCTGCTGCTAATTAGCAACATCTCCTGCTGTTAGCAGTAGCTAGAGCAGGGGTGCTGCTAAAGTCTTCGTACCCAGGTGCAAATCCCATTGTGCCGACGTACTACCCCTCGACTGTAGGAGACACCCATTGTCCATTGATTGATCAAAAATCAGTTCGCCGGAACTCGCTGCTTTCGTCAGTTCCCTGTTCTTAGAAAGCCGAATTGATGGGAAATTTTCATGATTTCTGACATCATTCTGTAGAGTTGGTTCTTTTCTTCCCTGAATTCTAGACAGACACCCAACACAGTCCTTGAAGTGAAGCTCTGCCCCACGAATTGCGATGTGAGAGACCACATTGAGGCTGCGTAATTGACCAGTATTTACGTTGCTTTTGGGACCATCATGCTCGAGGGGAAGCCGAGGGAATCACTTTGAAATGAGTATTCCTTACTCTCAAGCTGATCGAGTGTTTCAAACTTATTTCGTTGTGATTAACTCGAGGGAGAACGGTAAGACGTCCCCCTCCGGATATCACGTCTCACCGTTTTCCTCTCGACCGAGCCATAACGGCAAATCAAGCCTATTCTCCTCGAGACTTCCCAATCAATGTGTGAGCCGACATGCAAACATATTACATCCTAATTACACTTTCAGAGGTTCAAGACCACGTCACGAGCATTTGCGCCTAACATGAGCAAAATTCAGTATAGAAAGGTGATGCGGAGTAATGTTACGATGGGTTGGTTCTGAAGAGTCTATAATATCAAAGTATCAATTTGAAAGAAGAATATGCGATCACATTTTAAGGTATGACAACATTGAGTGCAGTATTACTGCTTTTGATACCGGACGTTATGGTGACGTTCAATTTTCCGAATAGTGACTCTTTTACAAAGCTATTCCTATACTCCTTAATGATAAATAAGGTTGGTCTTTAAAATGGTACAATTTGAAACGGCTACAATTGAACTACAGCGCTAATTTCAGACGATGGTAAACTTTTTCATATTTGTTGTTAGGCACCGAGAATTACGTGGAGTTTTCATAGCAACAGGATCGAGCACGAATCATCCAGCTGGATACTAGGAGAATACTGAATTTGATTGATAGATCTCATACAACCTACATGTATACAAAAATTTATATTTATAAACATATAAACGCCTTTTACTACTGCATTGAAGAAATTCTCAACGGGTTTCCGTTCTCGCAGTTTGCAGTGATTAGAGTAATGACAGAGGCACACGATTCGTACACGATTGATCATATGGGGACACTCAGAATGTGATCAGTGAGACTGAGATTACCAGTGAACTGTTGAATTGGACTTTCTGTTTAGTGAACTCTGCGGCCGTTCAAAAGAATAAATGGGCTATTGTCTTTCGAATTGACTGTTACCTTGCCTCTTTAGGCCGAGAAAAATCCTAAAGACAGACGGCGTTGGAGCGCCAGTTACTCAGAAAAATTTAAACAGCTTGCGCGCCACTTCGTCTCTTGCATGCCGATCGCTTCAACAAGCTAGCTACTTTGTGGGGGTAGGTTTCTTAGGTGGTGGTGCAGAAGTTTGTTCCCTAGTAGCGCTCACAGTAGAGTAGTGGCGCGCAGCCTGTAATTCAGTGACGACCATACATAGTGAAATAGATCGACGTCAACAGTTCTCACTAACAAGGTAAGTATGGCCAGTTCAGGGTTCAAAGGGGAAAGTAACACTATTTGGAATGTTTTGTCTCCAAAGATCCGACCAGAGGTTTGTAGGGTCGCTCAACACCGATAAAATACCTTAACAAGAACAGGCATGAGCATTCTCAAATGGTATCACATTTCCGCTTTTCAATTCAGCACTCTTATGCTTCCCTTGCTAGTGAGAAGTGACGGTGAGCGCCTGCTTCACACCGAATGTGCGATCGCTATACTATGGGAAACAAAGCTGTCAGGCGTATTGCAACCTCTTTCTCTTCCTGCTCCTTCCCTGTCATTCATGCACGTCTTATTTACCTTCAAATCTTAATCTACGACGATTTCCTCCCAGTTTTCACAATACATGCATACATGGGTAAGAATTCGTAACGTATTTTACTGCTCATTGTTCGCCGACTTCGTTTGGAACAGCAGCTTATCCATATTTTCAATTCAAGAGAGATGTTGATGAGCAGTGCTGATGAGCAGCAAGAGCAAAATCAAAATACATAAATACGCGGGGTTTTTTGTGTCTAACAAGGGAACTACTTTTGGTCAGCCTGGAAAATCCTGATGAAGTGTACTTTTTAGAGTGATTTCGGACGTAGAATCCGAGTATGCTCTACGAAGCTGCCTGAAACCACTCTGAAAAGTCATTTTTAAGTTTTTTTTTCAAAACCTGGCGGCAAGGTAAGTACCCCTCAATAATTTTTCAGGGTGTTTCAGAAAAAATTCTGCATTCTGCTTTTTTTGAAGGATAATCTAGGAAGCTGAACACGAATCCGAGGCCCGATTATCTGAATTTTGAGGCTACTCTAGGTTATGGTACATATCATGCCATTTAGGGTCGAAAACCCACCTTGATAATTCAAAAGACGACAATGAACATCAAGATTGTATTCAGCACCACGAATAATCCTCGTATACAAATTTTGAGTCAAATCTTGGACTTTGATCAAACTTTCGTATACCCACCGTAATCTACCATAGAAAAGTCGACGAACTGACCTCAGATTTGTGTTAAGCCCCTTTATTCCTTTCCAGCATTGCTGAGGTAAGTTTTTTCAGGCTCTTTCCATGAGAAAAAAGATTTTAATCTTTGATCGTGAGAGGTTTCCAGCCATGGGTGGGGTTGACCCACTTTTGCAAAAAGGCTTTTTCTTTTTTCTCCTTTCGTTCAAAAGTTTCATGATTTGTGAACTGCCTATCGTCTATTTTTACCTGTAATACCAGAGAGTAAGACATGAACCTATCAACCTTCGGCGATAAAAATTCCAACAAAACGAGTTCAGTCACACCCATGGTAAACTCTGGTACCGCCGTAGTGACCTGTTGATTTCGATTATCACGGCGCGGAGCGGTGGCTTTTTCGTCGGAACCTCCTTATCACTAGTTATATTTCACCGAGGCCCACCGCTCCGCTGCTGGTATTGATCGAAATCAACAGGTCACTACGGCGGTAACAGAGTTTAACCAATCTCGCCCAAATAGTTAAAACCATTTTATGAAGGGAAATCATCATCAGGACAGAGCTGTAATTGAAGGCAGTGTTCGTGACGAATATCGCTAAGAGGCTGCAAGACTGAAATACTACATTGGCAGAAGATGGACGGGATGGTGTCGAAGAAGGCACCCTTCAAGCCAGTTGATGTTATCCACAGTGCTGTCATGTCAAAGCAATTGCTAGTATTGTAGGGTCATGCTCGTGTGGGTCCTCTTGTCTCGAAGAATACCGAATTCTCCACCATCTCCTTGTTGAGGCTTGATCAATTAATTAAGAGTTCATCGGGACAAGAATTACCACCATAAACGTTTTTAGGAGAGGGCATAACGAGTTCAGAGCTCAATTTCTTTCAGACATTTTTCAAAGTGTCGTGTAGAGGATGTTGGACTTCACTGGCAGTTTGTGGGTTTATGCACTTCGTCATCTTCTTTTATGCTCACAATCACGCTGAGAGACATGCTACCAAGTTGAAAGTTGGAGTTCTGAATTGAAAGGGTGGGGGGGGGTGTACACGTCTTGGGAAACATTCGTTTCAGTTAAAGTCGCTGCTTGACTATCGACTGGATTGAAGGAGTCGACGATGATCAGTTCGGAATAAGGGGTGGCGTACACTTTGGGAAGGAGGTGTTTCTGAGACAACCGCGATTTTTCAGGAGTCGTATTTGTGGAAAGCTTGAAAAACTACCCTATTCCATGTATTTGAGTTGTTAGCGCGCAGTTCAGAAAAAATTTAAAAGGTCGGAGGGGGAGAGATGCCGAATATGGAGCAGTTTCTCAGCAACGTTTCAAGTTTGTTCAAAAACGTGCGTTTTAGTTGTATTTCTTCACCTGATTGAATTTCATCTAAATTCTGGTCAAACAGTTAACACACCGTGAGGCACGAATCGAGTACGCCGCGAACTCTGAGGAAGTTCCAATATCAGACAAAGGACCTAACGACCGTAGGTGCGGATTTCTGTTCGTAGGCCCCGCCCAGTTGTAGTAAGGCTCATGATTAATTTCATATGAGTTACTCTAAGTTGGCCCTATTTTTGAAAAGGCGCAGCCACCGATCGCGGTGCCGCAGCGACACTTTCGCGGAACCGCTCTAGTGTCTGTAAGGGCCGGTATGGCTTCATCGAGGAGTCGCAGCGGCAATTCCCACAAGAGAAGGGCTGCGACGTTTGTTAGAAAATAATCACGTCATGTAGGAGCACACTGACCTCCTCCTTTTTTTAAACTATTTTCGAATGCTCACCCTCTTGCATTGCTCAAAACTCTGAAATTCGTGCGACAAACTTGAAACTCGAAGGAATTGAATGACAACTACATATTCCGAAAAAAGTTGAAATTTGAGGACCTCGAAAAATTGCTATCCTTTCACCACAACATTCCAATTACCACTGTTCGATAGAATGCTCATTCCGGTGCTGTTTGTTATATCAGGGTTTTTATACTAACGTTTGAAAATCTCTTGAAAATAAATCGAAACTTCTCGTGGCATCATTGAAAAACCTTGTGGTGTTATTGATCTAGAACAAAATGCGGAGGTTTAAGGACATTCGGCCGAACACTATTCAAAAACCATTTCTTATCTGGCTATCGAATAACGAAATGTGCATGAGAAAGAAGAATTTTCACTGCTACTTTTAGAACATTTGCGTAATGTGATACCGTTGCTAAAGCCAGGCAAGTCCCATAATACGGCAAAAGGCTTTCGACCTATTAGCCTTTTATCTCCCGTCGCCAAATTAGCTAAAAAGTTGATCGTGAGGGACCTGGCTGATCAAAATGAGCGACAGCAGCATCAGCATGGGTTCAGGAAACATCACTCTACTACTGCTGCTCTATTGGAGAATGTGAGTTTTGCGGTCGATGGATTCAACATGAGAAAGCTCCTAAGAACGGTGGCCGTCGCCCTCCACCTGACCAAAGCGTTTGACTCTGTTAACTTGGGACTGCTGTCCGACAAACAGTTGAAGTCCTCGCTGCTATCCTGGCAGAAGCGATGGATTGCAGCGTTTACTAAAGGCCGCCGGGCTAAGGTTCAGTTCCAGAATCACGTATCCGATAGCATTCCAATAGCAGCCGGTGTTCCGCAAGGCGGAGTGTTGACCCTGCCCTATTCAGCCTGTATCTTGAGGATCTTCCCGAGCCACCACTGGATATAAAGGTTGTTTTGTACGCCGACGACATCACCATCATATGCCAGGACCGTGACCTGCAAGTAGCCGCTAACAAGATCAGCGCCTATCTCGTCGAGTTGAAGCTTTTTCTCGATATGATGATGCTCACAGTCTCTGCTGCAAAGTCTTCTGTATCAGTGCTCACAACAAGCACCAAGGAACACAGTGCCCACCCAGATGTCAGATGGGATTGTAATCGTTTGCCAGCAGTAAGATTCCCTAAGCTGCTTGGTCTTATTCTCGATCCGTCACTGAAGTTTCACAAAAACGCGGAACAGAAACAGACAGTCGTCAAGGCGAAGCTTAATATTCTGAGAGCTCTCGGAGGAACATCATGGGGAAGCAGCCGAGAGACTATACTGAGAACCTACAGAGCATTACTTCGGCCGGCTCTGGAATATGCGGCACCAGTGTGGCAGCACCTGGTGTCAGACAGCTCCTGGAATAAGCTGCAGCGTGTACAGAATGCTGCGCTTAGAATTGCTACCGGTTGTGCAAGGAGCTCCCCAATAGAACATCTTCACGCGGAGGCCTGCATATTGCCAGTCAAGGAGCATTGTGAACTTCAGGCACAGCAGATAAGTATTAATGTTCTGAGACAGCCGAATCGTCCGGCAAGGAGAATTATGAAGCCCATTAGAGAGAGGTCGATTAGGACGCCGTTCGCAGATGTTCCTCGTAAAGTTGATGTACAGAGATGGGCCGACGCCAACATGGAAAGGCTTCGTCTTCTGCGTGAGGAGCACACCCAGTTTGTTCGAGGATATCTGGAGAAGGCGGCTGTCAACCCTATTTTAGGAGCAGTGCCGCCTCGGGTTTGCGAGTCCGAGTCTCAACTCGGCAGGCGAGCCAGATGTGCTGTGGTCTCGCTGCGTTGTGGTCATTCTATTCTGCTCATGTCTAACGTCAACAATATCGATTGCAACCGACCAGACGCATGCCCGGACTGTGATGCTCCCAGACACGACACGGCACACTTGTTCATGTGCCCGAAGAGACCTACCTCCTTAACAACAATAGACCTCTGGACGAATCCTGTGAAGGCCGCCCAGTTCCTCAACCTATGACAATAAACCACTTTAATGTTGCAGAAGAAGAACATTTGCATCGTTTTTCTACAGGATTTCTTCCTTTTGCCGTTTGTCGATTGCCGATTGCCGTTCGCCGGCCATTTTTGGACAAATTTTGTCGATTTCCGTTTGCCGATTTTTCAAAATCGTTTGCCGCACATCCCTGATCCTGACCTAATCGAGGTCCACAAAAGAGACGCCTCAGATAGTCATTAAGTGTCCGATGCAAATAAATGGAACATACATGCATTGACTGATTTGTATTGCCGTACCTATTGACATCTGTTTTTTCTATTTGATGCCTTATAGGAAAATCAGAGAAATCGTTGCGGAATCATAGGAAGCGATTCTCTCAAAAACTGTGAAAATCTTCGCGCGATGTTAAAGCACAATGAGCGCAGTGTGATGTGAACAAAGATGACGTTGGAGAGCCTATCAATGTTTGTGTTGAGCCAGGTAAGCTTAACACTCTCATTCTCCAGAACTGTTGATATGCAAAAAATTCAACACTTCCTACTGTAGTCGGAACTTAGCTCACAGTTTTGTGATTGGCACATAATTATAACATATTTACCTCTTTATTGTCCTCTATTCTATAAATGGCTCGAATGGCGTCAGGAGAGAAGCACCAGTGGATGATGACCCAATGGGTGATACTAGTGCACCCGGGCCTAGCATTTTCATGGTGTGTCACTTCTGCCCTCTGGGCCGCTGAAGATATGAGTTAGTTTGGAATTTTCAATCATTTTATACTAGTTTGACAGAGCATACTTGTAATGAGGCGCCGAATCGGGGTCAATCGGGCGCTGCGCCGTAACCCAAACCAGCTATGTACAGCGCCTCGGCAACTCAGAGAACCCAGAAAATTTAGGTTTAAAAAAATTATTTGTGACTCAAAATTTAGTTCATGTCTATTTGGGGAACATCCAGAGGTCAAGACAATGTTCAATTATGTCAGATGAACGATCGATTGAAGCTTTCCCCAATGACAAAGCGGAAACGAAAGATTTTTTTGTAATTTCTAAATGATGGCTGATAATGATATTGGTCGTATGACACGAAAAAAACTTCATTTTTATCAATTCCGCGGTCTATTCCATCTACTTGCGGGCCCAGAAGACCTGCGCACGACAAACGGCCCCTCTCCAGTGGGGCATAAATAGGGAAAGGTGGTTTCGTGGCGTTTCCCTATTTTCCACTGAAGCTCTGGGACTCTCGTATCTATGTGAGTCTTCTCTGGGAATTCTATTTAGATTCGGGGTGCGTCCTGAACTCTTTCTAGTCAAATCTGATAATAGTATACACACTTTCAGACTTTATATGCGTTCATACTGCACGTGATCAAGGATCTTGTCCTACTGGATTGCGCCATGTAAGTTACAGTTTCTGGCATACATGTACTTGCCATTGTTCTATATTACTTGAACATTTTGCAGCATAAAGCGAAGAAGTCACGACTGGAAGAGGGCCATACAAGCGAGGCGAGTGGAAATAGCGAAGATTCTCAGTTTCAATAGTAATTTTCTTATCGGTGTCGATTGACTTCAAGCTGGTTATTGCTCTTGTCCTATTCTAGGTCTTTATTCTAAAAGCAGTTTCGTTGCTAAAACCCCTTTACACTGTTCTCTTATGCTAAACATTGTTTTCTTTAATGTTTTCCCTGCTAGTTACGTGCGTCTCTGACCGGTAGTGTTGTTCGTTATGCTGTTTACACCAGTTGATATCGTTTGTTGTTAGTTCTCCGTTATTTCGGGTGATGACGAGTGCTTGCAACCGGCAGCTCATGTCTTTTTTGTATAAAATTAGCTATGAACGTATCATTGTCTCTTCCTGAATATTACTGAAGAGTGTAGTGTTGATTCTTTGTTATATTTCAAAATGAAGTACCATTTTATTCGCCGACTACGCTGCTTGGCGGTAAAAACGGCACACAGAGAAACGAAGAGATGATGGCTTCCAGTCGAATGATTCTGCACCCAGTGGCTAAGTGCGGCTTTCTATTCGAGTGTCACAGACGATGTCTACCTGAAAGTTTCGATTCGGCTGCAATTATTACTGACACTTATCACTGCTTCGATTCGGCTGCAATTTTCACTGGACAACCACCGCGAACATGTTTACTCAACCGGGCAACTAGTCTAGCGCAGGGAATTATATCTCTGAAATAAGACGATTTAGTGCGTTTCTCGCCATTTCTTCGTAATTTTGGTAACTCTCGGTAGCCAACGCATTGTTTTGAGTCGAAAACGCGGGAACGAAAATCATCGTGAACATTGCCTCCAGAGGCAGAGGTCACGATGAAAAACGTTATCGGTAAAGCTACAAAAATCAGCTCAGATCGAAAGCAGCTGAAAAACTATAAAGGTAGCGCTGTGAAAACGGGCTAGAATTAGAGCTTCTAATGCCAGTTCGTGCACACGTGCACAGCGCCGCCCGAAAAGATCGCAGTCTCTTGTGTGTAAAATCAAAAATCATCGACGTTAACAGGCAGAAAGAAACGCTGACTTAGCTATTAAAAACAGTTGAACCATGTAGCCAAGCACTCCATTCAATGTTTTTTTCAGATGAGGACATAAATATTCGAGCAGATCAGTCCGAAGGTTAACGTTCATTGATTGCAATTCAATTTCAAGCCAGCTGATGTTCTTGATATTAGAGATATTCGATGCCGATGATGTGGAGTGGGCTCGTCCACCATCGGAAAACAAGAGAGTTCAGCCTTCATTATTGGCCCGAAACAGCGGTTTTTTCGCGATTTTTTCTTGTAGGTCCTACTACTCTAAACCCAGAAAAGGGTTTAGAGAGGGAAATAAGGCAAGCATATTTGAGCGCGACCACTGCCTTCAAGCTGAAAGGATGAAGCGCTCTTCAATCCATTTTCGCAAATGCGAGGGAGGTTTCTAATCAGATGAAGTGATTCAATTGTGGAATCTGCAGTACCGTAAAACGATGTCCTGGTGGACCACCTTGAAGCAAGATGTGGGGGGCAGTGCTCTGTGAAACGCCGCAAGGCAAACCTTTTCGAAGCGTAGCGAAGCAAAGCACTGTAACACCACACAACCTATTTCAGAGTTAACCCTCCTCAATTTCGAGGTCATTTTAGGATTTCTTCCGTCAAGACGAATACAAAATTGTGGCAGAAAGTGTCATTTAGGTACAATTAGCAGTTCATCAAAAAATTATCTTTTCACCACAGATCTCCTCATCTCTAAAATGGAGGGAGTGAGTGCAGCTCTTCATGATGAAAAGCGCCGAATGATACTTTGGCTTAATCGGGCCTGTCGTCACTGTCTTGGAACCCTACTGTCACTGCCCCGAAGCCACGCCGTCACTGCCCTTAAAGACACAGTCCAACCTCAGGGGCGAAATCTGACAATCCTGCATACTTGTGAAGTAGACCCACCTTAAAGGCAGGGTTCGCGATAAGAACGATTTTTTTTGAGCTCTCTTCATGAGAATGTAGATTTGGTCATCACAAAAAAGAAAATAACAGAAAAAACCCGGAATTCCGCTGGAACAACGCACAGAAACGAGGTATAACGGCTAATTACTGGTGTCGGCCGGCCCCCTAATTAACGATATTTTCGTTAATGCGTGTTTATCCGCCTTTTATTTTGCTGTTAAAGTAGTCAGTAGTCTACAGGAGTGTTCAGAAAATACTTTAGAAGCAAAATAAAAGTTAACAAAACAGGCTTCAATAGAAATCCCGATAGCTGGAGGCGGGAGGACACCAAGCAATAACTTGTTCCTGAGCGTTTTTTATTCAGTTTTTCACTTTTTTTCTCTTTTGCGATGCCCAGACCTACCTTTTCATGGGGATATCACAACAACCGATTTTATCGCGAACACTGCCTTCAAAGGCACTGTTCGCGATAAACTTCATTCTCGAATTTTTCATGACAAACGCTTCTCGTAGCTCTCAGAAGCAGAATAGCGTGGAAAAAACGCGACGAAAAGCTACCCAAGAGCCGCAAAACGGCTTAGAGAAGTGGGCAAACCCCGCCGCTGTGGGAAAGTCCCGCCTCTTTCCGCCCCTGGACGTGAACAAAGGAACACTCGAAATCGTGATTTTAGCGATGGTTTCCGATCAAAAGCCCCATTCTTCCCTTCATTCTCAACTTCTCTCTTTACTCAGGTCAGCTCGCATACATTGGCTGCAAATGGCGGAAGTTACAAGCCTCGGACAACTCGTCCACCATTTTCCCTAGCTCAATTTTTGAGGGACCATCACTCCATTCCCAGAAGGTCTTGTACGATTGCAGAAGCATCATTGGAATCAGAATGGGACTGGTTTGAAGATAGGCAAAAAAAAACAGAAAAGCGATTTTTATCGCGAACAGTGCCTTTAAATAGCACCTGCCAAGTGCGAGCTCTCGATTCCTTCGAATAAGCGAGATATAGAAGGAAGCCACCCTGGGGCGCCCACATCAGAAAGCCACTTTGGCGCGCCCCTCTTACGGTCTTTCGAGATCAACAGTGGCGAGATGAGCGATGATTTCGGATCTATAGTCCTGTTTTCCCTTCTTTCTTACCCTCTCTCTCTTTATTCTGGTCGGCTCGCAAACATCGGTTGAAAATTACGGAAGGTACAAGCCGCATACAGCACGTCCGCTATGGTTTCACAGCTCAATTTTTCAGGGGCCTTAATTCCGTTTCTAGAGAGATTTTTTCATAAATTAATTTCTAGAGAATGTTTGCGGCTAAACGTTTTTTTGAATGTTTACTGCGTAAACCTTACGTAAATTCTGCAGCTGTATAAATCTCTCCGATTTTCGTTTACGTCGGAGCGATATATTTACCTGACAGGCGTCCTAAAGAAGTTTTTTGAACGTCGGGATTGTGGTCGACGTTCAAAAATCTGGCTTATCTGGAGGAACAAAAATCTCGCACCTGCTACTACATGGTCATAGTACCGTCGCTGCGATCATCATAGTTGTGAAAAAATAGGTTTAGAAAAGATGAAAGTCATTTTCAAATTCAGTATAATTAACTGTTTACTCAGAAGGAATGAATAATCAAATGTTTAAACTTACAATGCAGATACCGCCTAAAAAACAAATTTAGAAGAAAAAATCAAAAAAGAACCTAATCGATCCGAATATAACTTTACAAACAGATGTTTACACAAGGTGTTGAGTTGATCACAAAACGCTTGGCTCCGGGCGAGATTGAACCAGCATATTCCCTTTCCGGGGGAGCGCCTTATCGCACTACACCACCGAAGCCCCAGCGCCGCTCTCACTCAACTGCTCGGTAAATCTTCACCGAAGCAATCATCCTTTCACCCGCATAACGGGATGAAACAGGTATACCGTCAGAGACTATCTAACAGTCGTAGACTTGTCAAGACGATGCCCTAGTTAAGTCTTACACGATTTTTGAAAGTTTTTTTGCCGTAACTGCAGCTTAGCGTCGCAGTGCACGTTATGGTATGTTTACACAAGGTGTTGATTTTATCACAAAACGCTTGGCTCCGGGCGAGATTGAACCAGCATATTCCCTTTCCGGGGGAGCGCCTTATCGCACTACACCACCGAAGCCCCAGCGCCGCTCTCACTCAACTGCTCGGTAAATCTTCACCGAAGCAATCATACTTTCACCCGCATAACGGGATGAAACAGGTATACCGTCAGAGACTATCTAACAGTCGTAGACCTGCCAAGACGATGCCCTAGTTAAGTCTTACACGATTTTTGAAAGTTTTTTTGCCGTAACTGCAGCTTAGCGTCGCAGTGCACGTTATGGTATGTTTACACAAGGTGTTGATTTTATCACAAAACGCTTGGCTCCGGGCGAGATTGAACCAGCATATTCCCTTTCCGGGGGAGCCTTATGCGGGTGAAAGGAGGATTGCTTCGGTGAAGATTTACCGAGCAGTTAAGTGAGAGCGGCGCTGGGGCTTCGGTGGTGCAGTGCGATAAGCGCACCCCCGGAAAGGGAATAAGCTGGTTCAATCTCGCCCGGAGCCAAGCGTTTTGTGATCAACTCAACACCTTGTGTAAACATACCATAACGTGCACTGCGACGTTAAACTGCAGTTACGGCAAAAAACTTTCAAAAATCGTGTAAGACTTTACAAACAGAGTTCAAATCTAGCAAGACTCGAAAAACTTGGTATACCTATCTCACGAATGGACAGAGTGGTATGAAAGCATGAAGATCTAATACAGAACTACTTCAAAGGCTAGATTCTTTCAGAAAGGGTTTGCAAATTATACTAAATTTCATTTGAGATGGGACGCGCAGTTATCGGTCCACGATCTTACATTTCTTCAGTCGTTGCGACTGCACGGGAGGTTTTAACTTGCACGTCTGTGTCCGTTACTCTGGCAAAACTTCCTGAATACCTTTTTGGGTATGTTTCAGCTAATGGAGCTACCCTGAGTATTACATAAATACTTCCAGTTCTGTTGATGATTCCGTCATACAAGCGCACAAGGTCACATAAAAGCGTTCTACGGTGCAGATCGAAATGCCTTGTTTCATTCACTAAGACATCAGTTCTTACACCTTATGCTATTGAAACGTGTGTTTTGGTTTTTCTGATGTTTCCCATCTGCATTCTGACCCTCAAATTGGCTGAGCAGAGGTAGAAGCTAATGTTTTCTGAACACCGCGTTTTGTATCCTACAAAAATGTCCAGCACATACGCTATAGCCAAAATTGAAAACCGAAAACCGTAGAGTTTGGGCAAAGATCTGTAAGCGTCACCACATGAAAAATATGCATTTAACATTGGAGCATTATAATCAGGGTTCGCGGCAGAAGCGTTTGCTGAGCTCTCTTAATGAGAACCCTCGTCGGAACATCACAAGAAAAAATGAGTGAAAAGGTTACATTAAAACGCACAAAAGAAGTTAGAAAGGTTATTTGCTGAGTCTTCGCCCGCCCCCGAATTTCATGAATGTTTGTTTTCCTGGTAGAGTACTTAGTAGTCTTTCAAGATAGTCAGCAACTACTTTGAGAGCAGAATACAGGACTGCAAAATAAGTATCCACAAATATCTCGATAATTCGGGAGGGGCGGGTGGACATCCAGCAATTAGCCGTTCCGACTGTTCCTGCGCGTTTTTTCGACCTTTCATTCATTTTCACTATTGGAATGGCAAGGTTTAACTTATCATGTGGATAACACAATAGCATTTTTATGGCAAACCCTGAAATCAAATCCGACGTTGTGGTTCGGCTGCACGATCCATGCGTCTGGGTAACGAACATCTGGCGGCTGTTGCGGGTGAAGTTCAAGACTGCACTGATAGAAGGAAACTGAAAATCGGTTGCTGCCGTTCTTATGTATGTATGTCGCAAGTCTTATCTGCCTTTCCTTGTCGTCTTGCGAGATAAGTGTTTTTGCGTACAGGTTCTCTTATGCTGTTCTCGACTATGTCGTTTTCGTAAGGCTTTTCCACATCAAGGTGTTTCGGCAGATTGTATCTGCAAATGTAGTGATGTCGACCCTGTACTATTTGTTCCCCTAGTAATGTTCGAAAAGGTCGTGACGTTTTGTTGCTCCAAATCGCTCTGATATATCATATTTGTTCTAACCATTTTATTGAGGAGGCCGACATTACTTGCACTTCCGACACAGAGTGTCTGATTCTGCTGAAGTATTTACTTGTTACTGCTGAGCGAATCAGACTTCTTGATAACTTTGAGAGTTACTCACTTCGAGAGACCATAGATTTCTTAAAACCTGAGATTTGCTATTGAAACAGGATAAAACTTTTTGCCACAAACATCTTACAAAAGCAGAGTTGCACTGTGCTTCTCGTGGCAAAATTCCGGTCCGCAAATGCGTCTCGGGACGCTTTGCTGCAGCACGCGCTAGAGTCCGTCGAAGCTACAGCGCCAAAGGAGACTCGAGTTAGTTAGCTTTTTTATAGTTTTCTGCAATTTTTTTAGTTTCCAGTTTATAAAACCCACCTAGAGTCAACAGATCGGCGACTGCGGCGCTAAAAACTCTTGCGTTTCGCGGGCGTGCGGCCGCAAAACGTGTCGAGACGCATTCGCGGACCGGAATTCGGGCCAGAGAAGCACAGTAAAATACACAAGCACGCTCATGCCGATCATTTTTTCCGCAGGGCTACCGTAACCCTCCTTTAAAATTTTTTCCAAGTGTCAGCACATCGTAGTAGCCAACAAACATGTTTGCACAATTTCGACCTCCTCAGCCACTCCCCAGTGGCTTCTCGAGGAGAGCGGTGTGTGAATAAATGCATACCGCTCCTCCGCTCTTTTATACCCCGCATGTTATGAGCGTGTGTTTACATTCGTTATCATGTTTTGTTCAAGAATGGTTACGGTAGCCCTGCGGAAAAAGTGATCGGCATGGGCGTGCTTTTGTAAAATACACTGCGCCAGGCTAGAGTTCCTCTGAATGAAGCTTTCCGTCCAACGCGATCGGAGTGCGAGTCGATCTGTGAAGGTACTTCCCGAAGGGGTATGGTATACTTTTGCGACACACGGTCGCGTCGCTCTGCATGGCAACAGCGACATCCTCCGGGCGGAAATCTGTCGCTGTTGCAGTGCACTGCACAGCGACAGCGACAGTGGTAGCGGCAGGCTATGGCAAATTTGCAGTATGTCAGCCCTCCGCGACACGTCGCTGCGACCCACACGCGACATCTGTTCTTATGACAGCTGTTGCCGTTGCTCCTATGCGGATCCTGCCGCGATTTCTGTAAGATTGCATGCCTGTCGCTCATTACAGCGACAAGGTATACCATACCCCGAGCCCGAAAATCGATTAGCACGAGTATCAGACGATCAGAGTATAATATGCCGGTCAGCTGTTTGCAGCCGTGGGAAGTCTAGTCCGATAAATGGCTCCGCGACGACCACCCGACACGCACGCCGAGCGCGGGTGCGGACAGTCTCATTAGGAAAGTCCTTACAATGCCGCTCTTTGGTTTTTTGTCAGAACGCATGCGGCTGCAATTTCGAGCGTTTTTTGCTCGCTTTTCTGCTGACTCGCTTCCAATATACTTTCTTAACGATCCGAGAACAGAAATAGGTTCCATGCGAGAACTATCGAACGGGATAAGGACTACACTGGTTTAAGTTTCGAAAATCAATTTTCGAGTTTAAATTTTCGGTGTGCAATTACAGTGGGCAGCTGCTCTACACTATGTGTACTGTAGTCTTCTAGAAAATAAACCTGAAACTTTTCCGTTCCCATTTGCAACCTAAAAACCATTACTAAAATGGGTGGATCTCTTCAGCTAGATCCTGAACAACTTTTCTCATCACAAAATTATTGAATTTAAAGGGAGATATCCAAAAAGACGCTGAAAACGCTAAAAAGCGTCACCGTATTTTGTCCAAAACAACCAGAGGCGTTGTGGGATCACTGACTGTCATTGTTTTCTAACGAGACCGGATCCAGAATTTCGAGTAAACGAATGTCTCTAAAACATTCTCTTCATAATCTTTTTCTCCATTGAGTTAAGGGAGCTTTTTGTGGGGTTTGACCATTATCAACATTGATCTGCAGCTAGTCAAGCCTAAAGCCTTTGTGTGTGTGATTTCTAATTAGAAAAAAAAAACGAGTTAATTAGAATTCACGCACACAAAAGATCACAAACTTCTCGAGATTGCTCGAAAAGAAATCTCTGGGCGTGACTAGCTGCAGAACTGTAGGTATTTTTTACCAAGAAAGCTCATAGTTGATTCCTAATGTGCGGGGTGTACTTTGTGTATTTTGATGCCCCTTCTCAGAAATTTCCCGCTTTTCCTGTCAGGTTTCTTATGTTGCTTCTCGCTGATATGGAGCGATTTTTGTGAAATTGTCTTTGATAAGTCACTAGCTGATCACTAGATTGTCCTCAACTATGGATGTTTCTATGATTGACGACATCAACAACATAATTGAACAAAGTGTATTCGATTACGTCTTTGTGTAGCTCTCTTGGATTCATTTACGAACAGACTCAAATCGAAGACTCAGAACATTTTCAGCTTGCATCTCACTATAAAAGCGTTTCTTCCAGAGGGGTTGAGAGGGGAGAAGAGGAGTTGGCAAGATGATGCAGGTCACCATATACATTATCTATTTATGTGAAAGTGAGTTTATCATTTGGCCAGCAGTGTAACTACTTTTCAGGTCATGATATGTTTTACCGAAGAGAAGCAGAACTTTCCTAATGTTCGGTGTGTCCGTTGTGGATCCTTTTGTCGGTGCACAACATGCTGACGCAAAGTCGGTGCACGTACAATACGTAAACTGCCCGTGTCATTCAAGTGAGAAAACACGACGCTGTGATTGGAGGCGAAACCATTCGATCGATAGCCAACTCTCCAACATTCTTCTTTCCACATTTCCCGCGTTGCTGCGTTACGGTTTACTGACGCTACGACCCGGACCATAAAGTGCGTTCGAATGAGACTGGTCAAGCGTTCGGCCGACGTCCGTAGCAGGCGGCCGCCGCTTGTTCCGCTCTGGGCTAGTGTTCAAACGGCTGCCACCACAACCCCCCCCCCGACCGCATGCGGAGCTGATCGATTGACGCAGTTTGACGGCTAGCCCTCCCCAGCATCCACTGACTAGGAACGAGGTCAGTCGCTGCCGTTTCTCATGCTCGTCCGAGAGCAGCGCACGCAACGGCCGTCTGCCAGGCACGCCGGTCGCGTGGCTGGCCAGTCTCATTCAGACACACTTCATGTACATACCTATGTATGCATGCAAACATGTGTGGACAATATCTATTGAGATCGACCTTTTCATATCTTCGCTCCCTTCGGGGCAATCAATCTTTTCTTTAAATACAATATTCTCAATAACGGTGCCGCTATAATAGAGCATGTTACGAGACTATAGCGCAAATGCACATAGAGGGGGAAGGTTATTTGTTAATATTCGCGGTCTACGACTTTTTGTGTCTTCTTGAGCTCGTTTTCTTTCTTTGTCGTTTTCAATAATATCTCGGTGATTTTTGTATTTCGTAGGTTTGGTCGTTCAGCTGGTAGTGGAAAGTTGTTACACAGTGAACGAAGATCTATCATCTGCGATTCTGAAACGCGTCTACCAGGAGCCGTTCTTGGAAGCCAGATAGATATAACAATACAGCTCATTTAAGGATTCTGAAGATTGGCATTTGACATCTATTCAGACTGCTAGCTCATTGAATACTTCCTGAGGTTAGCGCAACGCTGGATGAGAACCATAACACGCACATTACGCGACAAACCGCGGACCAATGCTCAGGACGTCATATGAAAACTTGGGGAATTCATTCGGAGGTCTTCCTGGTTGGGATCAGTACTCTAAAGCGTCACCTTCGCGCCTCTGAAGTCTTCAGACCAGGGATGAGCGGAGTTCCGCGTTTCGTGTTCCGAAACCCGCAGTTTCGCGCATTTTTGGCATTCCGAAAACTACAGAAAACGCTGGGGAAAACGAAAATATCGGGTCATCTGGAACGTAAGAAATTATTAGATCATTGCTGAATTTTTTCGCGTCTCGCGTTCCGAAAACCGCATTTCCGCGCGAGGCGTTTTCGCGTCCGATTTCCGGAATCTGAGAAAAAAATCTTGTTCCGAAACCCGAGAACCGATTACCGAAATTCCATATTTTTGTTCCGCTCATCCCTGCTCCAGATGTCTTAACGTCAAAGGCTCATTAATGAGCATTTGGTCCCTGAAGAAAAGACTAGCGTGGGAGACGAAGCATCTTCACAAAACTCTACAGCTATGCAATATAGAAGTTGTGTTTTTTTACTAAATCTACGTCTTCCTCGTGTGGACCAGATTCAGCTGAGAAAAAAATCTTTTTACCATTAGTTTTGGCTTTATCAAAGGTGCTCCCCATGCCAGTTTTGTATTCTGATGCCTAGTTCTCATCAGTGTTCATTTGACGGAGAAAAGCTCAAAAAGCGCGTTCTTAGTGCTGACCCATACTTTTAAAACCTCCAAATGAATTCTCTGGGTAATAAAGTCACGAAATAACCTGTTGCTTCATGATATTTTTTTTGCTTTCCTCTTATGCCCTGAGTACTAAGCCTGGGTATGTTGCGTCAGGTGCGTTTAAGATATAAGATATCCAATTTTGCTCTCATCTAAAAAAGTCTTGCTCAAGCCTTCGGGTCTCAGTAGATGTCTAATGTCAATCCTTACAGTCTCCTAGACTCTGGAAGATCTCCAGCGACCTGCCAATTTCGATTATCACCAGCAGCGGAGCGCTGGGCCTCGATGAAATGTAACGAGTGATAAGAAGGCTCCGACGAAAAGGCCACCGCTCCGGGCCATGATAATCCATAACAGGAGTTCACTTAAAATAAACTAGAGGGTAAATGGCTCGTATTGGGAATCTAAACTAGCTTCCAAGAACGGCTTTAGTAGATGCATTTGTGGCGCCGCTCGCAACTCGACGGATTCGAATGATTGAATTCGCTCCCGGATTAAAAGACCGCCCAAGGCGAGGTACCGTAATTTTGGCGGTCACAAAAATCATTTTTGGGCTTGGAAAAGTCTCGTCTTTTCAATTGCGACGGCGAACACCCTATTTCATGTTCATGTCTAATAAACCATTATTTTTCTCTGTTCTTAACTTCACTCAACCACCCAGTAACTGCGGTGCAACAGCTTTTCAGAACCTTCTGATGATAGATATTCGATTGCTATCAAGCGAAATTCTTCTTTCAGCCAAAAAATCAATCCTGCAAAATATAAAAATCACCATGAGAATATCGAAAGCGGAGAAAGTGAACGAGTTCACGAAGAGACAAGAAGTCGCAGATCGTGAGCATCGATTGATAATCTTCCCCACGGCTGTACATACATATGCACTTTAGATCTACGGCATACTGCATTATATCTGCATCATGACCGAAAATGTCATTAAAAGATGAGATCGATTGCTCCAAGAGGAGCAAAGCTATTCTCAAAGACCCATGCCAATGGATTTTTGTTGAGGATGGATGAATAGTAAAAAATGGATGTTGAGCTTTCCTAGCAGACCATTTGTTAGCTGAAAAATGCCAAGTGTAAGAAGATATAATGTGCCGATTTTCTTAATGCTGCCGGCCACGCTCTTAGTCAATGGCTACGGTTTAAGGCCTCTTTCAGAGTTCGATCGCTCTGCGACGCGATCGTGGGCACGGCGACGCGACCGTCGCGTCGCCGGGGAAATCGCAGATTTTAGAAGTGGGAAGGCCCAATCGCGGAAGTTGGCGACCACGCACTTTTACGTACACATTCTAATCGACGCCTATTTCATATTCGCGCTCCGGGACTGGGATAGGAGATCTACGGGAGAAATTGACGGTTTGGAGGAACTAAAAAGGTATATTGTACTACAGATGAACGAATGAAGATGATGAGGTGAACTAATGGAGTAATCGCCGCTCTGCAGCCGCGACGCAAACGTTTTGCCGTCGTTTCAAATGTACTGAACGCAATAAACACCTACAAACCTCAAATATGACGCCAGACATTCGTCAGGATCACCAACATGTTTAGACAAGGTATTGACAATGTTGCTGGTATAAAAGGCTTCTCATCTCACGGTGCGCCTCAGTCGGCTCTTCGGAGCCGGACCTGGAAAGTGGCCTCAAGTCACTCACCTAAGATCTACCGGATATCGGAGGATAATTTTTGTCGCCGAGAGGAGGGGGCTCCTCACGGCTAGGGGGGGATGGTACCCAACTGTTGGGCCATCTCCCCACGGTCCACGGTGGGGTGCATCCCACTGCGGACCTTGGCGGTGGGATCACCCCCCCCCTCCGGTGGGGATCCCGAAGGGGATTACCCTAGTGGTATGCACCTGGGTCCCCTGTGTGAACCCGGAAGAAGTGTATCTCTGTAAAAACAGGTTAGGTTACCGCCTACACCCAAATTTGAAATTCCCATCGAGTTCTTTCCAACTGCAGTGCTAGTATACCTGTTAAAAAAATGTTAGGTTTCGGTCATTCCGTTCATCTACAGCTGATAGCAGTAGATCCACCAGGTAACTCTAGTAGATGACCTCTCCCAGTGTCGGAGCGGTGTCGCGCAATTGGTTTGTCATTTACGATAAAAAGGTGCATTGCGGTTCGTCATTTATGATAATAATCATATTATGATAAAAATTGTTTTGTTTTATGATTGTTTTGCCTACTTATACTTATTTTGCCTGAATCGACGTGAAAAAAGAGGAATTTGAACGAGGACATGTGAAGCGGTCGCCGCGATCTGGCCATCTCAGTCGCCCAATCGCGCGATTGGGCGACTTTCCCCGCGATCTTGTCTGAAAGGCCGGCGACCTGATCGCGCGACGCGACCACATCGATACACAGTGTTTTCATTCGGTCGCGTCGCAGAGCGATCGAACTCTGAAAGAGGCCTAAGGCTCGCCGTCGTTCTTCATGCCCGTCGGAGAGCCGCGCGCGCGACGGCCGTCCGCCACGCACGCCGTCCGCATGGCTCGCCACTATCCTACACCACCGAAACTGTGTTTCGATAATTCATCCTCAAATCCGTCCAGGTTGCCTCTATAATCATGAAACACATGTATTTCACTGAAAGAAACTACCACACCCACGTGTGATCCAGAACAAACATCACATGAACATCTTAGAAGCAGACCAATTCAGTTTAGGTTTCTTAATAATAATTGTGAATACGCCACTGGTGCTGACGATCTTGCTGCGAAAAGCCAATCGAGAACGAAGAGAGTTTTTGATAATCTGTGGTATGGCAGTTGGTGATATGATATATTCTATGGGATTCTTCCTAGCGAACGTCAGACGCATCGAGATCATGCTAGCAAGTATGTATGTTTTTCAGAAGTTCTGAAGTGGCACAAAATCTTTTGTGTTTAAGGCAACGACACGATTCCTCGTGGCGACTGTATGTCAGTGGGTTGGACCAACTTCTTCTTTCTTGGTTCTTCGCTTATTGGGCACATGAATGTCGTGGTTGCGTTCGATCGGTTTCTGGCGACATTGTTCCCAATATGGTATTATCAGACCACGATTATCTATTCGATTATTCTGCTGACAGGTTAGCGCAGCTGATCGCAGTTATTAGGGAAAATGTACTCAAACAGTTCCCTTTTTTGACTTCCTCCTAGCAATCGGAGATTTCGTTACTGTGAAAAAATGATTTGCATTTTAGTTGCCTATGGCCTTTCGGCTATCTTTTTGGTCCTCAACACTATTCTCGTGCTCAGTAATAGATCACTAAGCATGAGTTTGGTCAATATACTATGTTCAGCAAGAGATTTTACCTATCCAGGAGTCAGGTACCTCTATTTATCAGCATACATACGATCCTGCCTTTTAGCGTTCCTCTCCCCATGTTTGAAAAGCACCAGTTTTTTCGTTAGCTCGGACTTCATTTCGTGTTTGTGTTTTACCAATGCCCGATCTTCACTAGTTAAATGCTCTTTCTCAGTAGTGTTGATTAATCATCAAACAATCACTATTAGTGATAATGACTTCGTATCGTCTTGAAACAAGTGGAAAGATTGGCAGCACCCACCTTGATCTGTGCTAGATGGCGCTCTTTTGGCTGCTGACAGCGGCGTTAAACGCGATCTATCTCGCACTGTGACACATATATCGTCGTTATTTTCGTTTTGATCGAGAGTGTGAATTACGCTCATTCATCTACGGTAGTACTCGCTGCGATCATGCTACTCTGCTCAGCCCCTTAGGGTCGTAGTTGTTTTCATCAACACAGAAACGGTAGTATCACTGCCACCTCTTGACCCGCGATAATCAGCAGTGTCATTTTGTTGAAAAAGACAATGAATTGGTCAGCATAATCATGCGACTACCTATCAATGTTTTCAACAACCAATTCACAAACCCATTTTCTGTTTTAGTGGGAACAGGTTTTCGGGATAATCTTCAATTTCGGAATCATTAGCTTAAACGATTCCATTCCTCAGACATTCGTGAGGTAGTTATCGAGAACCACAGCAGATTTCGCCTCGAAACAACTGGGGAACTTCCCCGAATCAAGGGGAGGTGGAGGGGACCTTCGGCTAGCGGGTCCTCCCTTGTTCTCCAGGTCGCCAGTCTTCCCCAAGCTGTCGCGACCAAACACCCATTGGTCACCGATCTATCAAATTCAGCTTGCCGGAACTCGCTGGTTTCAACAGTTTCCTGCTCTCCGAAAGCAGGAATAGGTCCAAAAATTTTACCTTTGGCGAGAGCCTTCTTTTACCTCACAGAGAAGCCTGTTATATACTCTGATAGTCTGGACAGAAATATCTTACACAGTCCTTGAGTGGCAGGTCAGCTCCCTCATCTTGCCAAGTGCGAGACCACCGAGACTGGCTAGTTTGCATAATCCTAAGCACTGTGGCTTTGTTTTCTCGTTCATCACGCTCGGGGGAGGCCATGGGAGCAACCGTGTAGCGAACTTCCCTTGTTCTCCCACCGTGTCGACTGTTTCTAACGCCTTATCGTTGTGTATAACTCGAGGGGAAAAGGGGACGCTTCGCTCCTCTCCCCTCGACCGAGTGATAACGACCAAATCAGGTCTGATGTACTCTGGAAGTTCCCCACAAATATCTCCGTTCGGAACGGATCGCACCGATACTTTGCGTTCCTCATTGTGTGTGGGTGCAATGGGCTGGGTGCTTTTAAAGGCACAGTCCAACCTCAGGGAGCAAATCTGAGACTCCCACGTATTCGTCAAATAGGTCTACCCTGTATAACACACGCCATGTGCGAGCCCTCAATTCCTCCGAATAAGCGAGATATAGGAGGAAGCCAACAAGGGGCGCCCACATCAGAAAGCAGTGGCAAGATAAGCCATGCTTTCGGATCAATAGCCCCGTTCTTCTCTTCATTCTCAGCCTCTCTTTTTACTCAGGTCAGCTCGCGTACATCGGTTGCGAATGAAGGAAGTCACAAGGATTGGGCAACTCAGAAGTTTCAAATAAAGTTACTTGCGGGATATCCGGGCAAAATCAAGTCACTTGTAGGTTATCAGAGTTTTTTGAGTTACTTGTGAGGTTGGGACTCGCAAGTGACTTACATGGGCGTAACCATGTTACTTGTGACTCTTGAATCTCGCAAGTAACTTACATTGGCCCATGAATCTCCGCAAGTAGATGGTCACGTCGTAACTTGCTTGACACGTACACAGCCGGTGTATAGGGTCCCTCATCTCACTGGAGTCCTTATTCGGCATTCTGATGCCGGCCCTGGAAGGCGGCTCCAAGTCGCTCTCTGGAGGCCAGCATATTTTGGGCCGCTGGGGATTGGGGTATTCTCTCGGGTGGGGGCGGTGTTCCCCGCTGTCCTCGGGGAGGGTGGTCCCTCACCGCAGACCTCGGCGAAGATTGTGCCCTTGTAGTGGACCGAGGCGGGGCTGTTTCTGCCGTGGACCGCGAAAATCACGCACCTGAGGTGCCGTACCGATGTCTCCTACATCTTTGGAGTAAGTTACATACTTGTGACATAAAAGTAAGTTACTTGGAACATTAAGTAATTTACTTGTGACATAGAAGTAAGTTGCATGAAGACTTCACGTACATAACTTGCTCGGAAGTGACATTTAACTTGATTCAAAACTTCTGAGAACTCGTCCACCATGCCTCTGCAGCTCAATTTCGGAGGAGCAATAACTTCGTTATCAAGGGGTCTCGCACGATTTCAGAGACATCATTGGACTCAGCGTGGCGCAGTTTTCAAGATAAGGCTAAAAATAGAACAACGATTTTGAGGTTGGACTGTGCGTTCAAGACCCGTATTTTGAAAGAGAGTATATCCAAACAGAGTCGACCGCAGCATTGATCTGCAACATGAACTATGTTTCGATACAAGCATATGTCATTTGCCATGTGACAAACCGTCACAATCAGTCCGCGACAGGCCACTGGATGCGAGCGCGCTGGTGCACACCGTAAGCCCCAACTAAAGTGCAGGGTGAAGCCTACAGGCCATAAAACGGCCAAAGTCTCACCGCCGACTGCGTGCCACGCGCTGCGCGACCGCACGCGCGGAGGCCGAAACGTCGCGCGGCGGCTAAAACTCGTCTGCTTCCGACGCGCGTGCGGTCGCGCAGCGCGTGGTACGCAGTCGACGGTGGGACTTTGGCCGTTTTATGGCCTGTATATTACAAAAAGTAAGCCGGATGGGCGACCGCGCCGTGCGATTGAAGCATATCACAAGTACATTTTCCTAGTTTCGCTTACGGCTTTTTAGTTTTTCTTTTGTTATTTTAAAGCCTATCGAACCGAATACTGTGCGAAGAATTTTAAACAATAAAAGGAAAGTGGTCGGCGAACCTAGGAAAATACACTTATGATCTGCTTCGAGCCGCTTTTCCCGGCTTACGTTTTGGAGGATAGGCTGCATATTATAGTTGTACAATTTCGAAAAAAATGTCGAACGAACGAAAATCGAAATTTTTTGGTTCGAAAGGGTTTCGAACGAACGAAAATCGAAAAATTTTGGTTCGAAAAAATTTCAAACGAACGAAAATCCAAAAATTTTCGTTCGAAAAAATTTCGAACGAACGAAAAATGAAAGAATTTTGTTCGAAGAATTTTCGAACGAATGAAAACGAACGAAAAAAATTTCGAAAAATCTTTCGAAAATTTTTCGAAAATTTCGTTCGTGTACAACTATACTGCATAAGACACTTGACTCGGACAGCAGGCAGCTAATCATCATTGTGATTGTTGGGCGGAAAATATTTTCAAAAGGTTTCCAGATGCAACAGTTGCTGAATTGTGAAATTTCAGAGAAATTCTGACATACTATCGGTGGTTTTGCATAGCAGTCGCTTGTCTGATGTCTGTTATTGTGATATTTGTGATGAGAAAGGTAAAACATATTGTGGAGTAATGGGCATTTGCGTTGTTGTCATCTGAAGTTGGCGACGATATCCTTTTTTCAGAGGTACAAAGCCACATCGAAAGCGTTTGAGCCATCTATGAGCAAAGTACAGGATGGAAAACTACGGCGCAGCATTGTAACTATGTGTGAGTGCGCTTGCTTGACAAAGGTCTAAATAAAAGTTTATTGTAGTTGTAAAGACTGCGATACCTTGTATTTGACTTCTTTGGCCTTTGGCAAGTACTACTTACATTAATTTCTCGTGGAGTTATGAATTACCCGAAAGCAATCTTCTTTCCAAAAGTGAAAGCAATTAGGAAAATTTGTTCTACTAGTGGTGCACAAAGCAGCAAGCTTATCGAATTATTACCAGTTTTCTTTTGTTGTGCTTGAGCCGAAGATTCCCCCCAACACAGCTGTCCGTTATCCCGAGCAAACCCAGATGATTTTCAGTAGCAGAAGCACGTGGGCACGGAAAGCTCTTCTACCTCCTACCAGTTGATAGCAAACAGGAAGTAGCTAATGGTGCACCCATATTTGTGGTCTAATCTCTATAGCGCTATTTTCGTGATCACGTCCAAACATTTGCTTTCAAAATAACTTTTCACTCTAAAGTTAGCTGCAGCGCTTCAAAGTTGTTTTATACACCAGCGGATTTCCAAGAATGATGTATGCATATTTCTGATTATCGAAACAATAATAACCCATGTCTCATTCTGATTATGAGGCCCTGAGAAAAAGGCTGGCACGTGTATCTCAGAATACTCTTCGAAACCCAAGCTTCGAATTCTGTGACCGAGATTAGGAATTCAGATTGGATTTGTCCAGGGGAGGAAAAGCAAGACAAGTAGTTAAGTAAATGTAAATGCCTCAGAATTTAGGCATGATAATGTCAAGTGCAGTGCTCTTCCTACTTATTCCTGATATTCTTGCGTGGCTGCCTTTCTCGAACAGCGATCCTAGCGTCAAACTGTTTTTATATTCATGCATGTTAAATAAGGTTCGTTTTCTTTACTTCGTTTCTATGATACTTCGCACTTAATCATATCATTCGAGAATCATTTGAATGGCTTCTCAAATTCCGAGTCATTCCAAATTTGAAATTCAATTTGGTATGATCAGTACCCGAAATTCAAATACTTTGGACAACGTGATCTCGAAAATTATTCGAATTCCGTATGTTTATATGAGACACCTTGGAATAATATATTAAATTTGAATAGTGTGACGGTAATATTTTCGAATTTCTAAAATTTCGAATGGTCAAAGTCTGATCGGCCTTTGAGTGTTCACTGCAAACTCTTATAACTCAACCGTGAATCGTTGACCACTCCTTCCTTCAGTAATCGTCCAAGTCTCATGCACACCTTAAGATTTTCAACTGGTCTGTGGGTTCAAAATCTTGTTATAACCCGATATTCGGTAAGCCCGAATGACTGCCGCTCGCTTCTACATCATAAAATTTCCCTCTAAGACCGTAGGTTCGTTTAAAGAAAGCACAAACTTCACCAGCCTGCTATCTGAGCATCTGAAAAGAAAACCTGGGCTTTCAAGAAAAATATCAAAATGCAGGCAGGGCCTTCACCTCTTGATCCTTCACCACCCTGAACAACCTTCAGAGCTTCAAACTCTTGGCTCCACTCTTTATTGCATTGTAGGAAACTCGCCTCAAGGGTAGTCCCGGCATCAGCGTCGGGGAGTACACCCTGTGCTGTTGTAACGGTGATGATAGGAGAGTCGGAGCCTGCGCGATAGCTGTAAGGAAGGACTGGTCGTACGATTAATAAAATCAGGTTAACGTCGTGTAGGGTAGCATTCGTACGACTGTGTGATTACAGAGGTTTCAATCTATAGAACGTAGGCGCTCATGCGCCCAGATAAAGCGTCGAAGACAAATCGAAAAAAAATGGAAATCAGAAATTACAGATTTTCGAGTGTATTCGAAAACTCGAAAAAGAAAAAGTTTTTCCAGGAAAAGAAAAAGAAAACGTTTTTCCAGGAACTCGAAAAATTGAAATCCGAAAAGTTTCATTTCCGAGTTTCTTTGAAAATTCGAAATCTTAAAATATCCATATCTGAATATACTCAAAAACTGGAAATTAGAAGAACGTGTTTTTGAATATATATTCGATCGTTAGAAATTGGGAAAACTTGACCGTTTTGCCCTACTATAGTTTTTTTAATGAGAGAGTGGGAGGCGCGCAACCATGAACCTTGGGAGCATATGAAACGGTAAGAATGGTTAGCGATAACTATATCCTTTTCCTTGTGGTCCACTCTTCTTCTCGCTGCAGACTTGCTCTACAGCTCCGCAGTTAACTAAACCATAGAAATGAACGATGCTCTTTCTGTCGTCTGTCACAAAGTCCACCATTGAAATTATCCCCTATAAAAAAATTAAATTCTCATCACTTATGGCGCGTGCGCGTGCACTCGATGCTGCGTCTCCGTCTGCCCTCTGCTCTCTCGCTATGTCTTAGCTCCACCACACACGCGAGGGGACCACGTGGCTCGTGTTTTCATTACCTGTAGTCCTCCTCTAATCAAAGTTTTTTTGAGAAGAGAAATCGATGATTTGGCGAGCTGAATTTTCTTGGGCGCAAATCTTCAGAGCTCGGGGAGAACGTGTGAAGACCTGACTTAGCTGAAGGAAGAGATTGACGATTATCGAGAAAGGCAGCGACATGCTCAGCAGACCTCTTCCTCAACTACTTACTTCAAAGCCGCGTCAACAAATGTTTTCGCTCCTGCTCGTTTTGAAAATCGCAATCAGATATCTTGCAGGACATCGTCTTGGTGACCCTTCTTGGATTTGTAGTTTTGTTGATAACCGTTTCTCATATTTTCTCTCAGGTGCCATCTATTTCAGACAATGGTTAACTTCTTCATTTTCGTCCTGCGGCATAGGGACCTTCGAGGCATTTTCTTTGCTAATAAATCGAGTGTTGTCACCACTGGAACACACAACTAGCTATGCGAATGCCATTCATCGGATTAGTGCCCTTTGGAAGTTTGTTGTATAAATAAGACTGCATATGAATGTAAACTTGTATAAATGTACAAATGTATAAATCTGTGTATGCATAGAACATTCCAACAAGGTTTTCACCCTCCACGTTATAACAACGAGGGTTTGAAACACTATGGGCCGTAGACACCTAGTTGGCACGTATCGCTCTTTTTCTGGATCGATGCATAATTATCCGGCGATTTTTCAACAAATTTCATTCAACAAAACGCGACCGGCTCTGTTTTTATTTAAAGGCAGTGGTCACGATGAAAAACGTTATCGAAAAAACTACAAAAATCAACTTAGATCAAAAACAGCTGAAAAACTATGAAGGTAGCGCGGTGAAAAACGGTCTACAAATAGAGTTTCTAGGGCCCAAAGAAGCTAGTTCGTGCACACGTGCACAGCGATGACGAAACAGATCGCAGTCTCATGCCGAGCAGTCAAAAATCATCGACATTCAGAGGACGAAATAAATGCAAATTTAACGATTAAAAACGGTTGAATAATGAAAGCATCACTTCAGTCAATGTTTTTGACTAGATACACACATAAATTCGAATGTTCACTGATTGACATTCAATTTCAAGCTAGCTGATGTTCTTGATATAAGAGGTCATCGATGCCGATGATGTGGAGAGGGCTCGTCCACCATCAAAAGACAAGAAAGTTCAGGTTTCAAATTCGGCCCAAAACAGTGGTTTTTTCGCGATTTTTTCTTATAGGTCCTACTACTCGAGACCCAGGAAAGGATTTGGAGAGAAAAAGACGACAAGCATGTTTGATCGCGACCACTGCCTTTAAGGGCTCGTGGGGAACTTATCCTTGGTTTTTCCACATCCTTCCAAGCTTTCTGAGGCGGACGGCCGTGGATTGATTGACATGGAAGTCTTCAGCCAGCATTCGTGTTTTCAGGCCCTTGCCACCTTCCATGGCTGGCAGAGGAGTCTGTTCTTCGAAATACGATGACCGACCTTTCCCTGCCTTGTCCTTAAAGCTGGTATCAACTGATTTGAAACGGGCAAACCACTCCCTACACTGACTTTCGCTCATCGTTCATTTGCTAAAAAGTTGGTTGAGATCGTGAAATGACTGTGCTGCTTTCCATCCTTTCTCGAAGTGGTAGAGCATAGTATGGCGAATATGACCATGGTTTTCCACACGCTTTTTTTTTTGAAAAAATGAGAATATTATTTTTAAACAAAAACAACTAACAGGACGCTAGTTTTCATGGCTGAAAAAGGCGCAGATATAACCGCCGTATAAATATGCATCAACCCAATACTTAGCGTTCCTTGTTGTGCGTTAGCGCAGACTTGTTGCGCATATCGTTTATGTCTCACAGGGAGATAGCCGCGCTCAGCAGTTGGGCGCAAAACAGTACGATCAATAGCCATTCTCCCTTCGTTTTCCCGCGCGTAATTTTTCCCTCCAAGCAGCGTCGCGGTGATCCCTCATCCAGTGATGTACGATATACTATAACATAGAGATAGGTGCACCGAGTTTTCGATGAGTGTCGAATGCTTATCTATTTCGTGTAGGCATGCGAAACACAAAGTTTTGCCCTGATAAACCTTGAGAAACTGGCTAGATTATCAATCTGCGATGTTGTGGGACCATGTTGTGCTTTCATGCGAAAGAACCGAACTATCACTATTGAATACTACGTTTTGAGGTTCACTGCTATCCCCTACAGCGTTGCTTTACTACAGACCGACACCCTACTCATGATGTTGCCTTTACGGCAATGCCGCGAAAGTTCAATAGGGAAATGAAATGAGAAATGAGATATCTGATACCGTTACAAAATAAAAAATTAGATGTCCGATAAGAGTATCAGACATCTGATTTCTCTTTTTGAACCCCGGGGTATTTGCCGCTACCGCAGAAGCATAGAAAGGGTGTTGGGAACTCCGCGAAAAACTTCTACCTCTCGAACATTAGCAATTCTTTACTTGAACCCCAGGTGACCAGCCACGCCCTTAGCGCTTTCGCATGGTAATGCCGCTGCATCATTCATAACAATGTGTTGAACATTCGTCTGTAGCACGTAAGAGGTGGTAAGATGACTTTATTGACTAACGTTTCGGGGGAATTGCCCCCATCGGAGTCTGAAAAGGTCAAGTTTACTTGCAAAATTGATTAGCCAAATGTACATAGATACTATTCTGAAGAAATTCAGACAAAGTTTCCAAACGAATGGCATGGAAACATAGAAATGAGGGACATACCTGTTCAAAAGTCCTCAGAAAATCAACTTGTTGCTGCAAACCGTTTTGATTGGAAGCGTATCGATCAAGTCGCACGAGCTCCTATGCCACCTACAGCAGTGTATTGGTTGAGAGAGCATTCCGCTCCACCAGACGCCAGCTAAAGGGTTGAATGAGTGAGTGATGTAGCGATTCTTGGCTGCGGCAAGCCTCCCAAGTGGAAATAATGCAATTTCTTTAATGACTGGGGAGCATCTAACAAAGAAGTAACGTTACGAATCATTCCATGATGGCTCATTAACTTGGATATCTATGTGAAAAGGTGGAGCGTTCACCTAATCAGGATTTCTGTTCCACATTAAAAACTCAAGGATAAACTATGACCCGTTGGGGAGAAAAGAAAAAAAGTAAGCCCCCGCCAACTAAATTTTTGTACGCTTACATCAACATTTTATTTTCCTCTGCTTTTTACTGCGAGCTGGTGGCAATTTATAGCGCTTACAATAGATCTAATGAGAAAATAACTCAACCCGGGAGCGCATGCATGCTCTTTTTTCGAAATCATTGGACAGATTTATCGACAACTTTTTTTTTCGAAGTAGTCTAATTAATGAAATTGGTGAATGAATTAGGTATTGCACGTCTGGAACAGCCCAGTTTTGAGCGGCAGATTAAGGGAAAAAGCCATTTGGAATTTTGTTTATGACAGCGGATACCAGGTCTAAGCAGAACATTTTTTGAAGGTATGTGTATATTTTTTCGCTCGATATATTAACCCCAAATTTTCATCCGGAACATAAGGACGGGCTCGCCTTTCGGCTCGCGTCATCCTTCTAGGAGGTTAAGCCTCCACTCTGAGGATTATCCAGTTTTTCAACCCATTACACTGGTGGAGTTTTAAATGTGCCAAAGTAACCAGACGGACCCAGAGAAAGAGTTTTATTTCAAGCTCTACTAATCCTTTTTTTAATGTCTATACAAAAATTATAAGGGGGCAAATAGCATAAAAAACGAGGTGTTGAAGATGAGGCGTCTGAAGAAGTCCTTGAACTTAGATCCAACCGCTACATCATACCCCTCAAAAAGAAGTTCCGTCCCAGAAATTCCTTCAAAATATCTAAGAAAGAGGGGATGAAAAACTTCAATCATTACAATAATAGGTACAGTACAAAACAGACACTGAAAAACAATCAAATTCTAATATGTAAGCATTATCACATCCATTTCTGAGCTTCCTGCTTGTCGGTCTCTTTGTAAGTTCTGCAGCTGCACACAAAGGCTGCGCGAGTGAGTGGCGCTTTTGTATTGGCTAACATCTGGCTAACGCCAGCTGGCTTTCAATAAGGATGGTTCCTCACCGTTCGAACAATGGCTTCAGCGAACGTAAGCTATTGCACTAACTCATGCCGTTTCAGTGGCACCTGTGCAAGTTTCTCCAATATCTTCGAATTTCAATGCTTGACATCATATTGCTCGTTATTATACTGATGACATTGATTTGCATCCGATGTATGCTCTGTCGTCAACAATTCGTTGATCCTGCTGTGAGAGTGGATGAGCTTCCTGCTCGGATCTCAGTTGTGAACGATCACTACTTGCTAGGTAATATAAGAGGATGGAAGAAATGCTTTCTTCCATCACAAGTCACTTTGCGTCAGTGGCCCAGTAGCCACCAAAACCCGGCGGATATGATTGATTTAGTATAAATAGAGATGATAAAGTGCCGCCTGGTTGTGATGGCCGCGGTGTCACCGGCGTGACGCGATTTATTTATCAATGCTTACAAAGAATAGCGAATCTGAATTGTGGCACAAAAAATGGTAAAACACAATAATGACGCAAAACAAAAAAATCTGTGACCTCTGTCTTTCTTTTATTTCTCTCTCTCTCTGTCTGAAAGAAAAAAAAAGAAAAAGAAGAAAATTGTCCCTCAGTCTTGTCATCCGTGATGGGTAGATCGGAGGTTGAATTTTTTTGTACGGTTAATGTGAACCGTGCGTTCTCTGCGTCCGTCTCGAACGGTTACATTAGGATAAATTACTTCAGTGATTGGAAATGGTCCATCAAACCTCGTGGCGAGTTTGGTAGTGGCATCATTGCGAATCAGAACTTGATCACCAGCTGCATAAGTCTTCTTTTCGGGTCGGATCCGTAGGTCATATTAATGTTTCTAATGCTGCTGAGCTTGCGAGATGTTTTCATGAACTTCTCTCCAAACTCTGCAAAATTCCAGTGAGATGGTGAGCGTAAGCGTATCTTCGGATTGGCAGACGAAGAGTTACAGGCCATAAAACGGCCAATGTCTCACCGTCGACTGCGTACTACGCGCTGCGCGACCGCACGTGCGTCGGAAGCAGACGAGTTTTGGCCGCCGCGCGACGAGTTTCGGCCGCCGCGCGGCGGCCGAAAAATTTTGTCCTGCAGAGTTTGGAGAGAAGTTCATGAAAACATCTCGCAAGCTCAGCAGCATTAGAAACATTAATATGACCTACGGATCCGACCCGAAAAGAAGACTTATGCAGCTGGTGATCAAGTTCTGATTCGCAATGATGCCACTACCAAACTCGCCTCGAGGTTTGATGGACCATTTCCAATCACTGAAGTAATTTATCCTAATGTAACCGTTCGAGACGGACGCAGAGAACGCATGGTTCACATTAACCGTACAAAAAAAGATGTTGTTGGGTTCACGTCCGTGTATAAGGAAATGAGGAGTGTATTTTGTAGACGCATTCTCCGTGCTATTATAAGCATGAGTGATGAGGTACAGAACATGGTCACATCAATCGGTATGCTGTTTGACGGTAATGGCAATAGGATCTTGTAGAGTCCGATTAGCCAACTTGGCCAATAGACTGATGGTGATAAGCCGTGCTGGTTTTATGGGCGATGCCCGGAGTTCGAAGTAATGCGCCAAAAGTTTCGCTCATATAGTTTGTTCCTTGATCCGTAACCAACATTTCTGGTAATCCGAAATGTGCAATGAAACGATCGGTGAAAACTTCAGCTGTTGTTATCGCCTTCTGATCAGCCAGTGGTTCTGCTACAATGAATTTAGAAAAGGCATCAATGAAGACCAGAATAAACTTGTCTGCTTGTAAAGTTAATGGCAGTGGGCCAATTACATCAGAATGAACTCGTTGCCATGGTCGTGTTGGGGATTCCAAGGCTTGCATTGGCTCCGCGCTTCTGTATGCGCTGGGATCTTTGCGCATCTGACGAGTACATTGGGAAATAAAATTTCTCACATCGCGTTGCATGTTGTTCCATATTGCCACTGTTTCCATTATGGAATGAGTTCTGCGGATTCCTAGATGAGCTGTACCCATTTTGGACTTGTGAGCCATTGCCATCAATGCTCTTTTAACTTTTGATTCTTCTGATAGTCCAAGTTGGGGAGTTCGATGAAGTTTTGTTGGAAGCCTGTACAAAATATCGTCGAATAAGATATAGTCAGAGCTGGCTTGACTCATCGAAGTGGAATTCAACATCTCTTTGAGACTCTTTATCCTTTCACAACTATCTTGTTCCTCTTTGATTTTTGATCTCTGCAATGCGTCAATCGATATTTGGGAAACTACATTTGTTGGTGGTAGATGGCGATAGAGAGTGTCGCACATTACGTTCTTTTCTCCCGGTCGATAGACGATCTCAATATCAAATTCCTGGAGCACGATCTGATACTTTGCGAGTCGTTCCGTCAAATCTTTGCGATGTAGTAAGGCTTTCAAAGGCGCATGATCCGTGATGATTATTGTTTTTGCCCCATCAATGTAGGGACGATCCTAGTGCTTCCAGTTCAATAGCGGGATATCTGCTTTCGTTTTTGTTAGAAGATCTACTCGCGTATGCAATAACCTTTTCTTCCTCTTGTTTTTGCTTTAGAATTCCTGCAACTCTGCCAGTACTGTCCGTTTCGATAATAAATGGTTGTCCTAGCCTTGGGACAGTCAAAATAGGTGCTGAGGTAACGTCGGCATGGATCCGGTAGAGACTTTGCGTTCACTGTTGCGGGTTGGCGCAAACTCGGTGCCCTGTGCTATAATATAGGTGCACCGAGCTTGCGCCAACCTCCAATAGGGAACGCAAAGTCTCTTCAGGATCCACGCCGAAGTTAAGTGCCTTCTTCAATGTTTTCAAGGCCTGTTCACATTCCTCTGTCCATCAAAACGGTGTATCTTTTTTGTTATTGCGGTGCTGCGATAGATGTGAAGTTGTCGCTAAAGCGTAGAAAAAATAAACACATTCCAGTGAAGTCTTTCACCTCGGTAGTTGTTCGTGGTGTAGGGAATTCGTCGAGTGCCTTCGTTCTGCTTGGGTTTGGACGAATACCGTCCTTGCTGAGAATGAATCCAAGAAATTGAATTTCCTCTCTAAAGAATTCTCATTTAGACTCCTTCGGTTTCATTCCAATTTTGGTGATCTTGCAAAGTACTTCATCAATATTGGTAAGGTGTTCTTCCGGAATTTCTGATGTAATAATAAAATCGTCAATATAGATGAAAACCGTTGCGCCTAGATATTTCTGAAAATCATCCATTATTCCTTGGAAAGGGGCTGATGCTCCCTGCAGTCCAATGGACATACGTATATGCTCGAAAGCTCCTAGAAAGCACACGAAGGCGGTTTTCCCACAGTGTGATACCTAAAATGGTTTCTGATGAAATCCTTGTTGTATAGACGGGCGCTCAAGCACGACGATCGCTAGAGAACTTTTATAATTCCACTACGAACAAACTTACAGAAGGTGTGCAGGACATCAAAGATTCTGTCTTGGAGGCAGTTTTTCGGGCACTTCTCCCTTTTGTGGCGGTCGTGTTACTTGTTGGTCTATGCATTAATTCTGTGAAGTTCTACTTTTTACAAACGGCTGCTGCGACCGCCTTATCTGCATTATTCGAAGTGGCTAAAAACTTCGTTCCGAAGGCACGCTCACGGAACCGTCTACGAGGACGTGACCGGCGAGTGAACACTGCACTCATTGAAATACCACTGGAGGCTCGTTCTGACTCACCACTCTTCGTACCTCGAATTTATACTATCACAAATAGTGACTTGTCATCATTGCAATATGTCCAAATTAACATCGGGAAAAATGATTGACAGTGGAGCCACCATATCATACATGAAGCTTTCTACATTACATGAGGTCCAGCCGTCTACACACTTAATTCCCAGACATGTCACAGCGACTGCTGCTAATGGAACAAATATTCAGCGGTTTGCAACTGTTCCACTGCCTATAACGATAGGAATGTACACGATTCTCCATTACATTTTTGTCGCTGCGGATAAGGATTGTCCCGCACAATTATTGTTGGGAACTGATTTTGTTCAAAAGCTGAACAAAACTGGATTGCCGTTCACATTGGACCCACACAAGAATACCCTTACAACAGGAAATGATCGACATAATCTTGTGCAGGTCCACCAGATTATGATACCATCGCAATCACCATATGAGATCTGTATTTTTGGCACTATTATATTACCAAAACGCACTAATTCGTTGAAGGAATTTCTTGAGAAGTACACCAAGATAGCATAGATTTTATTCGGCTAACGTTTCGGCGCTCTCGCCTTCGTCGGAGCCTTTAGTAAGCAGACTACAGTCTGCCGGGCACCCTCAGTTGGACTCAGATGGCGGGTCTATGCTATCTTGGTGTACAGCTCAAGAAATTCTTTCAACGACTATCCACAATGCCAAGATTTATCGAAAGTCGAACGTGGAATATACTTCGCACTAATTCTTTTGTGCGTTCTCGGATTCAAAATTTTTCACCCTCTTCAAATATGGATGTCTTGGATGAGAATAATCAACGCCCGATGGATGATTTCTATGTTGTGTGATCTACGCTGACTACCCCAGATGCCGAAGGCCTATGCTTTATCAATATACTCAATCCATCATATGCACTGACACCGTTTATATACCTCTCTTGACTTCCAACACAGCGACCTGATCAGAAGAAGGGCTCAGTATCTCGCAGTTATTGAAGACTGTCGCCGTAAGGATGAATGCGTGATTTATATGGATGAGACCTGGGTCTTCGACGCGATGATGAAATCCAGGGGATGGAACGACAATAAAATGCCCCGCTTTCCTTCTGCGGCCACAATCGCTCAGTACTCGTGCGGTAAGTCGGCCGCTAAGAACAAGGGAAAGCGAGGCATCGTGATAGCAGCATTGGGCGAAGGAGGGATCGTACCCAGCTGTTCCCGTGTGATAGTCGGAAGGCACCGCGATGTCAATGACGACTACCACCGGGACATGAACCACCATGCCTAGTGGAGTGGCTGCGAGACAGCATTCCACACATAAAGGAATATGCGGCCGGGAGGCACGTCTATCTCGTGATGGACAACGCGCCGTATCACTCACGGCAACTCGAGAAGGTAACAGCCTTTCCCTTCGGGGTTCTTTTCGCGACAATCATTTCAGGTTCCCACGCGATCGTCCACTATGGAAAGAATAGCCGAGTTCCTCTCGGAAAGAGGGGTAGAAGTGGCTGAGAACATCTCTAAGAGCGATTTGGTAGCTGAGGTAAGTGAACAACAGGTATGTTGCAGCGGAGAGATGAATGATTCATAACTATTTCAGCTGGAGAGTTTTGTTAGTAGTAGGGGTGGAGCAGCCGAGCTCCGATCGTATGCAGTTGAGCAGATTTGTTCAGAGATGGACATTGGTTTGCTCAGGCTCCCACCTTACCACTGCGTTTTTAACCCAGTGGAGCTGCTGTGGTCGCAGCTGAAGCACCACCTGACGAAGCACGGGCGGCCTACTGACAAGCTGGAAGAGGTGACGGACTGTTCTGCTTTCCTATTTTTACAGATTGTGGGAGTTCAGGTGCGCAGGAGAACCCTCGGCTGGTTGAACGGTGTCACCGCGACATCATGTCAGGGATGGTGCCGTGAAGTACAGCGAGAGGAAAACGAGGCCCGAGCGAAGCAGAAACTCGACATGATGGACGAGGGAGAAGACAGTGACGACGAGAGCATTAGCGACTCCAGCTCTAGGGGATCCTCATCTAGCTTGTGGAGTTTGTCAAGTGTGGATATGTAGAAGAAGTATTATGTGTTTTCTGTAGATAAATAAGATTATATAGTAGAACTTAGTAGACAGAGTCAGGGTCAAGCAGCCGTTAGTAGACAGAGTCAGGGTCAAGCAGCCTTTGTCTCGCAAGACAAGGTGTGGCGATGTTTGGTTGGAGTGATTTCGGCTAAAACGGGACATTTTTGGAAGTATTTGTGAAAATTGTAGTAAAAAAGCACGAAAATTTGGTTGTGGAGATCGAGAAAGCATCAGAAGACTTGACCGAGAGGGATTTGGCGTGAAATTCAGACAACGGCACGCTTGCCCCCAATGCAGATTATTGTGGGTAATTTTTTATCCAGTGAGATTCCACGTGTTGAGCTTATTGTCGTTGAACAGTAAATGTTAGAATCTTTGGGTGTGACGAGGTTATGGAACGCATCACTAAGTCCCGTGAACGATGAAATACTCCCATGCCCTGATTGCGACCGTCAAGCACATCCGCTACACTACAAGCAAGCGAACCAGTCTGAGATTTAGAACGAATACCGCATGGAGTCCCGCTCGAGTAGCATAAGAAGGCTTGTAAAATATCAGAAAGACCACCACCACCCGACCAAAAGTAGATGATTTCGTCGTCGAACGACACTTGGCGAGCGCGAGCCGACGGTCGCAACTCGTGCATGGAGGTTTCGAACACGTAGTTCCAAAATGAATTGAAAAAGAAAGGGCGAACTGACCTGTGGACCGCAGCGTTCCTGTTCCGAAGAGTTACACAGAAGCAAACGTCGTGCAATAGAGGACTAAACTAAGTGCAGTGAAACTAAGGGGACGGGACAACAAAGGGCAGCCATATGCCCTACATTTACCCTACACGGCTGCCTGAGGGACAACACAGTGCTGTGATCAGAAGCTTTTACACATATGCGAGAAGACACAACAAAATGCAGAGCGGCTGGTTTTCCGACAATCATGTTGCAGGGTTCCCTCGACTCAAATGAAGGACTACCGACAACACAATGCCGGAAAGAGGGCCTATGTAGACGCATGCAACATTAATGAACAATTCGCAACGGCTCAACTCCCAACAATCATGTTACGCGGTTCCCTCAACAAGATTGAGGGACTATCGTCCATCACTAGATGAGGGATCGCCGCGACGCCTCTTGGCGGGAAAAATTGCGGGCGGGAAAACGAAGGGAGAGTGGCTATTGATAGCGCAATTTTTCCCGCCAAGCAGCGTCGCGGCGATCCCTCATCCAGTGATGGACGATACCAGCAACACATCAACAGGATCAAGAGCCTTCACTTGGAGTTCACGTAATAATTTTAGTCTGATGAATGGACGGAGCTGAGACGGTAGATCACCGCGCGCGCGATCGAAACCCCATTGGCCTGTGAAGCGGCAAACACCGCACGGCCAGCCGCCTAGTCCATGCGTCAGACTAAAATGAATACGGATACCAGACATGCAATAGGAACAACAAATCGCAGAGCGGCTGATTTTCCGACAATCATGTTGCAGGTTTCCCTCGACAGAATTTAGGGACTACCGACAACAGAACGCTGGAAAGAGGCCCTGTTCAACTTCATGCAACATAAATGGGAACCCAGCTTTCGGGATTTAGAATCGAATGTGGTGGCCACAACAAGGGGGTCGTAAGAAGCCATCTTGATAGTGAGGACCATCATTTTCACAAACGTCAACGCCCTCGTACATTTGCCTTAGGGTTATAAGGGGAATTCGAATGTGTGCTTAGGAGAGCACAACTGCTTTTTGAGGTTCATCATATGGAGGGGAGGGGGTCGTTGCAAGATTGCGATGCAAGGTAAAATTGACGAAAATTTTATCCAGACCCCGTTTCCAGAATATTGGTGTAGATTTTGGGGAATGTTTCAGTTCCAGTCGCCATCCCACCACTCCTATTCATCGCTAAGACCCCTACAAATGTGCTAAGAATTCCAAAAGTATCTTGACTCACACTAACGTGTACGCTGAGAAACACTAGCATGGACTAACTTTGCTCATGGAGCCTCGCGGATGTTACGACCACCGAACTGCTGAGCCCTGAATGGGGTGAAAGTACATAAAACAGTATGTTGCTTCACAGAATTCGTGAAAAAGGAGAAACTTTTTCAGTGCTTCTTGAGGTTAGACGCTGATCAAGGTGGAGGCCGCATGGCAGGGTCAAGCGGGGCTACGAAATCTCGCAACGGGAAGTAGGTGGGGGTCGCAAGAATTCCGGATCAAAAGTGAAAATTTGGTGAAGGTATCCCAAAAATCTGGATTTTTCGGTCACACCAAATAGAAGAATCGTGGCGTCTGAGAAATTTAGTGATCAGATGTAAATCGCCCAGAAACCGTGCCTTAGGGGGGTCGCAAAAATTTTGGAAAAACACTCGTAATGGTCCGCTTGACCCTGCCGCATAGCTCGGACCCTTCGTTCACAAACTGGCTATGTGATAATTTCGAAAATTTACCACGGACGCTCGGAAGAGCTTTAGAATCCGATCATGTGAACTATTTCCGAATGAAAAAATGTACGAACCCACTCAGTCATCCATTTTCGTCCAACGTGTTACAATCCCCACCCACCTCGAGCTTTCTGGCAAAATGCAAGGACTTGGTCATGGTTCGATTACTGATTACTGCTACTTACTCTAGAAAACATCCAGGGTTCCCATCTAACTCTGAAAATTACCCCAACCTTCCCTCTTCCTCGTTTCTCTACAGTTGGTCCAACCTCGCATCTTTTGAAATCCAGGGAAAAAAGCAAGGAGTGCATCACTCTCGCCGATCCCTGCTTACAACCTAACGTAAAACTGAAAAATAGCGTCCTCATCAAAAATTCAGGTGAAACACATGGGGAGCGGTCACTGCTCACCCGAGTGTTCTGCGTCGTGGTCGGTGAGCGTCGCGCGCGACGGAAAGAGCGACGACGCGACATCCCAGCACTTAAGTGAAATCAAGTAAAATGGAAAATGGCGTGTTCTGAAGCATTATTTACTTTGCTGCATTCGTTTTATGTCAATAACGATAACCGTTGCGGTAAAGGGTGCCGATGACACTTTTACACGATGGCGGCTTTTCCGCGTTCTCCGCACGCGACATCACCGGACCGTAACGCGTATGCACGTAGGTGAGCAATTTCATGGAGCCGAAACACATAGCGGCGTGAAAGGAGCAGATTGAGCTGAAACTATTGAATTGTACGATTACGACGGCAATTGAAACAAAGCAGTTCGTGAGCGTTTTCAATGCGAGCAAAAAAAAATACGACCCCCTACCAAATAGGTTTCCTTGCCCCAGTAATTTTCACTACTTTGTGAAAATTTATTTTGATTTACAGTATCAAGGGGCTATGTGGAAGCAATTGGAGGCTGGATCAAACAGTGAGGGTGGGGGTCGTGCGAACGCCCCCATTGTTGAACAAAAATTTAGCATTGGTTCCATTTTGCCTCGAAGGTACGACCCCTCAACAAACGAATACCCTGTCTTTTTGCAAAACCAGAGTTTTCGATCAGCTTCCAAACAAAGAAATGCATGATGCAAGATGACGAGACTTTAGTAACCCTATATGGCAATGCTCAATATCAAATGGGCATCAAAAACCATTTTTGCGATCGAGTTTTTGAATATTTCCCGTTTGTCCGCATTATCAGATTGTTTTGGTAACTTTGCAAAAATGGAAAATTTAAAAAAAAAAATCGCGGAATTGTACCCAAACATTGCCGTCGTGCTCGTACAATTCAAATAATTTCGGCTTCAAAGTTTTAGTGATCCGTAAAAAACTCACACAATTCAACGTAGAATGAAGATAGCCGATTTCTAAAGATGTAGTAGAATACATTCTAAATATCAGAAGATGCTAGAAATACTAAAAATGAGGAAGAATAAATTATGAATAGAAGAATAAAATAGGAATGACTAGAGCTGACGATCGACGAACTACCTGAAAATAAAAAAAATAGCGAAAAAACCCGTTTCATTACCCATATGCGATTAAAACTGGGCGCCTAAACAACAAAACTAATAGGAAATCAAACGAAACAGGAAAGAGAGAGGTTAGATGGGAAGGGCGAATGAGAAAAAACGAAAGGGTAATAAAATGATATGCCGATCAGCTGCGTTCTTCTCTCGGCCTGGATCGATTAGCGGGCCGGCGCGCGCGACCGCCTGCGCCAGCCGCGGCAGGGGCTTAGGCCATTGTTATACCTGAAGTTTGCAACCGCGACAGGTGCGGTCAACTGTTACAAATCGTGTCGGGTCCAGACCCACACAGTAGAAAAATGCTGTGGCAGGAACAGTTTGCAGCACCTGTCGCGGTCGCTGGCTCGAAAGGGGATGCCATACCTGAAATGTGGAAACCGTGCGGTAATCGGTCGCTGTCGCGGCTGTCCGTCGCAGTGCAGTGCACTGCGACGGGTGTCAGCGACAGCGACCCAGCCAAATCAGGCATCGTGCCGGGTGTCTCTTGGCCCTGAGCGACAGCGACGGCTGGCCCTCAGCGACAGCGACGTAGCAGTGCTCTGCGACCGTGACAGGCCTGTAGTGGGGTATAACAATGGCCTTAGATGTTTTTTCTTGAGGACACCAGCCCTGGCCCTAACTGTACGGCTGGAATGTAGGCAACTCTAGACAACAAAGCTGTCTTGTTAGTAGTGATCCTGGACTTGTCCTTCTCCGAATCCTGTAGGTATTTAAAATCGCAAAGGTCGTAACCATCAGAATCACTCGACGAAATTGATTGAGAATCCTTTCTCTCACTAGGTGTCGGATATTCCACTTCATCCATGTAGGAATGGTTTTCTAATTAGGCTTCAGTTTCGTCCTGTGCAGCGTCTTCGGCCTCCAAATGCTCATTTGAATACTGGCGTTCATTTTCATCCCATTCTGATATTATTTCGGGTCTATATTTCGGAGGAAGTGAAGGTGGCTTGTTGAAGATTGTAGTACCGTCAGTCACTGGATGAGGGATCGCCGCGACACTGCTTGGCGGGAAGAATTGCGCGAACAATAGCCACTCTCCCTTCGTTTTCCCGCCCGCAATTTTTTTCCGCCAAGCAGCGCCGCGGCGATCCCTCATCCAGTGATGGACGATAACAGTATCTGTCGTTTTGTATGGAGAAGTCGTAGTGATTTCTGAGGTGGAGGAGTACTCAGAACAATGAAAACAAGATACTTGTAACATAAAAGGCCGGAAACAAGTTACTTGTAACATATCCGAGCCGATTTAAAGGCATCGTACACGATGAAAATCATACTTGGGTTTTTGACTTTTTCGTGTTGTTATATGCTTATAGTGACTGAAGGTTGCAAAAAGTTCCCTTAAAAACGTCAACTTCTCAGGAAAAACCCATTTCAAGAAAGCTCAATACAAATTTGAAGTTCCCGCCAAAATCAATTTGGGATAGTTGCGCGAAGAACACAAAGAACACTTTTACGATTCGTTCCTTGGCGCAGCGTTGGAAGCAATTCACGGAAGACGCCATTCAGACGAGCGATCTTTTTTTTTGAACGAAATTAAAAGGGGTTACTAACATGCTGCGTCCAGTGTTGTCAGCAGCTTTCGATCGATGCCGACCGTGAAATCGAGTGGCGTATGAATTGCGCCCTACGACGCGTCAGCGCACAATCGCAGGCAGCGACCACGGAGTTTTGTTCCTTGTAACAACGTATCGACCCCAAGGCCGGCCCCCAAAACCCAGGAAGCCCTTTTGAGGTGAGCGATTCTCAATTCAGAGGCGATTTTGAAACTCCAAACTTTCTGAGTGACATTAATATGACCCACTAGTCCGACTGAACGCAAAAGCTGGAATTCGGTTTTCATCGTGTACGATGCCTTTAAGTTACTTGCGACTTATCTCAGATCATTTAAGTTACATGTAACATATCGGCGAAATACTGCGCGCGCTGTGCCTCCGATATGTTACATGTAACTTAAATGACATGAGATAAGTCGCAAGTAACTTACATCAGCTTAGATATGTTACAAGTAACTTGTTTTCAATTTCTGAGAGTGTACTGTGTGCAGTGCGCCTCCGATATGTTACATGTGACTTAAATGACACAGTATAAATCTTTTTTTCCAAGGCTGATGTACGACGCACTAGCGGGATCAGCCTTACGACTGGCGCTGCTGTTGGTTCAATTACCCAAGTTTGAGGTACTTGACCCCACACCAGCAGGGAAGGCCCTGCACAGCATTTTTTTGCGTAGTGTGTGGTCTGGGACACGCCCTCTGCGTCTCGTGTCGTCTGCGTCACGTGATGGCCACCCATAGTGAAAACTCAAATGTAACTTACATGTAACATAAGTGTAACTTACATGTAATATAAATTTAAGTTATATTACATGTAAGTTACACTTATGTTACATGTAAGTTACATTTGAATTTTCACTATGGGTGGCCATCACGTGACGCAAACCTGAGACGCAGAAATCCCCAGGCTCACACACTACGCAAAAAAAATGCTGTGCAGGGCCTTCCCTGCTGGTGTGGGGTCAAATACCCCAAACTTGGGTAATCGAACCAACAATATAAATTTAAGTTGCTGCCGAGATGTCGTACGTTCGTGCCGTGGCAGTGTGGAGGAAAGAAGACCACCTCCGTGCAAACCGACGTCAACCCCTCCGCGTGGAGGGTTTTTGTCATGGGAAAGATGCTGGCTGGCTGCAGCTCTCCTAAGGATTCTACTACAAATGGCCGGCGTCGAGAGGAATCCAGGACCCGCTCAGAAGTACTCATGCGCCACGTGCGGCAAGGATGTTACCAGGAGACATACCAGCGTCCAGTGCTTCGGATGCCAGAGGTGGGTGCATCTCTTCCGTTCGGGTCTCAGTTCTGTGGGGCATCACGATCCTTCCTTCCGTTGTGTTCTGTGCTCTGCCCCCAGTAACTCTGATTCCTCATTTACCAACCGCCCCCTCTCTATTGTGCATATTAACCTCAATGGCCTTCGTGCCAAGTTGTCTGAACTCTCTCTTTTTGCTCGTACTCATCACCCTGATGTCATAATGGTTCAGGAAACCAAACTTTCTCCTTCTACTACCGCACGTCACCCTAACATTCCTGGCTACACTGCTTATCATGCTCCAAGGACAGCTCTCGGCGGAGGAGTCTCCACTTTCGTATTAGCAAATCTACCCTCTCATATCATACCAAACACACCAAAGGACGGTACTCTCGAGTACCTACCTATCCATCTCCCTCTTAAAACACCTATATCTCTTTTTAATATCTATATCCCTCCTACCACGTCCTGTCCCCAATCTTACGACCCTACTCCCTCACTCAAGCAGTTGTACGACTGCTCACTTTCACCCTCTGTTGTCTTCGCAGACGATTTCAATGCTCATACATTCTGCTCGTCGCTTGACACTGATGCTAGAGGAGAAGACGTCGAAGAATGGGCGGAGGAGTGCGATCTGGTCATTCTCAACGATGATCAGCCCACTCGTCTCCCGGCCAACGGCCGATCCTCTAGTCCAGACATCTCTCTTGTATCATCTAATCTCTCCAGCGCCTGCTCTTGGTCTACCGCTACAACTCTGTCCAGTGATCATATCCCCGTTTTTTTCATGTCGATCTCTCTAATTCTCTTGCTCCTTATTCAGGTATCCGTCAAAGGTCTTATCTTAATCTTTGCCTTGCAGACTGGCGCTTGTTCAGGGAGGTGGCACTTCGCCATGTGGATGACTACCCATGGAATGGAAACGTGCACCAGAAAGAGCGTCACTTGACGGACGCGATTCGCAAGGCAATGAAAGCCGCCATTCCGGAGGGCCGAGTTAAGACCTTCTTTCCCAATGTCACCAGGGAAATCTTGGAGAAGATAAGGACAAGGGATGCAGAGAGAGTGGCAGATCACCTGGATCCGACCATTGCTGAGCTGGATAGCGAGATTAAGCGAGATCTGGACAAGCACAAGAAGGAGTGTTGGGAGAAATTCACGGAGATGATGAATTTCAAGTGTGATGGAGCGTCAACTTGGAAAGTTCTAAAGGAGATCTCGGGCAAGAGCACCTCCACCAACTACTCTACGATCGAGTTCGAGAATGGAGTCTTCAAATCGGGAAAGGAGGCTGCAACTGCTCTCGGAAAGAATTTTTTCATAACTCAGGCTAAGAGAGGGAAACAAAATCGAGTGACTGTAAGAGTGCTCTGTAATTTGCCACTCATGAATGAAGCAGAAGTAAAGACGCCCGCGCAGATTGAAAAGGTGGTAAAAGAGATGCGCAACTCGAAGGCTGTAGGGCCGGATGGCATTAGTCCAGCGATCTTGAAGAAACTGCCGACTGAGATTATGCCAATCCTGGCTGACGTCATCAACACATCCTTTCGCACGTGCATCGCACCCCAAGACTGGAAAATGGCAAGCGTCGTTCCGTTGCCTAAGGCAGGTAAATCACCATCGACGGCTAAGGGATACAGGCCAATAAGTCTGTTATCACCAATCGCAAAGGTCGCTGAGAAACTGGTCGTCAAGGAGCTTGCCGAGCATAATAACAATCAGCAGCACCAGCATGGATTCCGCAAATTACACTCTACCACCACGGCGCTGCTGAAGATTGTGAGCTATGTTTTGGATGGCTTCAACGCCACGAAGCCTCAACGCACTGTTGGAGTAGCCCTGGACCTCACGAAGGCGTTTGAAACTGTCAACTTGGGCATACTGTCTGAGAAGCTATTGAGGTCCACCATCCCGCCTTGGCAGAAGCGATGGATTACAGCACTCATCAAAGGGCGCCGAGCAAAAGTGCTGTTTCAGGGACATGTCTCTAATAGCATCCCGATCGCTGCCGGTGTCCCTCAAGGAGGAGTTATATCGCCTGCTCTGTTCAGTCTTTACCTGGAAGATTTGCCCGTTCCCCCAAGTGACATCAAAGTCGTTGCGTATGCGGATGACATCACCATCTTGTGCCGGGACAGAGACATTAATGTAGCTGCACGCAAGATCAATAGCTACCTCATCGTTCTGAAGAACTTTCTCGATGATATGATGCTCACTGTCTCTGCTACTAAATCATCTGTATCAGTTTTCTCCACTGACCCTAAGGAACACTGCGCTCACCCTGTTGTGAATTGGGAAGACTCTCGTCTGCCTGCTGCACGTTTTCCTAAGCTGCTCGACCTAGTATTGGATCCTTCGTTGAGGTTCCACAAGAATACTGAGCAGAAACAGGCTACAGTGAAAGCAAAGCTCAACGTCCTACGAGCTCTGGGAGGAACGTCGTGGGGAAGTAGCAAGGAGACAATTTTGACCACCTACAAGGCAATATTGCAGCCGGCGTTGGAGTACGCTGCACCAGTATGGCAGCACATGATATCGGATTCATCGTGGACAAAGATGCAGCGAGTCCAAAATGCTGCTCTTCGGATTGCCACAGGGTGTGCTAAAAGCACCCCAGTGGAACATCTTCATGCTGAAGCCCGAATTCTGCCAGTTAAGGAGCACTGCCAACTCCAAGCGCAGCAACTGGTTATTGACATTGTCAAGCAGCCTGACCACCCATTAAGAAGCATCATGAATCCCGTGAGAGAAAGACATATCAGAAGGCCTTCTGCGGATGCTCCCGAGAAAGTTAATATACAAAGATGGACGGACTCCCAACTGGATCGTCTGCGTCTTTTACGTGCGGAGCACATCAAGTTCGTCAGGGATCACTTGAGTAGGATGACCGTCAATCCCATATTGGGGGTCGCACCACCCATAGTCAGCGACACCGAGATGGAACTCGGTAGGCGGGATAGAAGTACCCTTGCCTCGTTACGCTGCGGTCATTCCCCTATGCTGATGTCATACTTGCATAAGATCGATCGCAGTAAGCCGGACGAGTGCCCGGACTGTGGTAGCCGTGACCACACAACTGAACACCTATTCGAATGCCCAAAGAGGCCTACCACTCTTACAACAATGGATTTGTGGACGAATCCGGTTTCAGTCGCCCGTTTCTTGAACCTTTGACAAAAACCTTCCTGCGGCTGCAAAGAAGAAGAAGATAAATTTAAGTTACATGCAAAAGAAATGTATGTTACATGTAATATAAATGTAAGTTACTTGAGACATTCAAGTAAGTTACATTTATATTACAAGTAACTTGTTTTGATTTCTCTGAGTAAGGGATACTCGCGATTAGACGAATAAAAGGTGTACGTAGAGGGGCGGTAATTGTCGGATACGGAGCTGTTGCAGTTGTACGCATAATGGTTCGTTCAAGTGTATTCATGACAAGAGTAGAGTAGTAGCTATCATTGGTCGTTTAGTAGTAAATAAACGAGTGGATGTAGTAGTACTCAGAACTTTTGGAGCAATTTGAGAACGACATAAAACATCCCGAGCAATTATAGAACAACATATATTTGCGTGAACAATGTTTGGTTCAATTATTTAATTCGAACGTTAGTTGTTGGTGGTTGCAACGGCGCACGGACAGTTAACGTGCTACGATAATCGCAAAAGTGCCTCGGATACTGGCACGAACAAGTAATCGGCAAAAAAAATTGCGAACGGACATATTTCTGACTTGACTTACTTGACTTAATCGGTAGGCTTTTGCCTGACGCGGTCATTCCGCATCTTCACCGAGGTGTGCCGTCCTAGTAGTCAGCCGTTTCCATTTTTCACGGTCTTCAGCCACAATTTGAAGACATTCCATCCAGCTGTCACTATTCCATTTCCTGCGAAACGAAACATCGCGCCTGAACTGTCTTTCGATGCCGAGTGACTTCAAATCCTCGTTAACCACATCCGTCCATAACTTTCGCCTACGCCCAGGTGGCCGTTTCCAGACAGGACTTGGAAGCATTCCTAAAGCGCGTTGTACGAGACGATCCGGCGTTCTTCTTAGTATATGCCCGAGCAGTCGAAGTCGACTTTCCATTGCTGCTTGAGATGGCGTTAGGAGATGCTGGCACCTCCCTCGTGTCAAGCGTTGATGTACTGCGTCGATTTCCTTGTAAAGGTCTTCGTTATGGCATACACGCGGCCAGAAATAACCAAGCAAACGCCTAAAAAGCTTCCTCTCCGTGCAATCCAAACTTTCCATCTGCGTCTTCGGTGCTGCCCACGTCTCCGATCCGTACATCATGATAGGGCGAATAGCGGAGAGGTAGACGCGCAACTTGACTTCCTTCGCGATGGTGGTAGACCACAAACACATGGTTAGAGAATTGAATGCAGACGTAGCTTTCGCACATCGTTGTCGATTATCCGCTGCATAACTACCATCGTTCTTCAGCAAACAGCCCAAATAACAGAAATCGTCCACCAGTTCGATACGTTGTCCATCCACACAAACTCCCGTTGAAGGCCTCTGAGAGACCCACATCTGCTTGCATTTGTCGGGACGAAGACGAAGTCCATAAGCTGCGGCATACTTCGAAACGAGGTTCACAATCCTTTGCAGTTTTGCGTTGTTTTCAGCGAATAACACGATGTCGTCGGCGTACTCCAGGTCGACAAGGGAGCGTCCTGATGGTGTTAGGATCACATCCGCAGGAAACTGTTTTGCAACTCTACGCATGATGTCATCAACGGCGAAGTTGGAAAAAAGATCCTGCAACGGCTCCTTGCCTTACTCCTGTTTTCACCTCGAAAGCTGACGTAAATCCGACAGGTGTACAAACTGCTGCTGTTGTTCCTTTGTTCATGTCCTCGATTAACCAAACATACTTTCCCGGGACTCCATCTGCTCGCAGAGCATTGAGCAATAGAGCACGATGAGGAGAGTCGAACGCGGCTTCAAAGTTCAAAAAAGCAAGCAGTAATGGCTTCGAATACCGCTGCCACGATTCAATTATTCTTCTCACGACGAACACTTGGTCGATGGTCGATCTTCCAGGTCGAAAACCGGCTTGCTCATCTCTGGTCGTTCTTTCACGATGTTTGATAAGTCGCTCGAGAATGATACGTTCTAAAACCTTGTACATGACACGAAGTAGAGAGAATCCTCTGTAGTTCGTAGGATCCGTGACGGATAGCTTCTTGTGAAGAGGTACAATGATCGCATGTCTCCACGAATCGGGTATCCTTCCGCTCATCCATATAGCACGGATGGTGTTGGTCATTTCACGAATCCCAGACGGAGGAAGAGCTTTCAGCATTTCAGCAGTGATGTTGTCATCTCCACCTGCCTTTCCATTCTTCATTTTCCGGGCACAATCCAAAACTTCAGACTCAGTCGGCGGTTCCTCACTGACATTGTAATGTGCTTACTGAACATGCAGGAGCTCTGGTACTGATGGCGCTGGACGATTCAGTAGTGAACTGAAGTAATCCTTCCATATTGGCAGCGTCGCATCACCAACTGCAACTCCATTGGTAGTGTTCAAGACAGGAGAACATCTCTTCATCTTCCCGCTATACTATCGCAGCAACGTGTAGGCTTTCCTCGAATTCTTCTCCTTCCAAGCCTTCTCGAACTCCTTAGCTCTACACGTCACTCTCGCTAGCGGTCACTTTGAAGCTGCCGACGCAACTTCCTCCTCAGACACTTCTCCTCCACGAAGTTTCTTGCAGTTCGGAGAGCACATACTCCGTTGTAGGTAGATGTTGTTTCTTCTGAGACGTAGGCGAACTTCTTCTTAGGCTGTACAACCGGGAGTGCCTCTTTCGAAGCGTCCTGGATGCACTTCACAAAAGAATCAGCGTCGCAAAGTTTCTTCTTAGTCCGTACTCCGATGTGAATAGAAACGCGTTGTCGAAAATTCCTTCTGCACTCTTCATCTCTAAGACTTGTGATGTCAATCCTCTGGAAAGACCGAGCCCCTCGCTTCCTCTTATGAATCCTCGCAGTGAAGTTCAACAGAACAGGACGGTTATCCTAATCAAATGCGACATCCCACACAGCTCTAGATCTTCGAATGTCCGATACTGAAATATTCCTCGTCAGGACATAGTCAAGCTGTACTTTCAAAGTTGTCATCTTCCGCTTCCGCTGCTCTTCTGGAGATAGCTGGGTTGGTCCGTGCCACGTAATCTGATGGCGGCGATGATTCCTCTTGAATGTCGATGCAATAATCAGACCACTGCGTTCACAAATCGACAAGGCGGTAGCTATTGTCCGATGTTTGCTCCACTGGGTAGAACAATTTACCGAGTACTTCGAATTCCTGATCAAGTCCCATCTTCGCATTTGCGTCAATCCCCACGACAACAGCATGTTGACAAGGGATCCTGGCCAGCAACGTATTGAGTTCCTCAAAAAACGCATCCTTCGAATTGTCTTCGGCGGTTTCAGTGGGCGCATGAGCACTCACTATCCACAGATTGAATCCTCTGTGATCCCGCAGTCGTACGAATGCATTCCGGCACGACGTTGAGCCGAACTCCTTGACCATACCATTGAAATCCTTTCTTACAGCTATTGCACAGCCTCTCACTCTCCTATCGTTACCGCGGTAGATGGTGTACTCTCCGACGCTGATGACGGGTCTATCCTTGAGGCGAGTTTCCTGCAAAGCAGCAAACGGTGCTTGGAAATAGCTCAGGGCTGGGATTAATGAAAGGCAAACCACGGTTACGGCGGGGCTAGCGGAGGAAACCGGCATTCACGAAAAATCCGGTTTGGTTACGGCTGGGCTACGATTGGGCTACGCGTAACCGCACCTCGGAGCTGCGGTTAACCGCGGTTAGCAGCGGTTTCGCGGCTTAGTCGTCGAATTGATGGTGTGTTGTATTAGTGCACAACACTGAGGAAACGCACCTTTTGCGAATACGCATAAAAACTTGATATCTTCAAGGCAAGCTGAAAATACAGGAATGCCGCCGTTATTGACTTCCACATTATAGGCCCTCTAGCCATAATGTGTTCCTCTCGATAACAACGAAAATTCTCAGAATCATCAACCTCATCTGTAAGTTTTATGTATGTTGCCCATGGCTAACTAAAATCATTATGCCTGTCCTCCCTACTCTCGGTCTCTTCTTTATTTTATAGCACATCGTTGTTCTTTTTGCCTCCACTTTTTGTTCCTAATTCTTGTCTTCCGTGCGCTGACCATTTACCGAGCAGCCACAGGCTCTTCGCTGGGGTTTCTTTCCAATTTCGGCTCCGAATTCCCTCATTTTTTTCCTCAGAATTTTTTTCCAACACTTTTCGTACACGCTTTCGTTATTTTTCTGTTGGAAAACCCTAACTTGGTTTGATACTGTGATGCATGATTTGGTTTTTTTTCGCATTTACAACGTTTTCTTCTACTTTTTTTCCGGAGCGCCCACTTGGATTTCAAATGTTAATGTTTTTTACATGGTTCTGTGATCAACCAGGGTTTTCTCGATGTTTTTAGTTCAAACTTGTTTTTCCCTTGCATTTTGAGCTTTTTCCATATGATTTTTCTAAGGAGTCGTTTTATTTTTCTCCTATTGTGAGCGACAATAAGCTTGTGTGAGAATGACAAAGAGAAAAAAAAGGGATTCTTAGACAAAAAAAAGAGATGGAAAAAACTCGGAACTCAAACGACAAACGGAGAACTTGAAGCCGAAAACTCATCGAAAGGACGATGATGATCCCTGCAGCAACACCTAAGCCATGTGAAACACACAAAAAATTAGAGGGGCGTTTTGAAAAAAAAAAGAAGTTGAAAAGGCTAGTAATGCGAGAAAAAAGCTAAATTGGGGGTTAAAAATTCACCAGCAGGTTTGCGGCTCATCGTGAGAGAGCAGCATCACTTTATGTACTTTCAAAAAACCAAAAAGGATTTTTCAAAAAAAGGAAAAAATGAAAAACTTTAAAATGGAAAAAACATCTCCAAGTTGAGGAAACTCCCTTTAAATGCCTGCGATCCATTGAAGAAGGTAAAACACCAGGTAGACAAAAATAAGAATTCAAAAAGCAAGCAAAATTAGCAATCATGTGCAACAAAAACAGTGACGGGATAGGGAAATTCCGACCCGAGTGCCAATATTGATTTTCTCCAATCGAGATTCTCGGCGTCAATTGAGTGGCAAGTACGTGGCCGCGGAATGGTTAGCCACCCAACCGCGATGGGGCGGTTGTGAATGCCGTTCGCGGTTTGGCTACCGCTGGGGTTGCTGCCCTAACCAAACCCAAACCTAGCCGGCTGCGTTCATGAATCCCAGCCCAGAAGTCTGGATAGCGCAGTTTTTTGGATATCACTCGACAGCGATCGACAGTTCAGGGTGGCGAAACTGTGGCTTGTGACCAAAGACTCCATGAACTCCCTAGGTACGGATTCTAAGGTATTATAGACCAGAGACCTTGGTGTGCCGGACGGCGACACCTTTATGCAATGTGCGGGATACTTCCGCGATATAGTTGTGCACGCTATATCGCTCGAACATTCCCTGTGTACACTCAAACGTCTGCTGCGTTCAGTAGAAGCAGGGGCACCAACGAGCAGGTACCAACAGACTTGTATACACAGCCCCATTTCTGACTATGTCAGAATTCGCAAAAAAAACAATGAACAAATTACCCTGGGCATTGAGCAGGCCTGATGTACGGATCACTTGAGAACAGCATACTTAACAACTATTCCCCAAACTTTGGAACGCACTTGTTATGAACAACAAGGTGGATTAGTTGATCCCTAACATCTATAAATTGATAGCGCGATTATGAGAATGCCTCCGCTGTCGCGACGCTGCTTTATCGTTTTTTGTAAACCTAAGTGACAAGAAAGAGTCGACGTTTTCAACAAATAACTTTAGTTTCAGGCCCCAGCACCTCTGTGAATCACCGCCAGGCAGTTCCATCGTGAGGCAGAGAAACATATAGTGGAATTGATCCCAGTGCCACCGGAAACGAAAATCACCGTTCTAGACGAATGAACCAAATTGTAACGAAGGAGCTTGAGAATGAATGTCGTAAAACAAGGTGGGTTTTTTGCTTACATTTCCAGCACTATTCCACACTATGTTGCTTGCATACTCTGAACACTTTCCTTTCCGTATTCCTGAGACTAGTGTGGAGGGGGAGGGGTGATGCGAAGCCGAACATCAAAATGAGGAAAGTTTCCAGCGTTAGGGATAATTACGATAGGTACAAGGAAGTTCAATCAAAGTTCCCGCTTCGATTGTAACTCTGCCCAGTTGATTCCCAAAGGGAGGTGACCACGAATTCATTGTCCGCCTCCCGATGTTCGAGAATGTACGGCAGATTATGGTGGCCGAATGACAATTGTCGCAATACTTACCGCAATTCTCTCGAAAAAGAAGGGAGAAATTGAATTCAAGGGCATCACCTTGAGACATACCTCTTGGCGGAATTCCAGCGAACCTAAAACCGTTGTCTCATGAAAACTGAAGTCACAATGCTTTTTTGTGTTCAGCACCTTTACCCATTCAATCGTATGATCTAGCGGTGGGCCATGCGCTGGCTGCCACATTGGACGGCTTGATGGTGTCACCATCGATGGGCCATTTTTTTTTTGAAAAACGGAGTTTTTCGGTTCTGGGAAAATTCTTCAAGTTGATGTACGTATCAATTTAGGGGGGATTAACCGTGGAAAATACTTTATCAAGCACTCCTTGATTTTTTCCTCCTCGTACCACTAAATTGTAGGTCTCTAAGGCTAGGATCATACTTTCGGCGACGAGCCACGCGGCGCTATATTTATCACAGATATCTACCGTCTCATGCAGTGGGAGCGGCGGACGGCTGGCAAGGGTTCGCCAGTTGCTCAACAGCTAGATGACAACTGGCATTCAGCTGGCCAATGCCAATTACGAGGCCGACAGCTGGCAAACACTCGTCATGTCAGGTAATGCCAGCGGCGGACTGCTGGCGATTAGTTGCGAGTTGCCTAAGAGCTGGGTGATACCTGGCATTCAGCTGGCAATTGGCAATTGCTAGGCCGACAGCTGGCTCATCCTTGGCATCTAAACTAGTGCGAGCAGCGGACCGCTGGCGAAGATGTGCAAGCTGCCTGGAAGCTGCGTGATAGATTCCAATAATCTGGCATTGGCTATCACACCTCGAATTCACCGAGCGTATGAAAACGCGGTTATACACCGATCAGAACTCCGTTGGCGCCTAACCGCCTTGTGGCTTTCGCTTGACTCCAAGTCGTCACATGGCTGGCACTCGAGATAGCTAACAACTCCTCACGTTTCAACATGTTATAGTTTGGTCACTGAATCAATGATAAGCCCAGCTGGCATATAAGGCATTTCAGACGAATGAGTGCTCATTCGGCACTTTGATACCGGCCCTGGAATGTGACCTGAAGTCTTTCTACGGAGGCCAGCATATTTTTGGCAGCTGAGGGGAAATCCCCCACGGCTAGGATGGGGGCAGATGGGGTGGATGCCTCACCTCAGACCGTTGCGTAGGCAACAATCTGCGGTGAGGGACCCACCTCGATTAATCGGTTTGCCAAGAGACTGGCGGACCGCAGTCAAGTGATTGCTCAGTTGCAGGAGTGCCAGGTAGTAGCCAATAGTCTGCCAGCTATCGGCCACTGTCCTGGCAGGCCGCCGGCAGGGTTTTGGCGAACCGCCATCTAAAGCGTGGCGGACACCGGGAATGGTTTTGCTCGCTAGATGAACGCCGGCGGTTAGACAGGTGAAGAAATACGCCTGAAGTCGCTATCGTCGGTCTCGGGAAGTATGACCCTGGCATAAAAGGGCACAAAAGAGGCATCCTCTAGATCCTGTGTGTTCCAAATCTTCCACATCTGACCTAAATTTTCTACAGGAGCAGTGTTATTTGGGGGCTGAAGCGGCGTCATCTTTGCTATGGCACAGCGGACGAAGACAAGCACAACATGATCGCAGGGATACCCCCGTCGCGCTTATCTTTCATGAAGATACGGTTGTCAATAAACCTGTTTTGGTTCTTTGGAGGCACCCCTTTTCTGTTCTGTTTTGTATCCTGTAATGAAGCAGTTGTGGAATAAATTTGTTATAACATTTGTATACGAGCATGAGAGATTGTTGTAAATGATGTTCATCGAGTACAATAGACAACAGTTTGGCCGGGATCATATAGAGCGCGACCAGCGACAGCGACAGTGCATATCAAGCAAACCGATTTTTGATCGATATTGATTTAGGCATTGCGTCGCGTCGCTCGTCGCTGGAAGTATGATCTCGGCCTTTGATAGCTGTTCAAAGCGTGATAGCCATATTGCCCAGCACTTACACATTACGAGCGCCGTGTCTTCCCAACCTTCTTTTGAAGTTTTCCAATGGAGTTCTGGACAATTTTAAGAGAAGAGTTGAAAGCCACGGCCCTGGTGATGTTTAGGTGGGGGGGGGGGGGCAATATGTCTGTTAGGCTATGATCAACTATCAAACTAGGTGGGAACAATTGTGAAACAAAATGTGGAAACTACGGCGTTGATTGTTGGTAAGGTAGTGAGAAAATAGTCCGTGAACGCCATGAATATGTTTCCGACAAGGTTGTGAACAATTACAAGATAACCATCTGATTACTTGTTCGATCCTAGCGGAACGGACAATTTTTCACCTAGCCCAGCGCGACATTAGACCTGCCTTAGCACCAGCTACAAACATTTAACTCAGGCAATTCGTAACTTGTCCAATAATTGGGAAACAAATTGTTCAAAAAGTTCTGAGTAGTCGCGGTAATAGGTTGCGTAGTGATGGTGGAAGTTGGATGATTAGTGGACGTGGTTGAATGTGAGGTAGTCGTTGTAGTAGTTAGACGAAAAGTCTTAGTATTAGGTTGTGGAGTATTTGTTGTAGTAGTTGGACGAGTAGTCGTAATGGTTGGTTGTGGAGTAGTTGTTGAAGTAGTCAGACGAGTAGTTGTAATAGTAGGTTGTGGAGTAGTTGTTGTAGTAGTTGGACGAGTAGTCGTGGTGGTAGGCTGTGGAGTAGTTGTTGAAGTAGATGGACGAGTAGTTGTAATAGTAGGTTGTGGAGTAGTTGTTGTAGTAGTTGGACGAGTAGTCGTAGTGGTAGGTTGTGGAGTAGTTGTAGTAGTTGGCTTTTGTTTTATTAAAGCATCTTGGAGGAGAAACGGAACCTGTTGCTCCCATCCGACAGGAGGATTACGCTGCATCCTAACAGTTCCTGTACAAATAATCATCAAATATGGAACGAGATCCATATTGGATCTCCTGTATCATTTGGTTTCCCTTCGGCAACAAAGGTCGTTCTTTTGATTGATTGATTAATTTGTTACTTTCGCTCTTTCGAGAGTATTCGCGACAGATGAAGTTGCAAGAGTTTGTATTCCCCGTAGCGGGTGCTACGAAGAACAGTGATACGTGGATCCTCTGGTTATATCTTTGTCTCGTCTATCTTCGTCTTAAGATCCACATTCGTAACATTCCTGAGATAAAGTTCATGCAAGACGTTAACATCCGTAATAGGCTGCGTTGTGGAATACGGGGTCTCTTCAAGCTTATTCTTGTTGAAAATCCGCCTAATGAGTGGAACGGGATTCTCAGGGGCCAGTTGGAACGGATGTTGGTCTATCAAAGCTTGTGATAGTTGTTGGCGTTTGACTCCTACCTCTTGCGTGGGATGTGTGAAAAACGCATTCAAATCTGATCTCGATAGTGAAGGGAGTATCAGTATGTGATTTGACGTAGTAAGGTATGTATCCTTCATTCGACAATGAACAGTTATTTGCAACGTGTTATTATTGGAGATTTCCATTGACAATTCTTGTGTCGGAAGTACAATATAGCTGTGAGTCACACGTGCTTCATACGATCCCACAGGGGCAAGTTTACAGTACGGTGACCACTTTGCTGGTTCCCAAATCACAATCTGATCCTCCATCTTACAATGCCCGTCAGTCCAGATGCAATTGCCCGAGTTAGTGAGTGGACTAAATATTGTCTTCCCATCAAACGTGATCACTTCACCTTTTTCGACCATAAAGACACCGGTGAGGTAAGTGTCCGAACTCCAAAATAATGCTGCCGGTATCTCATGTTTCACCACACTTGTAGTTGAACTCCTGGTGAGACAGTGAGGAGTTCATGATCCAGTATCCATCCTGTTCCTAAGGCTTGTTGGCAGAGCTTCTGCTAGACGGGAAAAGGCATCCTGCCCAAAACTTACTTACGAATAGTTTTAAAGAAGAGAGAGGTAAAAGACACAGCTTTAGAGTTCTTATAACATCTTATAGCGTTTATCCTCAATGGTATGACTTTTTCTGCATGCAACCGAACCGAAGTGGTCATCGCAGGAGTTCTCGGTGAAATGTCGCATTTCACCTGTGGCGGCAGAGCTAATATATTAGAATATTCTTTCATACCGCAAATCTGATATTCATTAGCTGTAACTGGGGCGAAAAGCGTGACAATGATATCGACAATGCACAACAGATGTGCGCCTGACGAAATAGCATTTATACCTTCGTTCCTACGTCACTACGGCATAAATCGCTTTCTGACTTCGTGAAACGATAATATGTGGGGGAAGGTTTATTGTCTGTCATACGAGCATATTACCGCGGCAAAGACTATAAATTCAACAATGTAAATTTCCACGGATTGAGCAATCCTACTTAGAAATACATCGAGCGTTAGTGCATAGATGACTGATTACATGTACTGCGATTACAATACAAATCAGAAATGGCCCGTATATGGGTAATCGAAATAGCTATTCTATAGGGGAGTATAATGATACATTATTTAAATAAGTTTGTGGTGGGTAATTATGTACATCGCGAACAAATGAAATCATCTCGTTCATTGTTTCCTGTCAGGAAACATTCAAATTGACAGGTGCAGGACAGATATAGGTCTGAACAGCTCTCGTGGACCTCCAACGTCCCATTAGCATCACATGTGTGCTATCAAACCCTTGTTCAAGTGCAATAGAGGCTGCACCTCCTCTAAAGCGATTTGTGGTGAGTTCTTGTGACTAAGCAATGCATTTACAAGTAGTTGATATGACCTTGTAGCATAAGTTGACGCGCCAAGCGGCAATTTAGTAGAACGAGGAGGAAACAGAGAAACTATCACAAACCTTACTAGCAGAACAAATTTGTCTAGACAATATTTATTCCTCTGCGAAACCAGATGATAAGCTGAAAGCTGCAGACGCACCATGCCGAGCCTGATCTGTCTTTGAGTTTTCTTAGATCACATATCCTGAGGTTTTAGGCTTCACTCACTCTTAAGAAACCTCGAAACAGTAATATTGCTACAGCAACTGTACCAAAAACTATAGGATCTTAGATAAGCGACCAATAGATACTATTTTGTTGTATTCGTCTGTGGTTATCTCAAATCTATGAGATACTGGAGTTCTGTTCCTTGCTGCACTTCCCAACAACGATTTTTCAAACTCCTCGTCAATCTCTTTCCGCCTACTAAATGAAGTTTAGAGCAGCTGCTGTAGAAGGCAGAGAAACAAACTGCCCATTCTCCGAGTAGTAAGCCAAGAACAGATTACCAGCTTTAGCAAGTGGAACATTCTGGAGCTGTTCCGAGCCCCACCATTCAATAAACCTTTGACCGATGCTCGAATTCTGCTAAAAGTACCGATGAGTGCTGATAGAATACAACAGTACATTGTCGAATTCTGGAAGGCCATATCTATAAGCGTTATCGCACAGGCATTCTGCTTCTCTCCAAAGTGGCCCTGTAGAATGTGTGGGTTGGGCGGGTGGGCGCAACTCATTGACAAGAAAAAAGCCTGAGTCTTTTCAAAAGAGCAAAGTATTTTCATGTGGGCGTGGTATAGACCACGCCACTCCCTATGGAACTCTCGAGAAATCCCAGAGATGTGATAAACATCTCCCGATGCACTCTTGCTGTCGATTTTCGTGAAAACGTGATCAACACACGTCGAGGCACGTCCTCGCGTGCACTTTCGAGAAAGAATGTCAAAAATCACAATTTTCGTTTCCCTATGGGTCGAAAAGCTACACTCGTCCTTAGGTTGGGATCGAAGGTCGGATTCTGCATATTATTATGCAATGCAGGTTGCGAAAGTTGGATTGTTGCTTTGTTGCCAGTTCACAGATGGAGCTTACCATTTCGTGAATGTCCCTTGGTACTGAGAGTTCATAAACATCCGTTATCCGTTCCACAAGGGTCTCAATTCTAAATCCATGACGGACGTTCCTAAGGTCGTCTAAAAAACGGTCGACCTCTTTGGGGTCCCCAAGCTACGAAATTGTGGGGTCCATTGGTGGTTCCGAAAAGATGTTGCATTGCGGAATCTATCAGTTTGTCTCAAAAATGGAATTGGGCGGTTGTTTTCTCTACGCCAATTGTCCTGTCCGCGGCGTACTGTATCTCTCTGATTAATACGAATATCCTGTAGTTGTTGTTCAAGGTGATTAATCTTTTTATCCCTTAGTACTGCGTTAATAACCTGAATAGATTCCTTATCCTACATACGCTCCTGTTGTAAAATTCTGCACTCCTTTTCAGCTCGACTGACAACGGTCTCATAGTCGTCGGTATCTGGGAGGCGACGAATTGCTTTGCGTATCTCCGGATTCAGTCCTTTGAAGAAAAAATCAATTGCTATTTGTCTGACAAAATCCTCACCCTGTCCCTGAAAAGCGAACTTTTTTCATATATATATATATATATATATATATATATATATATATATATATATATATATATATATATATATATATATATATATATATATATATATATATATATATATATATATATATATATATATATATATATATATATATATATATATATATATATATATATATATATATATATATATATATATATATATATATATATCCTTCTGGCAAATTCACCAACGGACTCCTTTCCTTGGACAATGTAACTTTTTAGCGAGGCAGGTGACCAAATCGGCCCATGACATCTTATCTCGCTCTCCAATAGCTAGATATCTCAACTTAGCTCCTCCTGTTAGATATAATGTTGAGAGATTTTTAGTAATATCTTGTGGGACTCGGAAGCGATGTGTGAGCTCAGAATACTCGTCCAAGAACTCTTCAAATGTCTTTTCGTCCGCACCAGAAAACTTATCAATCCTGGTACCCAGCAATTTATACGCCTGGTAAATCTGCTGTTGTTGAGGAGTTACCAGTTTATCGTCTGCAGAACGATTAGGAGTATTCGTTTCTACTTTGGTAGACATACTAATCGTATCCCCAAATTTTCCAACTCTTGAACCAAGTGTACTTTTGCGTGTGTGTGAAATTTGGAAAAGTGTCCGTCTCGCAGTCGTTCTCGACTGTGTCGTCTTTCCGTACGTGATTCACTGCTCCGCCATTGCCGGTCCCAAGCCCGGGTGAGAAAGGAGGAGGGCTGGCCCCCCGTACTACCTACGGGCTGGAAAACGTAGGTGGTAACCATGGAAAGTCTCTTAGGAAACAACGAAGAAGCTACCGCATCCGGGGCAGCCGATGCGCCAATACTAGGGAACAAGGGTGTTGGTGAGAAGAATACTAATGGCCGAAATGGAGGACGACTGGTGACACCTAAGAAGGAGCTGAGGATAGAAGCATGGAATGTGCGAACGGGACACTGCATCGGTCAGAAAGAGATAATAGCAAGAGAGTTGTCAAGGTCCAACATATCGATTGCTGCACTTTCCGAGCTGAGGATGAGCGGATGTGGAACGGTGACCATTCAGGTGCCGGAGAGTAGCGAAAAGATGGTGTTGTACTATTACGGTGATGACGGACATCGCAATAGTGTTGGATTTATGCTAGGCAGTCGCGCAGCTGGAAGCGTTGTTTCATTCGAGCCGATTTTTGGCAGGATCGCTGTTATTGTTTTGAGCGGAACAATCAAGACCCATGTCGTGTCCATCTATGCACCGACGGAGCCAAGTTCTGACGTTGGCAAGGACGAGTTCTACACCCAACTCCAGGACGTGCTGAATACTATCCCGAAAACCGATGTCACCATTGTAGCGGGTGATTTCAACGCAAGAGTCGGTAGTGACAGAACAGGCTGGGAAGGAGTGTTGGGCAGGTACAGCGTGGGCGAAATAAACGATAATGGATTACGCCTACTTTCATTCGCTGCGTTCGACGAGCTTGCGATTGGTAACAGTCAATTCCGGCATCCCAGGAAGCATCAGTTAACATGGAGGAATCCAACTGGACGAGATAAGGCCACCTTGGACTACGTTTTAGATCATCACTGTAAGATGTGCGAGCCATGAGAGGGCCTGATTGTGGATCCGACCATTATCTCTTGCGTGCAGGTATGCAGCTTCGTTTACGACGACCTAAGCGTGAGGAGCCCTCTGGAAAAAAACTCGACTGGTCACACTTGATGGCGCCAGGAACAAAAAAAACATTTCAACTCGCGCTGTCGAATCGGTTCGCCGTTCTGGAAGATGTCTTGTCTGTAGACGAGCACGAGAAGCAGACAGTTGAAGTCGCTCTTGAATGCGCAGAGCCTCTCTGCCCTGCTATTCGCCGGCGAACGCAGCCTTGGATATCGGACGATTCTCTCCGTCTCGTGGACGAACGGAAGCGTGTGAAACTAACGGACTTTGAACGGTATCGGCAATTGTGTCAGAAGCTTCGTCGAAAGTTGAAAGATGAACGGGAGTCGTACTGGAATAAGGTAGCAGACGAAGTGGAGGAGGCAGTCGGAAGGAACGACTATCGCACATTGTACAGCACACTCAACCGTCTCAGAAAGAATACCAAACCCATGAGCAATTCCATCAGAAATACGGATGGGTTTTTTGTGCGATCAGCAGATGAGCGTCTGTTGCGATGGAGGCAGTTCTTCAGTGAACTCTATACTCACGATGCGCCACAAGGTTCATTGGTCCAACCGATACTAGTTGAGGTACCAGAGGAGACAGCGATTGACTCGGAACCCACTGCGGAAGAAGTGAAGGCGGCAATCAAGTCGGTAAAGAGCGGAAAGGCGTCCGGTGTTGACAATGTCACTGCTGAGGTCATCAAGGCAGGAGGAGATGTTCTACTGCGTCAGTTGCATCAGATAATCACGCGCATATGGCGGACAGAGAGCGTGCCATCTACCTGGAAAAAGGCTATTGTCGTGCCTATCCATAAGAAGGGCGATGCCAGAGACTGTAAAAACTATCGCGGGATCAGCCTGTTGTCGATTGTTGGTAAAGTATTCACGAGAACGATCCAGTCCAGACTTCAACGCCATCGGGAGTGTACCTGTCGCGGAGAACAAGCAGGTTTTCGTCTGGGTCGAGGATGCAGCGATCAAATTTTCGCACTTTGTCACGTTATGGAGGGAAGGATCCGCTGTGGAAAGCGCGTCGTTATCACCTTCATAGACTTCAAGTCTGCATTCGATTGCGTGCACTGGCCCGCCTTATGGAGACCGATGGAATGCCAACATATGCCAGGAAAAATCGTGAAGCCTTTGCAGGAAATTTATAGGGGCTCGACCAGCTGTGTCCGCGTCGGAAACAAGCTATCCCAAGAATTCAGAGTCGATGCAGGCGTCCGGCAGGGAGATGTGATTTCGCCGCTCCTCTTTAATACCGTGGTCGATGCTATTATGAGAAAGACCTTCGAAAATAGAAGAGGGGTCCAATTTGGCGATAACGATTTTGTCACGGATTTGATGTTTGCGGACGACAGCGCAGTGTTCGCCGATACCGACATGAAAGCCACGCTTTTTTTGAATGATATGGCACAAATCGCGGAATCGTATGGGCTGCGGATTAAAGGCAGGGTTCTCGATAAAATCGGTTGTTTTGCTATCACCATAGAATGGTAGATCTGGCCATCACAAAAGTGAAAATGAGTAAAAAATTGGATGAAAAACGCTCAGGAGAAAGTTATGGCTTGGTGTCCTCCCGCCCCCAATTATCGAGATTTGGGTAAAAGCCTGTTTTGTCAACTTTTATCTTGCTTCTAATGTAATTTTTGAACATTTCTGGAGACTACTGGTTACTTTAGCAGCAAAATAAATGTCGGATAAGCGAGCATTAATGGAAATCGCGTTAATTAGGGGGCCGGCCGACACCGGTAATTAGCTGTTATACTTTGTTTTTGAGCGTTTTTCCCTCGAATTTCCGGGTTTTTTCACTTACTTTTACTTTTGTTATGGCCAAATCTACATTCTTATTAAGAGAACTCAAAAATCGTTTTTATCGCGAGCCCTGCCTTTAATAAGGAGAAGACTAAAGTCATGACGTCGGACGGTTCACGTGCATCTGTGTTCTTCGAAGAAGCTGAGCTTCAGCAAGTCAAGGAGTTCAAGTACCTGGGATCGGTGGTGCAAGAGCGAAAGGTAGTGGCTACATCGGAGATACTGTGCAGGATCGGGCAGGCGTCGGCTGCTTTCGCTTTGCTGGGCTGGTGTTTATGGAAGAAGGGTAATGTGTCAATCAAGACAAAGATCCGGAAGTTTCGCGCGCTCATAGTGCCAATTATACTGTACGGGTCAGAGTCGTGGACGTTGCTGGAGTCGGATCACAGCAGGCTGGAGGTCTTCCAAACACGCTGTTTGCGGCAAATCCTCGGGATAACATTGAGAGATCCAATACGGAACGACGTTATCCGAGACACTAGCGACTATCAGCCCACGATCGAAGAACAAATTCGAACGAGAAGGCTGCGATGGTTCGGACACGTATGCAGAATGGAAAGAAACCGACTTCCGCGCAGATTGTTATGGAGAGAGCGCCCTGCACTGTGGAAGGTTGAGAGAGCAGCCCCAAAAAAGACGTGGTTGAAGCAAGTCGAGGCGGATCTGAAGTCCCAACGGTGCAGTGTCCTTAATGCTAGAATAATTGCTGCGAACCGTACTGAATGGAAGCGTATCGTTCAGGCCACAAAAGCTCCTATGGCACCTACAGCAGTGTACTGGTTGAGAGATCATCCTGCTCCACCAGCCGCCAGCTAACGGGATGAGTGAGTGAGTGAGTGATTCACTGCTAGATGTCAGTTTAGTAGTCTGTGACAGATTGAGAAACGCGCGTTTGTATAGGTTCCTAAAATCACTGTTATCGCTGAAATGGTTTTTTCTCAACATGTATTGCGCATAAAAGGACACGGCCGAGGAAATAAAAGGATGACTCCCCTATCAGAATTTTTTTTGAGTTGTGGTTGTTACGGCAGGCATCAATGGCTTAAAAAATTCTTGTATAACCAATTACACAAATATGGCTATACAATCAATGTCTTAAAGGCAGTGTCCACGATAAAAACCATGTCTGATTTTTTGGTGGAGATCGGCAGCTACGGGGCCTAGCGCAACCCTAACATTGAAGAAACTAAGAAAAATGAGCTCGGAACGGGACCCTGCGGCGCAAAAGTTGGACTCCCGTCAGCTCGTCACACCCCAGATGCACATTCCACGCCCACAGACGTGAACAAATGAATGCTCGAGATTGTGAGATGAGCGATAGTTTCCGATCAACAGCCCCGTTCTTCCCTTCTATCTCAACTTCGCTCTCAAGTCATACATCGGCTGCAAAAGACGGAAGTTACAAAGACCTGGGACAACTCGTCCACCATGCTTCCCTAGCTCAATTTTCGAGGGACCGTAATTCCGTTCCTAGACGGTCTTGTACGATTCCAAAAGCACAATTGGAATCAGAATGGGACCGTTTTCAAAATAGGCGAAAAAGCAGAGAAGGGATTTTAATCGTGAACACTGCCTTAAAGTTTCCATTGGGTATTACTGCATTGGTTATGGAAAACGTTGGCGATACGGGTCTGGGAGTGTCTCAAACTTCGGAATTGTCAGCTAAATGTTGGGACAAGTTGAATTTCTAAACCGTGGTGTATTTTTGAAGGTTTGAAAAAAAGGCGGTTGTAACTTATTTCCAAGGATAAAATGATTTTTGTAAAGGAGTTGGGTTGGATCCCAAGCAAAGTGCTGGGTGAATAACCGAAACGCGTTCGCGCACGGGTGTTCCTTCGTCTATAATGTTTGCATAAAATCTCCGTTCCGGTCCTTGCAAATATTTCACTATAGCGGTTACAGTGTCACACGCATCATACTAATAGGGCAGTATTGCTTCCTCGAAGGGGTTCGGGAGTAATGCTAAAGTTCCACCTTTGCTGAGATGTGTTTCCAGTTGTATTACTACCTTTCGTACATCAACATCCCCAAGTCTTTCTAGCGGCCAAACTAAAATGACTGAACTAGTGAATTCTCTTAGCTGCAGTAGGCAGTCTAGATCTGCGAAATGTTCGTAACAATATATGATTAACTGCGGATCTTCCTGAATTTCTTGTGAAGCTTTACAAAAACTATTAGGAAGAAGAAGACTAGGCAGGTTGATGGAGCAGGTTTCTCTTTTCCCAAATTCACTTTCGGTGCAGGCGATGCGTCGAATGTTCCAATATAGATATTATCCACGAAATCACCCATCGCCAGCTGTCTGAATACCTCTCTGAAGAGATCATTGGATGATGTGCTGGTTGTTGCCATTGTCGAAATAAATGTAGTCAAAGTGATATTTGACTGACTCCTGTAATTCGAAGGTCATTTCCAGAATAAAGGAAATTCCGTGTTTACGAGCAATAGACAATAGCTAGTGTCTTTTTATTAAGATCCTGATGCCTACAGCAACAACCACTGAATTGTCAAAACAAATTACACATGATACATGAATAAGAGAATGGGAATGTCGGTGAATTTTTTGTTTTTAATTACCATATCAGTTTCTCTCTCTGGGCGCTTTATGTTTTGTTTTTATAGTACTAAATAGTAAATATTTATTACAATTAATATTGTTACATCATTATGGATTATTTTAAAGGCAGTGTTCATGATGAAAAAAGTTTTTGAAATTCCACTAGGATTGGGTAGTGGAGGGACACTCTGTAACGTTAACGTCGAAAGAACGCATGAAAACGAGCCAGAAAGAGCCCCAAAAGAGCCCGAAGTTGCAACTTCGAGCGCATTGAAAACCCCAAAAGCGCATCACACGCCCACCGACGTGAACAAATGAATGCTCGAGATCGTGAAATGAGCGATGATTTTCAATCACTAGCCCCGTTCTTCCCTTCATTCTCAGCTTCTCTCTTCACTCAGGTCAGCTCGCATAGATCGGCTGCAAAAGACGGAAGTTACAAGCCTCGGACAACTCGTCCACCATGTTTCCATAGCTCAATCTTTGAGGGACCATACCTGCGTTCACAGAAGATCTTGTGGGATTTCAGAGACACCATTGGAATCAGCATGGGGCCGTTTTCAAGATAGGGTGGGCACGCTCGCTTTCCCAAGCAATACGTCTACTAGGCAGCCTATTTCCCTAGACGACATTTCGGGAATACGTTTTTTTCTCAGGTACTCTATCGCAGTAGACAATCGGACGCTAAAATGAGTGCGGATTCGTTCTTCGTGATTCGGAAGTTGTACCGACAATACCGTTGCCATTTGACGTTGAGCTGGATCAAGTTGGTAGGTCGTCACCGTAAGGATCCGTGGTTCTCGAGAAAGAACTCCGCGTTCTACTTTGCGGAAGTGATGTCGTTGGAAGGAAGCCATACTCTTTACTCCTAAAAAGATAACTTGAATTCATAATGTAAAAAATATAGTTCCGAATAACGCGATATGATTGAAGAAATTCCTTAGGCCGGCAATTTACTAAGTGCACAATCATCTGTTTTTTTACGCTCTTTAACAAATTTATCTGCTGTAGGGGTACAAGGCGCAAACCTGGCCAGGTTTTTGTACTTACTCGCAAAAACTATTACCCGTTGGAGCTCAAGCCGTTCTCACACTAATCATGGAAGTCAAATAAATGTATACCCCAATTTACTGCGAGTGAGTGTGTGACTCCGCGCCTACGATAATATACAAAAACTAGCCGGTCAAATTAAAAATTGTAATTGATAGAACTCTTAAGTCAAGAAGTAGAGATATAAGAATGAGGAAAAATATTATTTAATTATTTTGGGTTGCCTACCGAGTTCGAGCAGGACCTCCATGTAAGGAATTTGGTATCGTTTTCAATGACTATGGCCACTAGTCATTGTAGGTGTGTTCCTTAACTTCCCTAAAGTGTGTGTGTGTGTGTTGTATCCTAGATGTGTATATTTTTTCGCTCGATATATCAACCCCAAATTTTCATCCGGAACATAAGGACGGGCTCGCCTTTCGGCTCTCGTTATCCTTCTAGTAGGTTAAGCCTCAGCTCCGGGAATTATGCAGTTTCTCCACCCATTACCCCGGTGCAGTTTCAAATGTGCCGAAGTAACCAGACGGGCCTAGAGAGAGAGAGAGAGTTCTATTCCAAGCTCTACTAATTCCTTTTCTTAAAATTAATAATATGACTAATAACATCTTCAGAATTCACAAATGAGTCACCGACAAGGCCTATACAAGAATCAAAAGGAGGCAAATAGCTTAATCAAAGAGAGCAATCCTGTGGCTTTTCCGCACAGCATGCTCTCCCCCCCCCAAATAAAAGGATAAGATAACGAGGTGTTGAAGATGAGACGTCTGAAGAAGTCCTTGAACTGAGATCCAATCGCTTTTATAAGCAGCTACCGTAAGCTGCTCGCTGATCCCGATGTTTTTTTTGGCTGACGACGACGCCCAGCAAGTGGTGTTTTTTTTCGAAGTTGACCGTTGAGAGATTATGAATGCAGCGAATCATGCGTGTTTATGCCGATGGCGATGATCAAAAATGAGTATGTGTTTGTTCCCCGAAACTTTTGCAGGATTCTTGCAGAACATTATCACTACAGTAGTGAAGAGATAAAATTGTCACTGTATGAAAATGAAGATTTTCAATGGAATCCAAAAGTAGTAGGTCCGGAACCTCCATGTAAGGAACGGGCTCTTAGCGCTTCCCTTAGCTAGGTTTCCTCAAAGGCTGCCGACCTGCTCGCAAAAGTTGTCAGGATAACTACATTAGTGGGGTCGTGCAGACCTAGGAGAGCCCTCACGAAGTTGCAAGCGTCAGAAACGTAGTTAAAATGACCGTATTTGACCCGTTTTGAGTCACCAAATCATCCTTTCTTCGCCCACCGATGCGGGCTTCGCCCTTCAATTCAGACATTCCATGCTCGATTACGCTCATTTCGGGTCACTTTTTAGGCTTCTAAGGGCGTAAGCGTCCCAAAAAGGGCTGTACGAGTACATAAGCGTCGTTATCCCAACAAAATTAACGCTAGCTCCGCTATTTCAGCCAATGCGGTACAACTCGTCCACTTTCAGACCAATACAGAACGAAACGTTATATCTTCATTTCAGCCGATTTTTTTCGGTTTTTTCGTTATTTTCGAATACTAACAGCTTCAGACCTTCGATTCATTCCATAAAAATGATGTCATTTTTGAGCGTGTCTGCTGCCTTTAACCAGAAGACTAAGATGTTAGTAAATTCTTCGTACCACTTTTTTTCCTTTAGGTCTATTGCCTATTCTAGGACCACCACAGAAACCTACGGACCACCGGTCCGCTTTGCTTTCCTAGGGTCCTGGCCCCCTTTGTGACGATTCGGGAGAAACCATCGTCGTTTGCTCTTTTTGACCCGTGCACAGAGAGATTGAAAATCCTAGTGGGTTTATTTTTGAACCATCAACATTATAGAATTGGTGAACGGATACAGATAGGCGGAGAAGTTGCGGGCTAAAGCCCGCAACACAATAAGAGGAGTTCAAAAAGAGTTAGTTGAAAGAAAAGACAACGAAAGATTCAGAGCCTCCTTCTGGCGTTGATCCGGCTTTTGTACTGTTGATTGTCCTCTGGTCACGATGATGCGAATTGTTTTTTTACATCGAAGTACATCATCATCGTGAATTGCTGGAATTCTTTCTCTCTGCGACTTGCAAGATATATCCGTTTTCTGCGGCTCTGTTTTCCGAAGGGCATTTTCTTGCCCTTTACCGTTAATTAGTCGTGTTTACACGTTCTCCAATTTGCCGCCATCTGTTCCGTCCATTTCGCGTTCCGAACGGCGCTATTTTTACTCCGGCATATGGCCAGTTGTGCTACTGTTTCATTCGTTTGTCCTTTCGTTATACTTTTGACGAGTTAATTCGGTCGTTCATTTTCGGAGCGGCTTCATCCATCACACATGTTGCTCCGTTTGCACCTTTTGTTATCCCTTTGTGCATTTCGCAAGTGCTGAGTAGTGAAGGTTGTTACATAAGCGAATGTGAAGCACAAGAGGTCAATAATTTCGGACTGTTTGGACATGATGGATTGGAATGGTATTTTGAGTGTTGTCGACTCGATAAATACTGGGTATGAACTATTCATCACTATTTTGCTTAACAGATTTAATCTAGTTTTTCCTTTCAGGAAAGTTCCCCAAGGACAACGGTCATTGTCGCGGGCGCACAAGGGCCGCGTCCATCGACAAGTTGGAGCTTAGCCAAAGTGTTCAGGCCATGGCCACGACCGAGCCACGCATCTCCGGAGTTTACGTCCCCGGTGACGTCTGACCTCGGGGGATTGGCCGTGGGCCTAAAAACCACGGTCAGTCCCCGGCAAGGGTTGTCGCGTCCAGCCACCCTAGTGGGCTGACCAGAGTAGCGGACCTAACCCAGGCAGGGGTCGCCTCGGGGTAAACCCGTGGCGACTTCCTCTCTGAATCTTGTGACCCAGAAATGGCCGACTATTCAAAATGCCGGATATCCAATTTTCCGAATGAACCTAATAAAGTTAGAAAAACCGATTTTTTGAATTCCCAAATAAATTGGATATTCGGAATACCTAATAAACTAGTTTCCAAAAGCCAGCGACTATTGAAAAAACCGGGAATTGAAATTTTCGAATAAATTAAGAATCCAATACTCGATTATTCGAGTCCTTCGCATATTATTCATATTATTCGAATGATTATTCGATTCAGTCCCAGGCCAATGAGAAACTATTATAAGAAGCAATTAAAGGCGGTGTTCACGATAATCTTCAACTTTGAGATTATTCGCTATACTGGTTAAGTGCCCTCCCCCAGTCACAGGCCATAAAACGGCCAATGTCTCACCGCGCGGCGGCCAAAACTCGTCTGCTTCCGACGCACGTGCGGTCGCGCAGCGCGTGGTACGCAGTCGACGGTGAGACATTGGCCGTTTTATGGCCTGTAGAACTAAAATGGCGTAAAAATTAAGAAAAACGCACCAGAAGTACACGAAATCCTTAAGTATCACCCGGCCTCTAAAGTATCTCAGGAAGTGTTTCTTGTGACAATGAAATCTTTTTTTGGACCCGCCCTTGTAATGCAAAATTTTGGACACGATTCTCTACTCTCTATTGCTCTGTTCGTTCCTTAGATCCCTAACTAATCCTGCTTTTCTAATTCTTCTATTTTCGATTGATCTAATTTTCCAGCAGTGACAACCACCATGAATATGTTCATCCAACTGGACAACTAGTTCATGTTATAGAATAATGTCACTGAATTACGACGTTTTAATGCGTTCCTCGCCGTTTCTCAGTAATTTTGATAACACTTGGAGGTCAACGCATTGTTTTGTATGAAAAACTCGGGGACGAAAATCATCGTGAACACTGCCTTCAAACCACATTTAAGATTTAAATGAGAAATACGAAAGCAATCGAATTTCGCGAGAAGGAAGGTGCATAGGTGGAAAAATATCTTTGAATTCTTGAGTAAATGTTTAGTGGGATCGTGCCATGATGAATTAAGTGCATTCGCAGAATTTCATCTGAACTGCTCCCAACCCTTTCTAGCCTTGTTGTGAGATCGTGGAAACATGGACGGTCCAGGACTCAGTTTTGACTCCCTCGCAGGTCCTCGTTAGATCATAAGTGCTGCACAAGGTCCACCTCAATTGTATGCTAATTCACACCGCACATTATCTGACGACGACCAGCAAATACCAATAAAAATGAGTTCTCTCGTCAGAGCAGAGTGGCCTAGAGAATATGTAAAAACCTGCCACAATTTATTAATTAAAAAATTCATCAATGTATGACGATTCTGCGTTACGTGAAAATCTCTCCAAACTCCATGGTTGGAATGGTTCAGCTTGGAACCTCGCACGCTGACCACGAGACATTCCGACTTCAAGACAGGTAAAAAAAAACAGAGAAAAATGAAAAATTTCAATATTTACACTGAGTTTTGACAATTTAACTTTCAGCTTCTGCCCAACGGACAAGCTGAATTTTAAAAATGTCAAAATTCTTACTGATTTAACTTCATAACTGGTTTTAAAATCAAAAAAATTTAATGGAGATTTCAGTTTTCCACGCGAATCTTGAAGTTTCAAATTTAAGGCTTAAAGTCATAACAGCTTGAGCATGAAGTTCAGGCAAGTTGGACCTCACTTTCCAAGTTTCAGCTTCATTGTCCCCGATCGCAGCTCCAAACGAAGCTCAATCCTATTCGCCGCTGGCGAGACACCATTCGCCGCAACGCTGCGTTGACGATCTGCCGTCGATGGGAAATGCGTTTATCTGTTTCCACTCCATAAAACATGTACACATAGCAACAAAAAGGCAAACAAACATCGGAATTCTGTCATCTGGATTAGTTTCTTCCCCTGTTTACCCTTTTCTGAAAAATCGATTATTCGAATATTCGAGTACTAAATTTAAATCGTGATTATTCGTGTTATTCAAATATCCAAAAAGCATTCTTTAATCGAATATTCAAAGAAAGGATCATCCGATTTTTCGTTTATTCGAATATTGGGAAAAAACAACAAGAAACACAATGGAAATCTTAGGATAAGTTAGTCTGGTCAGTCTCAGATTTACCTCGAAATTTCTATGCGGGGGTATTCGGGTGCTGAATACGAATTTGACGTCCATTTTTCGAACTATCGAAGTAGGTTTCACCCCTGAATTTCATGGTAACTGTAAACCTCAGATTTCCGGCAAGCGGACCCCAGATTTTTTTTTCAGCACCCAAATTAACCACTACATACAAGTTTTGAATCAAATCTGAATAATTTCTCAAAACACATAAAAAATTGCCTGATAGGTACACCCTTACGCAGCTTGAAAAACGCTTATAACTTCTTGGAACCAGCAGCTCAGGGGAATACTAAGCAGTTTTACTGTTGAGGCCCAGGTGATGGTGACAACGTAATTCGTTTTCGCAGATGCGTTTAATTAACTCTCCAATCACTTCCCTTGTGAGAAGAGATTATGCCACTGACAGCTCTAACCTGTGATGATATAACAAAGTAAATCTACAAGAGAAAGGAACGGTAACCGTATTACATTGAATTTCTCCGAAATCCTGCTCTTAATAGGTCATTTAAGCAGTAGAAGATTGTGATGCTTGAGAAACGACAGGAAAATCCGTACGATCAGAAGAAGATCAGTAGTATAAACACGAAAAGCGGAAACTTGCAATGCCTCAGAAGGACAGGATCAACGTTAGTAATATAACTTCTAACAGTGATATTTTCCTGTCTCAAATCGGCATCAATGATCAAGTGAGTAGCTAATGTCTGTCTTCTGACACTACCCGCACACGCGGTCGGCATATGTGCAGAAGGGCCGAAACATAGGGAATTTTTGGGACCTTCGAATCGATTAGCAGGATTATTGGATGAATTTTGAATAATGTGTAAGTCAGGTGTTCACAACCGTGGGAAAGCTTGTCCTAAATATGCGTGCGAATAAATATGTTCGAGACGGCGGCGACGACCGTGTGGGCGGACAGTCTCATTCTGACAGACTACTCACGCAGTCAGCTCCTGGTCTGCATTGCACAACAATCGCACCTACAATGTAATTGCCACCCGAAATGAACGCGATGATCATTCGAATGCGCAGCTGCATCGACTCAACTTCTACCATCTCCTTTGCAGTTGAATCCAAGTCCATTAAAGGGAACATCTTGGGAAGGGGAAAAGGGAAAGCTTACATGGACTCCTTTGCGTTCGCAGGGTAGGCCGGCGTCTCGTTAATAACAGCATGGAAAATAGTAGTGAATTCGCGTAAAATTACCGTCAGCAAGAATACCACAGAATCCGCACAAGAATACAAATGAATGAGCACAGAATAAAAGTGAATCCGCAGGGACACAAAGCAATTAGACGAATACCATGTCATAGAGCTCGCACGACTGTAACCATGTAATGTGCTTATCTGGGTCAAATTCCGGTCCGCAATTGCGTCTCGACACGCTTTGCAGCCGCACGCGCTAGAGTCAGTCGGGTTTCCAGCGCCAAAGACGACTCGATGTGGCTTTTTTACAAAATTTTCTCCAATTTTTCTTTGTTTCTAGTTTCCAAAACCCACCTAGAGTCAGCAGATCGGCGGCTGCGGCGCTGGAAGCTTTTCTGACTCGGGAGCGTGCGGCCGCAAAGCGTGTCGAGACGCAATTGCGGACCGGAATTTGGCCCAGATAAGTACATTAACTTTCATATGTACATGCACTGGCTTGAAACGAAAAGTGTGCCAGGGCATTCCAAAATGTAGTCTCAACATCCAAAATGTAGATTCAAGGCTCTTAACGTGAATGAGAACTGCAATCTGCCTATTGTAAAACAAAGCCCAAGTAGAATAAGCCGACAAAGGATCGAAAACAGCGCTTTGAGTGTTCCGAATCTCTGATAAGGGGAGAGGATGCAATGACAGGGGCTGCCATGACACCTGGCATAGCCTCTGCCGCCCGAAGTGCACCTAGCTTTCTCCTGCGCCAAGGGAAAACAACAACAGCACCGCCCGCACAGTGTAAGACATTTCAGTTCTAAACTGATGAAAACAAACGATGGAATTAAGTCAAATCTAACTGATAATTTGGGCAACATCAGAAGCAACACCACTATCATTAAATACAAAGCTATCTGCTAAGACAGCTAAAGACAGTATGACACAGAAGGAGACTCAAGTCAAAATCGGAGCATCGTTAGAAGGTGGCTCGCATCCAGTTCATTGTATCCCACACTGCCCTACATCTTACCTGCTGCTGTTTTGTTTTACCCATTTTTCAAGGTATTCAAAAACACTGTGGATGTTTCGCTGGCAATTGATGGGAGCATTCGCATTGTTATACAGTGTGCGTTTTCATTCTAGTCTGAATGCTGAGAGCCGCGGGTGATAGCAACTGCCGTCGCGACCGCAACACGGCGCAACGCTACCGCAACGCGGCCGCGAATCGATAGCAGGCGGCCATCGGCGCAGGTGATGGCAAAGCCACGCGGCGCCCCTTTCTTTTCTGCTCTTATTTTTCCCCTTATATGTGTTCGTTCTAGTTTTTCCATGGATCTTGTCATATTCGTTTAGTTATAATATTAGACTTGCTTGTTTTAAAAAAATTATCTGCGCTGAGTCTAATTTGAGTGGTAAATAGGCACTGCGATTGTTTTTTTTTTCGCAATTAAACTCAGATGCCATATCATTAAGAGCTGAAGGTGCAAAACTAGGGGGGGGGGGTGCACTCAAGATTTACCTTTAGAAATAATTGATTCATCAATGGAAAAGAAATTTTTTCGTTAGCAGATCTGTGATTACGTTTTCACTCGTAACTTCCTAAAATTACATGGAATTAGACTGATTTCTGAAAGCAGTATCATTCATTTCTCATCTTAATTCTGAGTGGTCCCCTCAACTAATTTTGCAACGAGCTGAATCTCTTGTTCCGTCATTTTTTTGCTTGTAAATCAGTATAATTGTTCAAAGTTCTAGTTTCATTTAATTGTGGCATACAACCTGATGTGATGCAAAACTAACTGCGGGGGACTCAAGATTCAATGCTTCTTCTTTCCAAATTAGAGTCGTTGAATGAGTGAATAAAGATTTATACACGAAAATAAAAATGAATTCGTCCATAAGACTGAAAACCTCTTTTATTATTACATCGCTGATAACGTTACTACTTACGGTTCTCTAGAATTCCCGTAAAATTAAACCGATTTCTGAATAAATCATTCATTAGGCACCTAAATTCTGAGTGCCTCCCTACTAGTTTTGCACCGCTCATTTGCATTTTGTTTTTTTTCTCAATCCATCCACCATTCTGGGACTAAACCTTACTCTCTACTTAGCTTCCTATTCCCGGGACGAGTTGACACAAGCGAATCTGATGAGGCGTACCCAAGGCAGGGCAATCCACTCGGGACCTAAAACGCGTTTCAAAAAATCACGCGTGAGAACTTGTCCGCGCCGCTATTTTGTAAGCCCTGATTTCTGGGGAGAACTTTTTTTTCGCCAAGGTTGGAGAGTTTTTTGCCGAAGGCTTCTTAAAGTGGGCGAGAGGGGTAGTTCTTTTTTGAGTTTGGTGGATACTTATGATATCGCTAACAAACATCTGTCTCTTCCTTATTCATGCATTATTTATACCGTGTTTCCTCCTCAATTTCACACAAACCGTTACATTCTCAACTTCTTTTTCTTGAATTTTTTATTTCAGGTTTCAGCGCTGTAGTTCTACACACCTAACTGTTGGAAGCTCGAAAACCTGTTGAGACTAGGTTAGTTACATATGCATTTAGTTATTTATCTGGTGTTTTTACCTTTTGTCAATTATTTTTATTTAGTAGCTGTCGGTTTCTCTCTTTTTTTTTCAGAATTTATTCGGTATTTTTGTGTTTCCAAAGTTTTTTCTCAGATTTGTTTGTATTTTTTTAGCTTCCACTAAAATCGTTCAAAACTTCTCTTCACGGGAGGTAATTTAGGGGCTAAAATGGGACTTTTGACGACTTCCCAAATGCTACGATCGGCATGGCTCAAAATGTTCTCTGGTGCTTGATTGGTATGCCTAACAAGAATTTGAGGTCCGCTCATCCTTTTTTGACAGCTTGCAGTTGATTACGGAGGGTATACGGTAATTTGGGCATAGTATCAGACTCCAGTCAAACTTTCGGTACGCTGAATACAGATTTGATGTTTTTTCTCGTTGAGAGTTAAAAGTTTCTCTTATTACCACAAGATAGATTTTTTTAATGAATTTGTCATTTCAAAAAATGCTAGAGCAATTTTTTACTCGGAGGAGGATTGTAAAAAATTTTGAAAAATTTTCGAAATTTCGCTGAACAAGGGGGGTTGCAGCTCCGCCGAAAATTTTCCCAACTGCTTGGTCATTCCTGGTTGTGAGTCTTGTACGTGGCCGATTTCGCTACATTTTCATCGGGCTGAGCAAGCCAAATGCTACACCACGCACTCCATCTATGATAAAAAAAATCGCATTAGCACCAGATTTTCAACCACCTTAGAAAGTTCGGAGCTAAACGGTCTTAGATCAAGTTGAAACTTTCCATCACGGAGCGACGCTATTGCATTTTTCAAATATGGATAGCACGACACGGATTGGTAGTCACCTACGTTATGTGATCGCGCCTCGCCGCAATTGAAGTTTGAACACGGGCTCTATAATGAATGTGGTGTCTAAACCCAATTCCCAGAAAAAAAAACGGTTCGAACTCACATTTTCAACGTAAAATACGACGTGAACGCTGTGGTAGTATTCCATAAGATCATTTCATATGAAACTAGTTAACAAACAGTTCAAATGTGCAAGAAACAACTTCGACAACAAGCGAGGGGTATAAAACTAAAAACATTCTGAACTGAGGACTAGTATTAGCTACAAAACTAGGGTCAAGCGGGGTTATCTGACGAGACTTTGTGGAGGGACGCATTTATGTATACAAAGAATTTCGCTGAAAGACTTCAGGGGGTCGTGAAAATTTTCAGTGGAGAATGGAAAACGAATCTTTAGCTCGGAAGTCACTATTTTTGGTGAAAAGCATGTCGTGAGGGTTTTGATTTTCCTTCACACACAAAGGAAGATGTGGTTTTACATTTCTCACATCCGCTTCGAATATTATGAGAAGAATATTTTAAACTTGATGGACTATTCTGGATTTGGCCTTATGAATTTGTCCCGATAAACCACTGTAGGGTTGTATACAGCTTTTTCAAGATGTCAGACAATGGTTCTCTCGATCCTGTGCCCAACAAACGGGTTATGGTCGTTAGTGCGAGGAGAAATATTAGTAGTAATAATACCAAGTTCATGGTTAGGTCGTCCGTTAGTGTTAACAGCTAAATAACTAAACGACCATAGTAAGGTCACAGCGACCTAATTGTGTCAAAGTTCGGTGCTTGCAAAGCTATCATCGCTCAGTCCGCTAGTTTCTGAGTCAGTGTCGCTAGTAGTAGACGAGTCCGATGTGTCTTGGCCTGAGCCCATAGCCTCGTCGGGATTGTTGTTCACGTCGAGGACGTCTTTCTCTCTGGCGGCATCTTCTTCACGACGAATCTCTCTGAACCAAGCCTCGCACATGGATCTAGGGACGTTGTTCAGCCATGCAAGCGCCCTATCGCGTACCTTAACGAAGCTGACTAATTGGAAATTACATATATGGATTCATCATGGGTGAAAATGGATGTTCAAAGAGGAAGTAAATCACCTCGTCCAGCTTTGCTGAAGGCTTGCCTTGCTTCGTGAGATGGTGCTTCATTTGTGACCACAGCATTTCCACTGGATTGAAGAAGCAGTGGAAAGGTGGAAGGCGCACCAAATGAATATCCATCTCTTCGCATATCTGTTCCACTGCATACTTACGCAGCGCCATGATACCCCCTCGACTTTCCACGTAATCGTTCAACTGGAAAGTTCTGTCTATATCCAAGAGAGATAGAAGGTTAGAAATTTCTGCCCGTATCCATGACTGGTTAATATCCTGTTAGTGATCAATATCCTGGCATTCGTGATTAGTGTTTCCGACGTCGCCGATTAGTATCGTTTGGCAGTTGCTCGCATCTCGCCCTTTACGCTGCTGAAGTTTGGTAAATCAGTGCTTTTTGTAGAAGAATCGTTATCGTGCGAGATGCGGGCGACTTCTATATATGAACCTGGTGCAGTAGTTGCGCTTTTCTACAGTTTTCGACGACATCAATGCCTTTCGACAATAGATACTGTTCTATCTGCGCCTTAGTCGAGTGGCGTGTGGGCACCTAAACTAGCTATTCATTGCTGTGCTACTTCGGTATTTAGAGTCTGCAGTGCGTTTCATACAAATCCGTTGTGACGAGTTGCGCGCCTTCACCGTGCACCAATGGTGGTCAATCCCGACACGGTGGCGCGCTCAATGGCAAGCCGCTGCAATTCTTACTTTTCCAGGGCGTGACTCTGATTTTTGTTTAGAAAGCTCACGACTCCCTGTCCCTGTTTTCCGTTCAATTGCGAGACAACACTCGCTTTACACTAGCGGTAGGTGAATAAAAAGAGGAGTTTTTGAAAAAAAAACATTTGATGAGCACAGCTTAAGAGAATGAGTTCATAATGCAAACCTTGTGAGCGGGGTAAGAGGCCGAATAGACTCCCGCCGCTGAATGTCGCCGCAGCGTGCGATGGAGGAGTATCGATCATGTGGCGCCGCAAGATCGATTCCCATCCATTGCATGCTGCCGCGCCTTTCGGCGCCGAGAGTCTATTCGGCCCCTAAGAAGGGTGTGCGAGGACCTGCACTTCCCCGGACTGCCACTGTGTGACGCCGTAGGAGGTGAAGGAAAGGGGAACATTCGGTTTTAGAGAGAGTGAAACTATTGTGACTCCCCTCACAAAGATGTTTATGCTCATTTGAGATCTCCGTCGACGAATTCGATTGCGGCAGAGTAATGCCAGGCTCGTCAATGAAAGTGCATAAATCCTCGATATTCATACTTTGTTTGGTAGCAGCGTCGACGTGATTATGAAACGCACCGTAGATATTTCCCTTATAGAGCGGTATTAAAGTCGTCTGTTGCAGATAATCGGTATTTAGGCACATCACCAGCAACATTTCAAAGGACCATGAGGTCTTGTCACGACTGCGTATTACTGTGCAATCATGCTCAAGCTGCCACGATTGCAATTGACGCGATTGTCTGCAACTACGGCTTTAATTCTCGTTCCGAAATGAGTGAATATACCTTTTCGAGCAGCCTGCTGTGGTAGGGGGCATTGTCTAAGACGAGAGTTACATGCCGACCATCAGCGAATTCCTTCATGTGTGGGATAGAATCCCTCAACCACTGCTCAAACTCGACATGATTCATGTCGCGATGATAGTCGTCGCTCGTGCGTCGGCGTCCACTTACGATCACCTTTGAGGAGTTGGGGATCACGCCTTCTTCCGCTAAGGCACTGATGACAATCCCCCGATTTCCTTTGTTCTTCGCCGCAGTTTTCCCACAAGAGTATGTCCTTATGGTCTCGTCGCAAGGAAATCGGGGCAATTTTGTATCATTCCAGCCTCGCTGCTTGACCATACAGTCAAAGATCCACGTCTCATCCATGAATACTAAGTATTCGTTTCTCCTTCTTGCATCATCGATCCTGGCCAAGTAGTCGGTTCTTTTCTTACTCAGGTCAGGTCGCTCAAATATATGTCTCTGACCGCTGTTCATCTTGTAGGAGAAACCCATGGCTCTCAAGAGATTGAAGAATGTCGTGTAGCCCATGGTGAAGTTCTCGTGCGCTTCACACAACTCCAATCTGACTTCCTCGACGGAGAAGGACTGTTCATTTTTGAACTTGTTGTGCAAGTGTTGTCTCACAGTCTCAGCCCATTGCTCGCCATACTTGCGCAACACTTTCTCGCGTACTTCCCTTCTCGTAATTCGTTTGCGTGAAGCATTCTGCAACGACGACAGGTGATCTTGCTCATCAGTAGAAGCCACGCGATTTACTGTTCTCGTTGATACACCACATGCTGCGGCTGCCAACTCCAAATTTTTGTCGAAGACTGTTCCGCGGGATGAGTGACCCAGTCTTCTTCTCAGATTCGCGAAGAAGGTGTGTACACGACGAACTATCAGCTTTCCTTGGGGTCCTAGTCCCCCTACTCCGCGTCGCACTCCACTCGTTCTTGCGACCCTTGCTCTGGTGATCGACGCCAAAGTTTCGGGAGAGATTGTTCGACAACAATGACAGAGTTCGCAATCGCAGTCCTTTGCAGCTCGACGTTGACGAAAGATTCCTTGCTAAACAGAGGTCATAACATTAATAAATTCTATTAGTTTTCTATCAGGATTCTTCAAATTTTTTTTTAGAATTTGCGCTTGCTCTGGTAGTGTAATTTCTTAAATGACTTTCATTCTCAATTTATGCAAATTCGCAATGTAGCTCGCGCATTTGGAGAAAAACTTCCTTCATGGTGCTATCAATGTCGGACACATAAGCTACATATTTTGTATTTGGTGCTCACATTATCTTATCAGGAGAAATCCCAAGAAAGTACGTATCGTTCCATAGAAGCTACAAAAAGCCTATTGGTCTTTTTTTCGGGTCCCTTGTTTGCGTCCTGGTGGTATTCGTTTTGTTTTAAAGAAGGAAGGGCTGACATACGAGAAAAGCGAAATTGTGTGTGTTGCGGGGCGACTGTTTTCCGATGATGTCAAATGTATCGCAGTCCCTATTGTGGTTGTCGAGTCGGACAATAAGCTTTATTTTTTGGTAAAACACAACTGGACGTACATTTCGTGCTAGAATTTGGTTCATGGTAGCGGACTGTGGAGTGAAAGCACACGTGGGCTCTTGAGTAGAAACTGTGCTGTGTTCACTGCTCCTAGCATCCGTAGTCGAGTGGTCGATTGGAACATTTTCTTCGTGATGTTCGATTACATCCCATGTCTGTTCTTCCATTGGTTCCGGAAACAGTAACAGTTACGATTTCCTTCGCACCCAAGACACTATTATCTAATCCTTCAAAAAGTTTTAAAGGCAGCTTCCACGATAATCATTGTTGTCAAATTTTAGCAGTAGTATGTTATGTACGTGGAAAGCTTGTTATGATGTAGATCTCCAGAGTTTCGCTAACTTTGCTAGTCTTTCAAAGAGCAAATATGATGTGAATATATTTCGTTATTTTGATCTGTTCAGATTGTGCTGCGATATTCCTGGATTCGTTATTGTGAGGAATTCAAGTGTCGAGTTTCTTCAAAACTGTTTCAAAAAGGTTCGCTTATCACTTTTAGTTTTTTTTTCATGATTTTTGTGTGTTTCGCACTTTTTATTATTGTCGTTATCGTAGCGTTGTTCCGGTCCGCAGTTGCAGGAAACCGCTTTCGCAGCACGCAGCTTGAAGACAGCCATACAGGGAGCACGGGTTCCCAGAAGAAGTAGAAGCTTGGACTTTTACGGGCGTCACAGACCTCGTTGCAGATAACGGGTTCCCAGAAGAAGTAGAAGCTTGGACTTTTACGGGCGTCACAGACCTCGTTGCAGATAATCGTAGCGAGAACACTTAGCAATCTGCTGGCAGCAAGCCAATGCCGTTGTACTAGCAAATTTTTGAGATATGACGCTACAGTGGAAAAAAATTGGAACAAAGTTAGACAGATAATCTCAAATGAGTTTGTCGGACGCGCGCATAGGAAAAAACAACGCAAACGGAAGAAGTTTCATTCCATTTGCGTTGGTTTTTAAAAACTGCGACATTGTGGAGGCGTTTTCAAACAACTTATCAAAAAACCTTACCTGGGGTTCTACATTTGTTTCTGTCTTTTGTTGTTTCACTCAAACGTTTAAAGCTCGAATGTGTGCATAGAAGAACTTTGATGTCTGCTAAAGCAGACAAGGTGATAGGCAGGGCACTACGCTCAAAATTACTCCGTTTCACCAGGTTTTCGTTCTGGAAGCGTCCTCCAAATCTCCAAGATGGGTTAGAATGATTGATGGAGAGGATACTTCCTTTATTTCGGAGTCAAATTTACTCTGTTAGTTCGCGCGCTTGTGCGGAACGAGAGAAAAGACAGCGAGAAAGTGTGGTGAAGAAAGAAACGTCGCATGTGCGCGCACACGCACACGAGGAACGTGAATAAATTTGACTTAGAAACCGACGATACTTTGGAAACTGGCTGCTGCCTGCGAGTGACGATGTGGTCCCGTCACGATTGTCTTGAACCGCGAACGGTTACGCAGACAAGAGCTATAGTTTCAACCAGGGCTGTGCGGAACTCTTTTTCAAAATTTTCGGAAACGGAAACGGAACCAAAATGGTCAAAAAACGCCGGAAACGGAAGAGACCAAAAAATGCTGGGTTGCCTCATTGTCACGCTGTTGTTCATTGCCCGGAGCTCTCATTCAATAACCAGTGATTTCAGTCAATAAACTAATACTAACTCAAAATAAAGTCACTACGAGGCATTCAACGATTTCGAAGTGTCGCTTCTAAATATCCGAAAAGGCAACCTCTAAAAATACTCATCATATGTAGCCGCCCTTCGAAATAGTGTACAGCAGGGGTGTGCGGTATTTGCCGATTGCAATTTGCTAACCTCTTGGGGGTTTGCCGTCGCCGTTTGCCGGAATTTTATTTTTCGTTGCCGCACACTGGTGTACAGCCTGTCCCGCAGAAAGCAGTCCAAGCGACACCTGGTGTCCTTCAAGGCTAATCAGAAGTCAATTTTCAGATAATCAGCGACCACTTTTCTTCTTTCGAAACATATTTGCCTACTGGAGTGTTTATTAAACGATTGAATTCGAAAAATGAAGAAAAACTACTTGGCGAGATGAGAAACTTCTCTTATGATCTTCCTCAAACGAGCCTCGCCGCTGCCCGTGGTCACCTCCACCTGTCTCCACCGCGACTCCTTTATAGAATACAGGCTGCTCGTTCAAAAAAAAACTATTTCGATTTTTGTTGCTTTCGTGGGGTTAAAAAAGCGAAGAAGTGGAATCAGGAAGAAAATCTTCACGAAATCATTGAATCCTGTTTGATCCTGGCCCTGTGACACTGCCACGTATCGTAAATCGGGTTGAGACCACCTCTTAGCGCCCAATTTAGGTGCGTCGGCTATGCAATTTGTTCATAAAGGGTTATCATTGTGTGGAATATAGATTTCATGGATCCATGAACCTGCCCTATCTTAAAAGGGAAAGAAATTCTTGCTTTGGTGCGAAGTTTATGAATGTGAGTCTGGCCATCTCGAGACGTCGAACACTGAAGAGAGCGGGCAGATTAGAGAGATGGTCTAAGCATCGCCATTTCTCGACTGCACTTCGCTTACTGCATCGTTTCGCAGAGACAACGCAGCCTGCAGAGATGCGCCGTCCATTAGTGTGTTCCTCCAGCACCCTTTCCTTGTTCGACGCATCTAGCCGACCATCGGATGTGTGACCAGAGCTCGGCGCTGGGCAGCAGTTTGGCAGTTTGGCTGAATCACGCTTCGGGGGGGGGGAGCGGGGAGTCTGAGTTAGATTGGCTTTCTCCTTACCTCCTGCATCACCCTGTGGTTGACTACGCAGCCGATATCGTTAGTTGTTTCGTTACTAAAACAGTTTCGAAATACTTGAGATAATTTAAATTTTATGGGCAATTGATATAGTCGACTTCAGGTAACAATGTCCGGCTATTGGAAAATTTCCTGGTCGTATTTGGAGATCACTGGAAAATTCTAGTTCTCAATTATTCGTGGTTCGTGCTGAGAGGAAGGAGGATGATTGAGGTATGCTATTTAATTTATTCGCTCCTTTCACACCCTACTTTGAATGGGCGTCGCTATGGGGTGTGCGAGTCTTAATTGGGGTATATGCTACGCGCATTTTTCTAACGAGCTTTCTTTCGGGATGTTGATCACAGGTGACGCGCGCTGCGAAAAACCTCTGCGCGCACGCCGTCGCTGGAGCGCGGTAACCAAGCACCAACTATTTTTCTCAGTAGAGGCCCCACTGTTAACGCGCCCCAACGACGACGTGCACGCAGCGGTTTTCCACCGCGCGCGTCACGTGCGCCAGCCGAACTGCTTCCGCGCTGTGGATTCGATCAACATCTCAGAAAACCGCCGCATTCAATGCGTGTCGAATATGCATTCAACTCGAGTGACCACACCCATCGAAAGGTTTCATCACAGGGACACATGCTCCAAACAGCAGCACGTGCTGCAAAATTTCATAGCAGGGGCATGTTCCGCGAATTCAATCGCAGGAATACGTGCTGCAAGGTAGTCCAGCGCTATCGTAGCAGCACACAGGAGCGACGCGGCTGGCACACCGACGCGACGCGGCCAGCACACCGAGCACAATCTGGGGCGATTGTCAGAGATTGGACGAGGCTTCCAGCGGCCGGGCGGGTAAAGTACCGCAAACTTGGGTAATTGAACCGGCGAAGCTGCCAACCTCTCAGTTCCGTCTCAGGAGTGCATCGTATACCTTCCTTTTTTGGATAATTCTTTTGTCATCGAGTTACATGTGTATCATGCACGCATTGGACGGCTCATTTGCTGGGGCACGTGCTGTAATTTGAAACACAATAGGAGCACGTGCTCCCCTAGCAGCACGTTCCCTGACTGTGCTCGAAACCACCTTGTCTTCGAGTTGAATGCATATTCGACACGCATTGAATGCGGCGATTGCCTGAGATCATCTTTCTCTCCATCAGTCCAGTTCATTAAAAGCGGTATGTCCCAATCGCACTTCGGTATGATCATGTTTAGTGAATGCCAGAACTGATTACGAAAAACGTGCTCCACAGATACCCTTCACCTCTTTTTCGAGTTTTCGCGCGAGATTGGGACTTTTTACGTCTTGACCTAGACATTTTGCCTCCTATGCCTTAAATATTCAGTCTAGATGCTGTTGGGAATGATGTGATCGCGCGCGGCCATGAAACTGATTGGTTCTCACATCAATTATTCCGCTGTATAGGTGAAATTTCATAGAGTGGTAGTAATTGTTGTATAACATTCATGCTTCACCGCGGGCAAAGCCAAATCTTGGCGTCACCATATGGCAAATCCATTAATTTGAATGTAAGAGGGAGGCGAGATGCATCCGTCGAGCACGCGTTTTGTTATGAATATTCGCTTTCGCTACCCCGTAAGAATTCTGGTCGGTTGTTGAAGCATACCGCCCCTGCTGTGCAGCGGGCTGAGGGGTGTCAAATCCGACCATGCTTTGCTGGTAAAGCTGTGAGAGTATCAGACTTCATTTCTCAGCTGTTAATTAGGCGGGCCGTTCAGTGGCCGCATTACTTGCAAAGCGGTCGACTGCGCCGCGGACGCGCGCGCCTATACTGGCGCTTCGCCAGTCCTAGCACAAACCTCTGAATCTCATCGGTCAACGCTAAGAGTGTGATGGTACCATATTTCAGCTTGTCGAACAAAATCAGTAGTCAAACTTGAGTTACCCTATTTTCTCTTTTAGAAGTACATGTACTTCTAATACTCGGGCCCCTATTTTATATGTACTTCTATTAGAGGTGTACTTCAAATAGAGGCTGTACTTCTAATTCCCAGCCCTCTCTTTTTGGTGTACTCCTATTAGAGGTGTACCTCTAATAAAGGTGTACTTGTATTAGAGGAAATACGGTATGCGTTTTCAAGATTTCTTCTTCAAGAGAAACCACCGCCGTCGATTTTTTTGGATTTATCGATTTTACTGATTTCTCGCGAAAATCTATACAAAAGTGTAAAAGTGTAGAAGTGGCTCCGTTTGAAACAGGGCCCTTTACTGTGCTTATCTGGGCCGAATTCCGGTCCGCAATTGCGTCTCGACACGCTTTGCGGTCGCACGCGCTTGAGTCAGTCGGGTTTCCAGCGCCAAAGCCGAATCGATTTGGCTTTTTTATACAATTTTCTCCAATTTTTCTGAGTTTCCTGTTTCTAAAACCCACCTAGAGTCAGCAGATCGGCGGCTGTGGTGCTGGAAGCTCTTTTGACTCGGGAGCGTGCGGCCGCAAAGCGTGCCGAGACGCAATTGCGGACCGGAATTTGGCCCAGATAAGCACAGTATAACATCTGAAAATTCAGTTTGGCTGCTAACTTTTTGCCGTAAAGTGAAATAATCATCGCACAGCTAGCGCTCACCGATGAGATTCAGAGTTTTGTTCATTTTGCAGGTTTTAAACATTCAGTAGTGTTTTTTTCTCGGGTAAGGGCTACGTATCTCACGAAAGCGCTAATTATTCTCTACCTGGTGCTTTGCTGCGATTTGTATCAAAATTTGCGGTTTTTGGAAATAAAAGTTATAGTGATAAGTTTTCAGTACTGAATATATACGAGGGCTCCTAGTCAAATTGATCTCATAAAGCTGCCAAAATATATGGAATGTTTTTGTGCCGCTTTAGAAATGGATAATAGCTTCTGCAGAAGACCTTAATGGAGCGTAATTATCGAGTTTCAGGGACTTTCTTGAATTTTCAACATTGGGCTCTTCCTCGCTATCCTACCAGTTTTGGCTACGGATCTTTCGGGGTTAAGTATTGTGGGCAAGTCCCCTATCAATACTATTTAGTTCGTAAATTACCTCGATGATTCTTCGAAAATTTGATGAAAAACAAAATAGATTTCTCTCTAGCTCTGCACTCCTCAAGCATAATTTTTTTGGTACCGAAAAAATGAAACGGGGATAGATGATTTGCGCCTCAACTGTGTTGCCTCCAGGGTTCGGTGCGAGGTTTGGAGCTCCACAGGGTCTGAGCTGCGCCGGGAGACCAAGAGGACCTTTCAGAATGGGGTTTACACCGTCTAGGACTTCAAAAATACTCCGTCAAAAATACTCGTCCTTGGCACAATTCAATGTTAGTGTCTTGTTTTTCAAAATAAATTGTTTCTGTTCTTAAGTTTAACAAAAAAAAGATCAATTGAGGAGGCTCATGGGGGAGTCTGAGAAAATTTTTAAAGATTTTATGAAGTCACGCTCCTGGTAGGCCTTAACCACACTCCGTGCAGGACCCTGGTTGGCTCTATAAATCAGCGGGTGTGTCCCGATCTGTATGGGTTCATCAGAGTAGATTAACCTAACAATATCGATTTTTCAATGAATCTTAATTTTGCTTCAATATCAGAGTGTCTGTCTTGATATATGATGTAATTCGATGTAAGGGTTAAAGTTAACATAATTGATGCAAAGGTAGAGTTATGTTGACTCCTAAGATAACGTGTGCCATCCTTTCGGCGACTATTTGGTAATCATTCAATTAACTGCTATTTGCAGTCCAACAAATGGACCGAATTCAACTTTTCCTTCAGTCAAGGGAAAGTTACTCCTTGCGTAATTAACGGTACCAAGGATAGTTGAAGCCATTTCGATATTAGAGCAAAAGTCAGGATAATTCGATTAGTCGGTACTGTCATGTGAATGATCCCGGCCTTCTAGATAAGTGATGTAAATAATTTTTTCCTCAACTCCGATTCCTTTGGACCTTTTCCCTTGGTCGGTATATTAGGACCTTGGTAAGTGAATACGAAACATTTTTGTTGGTTTTCTAAGCTCTCGCAAACTGTTGTAACATAGGGAGGGAGGCACAGTCACGAAATGGGCGTTTAATTAAATGAGGCTCAAGGTACTGATTAAAGGATAGACGCTATCGTGAAACAGCAAAAACGACGGTCATCCCGGTTGATATAACTTTTTTTTGCAGTGACTACGACAGCCCGGAGGCAAGGAAAATGGCGTCAGATGAGAAACAACCGGTGGAAGGCCTTGTGGTGGTCTCAATCATACACACGCGAGGGTTCGTTATTGGAAGGGCGTTCCGAAATGATTCTGAATTTTCAGGAATCTTTTTTTTTGCAGATGTTGAAAATTTTAGAAACCAACGAAAAAAAGGGTGAAAGAGCCTGTTTAGAAATCGAAAGGAAGTCACTGTACACAATAGGCCGTTCGCCTCAGAATCTGACAGGTACAGAGAAATGCCGACGTTATCGTTTAGGTTTTCTTTCTTACAAGGAAACTACTTTTAGTCAGCCCGGCCACTGCGGATGAAATTTACTTCTGTAGAACCGTTTTTGACGTAGAATCCGATTACGGTCATCGCAGCTGCCTGAAAACACTGAACAAAGTCATACGCGTTCTTCAAAGCCTGGCGGCAAGGTTAGGGCATCCCTTATGAAATTTTTGGAGTGTTTTGGAAAAAGCTTCGAATTTGGCTCAAAACTTATACGTAGGGGGCGCTGACCACAAATCTGAAGACCTTTTGAGGTTTACTGTAGGTTACGGTTGTTACCATCTCATTTAAGGGGCAAACCCTACCTTAGTCTTGTGAAAATTGAAAAACGGACATTAATTTCGTATTCACCATCCCGAATAACCCCCGCCTACAAATTTTGAATTAAATCTTAGACTTCGACAAATAACGTATACCCACTGTGATCTACCGTAATCTGTTAAAAATCGATAAACGGACCTCAGATTTATCCTCAGCACTCTAAATCACCCCTCCCCAAAGAAACCATTTGAGCTGAACCATATCTATCGTAGGACTCCGGAAACTTCGAAAGCCGAGTTTTGCTCCCAAAATTGTCCGCCGCTGCGAAGCTGTGAACGAATCAAGTAGAAAACTTCGGAAAATCGACAACTATACCCCCGATTCTTGATCAGCGCCCCAAATAACCCACCTGGTTGGATTTTAAGTCAAGTCTGAAAAATTTTCTGAAATGCTTTCAGTGCCCTTTAATTGGCATTAATAAACGCCCAACTGAACATCCGTACAAGTCCAAAACGCTAGCAGTCTAAAAGTGTAGAAAATCTGCCTTCACCCAAATTTTGCTCAGGGGGGGAGAGCTGAACACAATTATGAGGTCCATTTTCGGAATTTCCAAAGCGTTTTGAAAGTACAGCAGGTACGGAAATCTAGCGAAAAGCGCGTATAACTTTTTTCATAGTGGTTTTAGGCCGCTGAGAAGACCATAATCGGACTCCACGAGCAAAAAAACACGGTTCTAGGAAAGTACATTCCATCCGGAATGGCCAGGCTGACGAGAAATAGTTCCCCTGTTAGTAGCATTCATGAGGGTGTTATATCTTGCAGCAAACGATTATGATAAATCTCATCATGTCCACCAATTACCGATTATACCACTTGAAGATCAAGAAAGTTTGTTTGCGATGTGCGATATCCATTGAGTTGCTCCACAGAAACTTCATGAAAAAACTCAACAGAGGTTTGTTTGATTGATAGCGTTATCAATCATCCATTTCATTCCGTTAATATGCAGTATTCCTATGGATGTCGCGTATTGTGAAGGAAGGGGCTTTTTAATCTCCCAATGATGAGAGGGGTTCTTGATAGAGGATAATAGATTTATCACAGCCGCTTGATGCAAGACATTAAAGCACAGACTCGAAAATGCGAAACTAAGAGTAAGCCTAACGATGAGGGCGAGGTTCTATCAATCTGATTCGAAATTCGGTTCCCGGACCCCCGGTTTAGATTATATTCATCTTTTAATCATCGTACCACGTTTATCCAAATATCCAAATGTATTATGATTTTGGAAGCTACTGAAACGCGCGTTACAGCGAGGCACAACCAACCAGTGGATCTCTGAGATAATGTCAGATTCCGGGTGAGTGTGTTTTCGACCAGGCTCTACCAATTGGGCCGATATTAATTTTGTATTAGATTTTCCCGTTTCGCATAAAATCCAGTCCATCTCGATTCTTTGGCGAACGGTCTAATATAAAGGGCAGTATTGCGTTGTGTTCACAGCTGCCAACCTCCCCCGTTTGCATTCACATGTAATGCTTGAACAATTTTATAAAATTGTTGATTATCCTTCCCAAATCTCTTTTTGCTATGCTATATGTTACCTGTGTTTAAGATTAATTTTAAAGACACCTGTGTTCCATTGCCTGTAAAATATCTTGTTAGGTTCTGATGTGTCTAGTGTATAACATTGTGTTTGTGTTCAGTAAAGAATTTACAAGAAGTGTGTTCCCGTGGATGTATTATAGTAATTCACCAATGGGATTTACTTAGCGACAGCGTTCACGATGGAAATTACCTTGGCGTTCCTGGTAGAGGTAATTTCCAACGTCAACACTGCCTTTTATCACGGGAAATTTCTTGCACATTATTAGACGGTTCTGCTAGGATACAGTAGATTTAGTGCCGCAGTTTAGTAGAAAACTTCCGTATCCTTGCAGTTTTTCCCCATTCTTAGGGTCGCTTACGGGGGAATTAAGCCAGATTGCGGAAAAATTCTGCTAGAACGCGGGAGAATTCTGCGTGTGTAGAGCAACGACGTCCCGTATTCTTGCATGATTATCTCGTAATCTGGCCGAAATCCTTAGTGAAAAGGCAGGAAAAAACGAGAAAAGTCTTCCGGATTACTGGAAATTTCTGCAAGTTCACGAGAGAATTCTGACGGAATACGCGGTGACAGAATTTTTTCGTAATTTTCCAGGTTTCCCGTAATGGTCCGGCTTGAGTAGCTTTTTCCTTTTCTAGAACGGAGAGGCCATAACTTCACCCTTCGTTCTTGAGCTTTCTTTTGAATTTGAAACTCATTCCACTTGTATTTGGAAGGGTTTTCGTAGTTTTTTCTTAGGTGCCGTTACGAACCTCAAACGCCGCAAATCTCAGTAGAAGGCGAAGTCTGCTTTATCGTGGACCCTGCCTTCAATAATGACCTACCACTTGTTCTTGCTCTTGTGTTGTAACCGTTTCCTCTACACAACAGTAGGGAATGTCGCCATCAGAGTAGAGAACGTTCGCGGGCAGCTGCAACAAAAGCACCCGTTCTATTCAAACACGGAGTGTTTTAGCAGGCTAAGAGAACAATAATGGGAAGCCGGATGGGTTCCATTTTCCTGGATGGAAATGAATATAAACGAACCCTGTTATGCGCAGGTGTGGACGCTGACGAGGTCTGCAGCAGGAGGCGTCGAGCAATTGAAGACTAAACTATGGGAATTGATGGGGTGCAAAGAAAGTGTTGGCAGCATCCTCGGGTAACCTGTTGAATGTTTCCCTCAGCACAGATCAGGGCAAACCGACAACAGGAAGCCGACGGCAGACCATGCGGGCATAGGGGAAAGCTCAGGGTAAATTAAAGCATGCAGTATTCGTGAAAACGAAATTGATACACTAACCGCTGGACAGAAAAAGTGTGGGCACGTTTGAAGATAAGGGTTCAGGGCGGGATTAGCCGTTTAAAGGCAATGTTCACGATGGTTTTCGTCCCAGAGTTTTTCACATTAAACAATGCGTTGGTCTCCAAGTGTTACCAAAATTACGTAGAAACAGCGAGAAACGCATTAAAACGTCGTATTGAGGTGACATTACTCTAGAGCATGGACTAGTTGTCCGGTTGAATAAACATGTCCATGGTGGTTGTCACCGGTGGAAAATTGGGTCAGTCGAAATTAGAAGAATATTTTATGCAAAGGAGGATTAGGTAGGGCCTTTAGGAAGAAACGGAGCAACAGTGAGTAAAGAATTGCAAAGGACGGGTCCACAAAAGATTTCATGGTTACAACAAACACTTCCTGTGCCTTTAAGAGGCGGGGTGATACTTAAGGATTTCGTGTACTATTGTGCGTTTTTCTCACTTTCTACGTAATTGTAGTTGTACCCATTGGCCACTTAATCAATATAGCGAATAATCTCAAAATTGAAGATTATCGTGAACACTGCCTCTGAACAGTCTACCGCCACCATCCTAGCGAGTAGAGATCCTAGTCGATCGTTCGATGATAGTAATCACTCCATTCCGTACTCCAACCTTCTTTATTTTACAGAAGAGTGGGTAACAGCAAAGGACTGAGCAATCTCCTGTGGCAAGTCTTCCAAAATTTAACAATATGAAGGGGTAAAGTTTCATGCGGGAAGATTACAAAGGGTAATTAGGTAAAAACCATGCAGCCCAACAATAGTACTCACAAAGTCTCTTCCTTGGCCAAACATAATGATATATTACAGTAGAGAAAATCAGCTGATCTGAAGCATTTGATTTTGAAAAAATCATTTCGCACGACACTATGATATCAAAACAACGAGAAACCTCTTCAGAAGTACTTCAAAGACAAGGAAGATCATAGAAGGAGCGTGAAACCAGTAAAAGTAGTCAAAAAACGAAAGAAGTTGTAGAAGATCAGCCACTTAGTGGCGTTGTTGCGCTAATGGCCGACAGCCATCGATTCTGGTGGTCTACGCGATCACCTTTGCTGCCAGCCGTTGCAGTGGACAATGCACCTAGGACCACCCGCGGCCTTCTGCCTGCAATCAGACTAAAGTGATTGCGCGCACTGTACCAATAGCTAAGCTTTTTACACATTTGTTGACCTGCAGTTCGCGATTTCTGGCTTTCTCGGTAATGTAGCGCATAATTATCACTAAACAATCATTGGTTGCCTTAGTTATTGCTCTTAAATACACAACACACCTTTAAGGTATTTTGATCATTCCTATTAAATATCTGTATATAATTGTCTAGATTAAGAATTTTTGAAAATATCTCTCATAATCTACATTCATAAATTTACCTATATTATTGTGGTCCCTAGTAAATACCGCCTATGGACGAATTATATAAAGAAAAAATGTCTATATAAGTATTAAATATTATTATTGTGATATACCTGCCATACACAGCTCGAAATAAATGGATACATGCGAAATCTTAACCCTTCTGATAGACGGACGGCTTCATGGGGGGAAGAACGCATAGTACATCTTCATCTCCATATCAGACTCATCGAAATAGTTAGAAATTTCTGAAGTGGATACACTCCCTCAATCCTAATCTCTCCGCAGTGCGACTGATTCGCCGCGGCGCGAAGGGCAAACGTGTTTTCTTGTGCGTGACTGATGATGGGCCGTAGACATTCGCCTCGTTGGGATGGGAACTCAGAACTTTTGAAACAGGTTGTTAACACGCTAAAAGCCACTTCGTTCGGTGCAAACACGTTATTCGCGTCCTGGTATGGTGCAAGCGAGCTTTCTCAGTGTAGACGACCCAGGAAGCACCGAGCAAGCAGCCTTGCTGAGGGTTTTCGAAGCGTTCCAGCAGCGATGTACGGTGTTAACCAGCTCACTGACACTTCGTTCCGTGCAAGCCTCCTTATCGTGGATCGGTAGGGCGCGAACCAGCTTCGGTTCCGTGCAATCAGCCTTAGGCACGTAAAGCACCGTGCAAGCAGCCTATGGGAGTTGCCGAACCGTTACAGCAGCTTTGCACGAAGTTGACACGCTATCTTGCAGGTGCGACTCGGCTCTACAGCAATGCCTGCTCATCGATTCGTCTTTTTTTGCTTCGTTCATTAGCAGTCGTGCGGTTTCCTTTTCATTTCTCCCTCTCTGATGTTGATGTTTTCAGAATGTTTAATGCCCTTTTTTGGCCTGATATAGCATAAGATATAGCAAAATAGGAGAGTTGAACACAAACCTCAGATGTAAAGCTTTAAAAAATTTGAAAACATCAAAATCACATCTTCGAAGGCCTCAGCTTAAAGGCAGTGTTCACGATAATCTTCGATTTTGATATTAATCGCTAAATCGATTGTTTGGTCACCGGGTAGAACTGAAATGAGGAAGAAATTGAGAAAAAACGTCCCAGAAGCGCACCAAATCCTTCACTCTTTCCCCACCTTTTTTTCTCATTGGAACTGTTCGTTATGACAATGAAATCTTTTTTGGTCCCGTCTTTTGCAATTATTCTCTTTCTGTTGCTCCGTTCTCTCCTTCGAACCCTAAATAATTCTGCTTTGCCTGAAATATTCTTCCATTTTTGATTGATCCCTTTTTTCACCAGTGACAACCACCGTGAACATGTTCATCCAATCGGACAACTGGTCATTCCATAGTAATAAAGGAGAGTGGTGTTTGTCCGTCCGTCCGTCCGTCCGTCCGTCCGTCCGTCCGTCCGTCCGTCCGTCCGTCCGTCCGTCCGTCGACGTCGAAGAAAGTGAGCGGGACACCAGCGGCAGTGCGCCCAACGCCGAAGAAGTTGTACGAGACCCATGCAAGAGTGCACCGTACGCCATAGAAAGTATGCGGGACCCATGTGAGAGTGCGCCGGACGCCGTAGAAAGTGTGCGCGACCTCAGGAGGAGTGCTCTGGACGCCGTAGAAAGTGTGCGGTACAACGTAGCAATGCAAAGGACGCCGCAGAAAGAAGAATGTCTTCGAAACGAGCTCGAGAACGCTAATTTACAGGATTTGCCGCACTTTGGATTGATTTTGTGTGCTTGCACAACTGAACCAGATTTAATGCTTTTCTCGCTATAATTTGCCGCTGTCCGCCTTTCCATGTGTCAACATGTGCGGCAGGCAAACTTTATGTCTACAACAAAAAATATTGGGGCAAAATTATTCCTGAGCCGATTCTATGTATGCAAAGACAACTTGATAATTCCCGCCCGTAGCGGAAATTCGGGGGTCTGGGGGCGAAGCCCCCAGCCAGCCGTCAGGCGGGCGGAGTCCGCTGGACGGCTGTCCATGATAAAGAATAGTGTCACTGAAATACCGCGTTTTGATGCGTTTCTCACCGTTTCTTCGTAATTTCGATAAGACTTGGACGCCAACGTATTGTTTTCAGTGCAACACTCGGGAACGAAGGTCATTGAGAACACTGCCTTTAAAGGCACAATCCAAACTCAGAACCGTTATTCAGTTTTTCTGCTCAGTTTAGAGAGAATTCCGCGCTGATCACATTATTATTTCTACATTCGCTCAGAACCCACTACGAACGGAGTTATGACCCCTCCAAGATTGTAAACTTGAACGGCGAGAATTTCGTGGACGAGTTGTCTCAGTCCTGTTTTCCCTCGTCGCTCGCAGCCATCGCACTGGAGCAGACTACACTGTAAAAATAGACCGATAACAAATGGAAGAACCTATATTTTGATCAAATCCGTGGCGCGTCTTGTCCCTATTGAGACCGAAACCCCTGAAGTGGGTGGAGCGAATTCTGATTCGGGGGGGGGCCTAAGGAATGGGTGCTCGATTTTGTTCGTCTATTCGGAGGAGTTGAGACTCAGCGTTTTGCAGGGTTGCTACACGCACCGGCTGGACCATAACATCAAATTTTGCCGACGAGCTTGGACTGTGCCTTTAAATGGATTCAATGCCGATTTGTGCTTACCAGATCATACCCAATATAGACTGATTGTTGGTGTGCCTACACAGTTTATGTGTGAATAGCTGAGGACTGCGGACCGTGGTGTCGGTGGTGTGATGGTAACACTCTCGCTCGGAAACGTGCAATGCAGGCTCGAGTCAGGCTACGGCGCGAGGTGTGACACAACCCAACATTGGTCCGACCCCTCAACCGAATCAAGCGATTTGCTTAGCCCGCCCCCTGGGGAAAAGTGATGGCTACGACAGGGGGGGGGGAGGTCCTCACATCGTAAATTTTTATAGTGAACGAATTTCTTAGATCAAGACTACATCAAGACCTAATAATGCAATGAATGAATGTTTTCCACGAAAGCAGAGAAAAACAACTCTCCTGCGACAATGACACCAAATGTTTGTTCAATGGCTACACATTCATTAGTGCCCTGAGGGCAAATAGGTGCGGTTTCCGGCATGAAAACCACATCAAGTCATTGGCGGTTTAGATTTTTTAGTTCAGATAAAAACGCACCCGAAATTTCATGGACGCAGCTTTAAGCCGAACAGTGCTACTTAGGAAGGGGTCCATGAAAAAATCGATAGCTGCGAAATATTTACGAGTATTTAACGAAATTTGAATAACGGAGTTTCGCGTTGCTACAACGTGCGGAAAACCTGGTCACTGACCTAAATAATCAATTTCAATCTTTCAACCGGTTAATAACGGCCTTTGAATACCCATTTTTAGGTGTGATACAATCGATTGTCTTCAAAGAACGTTTTTAACTGGCTGAAAGAATGCAATTGATTACTCGGGTCCGTGACTAGTTTTTCCGTACGTTGTAGCAACGCGAAACTCCCTAATTCAAATTTCGTTAAAGCCTCGAGTCCTGTCTGATATCTGAGTTCTGCGTTCGACTCAGCTACCTTAAAGGCAGTGTCCACGATAAAAACCATGTCTGATTTTTTGGTGGAGATCGGCAGCTGCAGGGTCTAGCGCAACTCTAACGTTGAAAAAACTTTAAAAAAATGAGCTTGAAACGGTCCCCTACGGCCCCAAAGTTGGACACCCGTTAGCTCGTCACACCCAGATGCACCTTCCAAGCCCACCCTCGTGAACAAATGAATGCTTGAGATCGTGAGATGAGCGATGGTTTCCGCTCAATAGTCCCGTTCTTCCCTTCATTCTCAACCTGTCGCTTTACTCAGGTCAGCTCGCATACATCGGCTGCGAAGGACGGAAGTTACAAACCTCGGACAACTCGTCCACCATTTTCCCTAGCTCATTTTTTTTAGGGACCATAACTCCGTTCCTAGAAGGTCTTGTGCGATTCCAAAAGCATCATTGAAATCAGCATGGGACCGTCTTCAAGATAGGCGGAAAAGCAGAAAAACGATTCTTATCGTAAACACTGTCTTTAAGATATATCCTTAATTAATTCTCCCCCCAGTAAGGCAGTTGTTATTGGGAGTTTTCTGAGATAAACATATGGGAAATCGATGTTGTTACATGATTCATATAGTGGGTAAAAGGCGAACTTCATTTATCTGCATGTATCTGCGGTTATGATCAAGGTAGAATTTGACTGATAGACAGTATAAGGTAACGATTCCGTGGTATTCGAATTCGAAATGCATTGGTAGTCGAAATACTAATCATCGTATTTTTTATGCGCTGCTTTCACAAGGTATTTCAACTATCCTCTTTTCGATGGACGTACCATGAGGTTTCCCTCGCCACCTCTGCATAAGGTGAGAATCCGCTTGCTCCGCTCATGATTCCGCTTGCTTTGGCGCATGGTCCTCATTGTACTCCTTCCGCCTATCGTAAGGTTCCGCTTGCTTAGTATTAACCTCCGCTTGTTTAGCGGTAGCTTCTGCTTGCTTCCCGTTAACTTCCGCTCGCTCAGTGTTAGTTTCAACTTGCTTCGCGTTTGCTTCCGCTCGCTTCGGTGCATGCTTCCACTCGTTTCCCTGCCTAACGTAAGATTCTTCTTGCTCAGCATTAGCTTCTACTTGCTTCGCGTTTGCTTCCGCTCGCTTTGGTGCATGGCTCCACTCGTTCCCCTACTTAACGTAAGGTTCTGCTTGCTTGGCGTTAATTTCTGCTTGCTCAGCGTTAGCTTCTACTTGCTTCGCGTTTGCTTCCGCTCGCTTTGGTGCATGGTTCCACTCGTTTTCCTACCTAACGTAAGGTTCTGCTTGCTTGGCGTTAGCTTCTGCTTGCTTCGCATTCGGTACGGGGACAATCCGTTACTAGCGGATTGCGTGTTAACACCTTGTTTCAAAAGTTCTGAGAAGCCGACTCATCCGCGGTAGCTCTGTCATAGATAAAGATGGAGGCAAGTTTGGTTAGCTGATTTCAAAAATAGTTAAGAAGAGTGGAGAATCAGTAATACGTTAAATGATTTCTAAAAAGAGCAGAAAATGGTTCGTAAAATATTAGAGTTTGAAATTTCTCATCTGAAGTGATAAACTAATGAATTAATTGACGAAAACATTGGAAAAGAAATAGTGTAATTTGAATGAGTTGAACAAGGTTAGTAGCAGAGAATAAAAAAGAATAAAAAAATATTACGCAGCTCTGACCGCTAACAGGCAATAGTGCGCAAAACAAAACAATTAAATGGTGGCAGGCGGACGGTGAGTTGTTTTCCAAGATGGCGGCCGGACAAAACTAGGAACTGCCTGGTTATGCTCAGACAGTTTTCTTTCTACACAATTTCGTGTCCGGAAAGGACACAAGAACGCTGGAGAAAATGAGGAAACGCCGAATCGCTTAGCTCCTGAAGAAATTGAGCAGAAGAAGGAGTTCCTGATCCACGGTACACATCAAAATTGCGTTTCAGCACTGTATACTGCACTGTCTACAGACCACCGTAGCCCATAAATGCCACAATCACACACTGGAGTGACTACCGCAATCTGAGATAAATTCGTTAAACATTTTCAGCTGAACAATAAAACCTTGTTTTTCCTACTGTTTTTATTCTTACTTCTCATGCTATCTTTGTAGTCCTAATTAATGCAAAGTCAGATTAAGCTGTTATTAATATCATGATTACTAAACTTTTAATGCAGAAATAGCCAGAATGAGACTCCAAAAACGTTCAAAACGAGTGCAGAAGTTGCCGGTTGGCTTTTGGTGCTTAACACCTTCGTCAGACCTGAAAAACAAGCATGTCAATCCCACATTGTGATGCACCTAATAAGCGATGTAACACACCAATATCTGCTTTCAAAAATGCCAGGGAGATTCGAGCACTCGAAAGAACGATCGAGCGCAGTTGTGAAACTACAAATGATCACTTTTTCCTGCCTATACCCTTAAATAGCCGCAGTGATGTCTAGACAGTGATGTTACCGTACTCTTGGAAATTGGTGAGCTACTGTAATCATGCAATGAGCTGCAGGGTATCAACAATTTCATCTCTGCTATTTATCTCAGGTCATACCCGCCTGATTTCCAAGGCTTCAAGGATTTTCCGACCAAAAGTGTTTCTTATTGAGTGATTTTTGAGTGGTCTGAGCGATTTTTTGAAAACGGGTCTCATAGTAATCAAGTGCCTGCCTATGTCGTTTATTCGTTTCCAAAGCCAGATAGGAACACTTCACTAATCTTCTGCGGTCCTGAAATCGTGTCATCCAGTCACACACCAATATCATTAGTTTCAAAAAATATTTCTGCGGAATTGTTTGAATACTACAGCTACGGATTAAACGAACCATGATTTCAATGGAATAGGATTTATCATCCACCGCTTTGATTAATGGATCCACAAAACAGTCCAGCCGCGCGTTGGAGCTCCAGTGAAGAATGTCGTCTTAAATTGTTCGGTACCACCTTTCACCGAACATCGTCGTATCCATTACAGCACCTTTGTTAGCAAATGACGTCCACGTCGTTGTTTTGCCCGTAAAAACACTCCTTTGCTGACGAGCTGTTACCTCGTACTGATATTTGAATTACACCTAGATAATTTTTCGATAGGTAGTCAGCCATTCTTCTTCGGTTGTTCATCCACAAATAGACGAGAATCTCGGTGAATCGCTTGACTTAGAGCCGATTTTCTTTCAATAGTTGCTGCAGTGCTTTGTCAACACTGGGGCGTAAAGGTGCCTAAAAATGCGGAATTATTGTACTCAGAGTACTCAAACTATGCTGAGCTTACATCAACTAGTTCTCGGCTCTTCTTCTCCCAAGTCTTCGAAACGTGTGTCCTACAAGAATGCAAGCGGGTGCGGACGTTAAGAAAGACTGCGGAACCCATTCCAGAACAAGGCGCCTCGTCATTTGCAATTCTCTCAGGGTAGAAGTCCGGCATGAGATCACGGATTACTTCGAAAAACTTCTCGACATCGGATGACGTCGTTGTGTCACTAAACAGTTGAAATTTCAGGATGATTGGGCCATAAAACAGGATAGGAGCAATTACCACAACTAACCAGCCGGTAGCCCTCGATCTTTCTTCGGAAACTATTATTGTCGCTAGATTGATGTTATAATGAGTTGTATGATGCGTGTAGTCCAGACAAACCCCTCGTCGCGAATAAGCTTGTAACCACTGGAATTGAAGTGGTGTCACAATGACTGGAAGATAAGGAGATTTGGATTTCGTACATCGTCACGCTAGAACACAAACCTCACCCATAAGGAAGCCTTTCCCACTTCCGTCTTCAGGGGGGAGGAATATCCTTAAACCGTCATCAGGAATGTTTTCTGCTGCTCGCATGGAAAGAGATGTGATGTCATCTTGTTTGAGACAGCCGGGTCGAATTTTCAATTTCTTAATCAATTTCCAAAGATCGCGTCGTGTAATAAAAAACAGTCTTGAGCTTTTATTCTGTTCACGGCGAACGTGTTGGATCACATTGGTTATTGTATGATCTAAAATAATGCCGTAATTATTTAAGATTTAGCGTCGTCTACGATAAGAAACGTTCAGTCAAACGATATCGCCTTTGACTCAAAAAGAAGATAACGACCATGATAACGACAACATGAAGAGCTAAAGACAGGATGGATAGAGAAGTACATTTTCTCAGACAATGCTACGGCGTTAAAGTTTACGTAGGTTTAGGCGTTTCAATTATTCACTCAAATAAACGGTGAATCTCTGACAAGACGATTGGTGAATCTAACCAACAGAAGCTCATTGCGGCACATTTCTACCGATATTTTTCCTATTAAGATGGTCTGAAGTGTCAAGATGTTATGGAAACGTGCGCCATGAAATACGTTATCGCTAACATGAAAACGAGTTACAAAACAGAAGAAATAGAGATCATCAACTGCGTTCAGTTTCTTCCATTTCGTAATTCTGCATACGTTTCTTGCCTAGGTGCTGAAAAATCGTCGCTTAAAAATCAGAACTTCACCGGAGTCCAGTGTCACACCTGGCCGCGGTAAACTCAAAAGACGAAGGCGGGTCAACAACATAGGTCTGGCGGTATTGAACGGAATTTGTTATATTCAACTGTATGAGTGTGCACACGTACGTCTTGCCTGAAAATCAAAACTTGTCAGATAACGGTCGACCACTGGCAATTCAAAAAGACGTGGCATCAACTCACAGTGACTTTTGCACGGTTATTAGAAAACGTGAGTGTCAGTTTGCCTTGTCAGACATCATTTTTCCAGCACTATACCCCTTTCTGCGTAGCTTCGTCCTAGTGAAAGATAGAACCTGGAAGAAAGCTTACTTAGACATATAAGATGGTGGATTTGTCGTCGATGATTCCCACCCATGTGCAACACTTCAAGGCACAATCCAAGCTTAGGGACGAAATCGAAGATTTCAACATAATTGTGAAGTAGACCCACTCATTATAACACCTGTCAATCGCGAGCTCTCAATTCCTCCGAAAAAGCGAGATATAGGAGGAGCCCTGGGGCGCCTACATCAGGAAGCCACTTTGGCACGCCCCTTTTACGATCTTTCGAGCTCAACAGTAGCGAGATGAGCGATGATTTCCGATCGATCGCTCTCTTCGTTCTCAACCTATCTCTTTTCTCGCATGCATCGGTTGCAAATGGCGGAACTTATAAGCCTTGGACAACTTGTCCACCATGCTTCCGCAGATCAATTTTTGAGAGGCCATAACTCCTTTCCCAGGGGGTCATGTACGAGTTCAGAGACAGCATTAGGATCAGCGTGGGACCGTTTTTAAGATAGGCAGAAAGACGGAAAAACTATTCTGAGGTTGGATTGTGCCTTCAGAGGCAGTGGTCGCGATCAAATGTGCTTGTCTTCTTTTCCTTTGTACAACCCCTTCTGGGTTTGAGTAGTAAGACCTATAAGAAAAAATTGCGAAAAAACCGCTGTTTCGGGCCAATTTTCAACCTTGAACTTTCTTGTTTTTGATGGTGGACGAGCCCACTCCACATAATCGGCATCGATGATCTCTAGTATCAAGAACATCAGCCGGTTTGAAATTGATTTTCAATATATTTATGTACTTATCTAGTCAAAAGCATTGACCAAAGTGCTTGCTTTCTCCGTTCAACTGTTTAGGTGAGTTTGCATTTATTTCGTCCTCTGAATGTTGATGATTTTTGACTGCTCGGCATGAGACTGCTATCTTTTTGAGATGCGCTGTGCACGTGCGCACGAACGACATCTTTAGGCCTTAGAAACTCTAATCCTAGCCCGTTTTTCACCTCGCTACCTTCATAGTTTTTCAGCTGTTTTCCACCTAAGCTGATTTTTGTAGTTTTTTTTTCGATAACGTTTTTCATTGTGACCACAACACTTATGCACACCGACTATTCGGATATTTCAAATAACTTGAACTTTTGCCTCAATACCAGAATGTGTTCGAATCGTTTCTGTTTCCAAACATTACTTCAGGGAGCAAGGCTCCCTCGGTTCATGAGAAAATAGGATTATACCCTTTCATTAATTTGTAATTATCGGTTATTCCAGAATTATTTGAATATTCGAATAGTTCCGAATAATTGCTAATTGCAATTTTATGAATGACTAGTGACCCTTCGGGTCCCTAGCCCGTGGCAGCCACTTGACTTTAAGGCAGCGCACCCTGTTTTAGAGACTTTTTCACTCGGTTATATCGCGTGCGCGTGCACATATGCTGCATCTCCTTCTCTCCCATACTGCGCACGGATGAGCTTCGCCGACCCCCTCCATTCATCATACGCAGTATTCGCTTGCCTTCGCCAAACGAAGGGCCAGCTTCGCCGATCTCCTTCCATCATGAGCGATATTCGTTTGGCGAAGCTAAACGAAGGGCCGGCTTCGCCGACCCCTCCCATCATGAGCATTAGTCGTTTGGCTTGGCCAAACCAATTGCCGGCTTTGCCGACCCCCTTCCATCATGAGCGCTATTCGTTTGGCTTCGCCAAACAAAGGGCCGGCTTCGCCGACCCCTTCCACCATGAGCGCTATTCGTTTGGCTTCGCCAAACAAAGGGCCGGCTTCGCCGACCCCTTACATCATTATCAATAGTCGTTTGGCCTGGCCAAACCAATTGCCGGCTTCGCCGATCCCCTTCCATCATGAGCGCTATTCGTTTGGCTTCCCCAAACAAAGGGCCGGCTTCGCCGACCCCTTCCACCATGAGCAATATTCGTTTGGCTTGGACAAACCAAGGGCCGGCTTCGCCGATCCCTTCCACCATGAGCGATATTCGTTTGGCGAAGCTAAACGAAGGGCCGGCTTCGCCGACCCCTTCCATCATGAGCATTAGTCGTTTGGCTTGGCCAAACGAAGGGCCGGCTTCGCCGACCCCCTTCCATCATGAGCGATATTCGTTTGGCGAAGCTAAACGGAGGGCCGGCTTCGCAGATCCCTTCCACCATGAGCAATATTCGTTTGGCTCGGACAAACCAAGGGCCGGCTTCGCCGATCCCTTCCACCATGAGCGATATTCGTTTGGCTTCGCCAAACAAAGGGCCGGCTTCGCAGATCCCTTCCACCATGAGCAATATTCGTTTGGCTTGGACAAACCAAGGGCCGGCTTCGCCGATCCCTTCCATCATTATCAATAGTCGTTTGGCTTGGCCAAACCAATTGCCGGCTTCGCCGATCCCCTTCCATCATGAGCGCTATTCGTTTGGCTTCGCCAAACAAAGGGCCGGCTTCGCCGACCCCTTCCACCATGAGCAATATTCGTTTGGCTTGGACAAACCAAGGGCCGGCTTCGCCGATCCCTTCCATCATGTGCAGTGTTAGTTTCGCTTCGCCAAACAAAGGGCCGGCTTCGCCGACCCTTTTTCATTGATGATTAGTAATCGTTTGGCCTCGCCAAGCGAAGGGCCGGCTTTGCCGACCCCCTTCCATCATGTGCAAAGTTCGTTTGGTTTCGCCAAACGAAGGGCCGGCTTCGCCGATCCCACTCCATCATGAGCGATATTCGTTTGGCGAAGCCAAACAAAGAACAGGCTTCTCCGACCCCCTTCCATCATGTGGAGTGTTCGTTTCGCTTCGCCAAGCGAAGGGCCGGCTTCGCCGACCCCCTTCCATCATGTGCAGTGTTCGTTTGGTTTCGTCAAACGGAGGGCCGGCTTCGCCGATCCCACTCCATCATGAGCGATATTCGTTTGGCGAAGCCAAACAAAGAACAGGCTTCTCCGACCCCCTTCCATCATGTGCAAAGTTCGTTTGGCTTCGCCAAAAGTAGGGCCGGCTTCGCCGACCCCCTTCCATCATGAGCAATATTCGTTTGGCTTCGCCAAACGAAGGGCCGGCTTCGCCGACCCTTTTTCATTGATGATTAGTAATCGTTTGGCATCGCAAAGCGAAGGGCCAGCTCTGCCGACCCCTTCCCCATCTACGCAGTATTCGTTTGGTTTCGCCAAACGATGGGCCGGCTCCACAGACCACCCTACATTAATTTCGCTTGGCTTCGCCAAACGATTGGGAATTCGCGCCGGATCTGCCTTAGGATGGTAGCGCTAGCGCACTACGGATGACGCGGGCGCAGAGAATAGTCTTTTCTCTCAATGATATAATTATACAACCAATTATAGATCTTTGGTGAAATTGACAATTTAAAAAAAAGTAAGGCACCCGTTCTGATAAAGTGATCTACTTTTCGACTTTAATATTTTCACGTAAAATCCTGACAGTTTTTTCAAGTCTCCGCCGCATGAATTTTTTTTCTGCCAGTGGAAAAAAACCGATTGATCTCCTGTTCATTTTTTCACAAAAATCAATGGATTTTTTTCAGATAGAAAACTGAGTTAAAATACTTCGAAAATCGTTCATGAATTCTTTCTAAGTTGTCAAATTTTTAGCGGAAAGTTCTGCGATTTTATCAATTTCTTCGTGAAAAAAACCTTTCTTTTCTCACAGTAAAAAAATCCGACAAAAAATGCGCCACGTGAAAAAGATTTTTTGCTGGACATCCTGCATTTTCTTTTGTTGAAGAATGCAAAGAAGAACTTTCGGGCACAATGCTCTTCATAAAGTTTTTTCTGCTTATTACTCTTTCAAAATGAAATTTGCTTGTTTTCAAATTTTGCTTGTTTTTTCAGAGAAATCGTTCAAATTTTCATAACTCCGTAGTGAAAAATACTTCAGTCAAAAAACTTTGGGAGAAAATGAGTGTGAAGAACTTGGGAGAAAATAAGCGTAAAGTGGAGAATTCTCTCCATTTTTGCAGGTAAATCTAGCAGATTTTTTTTTGAAAAAAGGGCTAAAATGTCTGTCTTCCTACCTGAGAATCGTTAAAAAATTCTTTGGAAAAAAATCTGGCTGCGAAATTTGCCACAGCAGAGTTCTGCGATTTTCTAAACCTCGTCAAAAATTTAGGAAATTATTATTACAAAACAATAAGACAACAAAGAAGAAAAAACAAAACGAAAAATAAAAAGTCAAAATAAAAAATAAGCGCAGAACCAGAAAAATAGAACACAAAAGTGGAAAAAACGGCTTAGCGAGCGAAAGCGCTACAAAACCTAAGTTTATATTAGCCGCGACCAGAATGAAGAGCAAACAGTGCGGCAAAAACCTGAAAACGTGAGAAAAAGAGCAAAACGGTGGAAACGGAAATGAAAAAAAAGCTGTAAGGCGCCGCGCGCGACACGCCGCGCTGCGTGCGACACGCCGCGCTGCGTATCGACAACGCTGAAGAGTTGAGGCGCAGTCGATTCCGCGGATTTCTGGGCACGCCGTTTCCACTCTTTATATATAGGACAAGAAAATTGGATTGTTCTCGTCGATGATGTGCTGATGGCCCTATCTCAATAAAATCAGTATAAACTCTTAAGGAAACCGATTTGGGAGAGAGAATTAAATCAAATAGCACCACCTAGCAAGAATTCCGGAATCAGCGAAGAAGGATTATTCAGAGGACTGACTGCTCAACCTTGAATCTAGAAAACTGGACCAAGGCTTAACGAGGAGGTTAAAACTGCTTGACAATATGGGCATTCTAAGTCTTACAGGATGACGGGCAAAGGATGAGTTCACATGAGTACGATTATAAAAGCGAAGGATAGGCATTGAGCAGTGGGTAATTGTGCATAGGACATTCGAAAATCGAACAAAAAATCTCAGACATTCGGAGCGTTAAACTTTGTGGGAAAATGACGTTCGAGTTGAACTACTGTGGCTTTTTTGTAAAAAGTTGAACTGACGAGAACGATGCGTCGAACCGCTGGGCTTATCGCAGCGCGTGTCGCGTCTCGTGCGCAGTGCCGACAGACGACGGCTCCGACGCAACGTTGAACGCCAAAATCAAACCAGCGGCACATACGAGCCGTGCTGAGATGGGGTTTGACCGATTCATTCCATCGTCAAGTGTTCACTCCTCGGGCTCTGCCTTTCAGTTGAGAGGATGTGCGAGTGCCTGCACGCACCTGCATGCTCTTGCGCCAACACGGGTGGTCTGACCAAGGAACAGGCAGGAGTCGGAGCACTCGTACTATTGATTGATTTTTAGTTGGCATAGAAAGTGCACACCTGGTTAGGGGCCACGTGGGGTTAGGTGTATTGAAATAACATTCAACAGCAAGGAGGAACTAGGTAAAGCGTGTAGGATTATCAATGCAGACATTGCTTGAAATCGGCTCCAATTAGCACTTCCGTTCAACTTTAGTGGGAATCCATATCAACTACTGGACATTTTCAGTTGAACTAAGGGGAAATTCTACTGATTTCTAGCGTGGACATTATTTCAACGGGAATCTCACGGTGGTTGAACGTTCCGAATGTCGGAGATCAAGTTTCGCCCTGACGTCGAGTCACGCGCTTACTTGAACGCTGCTCGCAAAAGAACCGAAAAGACGCCACTACCACTCGGTGGCTCCGATACTTCTCCCCCAATTGTTCCGATATATGCCCCGCTGAAAAATTCTCGCGGGGGAGCTCGCGCGCAAATGCACTGAATACACCCAAAACATGCATGTGCGAAAAACTCTGAAATCGAAAAAACCAAAAAACGAAAAATTTTCGGTTTTGATTTTGAAAAAATCCGAAAAAAAAACCAAAAAATTTTTGTCTTCTGTATTTATTTTCAGAATTGCATATTTTTGACTGGAAAAACATGGCAACGTAATCGAAGTGCTTCGAATAATGACAGAATTATGTTTTCTCAGTTACACAGAAGCATACCCAATCAATAAATCATTGTGAGGAATTTTATCCTTGTTGCAGTGTGGAATCCTGACAAAATTCTACCGCTGCACACCTTCTTGAAGTCTTGTTGTGAACTTTTTGTTTAAAACGGCGGTAGTTCTCTGAACAATCATGTCCACGCTTTTCCTTGTTTTGACAAAAACTGTGGGCTTGAAGGACGTCCCTAACTTCATGAGAAAAAACCGAATTTGTAGAAGTTGAAAATCGTAGGCAAGTCATAGATCGAAACGGAACAAACGTTGTACAAAGACGAACATCAATAGTACTTGATGCATACTACATTCTTGCGTGGATTTCCTGTGCTGTCATGTTGTATTTTAGTCTGAGCGATTGCGTCATGGTCAACGCTAACCAGTAGCTCAGTCTCTCTGCGCTATTGGATGTTAATGGCGGCGACGCAACCACACACACTGACTCGTGGTGTCTACGCATGGGTTACGTTCAATCACCTTCGCTGGATGGAGCTATACATGATGCCGTTCGCCTATCAAAGTTTTAATTCGCAGTTTCTTTTTGTATGGATTGACAGATAGAGCATTTACGTTGACTTCCGCTTGATAATTATGGATCTCCAAAAAGCGATTCTCGAAGCCTTTTCCATGAACATCTTCAACGAAAACAAATTTTCTTGACCTCAAAGCAGTGTTTACAAGATTGCAATTTTGATATCTCTTCCGTTTACGGAAGCTCTGGTGTCCTATACAGCAAGGCGTTCTTGAAGAGAGCGCGAAAACCGTTTTTTGGTGCTACTAGAGGTCCACATTTGCTTACGTTGACATTTGAGCTTGGAGGAATTAACCGCAACAATGAAGGATGATACCTATCAATGCAATCAAGCGGTTTAGCTTGCTTATCAGCACTTCCTTGACTTGACTACATCATGTTATCACAACCTCAGGTGTTCATTTCTTCACGTCTAGGGAGCGGAGAGGGGACATGAGGCGTTTCTTTGACCTGAGAACGCTTGTTGCACTCATCATTTTGTCGTTCCTAGCTCTTTTTGAACCGCTTTTTCGACATTGAGAGCATAGAATTCTTCTCGCCTATCATTTTAGTACGAAAAGTCATCGAGAATGATTGTAGTGAACGCTGCCTTCAAAGTACCATTGCAGGTTATCATCTATGCGGAATCAATTAGCTTCATTAGATTTGTGATGTTTCCGCCTGTCGAATTTTATATTTTTGGTTCTTAGGAGGATTATTCCTGAAAGCTAAGGCCATGGCCAAAAGATGCGCCGTAGTCGTTTTAGTCGGCAGATAAACAGGAAATCCAAGAAATTTTGACCCAATAAGTCTAATTTTTATCGAAAGTGATGTATTAGAAGGAACCGTTTGTGCAAGGGGCAGATCAAACGGTAGCTTCTGCGATTCTGAAATCAAATTCAAAGACGAGAGCAAACTTGCTGCAACGTCTGTAGGCAGCAAAGGATCGACTGCAAGTCGCATCAGAACCGCGAATTTCAGACCGAAAAAAAAACGAAAAAAATATTAAGCTTTTTCCTTTATTTCGATATTGATTTTTTTCGCCAAAAAGGGCGAAAAACGAAAAAAACAGAAAAATCGAAAAACGTAAAACGCACACCCCTGACCCAAAAACAGCGGGGGGAGAACAGAAACTTTTGTCTGAGCACTCTCATTCTGTTACCTGTGCGCTCTCCTCGTCGGCTCTCTCACCCCGCATGGATAGAGACGTAGAGTCTCGGGCGACCTGCTCCGCAACCATTCCGTACATGAGGCCAATTTATGGCTATGAGGACGAGGGTCCGCATAATTCGTGAATAAGTTGCATCTAGATTTTCTTCGTTTTCATAGTGGGGCCAGGTGCTCCTTGGAACTGTCGGTTATCCTGCTTAATGTGCTTATCTGGGCTAAATTTCCGTCCGCACGCTTTGCGGCCGCCCGCGCTCGAGTCAGTCGAATTTCCAGCGCCAAAGCCGACTCTATGTGGCTTTTTTATACAGTTTTCTCCAATGTCCATTACTTTCCAAGTTGTAAAACCCACCTAGAGTCAACAGGGGCGGCATGCATGAACGCAGCGAACGGTGTCAGGGAGCCGCTCCGCGTGCCATGCGCGCAGCGTCGAGCAACGGGGCGGCCTCGAATTTCTTGGCGTGTATTGATGTGCCTGATTTTCGGGGCCGCCCGTTGCTCGACGCTGCGCGCATGGCACGCGGAGCGGCTCCCTGACACCGTTCGCTGCGTTCATGCATGCCGCCCCAGATCGGCGGCTGCGGCGCTGGAAACTCTTCCGACACGAATGCGCGCGGCCTCAGAGCGTGTCGAGACGCAATTGCGGACCGGAAATTGGCGCAGAGAAGCACAGTATGTTCATCCTTGCTTCCTGCGTATCTATGTCATTCGACGAAATTTCTGATCCTCATTTCATTCTTCTTTTTTTTATGCCGCTTTCTCTTTTTAAGTTCCCTCAGTTTGTTTTCAAGAAGTTGTTGTTGATTATTTTCCGGTTTCGAAGTCAATCCCTGTCATTTCGAACTTGATGAAAGCAAACTAAAATGTCGAAATATCGCGTTTTGAAGGTATGCAGGTCCCCTGATGATTGTCGGAAACTGCGCAATTTTCAATTTATAGATTCCTTAACGAAATTGCGAATTGCTTGTTTTTGAGTTACAAGCCCTTCAGTTCATCCGCTGTTCTGAGTAAATATTTCCAGTATATCATTTAGGTTAACGATTGAGCGCGAAATCTGTGGTAGCGAATCGTGGTATTGCCTGTCAGCACCAATATCGAAAATACGCGGGGCGATGCTCATTACCGTGGGCAACTGCTTACTCGCATGAATGCTTAAAGCTGTTGATCCCTTTGTAGAGGTAGTAAAGTGGCAATCGCTCTTCATACATCACTACCATTTTATTTAACTACAATTTATAGGTTGATCTCCTGGACGTCGCGTCGCAATGAAGAAATTGTGCCAAGGACTCGGCTTTTGTTCCAATCATTTATCCAGTTCTGTTCTACAAAGAGAAATTTTGAACTATGTACAATCACATGCTGCAGTCACAACATAAACTTCTGTCAGTAAAATTGTCTCCCCACTCTGATCAATTTGCATTTGTATTATGTACCACGAGCTGATGCAGATCTGCTGCTATTCACTTGTATTCGACGTTTATTTACAACATTTTCGTATAGCCTCAACAATTTGACAAATCAGTTGCCCCTTCATTTGATGATCGAGTAAATGGATTATCCGAATTTCTGATTGTCAGACATATTGCAGGTCATAAGTTTTTTGACAATTGAATATTGTAGCAAAGTTTGCCGTAAATTTGGATATTACCAATTTACGAGTTAGCGGAGTATTGTTCTCTTCTTGAAAGATGTGATTATTTGGATATACAGGCTGGTGCGAAGCGGAGGTTAGAGACAGTGAGAGAGCGTCGGGTAGACGGAGGCCCAGGTGTCGCACGCGCCGCTCGCGTCTCGAATGATGTGAATTACGCCGTTTTATAGAGGGTACCAATAAACGAGGTTCAAACTCGCGTCAAATCATTTGATATTGATGCTTATCTTTCGCGCCATGCGCGTCCATTCAGCCCTCAGTGAATGGCTCCATTTCGGTTTCTGGCCCTTTTAGGGTCCTAGAGTGACTGAGGAATTGCTGGCCGACTGCCACGGCCCGCTAGTGACGCTGACCTTCAAAAACAATTGGGACAAGATAATCCACCCAGACCTATGTTCGATAGTTTATTGTGGAAAAAACACTGGGCATCTTTCATAATCCTCACCGCAACCGCGGCACGCGCGGGAAGCGCGGTGGACTATGAAAAATCTTATCCCGCGACACGCGCGGTAAGAACTTTTATAGTCCACCAGCACAGCCAAGCGGCGCCGCCCACACCGCCGCGGCGGTTTTACCGTTTCAATCAATACTTGCTACTCGATTTGAGTCCACTCCAACATAAATTGTTCTGGGACTATTCTGCGCTACCGCATACGCGAATGCTAGCCGGGAATTTCTGTGCATATCACAGTTGAGGCCCGACTTTTATCCGCACCGCCATAGCTGTGCCGCCGGAGATTTCATAGTGGCTTCCCGCTCGTCCCGCTCGGTGAAAAGTTGCATAGTCCACGGCTTGTCCCACGCGTCACGCGCGTGCGGTGCCGATCGTGAAAGATGCCTTACAGATATAATTGTGATGCTTTTCGAATGTTTAATGCCTTTATATGACATGATATATGATCACAAGATTTCACAAGGTAACTGAGTTGAACGCCAAATTCGCTGTTGTTGTACCTACACAGATCATTGTGAATAGCTGAGTAATGCAGAGCGGGGTGTCGCTGGTGTAACGGTAGCACTCTCGCGTGCAGTGCAGGTTCGAGTCTTGCCTGACATCTGAATTTTGCGTTCAACTCAGCTACCTTGTGATATCTTCTGATTTTACAGATAGAGTTTCACCGCAGTAACCGCGATTCCAAGCAATAAAGGTTGTATTGATGCGAGAATAGGAAGATCATGGACCTCAGAAACCCTTTGTAAACACGGAGTTCCCATCATTCATCGCGTGTGAGCGCGATGCCGCTTCCTTCGTCTTGCCTCCGTTCTCTCGGTGCCTCTAGCCTCCGCTTCGCACACTCATCTGAAGAAGCCATGAGAATTCCGTTATTATACAGTCCGTACGTTATCAGCGCCCAAAAGAACCTTGATAGAAACACTTCGAGCGAAATCCGAAAAATTTACGCTAATTTACGCAGAGACATACGCTCAATCGCACTACTCATTCCTGATTGAATAACATGTCTGTTACTGTCATTGGAAAATGTATAGACCTTGATATCATCCGCATATGCACACACATAAATATCTTGGTTTATTTTCAGGAAGGCCGGGAGATCTGAGGTGTATATGTTGAACAGAAGAGGTGGAAGTACTCCGCCCTGAGGGACTGCAGATGTACAAAAATGCGTATTAGAGAAAGTGCCATTACAGTTAACAAAAAAAGTGTCAGCCAGCTCAATAGATTCCCTCTGAACCCTATATTTTCGCATTTTCTGAGTAAGCTACCGTGATCGACGGTGTCAAATGCTTTGCTCAAATCAAAGTAAACAACGCCAACAGCTTGTGACGAGCTTAGTGCACCAATCCAAGAGTAATTACATTCTAGAAGTTGCAGGCAAGTAGAGTAGTTTTTAACAAAACCAAACTGTTCAGGAGGGATAAAATTAAATTTGTCTAGCCAATCTTGAAAACAGACTTTCAATATTTTTTCCATTTTTTCCCTGACTTTGCAAGGTGTTGGTGTAATGCTTGTAGGTCGAAATTCATTGGGTGATGAAGCAGAGGAGCTTTTAGGTATTGCAGTAACTATCGACCTTTTCCACAAAATGGGAACCTGGCCAGTAATAAGCGAGATGTTGAAAATGTGACACAGAGGGATTGAGATTTTCTCAGCAAATATCTTACAGAAAACTGCAGGAATTTTGTCCGAAGGGATCGAAAAAGAGGCCTTAACTTTACGCAAATACTTACGAACCAATGAAGGATTAATCACTGGTAAGGGGCAATCAGGGATAACATGCGTAAGGAAGTTTGCGTCAGATTGACATGGAGGTGTGAAAACACTTGCGAGAAAGTCAGCCAGTGCATTGGCTTTATCTTCCGCAGTAGTGAGGACACCTCCATCTGAACCATATGAGCACGTCGAATTGTTCTTTTTACCCACACGTTTACTGACGTAGGCGTAGAGTTTCTTCATGTTGTGACTATTGGAGAGTTTTCATTCTTTATAATCAAGATAACGTTTCAGATGATAACTCCAATTCTTATTAACACTTAAAGGACCGCGTGTCCACACTGCGCACCCACGGCTGTTTTGCCACTCGAACCGCGTGTCCACACTGCGCACCCACGCCATAAAACGTTCGATATTTTTTGAATTTTTGAGGTGTGGGGTCCTTCTTTAATATGAATAGGTGCCTCATATTGTAGCCTATTTACATTCACAGTGGTCAAGTATTTTGAGCGCTCTTAGCCATTTTACAAGCGTCTTTGAAAATGACATTTTTTGAATTGTCGAACTTCTGTGGTCGCAAACAAGTCGTTCCAAACTTAACTAAAGGGGGTTATAAACTAAGTGGGTTATAAACTATCACGTGCCCTATGTCCGCTAGTTGATTCCCAATATATTAGCGCCTGCTATTTGAAACAACTACATTGGGATGCTGAACAATAAGCCGGGGTTCATTTTACGATTTTCGAAAAAAAAATCTGTCAGCTTGAGTGCATTAGCCTTTAGCACATGTTCCACGTCTTGCTACGACTTCGCTCAAGTGGGTATTTGGAAGAGGGAGTTGGGCTCCTGATCTCGAATCCGATTGTCATTTTTCAATTCCTGATAGATTTTCGTCGGCTACTGCAGACAAACCTAGTAGGTCAAGGTCTCTGACTGGTAAGAGAGTTGTCTTGGAAGTTTACTGGGGCATCACAGACCCTACGTTCGTACAGAATTCAAGTTTCCGAAACTGCGGGTTGATTTCGGACGGTACAATGCTCAGCATCCGCTGTTATCTAATAAAAATTCTTGAAGCCCGATAAACACCTTGAATTTGCTAACAGCACTCCCTGAAAAATTCGGCGTGAATTCGACCCAAAGCTTCCTTCCTGTGCGAAGTAGAAACATTTGCCGAAATCGAGACGCTACAAAATCGTAAAAAAATAAATTATCATTGCTCTGAAATGGCCTTTCAGCTGCAATTATGACTGACTTTCTGAAAAAACTGATAGTCAATTTCTACATCAAAAACGAATTCACTTCAAACTGAAAAAAAAAACATCCAAGATAAATGTTTACTTCAAACAAATACTGTACACGTAATGCTCCAGGAAAAATAAGAGATCTTCTTGAAGATGATGATTGAGAGATATTTTAATAGCAGGGTCCAGCGTGACGTTGCGAGCGACCTTAGTGGTGCTACGACATCCACATTGGTCTGTAAAATTTTCATAGGGTTCAGATATTGTCACGAACTTGTCGGTGAATTTTCGAAGCAAAAGATTGACGACTAACTCCCCCTATTTGGTGAAGTTTCTTCTTAAGGCCGAAATTTTCGCGATACTCCTTGGGCTCCATCGCGTTCGTTCGCGACCCCGCTGGACCCCGCTCTGATATTCCGTTTTAGCAGTACTGTTTACATACGCTAAACTTACATCCGATTTGAAAGTCGATGTAGAAGGCAATAGTGGCGCTTGGTTCTCCTCTATGGACGTTAGGGTGCTAATCCATCCCTGAAACGGAAGAAAATCACAAGACTGCAACGGTAAAACTATACAACGGGTTTCATCATGTACTTCCACCCAATTCGCAGAATTACTTTCTTGAACTTTTCTGGGCACGGGAGATGCGAAATTCGATGAAACTTTATAAATAAGCGTCAAGAAATCGCTGGTTATTTTCTATTTCGAAAACTGTGCATTAGTTCAAAAATGTAACTCTGAAAAATGGGTTGAAGCAGTTAACGAAACGCAGGAATGAGATGTATGAGAAGGGGAGATGAGGAAGAATGCTTGTAGAAAGAAATTCGAAAGAGAAAAGTTGTGTGATTTCGAAATGTACTGGATGACGCACGCGCCCGCGTTGGCTAAGAAAGCGTGCTCCAATCGAAAAGGTCCCCAGCGGACTGCGTGTCCACACATGTCACCCACGAAAACGATTAGCCGTGGAGCGTACCGGTCCGCTGTGGGAATTCGCCGTGGAGCAGGCGGTCTCTTAAGTGTTAACTGTTTTGTAATCCTCAGATTCAAGCGGATCGTCTAGAGCATTGGATAATCTCTCTTTATAACGGTAAAGGTTGCGAACGTGTTTTGGATAACTTTCTTGTACACGCGCAACTTTTCGAGTTGGAACAAACGTATCAATTAACTCATGCAACACAAGCAGAAAACGGTCCTAAACATCATCAATAGATTCGTAGTTATCAATAATGAGAACCAGTCAATCTCATCGAGCTTAGCATTTATTTCTCTAGAATTCGCCGCCAAGAAGTCTTTTTTCGTACCAATTACAGAGTTTGTAAACGATTTCTCGACCTTGAAGCTAACTATGTTGTGATCAGAAGCACCAGGAGGAGGTCTGATAACAACATCGGAACTCAAAGTGTTTGATGACAGAACTATGTCAAGTACAGATGTACCACACGTGGGTTCACGAACGTGCTGCTCAAGCCTAACAGAGGAAAACAGGGATATGAAACGTTCAAACTTGTGAGAAGGTACAACCGGGGGATCGCTCGACCAATCGACATCTAAGTTCAGGTCACCAAGAAGGACAATATTATTGAAACCGGAACACAAATCAGAGAGCAGATTGCAGTTCTTCATCTTCGAGGGAATTTTGTTTTGGAGGACGATAAACGATGATAAATCGAATATAGTCGATAGAAATCCCCGGAGTGTCAAAACATATAACATCAGCTGACATGTTTGGTGAATTAAAGGTAAACTGTTTGAAATCAATACGATCTTGAATTAAAGCACAAATTCCCCCACCTCTTCTGCCAACTCTATCTTTCCTCATGGCTCTATACGGAAAATCAGAAATAATTTCACTGGTAGACACTTTAGAGTTCAACCAAGTTTCAGTTACAAAAATGAAGTGCGGTTTAGAAACAGAAATAAACTGGTGAAATTCAGATAGTTTGCTAACCAAACTCCTTGCATTAAGTAGAACACACGATGAAAAATTCGAGCCTAACGTGTTTCCACGTTTTTTTTTACCATTGTTGAGTATATTTGGAATTTCCGACCTTGTTATTACCTACCCTCTCCATACAACACAAGGTGCGTCCGAATGAGAATGGCGGCCCATGCGGCCGGCGTACTTGGCAGGCGGCCGTCGCGTTTGCCGCTCTCGGTCGAGCATGCGAAAAGTCCCCACCACCATCGACTACGAACGGGGCCGGCACCGGCTGACAGCTAGCACTGCGCCGATCAATCAGCCCTGTAGACCGGGGAGTGGGGACGGCCGTCGTTGAAATCCAATACTCGTCCAAAGGCGGCACATGCGGCGGCCGCCTGCCAAGCACGCCGGCTGCGTGGGCCGCCATTCTCATTCGGGCACACTTTAAATGCGCTCGCCACTAGGATCAGCACCGTTTAATTCGGAAGCTTCAGCTCGCAGTTGTTTCTCCTTTTCTCGTTCAGCTGAAGTCATAGATCGACGAATATAGACATTGCTAAATTTAGGACTATCTTCAGAAGCCTGGCCTTTTTTAGAGATCAAAAAAGTTCGTCTGAGATGAGAAAATGAGTTTTATGAGTCTCTGTTTACCCACCTCAGGCCGACCTAATCTAGCAACTTCTACTGGCCTCGCCTCGATATCAAGCACATCAAGAATCTCGACCACAGGGCTCTCTGTAGCTGCTTGTCGACCAGATGCCGGTAAGCTGGCATCGGCCTCAGGAACTCCTGAGATGATGACAGATCTGGTCATTTTGTCGGCAGCAACAATATCAGATGGCTTCATAGCGAGTAGCGACACAACATCACTCAACTTACCTAGTCCCGGGAGCGCTTCAGGCGCTTTCTGTTCCAGGACGCGCTGCAGTGTAGATAACAGCTGAATACATCCTTCCTGAGGCGACTTGGAAGAAATGTGGATGGAGGATGGGTCAACATTGGGTAGGTTGGGCTGGGAAGTCATGATGATTGATACCACAACCACTCTAGGCGAATGCAAACTGTCGAATGTATATTCTTATATCTCGTTTATTCGTAGGAATTGGGAGATCGCACTTGGCAGGTGTTATTTGGGGTGGGTCTACTTCACAATTATGTGAGAACTTCGGAGTTCGTACCTTTAAAGACGCAACCCAAGCTCAGGGAAGAAATCTCATACTTCCGCAGAATTGTTAAAGGCAGTGTTCACGATAAATCTCGTTTCTGATTTTTCAGTGTGAAACACTACGCTGTCGTATGCTGGAGGGGATGGTGTCGAAGAAAGCAGCGAAAACAGTACAGAAATCGCAAAAAAGGGGTGCAAAGTGGCCAGTTTGGAAAGCCAGTCCGCCCAGAAGCAGCCAGCCCGCCTCTTTTGCGACGAGTTCCCGGGGATATGGACGTGTTCAATGGCAAATTGCCAAGACAGCCGCTCCACCCATTTTGTTCAATATCAGGAAAATCAATGCCACTTCTCGGACGGCTGGCTGCACCCCCCATTCTTGCCTCTTCCTTTCTTGTCTTTTTCGCTTCATTCCCTCGGTGTTTTTTTTTTCAGTTGCCCTCAGTGTTTTTTTAATCAGTTGCTCTTTAGGAGTTTCATGAATGTATTCTGTTTGATTCTCCGATTCCAGGTCAACCACAATTTCTCCGAGAAAGCGATATCTGGTGAGGCGAACATTTCGGACTCCCAGAAGCGATTTGAGCAAATTCCAACACCGTATGGAAAGATTCTGAAGCGGTATATGCGGGTTGGGTAATTTTTTCCTCAATTGTTGGAGTTCGGTTCTATTTTTGCAATTGATCGATATGAAGCATCTGATATTTTTTCTGAGTTGAAGTCATTTTTTCTGTTTCGTCCCTTTTCTTGAGTTATTCTTGTCCCTGTCTATAGTAAAGACTCTAGAAAAATTTGTAGTGGGTGCTTGGTGTGAAAACCTGACGTTTCGTGACGTTTTCGGTGCTGTTTTCTCTAAAGTTCAACTCTGCGAATGTCTGAGAAAAGTTTTAAATTCGCCGTTGACTAGGTGCTGGGGCACGCGTCTGCGTACGTTGTTTCATACTCGACGGTCATATTCTGTTATTTTCTTGAATTTGGGTGAAATCGCATCTGAAATGTGAAGGA